>VDFB02086081.1:271306389-271433029 GCA_007258455.2 Sequoia sempervirens | reverse complement strand
CAACTAAAGATACAAAAGGGTTAGGATATCAAGATCCTTCTCCCAACATAAGTGCTCTAATCCCTAAAGAACAACAAATGCTTCATAAAAATGGTAGGATTGCCTTATATCCTCATCCCAACATAAGTGTCCTTCTTCCTAAAGAGCAACCAATACCTCCTAAGGAAAATGATAAAGAAGACAAGGTCATCTCGGGTCGTCCTACCCTATATCCACCTAGGGAAATTGGTGAATCTAGCAAGCACATAAGGCCTTACAAATTAAAGAAAATACAATTACCTTATCCACCAAATACAATTGAAAGGAATTTATAGTTACTCGTACACTATGGACTTATAACATTACCACCCATGAGAGAAACACCACAACTATATCCTAAAGATGAAAATGTTCCACATTGTTGATACCATAGAACTCTTGAAAATAGTATCGATAATTGTCGTGCTTTACAATGAATATTTAAAAGACTTGATATCAAAGAAATAGTCCCTTAAAGCATGCATTCTGCTCCTTACCATGTAATAGTTGTAGGATCTTAAACATTCTCACCATTACATGTTAATCATTTTCCTTATTACAAGGAGATCATTCTCATCACCTACCTTAGCTCATTCTTGTCTTGCACTAAGTGGGGGCGATAATTTGATAGCCTTTCCCTACTAATGCATTTGTTGTTGTCCCTTTGGCTAGTTTCTCGCCTTCCATTTATATCAATTGAGATTGGGATGCAGAAGACCTACTTTAGGTTGAATCACATGCGCCTTACTAGGTATTTTTATTTTTCATGTTTCTTTATATGATTACATGTGCAAAATGTGATTCCTCATGATGTTTCATTTGATGTATCTCTCTTTTTTTGTATTCCTCTACATGTACCTTCATTCTTCTATATTTCGTAATCATTTCATTTGTCTTGCGTTTTCCTTTTGGGGATGATGCAAGGTGTCAAGACATTTAGGTCTCTTCCATGTTGAACCAAAATATTTTCTTCTATCTTTTTAATTTGTCTTGTTTTTTCCTTTTGGGGATGACACAAGGCATTGGGACATTTAGGTCTCTTCCATGTTGACCCAAAATCTTTCCTTTATCTTTTGTCTTGTGTTTTCCTTTTGGAGATGACATCAGGTGTCAGGACATGTAGGTTTCTTCCATGTTGAATTGAAAGGCTTTCTTTTTTTTTTTCACTCTCTTTGTGTCATTCTTCTAGTTCTATGAGTATTTGGAGAATGATGACAGTTCTGAGCTTTATGACAACATTGTAACAAAGACTTACTGACCCCGAATCTATAGATCCCTTATGTATTTCTAGGGGAAACCCTTCCTATTTCATGGCACAAATTTATTTCAAAAAAAATGACTTGGCATAGGGTTTTCCAAGGAAATCTCTCATGTATTATGACAAAAAATTGGCTAATTTAAAGTAATTTCTCTTAGTGATGGTGTAGCAACCACTTTAAAGTGGGGACATACATCAATGGCATCTTTCAAAAAATTTCATGGCATGATTTTCTTTTTCCTTGTGACCTTTCCTTTACTTGGTGGTGTAATTGGGTTTGAGGTCCTCCAAGAGTGTGATATTTTTATGCATACGATCTCCCTTCATAGCATGATGTGAATGAGGCATCCCATAAGTGGCAATCTGATATCCTTGACTTGTCCTCTCTTGGAGACATTAGGCACAATGCTCCCTAAGAAGAAGACCTTACATGAACAATTAAAAATCCAATTTAACAAAATTTTACATACATTCAAAAGTATTTACAAAAACCATTACATTGTGGTTCCTTATTGAAGTTATTAGGAGGATAGCTTTGGTATGGTTAGTATGATGAGAAGCTAACACAATGGCAAGACTTTCTCATTATATAGTGAGAAACCAACACATAAGCATGCCTTTCTCACTAAACCACCTCATTGGGATAACTCACCTAGTGGAAAAACTAAGGTTCCACTACCCCAGAGTGAGAATACGCATGATTGGGACAACTCGCCTAGTGGACAGACTAAGGTTCGACTACCCTAGAGTGAGCAGTGTATGTTAAAGACAAACAACCCCATTCCTCATTGTGTTGAAATGGTTGTGCTTGATCCTTTTGTTTTTCTTGGAATTTGATAGGGTATGATTATGTATATTTGTTATTTATGCATACTTAAGTGTCTTGAGTGTCTACTTTAGTGTGAGTTTGACATGGGGTCATCCTCTCACTAAAGTGGGGACAAAATGTAGTAAAAAGAAACTATCTCTTTTTCTCAATTTGGAAATAATTGACATTGAATTAACTTAATTGTGCCTTGGATTAATGTTGTAATGTATTATACACATTTAAATTAATCTAGGGCCCCTTTTAAAACTAAAATTACTTAAATTACACCTTGTTAAAGTGTTGTAACACACTTTCACACTTTTCTAGGGTTGATTTAATTAATGGAGCCTAATGGGCCACTTTTCAAATAAAATGCACCTAAAATGTACCTTATTTAAGGTTTTGTAAAGTGTTGTAGCACAATTTCACACTTACCTAGGGTCTCATTATTTAATTGTGGTTAATTAGAGTTAATTATCCCCTTTAATTCAAATTTAAGCCTTATTTATGACACCTTCCGAAGGATCCATCTCGAAACCCAATATTCAAATTGTAAAAAAATTAATTTGGAAAATTTGAGGTCCTAGAAAATGGTGCTAGGATCCATTCACCCTAGGTGGTTAATGGGTCCTCCCTCTATAGGGCCCCCCTTTACATATTTGACATGGGTTTTTGATGTTAGTTCACCCCCTGAAGGCAAGGTCCTAGAAACTTGAGCCAGGACCCATTTCCCCTAGGTGACGAGTGGGTCATCACTTAATAAAGACACCATTTTTAAATTTAATTTTGGTGGGATTTTAATAATTTTCATTTCCAGATCTAGTGTTGGCTTGAATTTTTTGAATTTTTGGGTTAATCTCTAGATTTAGTATAAATAAGGGGTTAATTCACATAGTTTCAACCTAGACTTCCAAGCATTCATGCATTATACCAAGTTTGATTTCACAATAATTTACAAGAGAAATTAAAAGGACTACACAAGTCAGTATGCATAAGCTCCAACACTTCATTTGAACAATATTGTTTGCTTCAGAATGAAACTCTAGTTTGCTTCCCTAACTGACATTCCTTACATATAGCATTAGTAGGTTTTATCAACTTAAGAAGATATCTCATTGCCTGAGTATAACTTATCTTGATAATATTATCAAAGTTTACATGACACAATCTCTTATGCCACAACCAAATTTCATCAACTTGAGCAATCAAACAACTTTTACTAGCAACACTCAGGTGAAAGATATTACCTTTTTTTTGTACCAGATGTAATCACATCCATAACTCCCCAATATTCTACACTTTACATCCTTGAATTAAAGATTGTATCCCTTGTCAACCATTTGTCCAACACTTAAGAGATTATTATTCAAACCTTCCATATATAGAACATCATCAGTATTATGCTTACCATCAAGAGAAATGGATCCTTTTCCATGAATTACACTAGCTTTGTCATCACCAAATCTTACAACACCACCATCATATTTTTGCAAGCTCACAAATTTACTTTTATCACCTGTCATGTGATGAGAGCATCCGCTGTCAATCACCCAATCATCTTTTTCTTCAACTCTAGCAGCTAGAGCTTTCTCCACATTTATGCAACTATTAGATTTAGTAGGTACTGGATCATTTTCCTTGATAGCAATAAACACCCATTCATCCTCACTTAAATTCCCTTTATCAGATTCATCATTTGTCACACCTTCATCATCAACATACTACCACTTTCTTTGGAATCTAGGATTGTTAGGTTTTGGATTAGGAACTCTTTATGGATACCTTGAGGAAAAATGACCTATCTTATTACAAGAAAAACATATAAGAGGTAAATTCCCTTAATACTTACCTTCTCCTCTGGCTTCCCTCTTGACAATAAGTGCTTCAAGCTCATCTATTTTTCTCTCTTCTTCTTCAATCTCTCTCATTTCCTACTCATACTTGGACATTTATCTAGAATAGTTCTTTCTCCTAGATCATATCTCTGCTTATCTTTTCCAGAGATAGTAGCTTTGAATGCAGATTCTATCTTAGGAAGAGATTCACCAAACTTACTTAACTCAAAAGTAGTAACCTTACCAATCAACACATCTCTAGTTACATTTGTCACATTCCAAATCTCCTTAATAGCAGTAGCTTTGTGTTTGTATGTAGCAAGCAAGGATCTGAGCACTTTAGCAACAATCTACAATTCTTCCAATGTTCCACCAACACATTTGATACTACACACAAGTTCATTCACTCTCTGCATAAAAGAAGTGATGTTATCATCTTCACCCACTCTCAACATTTCATATTTCCCTTTCAGGCTTTACAACTTAGAAATTTTCACATGGGTATCACCTTCATACAAAGTTTTCAAATTTTTCTAGATCTCATAAGTAGTCTTCAGCTCCGTTACATTTGTCATCTCAAAATCAGTTAGAGCACTCAACAATGCTTCCTTAGCCCTGATATTATACTTGGCTTCCTTAATCTCACCTGCAATAGAAGGACCATTCTATGGGATGATATACCTATTCTTTTTAATTGTCTAGTAAGGTTCACCAATGCATCTCAAATGACACTCCATTCAAGTCTTCCATAGAGAATAATTAGTTCCATCAAATCTCAGACTATCCTTCTTATGTTGCCATCCTAGATCACCTCAAGCTATTAAACTTCTTCTAAGGAACCTACTCTGATAGTAATTGTTGGAAACACAAGGGATGACAACTAAGAGGGGGGGTGAATCAGTTGTCACATAAATTATATTTATTAAACTTATTCTCAGATCTGATAAATAAACATGAAAGCATAAGCCATCACCACTTCAAAACACACTTAACACCAATATTTTTTGTGTGGAAACCCTATTAGGGGAAAAACCATGGTGGAGGTTAGTCCACAAGATCATACTCTGTTAAAAGTATAAAAAAATTATAAATGGGGAATGCACATGCATTCAGACACACTACCTAGAGCACACTGCTCAAATAGAAAATGATTACTACCCAAGGAAGACTCACTATCTTACAACTACATTTGGATTACATCCAGAAGATTTTGAACTCAGAAAATAACATCTTCTAATGCCTAGTTACAGTTCCGGTTAAGCACATAAACATCTGCTCACTCTTCTTCACACTTTACTTCTACCTTCAAAAGATTAGAAAATTATTGACATGCAACACTCACACATCATTTCATCAAATGGTAAACAATCAATCATATATATTTGCAACTAAGGTTAACATCAACTACATGTTGGCTTTAACAAAATATAAAATGTGTACAAATTGTTGGCCCAAATCAATAAACAATTTATCAGTGCAAACTAAACAATGTCAACCACAACATAGTAAGGACCCAAAACAACATCCTCAAACATGAAAAACCTTAAACAATTATGCCTGGAAGATCCACAACACGCTACAATCACCTTGTCAACCATGATCATGAAAAACATGAACTCATAGAAGAAAATCACCAATCACGAGCACAACAATCAATGTAGACCAACAACACATATAGAGAATGATCTAGAAACATCCACAAGCACGATGAATCACCACAAAATCATCCAAAATAACTCAAATTACTAGAATCACATCATCTTCTTTCAGGAACACCAACTGAAGCAACAAAACAATTGTCAGAACATAGATACTCATAACTTGATCAAATATTTATGTGAACCTCTAAAAATTCACGTGGATAAACTAGATATACTCGACAAAAAACCCTTTAATCCACAACCTCTTATCATCAATATACTGAGCTAGCCATCATACTAAACTTCACTACATCACTGACAACCTACAACTTATTTTATTACAATTTTCTCAATATTGTTGACTTATACAACCTTAAAGACATTAATGCCAATAGTGTTGACATCAATGACAACCACATATCAATAATATCCAATAGTTAGGGTTAGTTTCTGACTTTTATTTGCATATTTTGTTTCTCATTATTGACTATTTCATAGCAAAATTTTATGGCTCATTATCTTGATCCATTCATCTTGGTGGTGAACCCTTTTTTTTATGTTTCACAACCTAAAACCTAATACATAAACCATGTACCCTATATGTTAAACCCTAAAACCTAACATAGATAATTTAACATGTTGAAATATATATATATATATATATATATATATATATATATATATATATATATATATATATATATATATATATATATATATATAATTAAATTAATCCTAAACCCTCAATCTCAACTCTCCATCATAAACCAGCAACCCTAAACCCATAAACCATAGGCCCTATACCCTAAATAATTAATAATTTAGAGTGATCTGAGATAGAGAGAAGATAGATCTACATAGGGAGGGAGGGAGATGTGATACAAAATAATAGAGATGGAGAGGAGAGTAGAGAGGGGGAAATGTGTGACTTAACCCTAAACTCTATACCCATAACCCAAAACCCTATACCTATACCATTAGTTCCCTAAACCTTATCCATCAACCTTAGGAACTAAATCCAATAGGTTAATCCCTTAACCATATACTCAACCCTATACCCTCAACCTATACCCCTCAACCCTAAACCATATACCCTAAAACCCATAAACCATAGGCCCTAGACCCTAAATAATGAATAATTTAGATATATTAAAAGCAGAGAGGAGAGAGAAACATGGGAGAGAGAGACAGAGGGTGATATATAGAGATGAGAGGTAGAGAAAGAGGTATGTGAGATAGATGGAATAAAGATCTAAATAGGGAGGGAGGGAGAGGTAGGTAAGGACAAATGTGGGGAGAGATAGGAAGGGAAGGTAGATAGTGGAGAGAGAGAGAGAAGTTAGATAGAGAGAGGTAGATCTAGAGGTGAGAGAGAAGTGAGATAGAGAACAATAGAGACAGGGAGGACAGTAGAGAGGGAGAGATATGAGACTTAACCTTAAACTCTATACCCATTTAAACCAAAACCCTATACTGTTAGTTCCCTATTAAACCTTATCTATAAACCTTAGCAACTAAATCCAATAGGTTAAACCCTTAACCATATACTCAACCCTATACCTTCAACCCTAAAGCCTATACTCTAAACCCATAAAAAATAGGCCCTAAACCATTAATAATGAATAATTTAGAGATATTAAAGGGAGAGAGGTGAGAGACATAGGGGAGAGATATAGAGAGGTGACAGATACATAAAAGAAGTAGAGAAAGAGATATGTGAGATAGATAGAAGAGAGATCTATATAGGGAGGGATGGAGAGGTAGATAAGGATGGATAAGTAGAGAGATAGGAAGGGGAGGTAGATAGTGGAGAGAGATAGGTTATATAGAGAGAGGTAAATCTAGAGGAGATAGTGAAGTGAGATAGAGAACAATAGAGATGGGGAGGAGATTACAGAGGGGGAGATGTGAGACTTAACCCTAAACTAGATATACCCATTTAATCCGAAACCCTATATCCTATATTTTTAGTTCCCTAAACTTTATCCCTCAACCTTATGAACTAAAGAAAAATACACCTAATCCCATCCCATCCCTTCTTTCTGCTCACCATCATTTTTCTCTTTCCTAATCAAGGATTGTATGTGCACAAATTAATTCTCTATTTCTTTAATATGTCCCTACACTCAATGTATTAATATAGTCGTCTTGTCTTCACCTGCATCCAACTAGTCTCATCATTTCATTTTCATATTAAGTCTTTAGATTTGTTGTAATATAAGCATTTTCTCATCATTGAATTTTCATCTGTGTTTAGATTTTTTATTCTAATCATCTTATCATCATTTCATTTTCATCTGAAGTGTTTATATTTGAACTATTTTTATCATCTTATTATCATTTCATTTTTATATAAAGTGTTTAGATTTGTTATGGTAAGAATCTTATCATCATTTCATGTTTTCATCTGAAGTGTTTATATTTTCTATTCTAAGCATTTTATCAACATATGTGTTTATTACATTTCATATTGACAACATACATTTACATTCTTCATTACATACATTCTAGGTTCATTTTAAACCATATACATATATCTACATTAACATTCACCTACATATGTCATAAATCACATACACCAATACAAACATCATTATTTGTACATTGATATCATAATCATCATTAAAATATAAGATATTCTTGATCATCATATCTAGCTTATCTCCTCAACCTCATTGATCTAGTTGATCTCTTGACCTCCTTGATCTAGTTGATCTAGAATTTAGGTGATCTATATAGCTTTACAAAATATATATGTGCTTTTAAATTAACAAAACACATATATGTGTTTTACTACTATTTGGGCTTACAATGGATTTAACTTACCAAAATCCTATGCACTTAACCCTAAAAACTATACACTTAACCCTAAATTATATACCAATAATCCTAAGATCTATACCCACAACCCTAAACCCTATATACCTTATACAATCAACCCTAAAAATTATCCCTCAATCCTAAACCATAGAGAGAGAGGTTAGGTGGAGAGAGGTAGTTCTAGGGAACTAAATTATATACCCTATACACTATATTGTCACTTCCCTAAACCTTATCTCTCAACCCTAGGAACTAAATCCAATAGGTTAAACCCTTAACCTTATACTTAACCCTATACCCTTAACCCTAAAACCTATACCCTCAACCCTAAACCCTATCTCTCAACCATAGGCCTTAAAGCCTACAGGCTAAACCCTCAATCATAAACCCTATGCTCTATACCCTCATTACCCTATACCCTATCCCACTTTCCCTTGGATCCTAAGGCCTATATAATAAACCCTCAACCATATACACTCGACTCTAAACCCTATATCATATATCCTCAATCCTAAACCATATCCTTTATTCCTAGACTTATGAACCCTCGACCCTATACACTCAATCCTAATGATATGCCCTCAACCCTATACAATATATATCATATAATGCCCTCAACTCTAAACCCTACACTCAACCCTAAGTCGTAAAACCTATACACTACCCTAAGCCTTATAAATTCAACCCTCAAGGTTCCTATACCCTTAAACCTAAACCTTATAACTCCTCCTAGATTGAAAAAATTAAAGCTAATTGAATGCACACTTAAAATGCTTATAATAACCAATTACTATCTTGTTTGATTTATGATTTAATGTTTACAATATATATTATTGAAGTGAGAAAGTAACAATATATTTTAGATAACAATAGTTGTACACAAATGTGAAATTGATATTGTGTTGATTTTCCTTTGCGTACATAAATACATAATTTCCCAATTTTAAATTTTAAATATATATTGTAATGATGACTATAGTAATTTCCTCTAAAATAAGATACTTAGTGATTTTAGTTTTATCCCCTCTTTAATAATTTCATTTTCTTTACATGATTCATGAACAAACAATTTATTTATTTTCTTTATTTGTTTACTCGTGATTTTACATTTAACACATACGTATAATTTTGGGTTGCACAAAAAATGCATTTTTTTGTATTTTACAAAACACATACATGTTTTGGCTTGAAAAAAACATGTACAAGTTTTATCTTGCACAAAACATGTGTACATTTTTTTTTGCAAAAAACATTTATGTGTTTTGTCTTGTACTTAGGCTTGGATGACAAGCCTTAGGATTGGATGGTTCATTTTCCTCATTCTCACATGATTTTCTCATTGATTCTCATTTTTCAACTTTCTCATCATCAAGTTTACACATTATAAATCAAATCTTAGTAAAATTACCACCATAATTTTACACATCTTCTAAGCTTTGTAACCATATATATATATTAGATTTGAACTAAATTAAAATGTTTATTTTTAATTTCTTTCACTAATGTTTCAATAGTTATTAGAGACATGTATTGGATTTTTTTAATAAATTTTGACCTACTTGTTCTTCATTCTTTAGACATTGGAAAAAAATAATTGTACATTTGATTATTTTAGTGCAAGTTATGTGACATGCATGTTCAGTGATGTGATTTTCAAGATGCATCCACTTTGAAAAATCATAAAAAAAATGTACTCAATAAAAAATAAAAAATATGCAACTTCTAGTAATCGCTCTTAAATATATTTCTACCAATGAGTGTTTGAAAATACTAAATGCAACTAAAAAAAGTGAGGGGCACACACCAAACACTATGTTATGCTTTTTTTGAAAATAAGAACACTTTTGTGTGCATGAAGCATTTGGTCCTCTTAATCTTATACATTTTTAAAAAACTTTCTAGTAGCTTAGAAACTAGATCAAAGTACTACAACACTTGTTCTTTTGGTATCTTCAAATTTTGAGTGCATAAATCTCAAATTACTCCTCCAAGTTTAGGTTTAGCTAATTTTAGAATAAAAGTGGTCACTTTTGACCCCCTTTTTGTGCACCATCTTGGTGCACTTACCCGATGATATCTTCTATAATACTGACATGTTTTATTTTTACCCTATTCTCCAATTCCTTGCATCTTTGGTATGCTATCAATAAGAGGAGAAATATGTGTCACTAAGGTTATTTTGAGTTATATTTTCTAGTGACTAGTTCATGTAGATTCCATGTCCAGGGAGCTTTATCAAATCTCATCTACTTGGTCAAATTCTTTCTAGATCTTCATATAGTTAGAGTTTTTGTCAAATTTTATAGTAGGTGAAATTTCTCATTTTTATCTTCTTTATTTTTACTATTTTCAAATTGTTATTTTAAACCAAGTTAGGATTAGTGTTTTTTTTTGTAGTTTTTGACATACACTAGACTAATTACATGTTCTTGTTATTTTATATCTTTCTATGAAAAGCTTATAAGAAGAAAAAATAATTATTATTTGTTACTTTACATCTAGATGGTATCATTTTATTTTATAAAATATGAAAGGGTTTCCCCTTTAGCTAGAGTTATTTTACTAGGGGGTTCAAGGTCTCTTGGGAAACCATCCTATGTAGGATAAGTAAAAGGTTTTTTTAAATGTGATCAAAGACTTGGAACTTAGGTAAGAGGTTGGATAAGATGGTCAATGGGCTAAAAAATGTTTAATGATGGTCCATCGAACATAAAACTATTAATAGAAGTGTACTTCACACCTTCAAGGTTCATGAGATGAGACCACAAATCATCACCATATTTCCATGTTAGCATATACAATTTTGAGATATTACAATTTCAGCTAGATTTAAGTTATATCATGGAAAGAAGCTCCTAATTCCTATTCAAAAACTTTTAGTAAATTGTACGTGTTTGAATTTAATATTCAAGAATACAATATTAGCTCAATTATTTCCAAAAACTTTAAGAGATTATACTATTCAATTTTTCTACTCTTTGAATTTTGGCTCCATACATTCTTTTGATGAACTAAGCATTATTTTTAAAAATATTTTCATATTAATTTGTTCTTGAAAATAATTATGATTGATTTGACTAAATGTGCCCAACCTATCAATGATTGTTACTTTACACAGATTAGTATCATTTGAGTGTCTAGAAAGAAAATTCAATTTACATGTTAATAATTTATTTTATTTTGACATGTATCCACTTACTAGTTCTCTTGCACATCAAAGTAAGAATTAATATAATGGTGAAAAATATATACTCCATTCATTTCCCTTATATCTTGGGTCCTCTTTGATTAGAGTGTCATAAATGCAATTATTATCTAACAAGTGGCATGTTCCTACATGAATTTTGCTCATGACATTGTTTCATCTCGTAATCCTTAGAGTTTCATTCTTAATTCATAAACCTATTTTGGATTAGATATGAGGTGTGGACTTAATTTAGGTCACTAGCATAGTCATGAATATGATCTTGAAATTTTTTATTATTTAAAATTTAAAATAAAAAATTGTATACCACTCAATAGCTATTATGTATACACACATTTTTATTGATTTCTAGGTGTTATATTATACTTAAGGATATTTATTCATTCATTTTAAAATAATCTATGAGTTATCAATAATCACATTTAGAGTTTGATTTGCAAGGAGAATAAAAAGAATGCATATTTTTTTTTAGAGAATTATTGTTACACCAATTCCACACCATCTTAGGTCTATTGCATGCATTTTTTGATGTCTTCAAACTTGTTCTTAGAGATATAAATTTGATCTATTAGTGTTCCTATTAAGGATAATATGATCCTCACAATTAAGTAGAGTCTCGAAAGGTGTTTATAAAAATAACACATCCTTATAACAATTTAGACCTCAAAAATTTAGGTAAATCCAATAGTCTATATTTTGCTAAATAAGATCCATGAGTTTCAAATTAGATATGAGTGCACCAATTTATATATGCACTTAGTTTAGATCTACACTCATGTAGGTGAACTTGAGAAAAAAGAGTGATTTTTTTGAATTAAAAATGAACCCTTAAAATCTAGAACTTTGGCAAATTGGTCCTCAATATTTTAAAACAAAGACCTTTGTCTAAGCAAGCCTTAAAAAACTAGAAACTTGATGAATTACTTTCTTGCATTCTTGAGAGCATATCTTCATCATCATATTTTAAGCTAGTTCACTTAGCTTATTTAAATTCTACAATAAGTTTGAGTAATTATATTTATTATTTATTTTATCTAGGTTATTTATTTGTCAATTAGGTGCATACTATTTAATTTTAACCTAATCAAATTAATGTAGAGATGTTTTCCTTCTACACCTTAAAAGAAATAATAGCAATGTCAAATAGTAAATAAAATAATAAGGAAAATTATAAAATAGTTATAATATGTTAAATAAAAAATAAAGTAAATGATTTATTTTAAATAAGCACACAATTTTAAAATTAAAAAAAAAAAATTAAAAAATAAAATTTTAAATAAAATTAAAGTAAATAATTTATTTCTCAGTCTACTCCACCATTTTTTATTAAAGAACATACATATGATTTAATGTATTATTATTTAGAATAAAAAAATTAAATTAAAAATATTACAAATTCAATAGTTTTATATACAACTATATAATATATGATAATATCTAAACTAACATAAAATATGGATAAAAGTGGTATAATAATATTTCTGGATATCTTTTTGAATAGACATTTAAAATATTTAAATTAATTAAAAATTAGAAAACCTACTTTTTATAATACGTTTTATTAAAATTTCATTTATATCAATGACCATCCAATTGCACAAGGATAGGATAAGGTATAACATACACATGTTATAAAAAATTAATTATTTTAAAGATATTTTTCCAGCCTATATTTTAGAGTACATATTTTAATTGCCCTATACTATTGAAATTTAAAATAAAAGATAATTTTAATCATAATAATTTTTCAATCAATGAATTTTTTAATATTAAAATTGTAAAATTTATAACTAATATTAAATAATTAATTTTATTTATGAATAGACAAATCATAATAAACAATTATATTAAAAAGTGGATATTAAATTATTTTCAAAAAATGTAATTACCATAATTACAATTTGACCTAATTTTTTTATTATCAATATAATAATTATTTATATATATTGAAAAATTACAAATAAAACATAATTATTTTTATTTTTATATTACAATAAATTATACTTAACCAACACTAGTTTATTTTAAATTTAAAATCAATTTAAAATACAATTAATTATTTCACTGAAATACATGTTCCAAACTCGTGAGTTGACATTTACTTGTTCATTGCTTTAATAAAAAATCAGTTTAATATTTAATGGAACGTAGTTTTTACACGGTCAAATTCTATGGGTTTACGATTTCGACGGGCTTATCATTTAGTTGGGGAATAATATTTTGCCATGAAGTCTTTTTGTCGTCTTGTTTGAAGGATCTTAAATTCTGTCGAGAATTTGGAGTCCTTCTGTTAGAATTTCAAATTCAAAGGTACGGATCAAAATTTCATATTTTGGACTGTTGTCATATTTCAAAATGTTTGAATAAGTTCGTTAGATTTATATCATTGTACATAGAATTTTCTTGATTAGTCTCAAAAGAGAGAGAAAGTAGGTTATGGAAATTTAGTTAATCTTTCCCCTTTTATGGAAAGCATCTTTGGGCCTTTGGTTGAGCATCTCTAGAGGAATTTAGTTTAGGTTTGGCTGTTTGTATTGAGCATCTTTTACTTTTGTGGATTGGCATCTTTTCTATATTGGATTATTTAACAAATTACTTGTATATGTGTGATGCAACTTTTGTTTCCTTTTTAGTTGGCTATCTTAGCTTTTTTCTAGAAAGAACATTTGTCTCCTTGTCATGGGGCATTTTTTTTTGCTTGAATTTGGGCATCTTTGGATGTTCGAGATGATCTTTGTCTAATGTAATGACTTTGTATTTAGGATTTTATATGGCTACTTGATTTTGAAAGTAATTACTTTGTATTTAGGATTTTATATGGCTACTTGATTTTGAAAGTAATTATCGAGGGAGTCAAGGAAAGCAGTCCATATTGGTGTAGTATAGATTTAAGATCCTCTTGAGATTTTGGATTATATTAATCCTTGAGTTTATGGTTTTATGATTTAATAATTTTTTTTTTTTAAAGAATTGTAGTGGGTCTTGAGTTATTATTGTTGTATCATTGTTAGGGTCCATTTTATAGAATTATTTATAAATTATTTTTTATTTTTATATTTAAATATAAATGTATAAAATATATAATTTAGATGAGTATGAAATATTATTAATATATAATCATATGAAAGATCAAAAGAACATATTATTATAGAAACAATACTACAAATTCAAGTTATAGAATGACCAAATAATTGTCTTCATAGATTATAAAATATTTTTTTTTTTAGTCAAAATACCACATTACAATCAACTTATTTATGAAAGTGTTAGTTTCTTATGGAATAATATATCCCTCCTCATTACAATGCTTAACGTCTACAATTAACACAAGAAAACTAGGTTCTTTATAACTCCCAATAGCTAGCTCACTCTTCACTACCTATAGGTCCCTTGTCATTACCAATAGGTTCCTCATCATCGATGATTTTTTAGTGGCAAATATTTGTCAATTGGCTAATAATTAAATTTTGGGAATCTAAATTTGGCTAATAGTTCAAATTGTAAGACAATTTGAATCATCATATGTTTACAAAAAAAATATTTTAGTCTTATTTGAATTGCTAGAGAATTTATTTAATTAAATTTTTAACTCAAATTTCCCACAGTATTTGATACATGATTAGATCAAATTCGCCTAAATTTTATAATTTAATGTAGAAATCTAAATTAATTGACCAATAATTTATCATAATTATTAGTTAATTTAAGGCCATATCACCAATATTTAGTTGCAACAATAGATTTATTATATACAATTGCCTTTGTTATATTTTGTGAGGCAAAATATGCCTATCATTTGTAATGTTCATGGGGTCCAAAATTAATTTTGGACTCTAAATTGATTTTACCTCGCATAATACAACAAGGGTTGTTGGATTATATTTTAAATCAATGATGGTAACTAAATATTTTAGAGTCTACCCCTTAAAGCTATCAATCATTTCCATCTTCAATCCCCTACTTTTCCATAAGATTTTCCTTTTTTAAAAATGAAAGAATTCTCTATGGTAATGAATTCATTTTCCTATATTTTTTCAAGATTTTTTACAAAATTGATAATGATGGATTAAAACATATTAATTTATTAGTCTCATATTGGTGTGAGCTAGGGTGTGATGATTCTTAGCCCACTACTTCTATTACTTTCTTGCTTCTAGAGATTGTGCATTTTAGTGGTGTGTAGTGGAGTTTTAGGGACCAGTTGTGTGAGGGGACTTGGGTGGTGTGTGCGAATGGCTTAGGAAAGTGGAGTTTAGGTTTTGAGAGGGGTTTGGAGCAAGGAAAGGGTTGTGAGGGTGTTGTTTTTTGTTTACGTTTTCTTTTGTATTTTTTATAGCTTAATAACATCAAGTGTAGGTACAAGACGGCATGGGAATATGTCCTTTTTTAAGGTTTTGACGGGGGTTGGCCCTCCTTTATTTGACCATTCCAACGAAATTATTTTTTTAAGAAAATATTTAAATGAAGACGATCTTATCAAATCAGGGGATCGCAAGCACTAAAGTTAAATGGTTGTTTGAGAGGATTCTTTCTCTCTTGGTTTTAGTAGTCTGATTAGAATCAATTGCAAGGGATGTGTAAGGTCACCCAATCAATTCTTGATAATGCATCTAGGGATCTTTGACGATTGAATGTTTGCCATTGTATTGAATGAGGGTGTTAATTTTAACCCATGTGATAATGATCTAAATTTTATTATCAAACTATCAATTTGTTTCGATGCCTAATTTGATATATTATAAGGGTTGTCCTTTACTCCAAGGTTACTAGTCATTAACATATATATATATATATATATATATATATATATATATATATATATATATATATATATATATATATATATATATATAGATAGATAGAAATAGAGTTTGTATTGTGAATATAATAAGATAAATGCAATTGGTCAAATTGGGGATCATTAGAGTATTTGTAGAATGCTAGTGAGTTGCATTAAGGATAGGTAATTAATTAATTTAGTTATATACTAGAATGGTTATATGGGATTAAAAGTTTGTTTCATTGCTAAGTTTAAATTTGTAAGGCCCTCCCTTCAAATTATCATCATAACCCCATTTAATTCTAAGCTTAAGATATTCTATTATTTAGGTTGAGTGTATGCCATTAAGATGATAAAGACCGAGTTAAGTGTAGTTATAATATCTATGCATGTTGTTAGTAATGATAAATTTCTAAATGTTAATTGGCTGATTAGTCAAGCTTGTAATAATCATTTAAATGATTCAATACTTATTATCAAGTACATAGCATTCATGACGAGGTGCTAGAATGAGATAATTAGCAATGCAATAATGACTCAATATTTGTTGATATCTACAACTATTTTATAAAAAATGACCATAGTGTCCAAGTCATCTAGAATATATTGGAAGTTGAGTTGAAGTGTTCTTTAAGATTTGACAAAATTACGATAAATGTATTATGGAAGTTCCTATGTGCTAGTTGTATGTGTTGTCTTCAGTATACATTATAATTCTTTGGATATCATGATATTCACACTAAAGTGTGTTGTTAGTAGATCTAATTCATTCTTGTTCATTTTGCATTTCTATTGACTCACGCATTCTATGTGAGCCATCATTATAAATCAAATTGTAAAGTTTATTTATGACTATTCTTTTTAAATGAGTATGCAAAGACTGAAGAAATGCAATAGGAAATTCAATCAAGAATAATAATATACACAACAAGTGTCACTGCGGTATGAGGAGCATCTAACATGTATACATATAAACAAAGAATAGTAAAAGAGTATATAATTCACAAGTTCTGTTTATAGTAAAATAACAATAAACATACTATGCACAGTGAGTAATGAAGAGAATATTAAGTTATTATGTATGAGAATGTATGGATAAGGTGTGGTAGCATTAAAAGTAAAATGTACATGGGGATTAACGAAAAGTAGAATTCTAGAAAAAAGAGTAGATGTTGATTTAGAAATCCACTCTACAAAGGAGTTCTTTGAAACTTTAATAAAAATGTGAAAAAAAATATATATATTTTCAGAAATATGTGAGAAATATATATATATATATATATATATATATCAAAAAGAGAAATATATATATATATATATATATCAAAAAGTTGTATGCAAATCAATTATGACCTTGTTGGACACACAAGTATGTTGGACCCACAAGATGATATCAAATAAGAGATAATCCGAATAGTTGGGACTCTTTGCAGTTATTTGTGGTAGGGATGATCATACAATTGCTCAAGGTAGGCATGGAAGGAACTTGCAAAGCAATTACACTCAGTACAGGAAATTTATAGTAGCTCAACGTCTGGAAACAATAACTTCATTGTGGAAGGTGACCCTTCACATAGACACATTAAATAAGTGAGGTTGCACCATTAATGAGGGATGGCACCCCAATCTCTGGAGAGGAATTCTTCAGGAGGGGGGGGGGGGGAATTTCAGGGACTAGATAGGCACCAGTCCATTCATCCATTGACATGTTGACAGCAAGACACAATCTGTGCGAAATCTTGAGGTAAGTCGCTGGTCAAGGTTTTAGTGATTTTGTTTTGATTGGTTTTGGAACCTGTATGCGACTAGATCATTTGGTTTGTTGTGTTTCACTCCATTATAAAACAATTTTTTTAATATCTGTTATATGAAAGAGTTGTTTTTGTGGTGTCATGCATTGTTGTTTTGTTTTCCTGCTCAATACTTATTTGAATGAGCAAACAAATGTCTTTCCTAGCTTTGGCTGTTCACGCAATTGCAACAATTTTTATCTGAGAAAATGCAGTACATGTCATCATATGTTAAATGATAACATTAACTAACTAATCCCTACAAACAAAAAAGTAAAGAGAGATCCCAAACCAAACAAGATAAGACATTACCCATTGAATATATGGATATAAGAGAGCCAAACTTAAATTTAGCAGAGAACTTCGAAGAATACTAGTTTCATGTATGGAAAAATCTGCACACGGCTAAATCATTTTGTGTTGTGGTTTATTTCATTACAAAACCAGTCTATTTTTATCTATTAAATTAAAGCCGTTTCAATAAATCTATTTTGTGCACATCCTGCAATCGTTGCAGTCCATGGGATGACATCTCTTTCAGGCATTATGTCAAAAAGTTCACGAGCCTTGTCTATGATTCCACATTTTGCATACATGGCCAACATAGCATTTCCAACTATAATATCTGACAAAAACCCCTCTACCATTATGCTTTGATGGATGTCCATACCCTGTTCCAAAGCTCTCATTTTTGCACAGGCAGGAAGGATGCTGGCAAAGGTTGTGGAGTCGAGTTTTACACCTGCCAATTGCATTTTCTTGAAGATTTCTAAAGCCTTTTCTACAAATCCATTTAGTGCGTATTCTGTAATCATGACATTCCATGAGACGACATTTCTTTGAGGGATTTTGTCAAACAGTTCACGTGCTCTGTCTATGCTTCCGCATTTTGCATACATGTCTGCCAGGGCACTTGCAACTACAACATCTGACAATATTCCTCTATCGTTTTACATTTCGGTGGTTTTCCCCTATTCTGTTCCAAGCCGCCCATTTCGACATGGGCAGGCAGGATGTTGACCAAACAGGGAAGCACGGCCTTTTACCTGCCGATGGCATTTGCTTCAAATTTTCTATAACCTTTCCAACAAATCCAATTTGTGTGTATCTTGCAATTATTACATTCCATGGTACCCTAATTCTTTGAGGCATTTTATCAACCAAATCGCATGCTTTAGTCCATTTTTTGCATACATATCTATCAGTGCAGTTGCAACTACAACCTCTACCAAAATACATCTGCCCTTCATGCTTTGATGGATGCCCATACCCTGTTCCAAAGCTCCCATCTCGGATAGGCGGGGAGGATGCTGGGAAAGGTTGTTGAATTTGGCTTCACACCGGCCATGTGCATTTGCTGAAATTCTCTAAAATCTTTTTAATAAGGTATTAGGGGAGAGGAGCCCATAGTGGAACACCCTAACTTCTCGCTCCTCAAAATTTTATGTGAAAATTTCAAATCACTCTCAATTTTGCATAGCAGTTTATTTGGCAACTTGCATGCTTCTATATTTCGTTTTAAGGTCACGTCATCAAATATGATGCCACATCAACATGTTTTTTGTTGAGGTATCCAAAAAGGGCCAAGAAAAGTGAGACCAATAGTGGTGCACTAAGTCATGTTTTATTGGTGCACTGATGTGGCATCACATGATTTGTCAGTTTGTGTATTTTATGGATAAAAGGTGTTTTGCAATTGGATATTAAGATGCTCCAGTATGGGGTCCACTAAGGACTACTTCTATCCCCACTATTGGGCCCCGCTCCACTATGGGCCCCTCTCCCCTACAAGTTCTTGTTCATAGAAAATCCATAACCCTTAGAAACTATGTTTAAATCTTAAAATATAAAGGTCTTGTAATTCTTAGTGGTTGTGTTTAAATGTGATAAAATCCATATGGCTTTGTTGAACTTAGTGATCGTTCATTAAATTGTAAGATTGTGCAAGGGAATAATAGGTTCCAAAAATTGATTTAAGTTTATAAAGATAATCTTAGATATTAAAACAATATTATTTCATTAATTGTATTTTAAAATTTCTCTATGATATATAATTCTTTTATCTCAATCTAATGGCAAGACAAGACTTCATTATACATGTTATTTCATTACTCTTTTACATAACATCAATAAAAAAAATGAATTACATACACCCTAAATATATTTGTACATGTTTTGCAACATTGATTAGTTGCAACAATAGTAAGTTTGTAAAATACAATATTTTTAAATTAGAATTCAGCTTTATATTATTTACTTAATATCTTGAATTTCTATGGAATATTGTCTTGCCTTCATCATGTTGGATTGTGCTTTTCAATCAATCTCAAAACATTAAGGGTATAATGATATCCCTTAAATATTGAGAGACATCCCTAATATCCTAAAGATGACCCACTTTTTGTACACCAATAATTATATATGTATATGTATATATGTGTATGTATAGATAGAGAGTAAAATGGAAAAAAAATCACTTTATTGATTAATTGATCATTAATCGATGATATATATGACATGTAGGTGATGGAATATTTGAGAAGCTAAATAAAGGACCTATATAAAATTAACTTATAAAGATAAATGCTTTAAATGCACCTTGGTGATATATTAGATTAGATAATTTAGATTTATTTGATTGCTTGTTTACTCTCACTAGAACACACACAACCACAATTGGTTAGTTGATGAAATTAATTTTATTCACTTTGGAAGCATAGTGTATGAATCATTGTTGTTATTGATCTATTAACTATGATTTAGTTGATGATGTAATCATATATTAAATAAATTTAAGATAAGGTTTTGATTTATTAAAGTGTGAAGTACTAGAAAATAATGAGTGCTTGTAGGTTCTTCTGGAATGAAATGTAAGTACCTAGTATGGTGGAAGTATATTGAGTTTTAGTTGAATAGTTATTGTCATGAATAATAATTGGTCAAGAAAATAATGTAGATGGTATTGGTTAAATCACCTACTTATTATTTGAACAATTGTGATAAGGATTAGATTAATTGAGAGTAAAGTCATTATTATATCAATTTAGTAATTTCGTTATATAGTGAGAAGAACTTCTTAATCTTAAAGTAATGTTATATTGTGACCTTTGCATTGTTTGAGATAAAACCATAACTATCATTATAATAATCTATTTAAGATATGATAAGGTCATATTCATCCTTGATAATACTTGTTTTATCATATTTTGTCAAGTGATCCTTGCGTAGTGTTATAATTGGGTTTTTTAATCATTACTCTATATAGTAAAAGGAACCCTTATAAATTAACCATTTTTGTCCCTTTTTTGTGTGTTTTCTATACTGTTGTGACTTTAGTTGGGAGTCAAACCTTGATGAAATGTGTCATTGTTGGTCAAACAAAAATATTGAATCAAGGGGGATAAGCCTAGGATATAGGTGAACATGAAAATTGTTTTCTCTTACAAATTTAACATTCAAGAAAATATCCTTGGAGTGTATTACCTAGTATATCCTTAACAAAGTTTCCAATCTCTCGCTTCACCTAAGTGGGTGGCAACCAATCGTGAAATTGTCTAGGTAAATGGACCCTAGAAAGGGTTGCATACCCACTCTTATATAGTGTAATAACTTATAGAATATGGCATATGATGTATTTGAGTAGGGAATTGAGTTTAGTGTATATCAACATTATTGGGATTATGTTGTGTCAAAGTAAAGCGATATGTTGAACCAGAGGGAAGATACCCTCATTGTGAGTAACCTTGTATGGTATGTGAAAAGTCAAACTACAATTTCTCAATGTTACGCACGTATGTAGGAAAAGCCATCAAGTGATGAGCTCCTGAGGCATAGGTCTAGCCCTCAAGTCTTGTCCCCCTATGGTTTATTTTGGGTTTACCATTCTATCCTAATGATATGTGTTCTTTATCCTTCCTTTCAAATCCGTTTGTAAACTACCATGTGAATTATGATCTAGTTAGATTAATGATATGGTTGATCTCTAAAATCATGTATCTAATCCATTGATCTTGAGGTTATGCATCTAGTCATGCAGATACTTATAGGTATAGGTATTGAGAGCTAGGAAACTACAACGTGATGTAATGCAAGAGATACTTGAGTAGGGAAAACTCAAGAAAACTAACAATAACATTCTTTAAATATTGGCTCACCCTTTTGAATACCTTACATCTTCATACTAAACAAACCATGACGATTCCATATCCTTAGCTTGTAAAGACATTCTACTAACTAATTCTAGAGAAACAAGTTTTTGTTGAAGAACCAATAGCTATAAGAATAGAGATTGGTCTTCCAAAAAGCATACCTCTCGCCTCAATAGGCACATTTTGATGGTGTGATTTTCAATTCCTTATTGTCACATATATCTGGCATTGATAGGGTTTTTGTTGAGAGGATGATCCATAGCTCTTAGGAAAATCTCTTGAGAAGTGATCCCCCTTAAACATAAAACATCCACCAAGGGGCCCCTTACCAGTCTTAGAAGGTGCATTCCTTCCGCTTCTCCCTTTGAACCCATTGTACTCTTCTCTTTGGAAAAAAATTCTAGTTGGAGCTTTTCTAGGAAAAACTCTCCTCTTGTTTTGTGATGCTATCTCCCCATTTCTAAATTTTGATTTTCATTTGAAAGATTTTTTTTTACATTTTAAACTTTGCTTCACCAATGCCAAAGCTTGTAGTTTCTTTTCCTTCTTAAGAGCCTTTTCCAAAAAATGATTCATATTTTTTGGATGATGTTGTTGTAGCTTGATAAGCTTGATTTTTATTGATGTCAAAAGTGTGCTTAAGATTGTATATACTTTGGAGATTGTTTGTGTGTGGAGATATCTAATGGTGTGGGCCAGCATTGCAGTGATCTGGAAGACTAAGAGTTAGTTTGATGTCTAAGTATATTGTAGTTGTGGATACACATTCCTTGGTGTGTTTTCAATATGCCTACAATGATATTTTTCCAATTTTGTGTACTACACTTAGTGATAATTTGAAGAAGTTTAGTCTAAGGATTTCATAGTATATACTCTAAGGTAGTGACACAATATTTTGATCCACATCCTTCCAAAAAGTAATATCTAGTTTTATGGTTCAAAAGTTAAGTTCTTGGATATGTGGTGTTATATCTAAAGCTTCATGTCAATTATCCTTTTGCAAATAAAGTTAGAAGTGACAAAGCACCAAATTGTGCTAGGGAAGTGCAAAGTGGTTCATAAGACTTGTTGGAATGCTCCACATTCCACCGCACATGAAGTTCTAGTCAAGTGATTTTGAGGAAAAAATTAATGATGTCTAATCTATGTTATATTGAAGTTTCAAGTGATTTGGTTCCAAATGCCTAATTTTCTTCAAAACAAGTGTTTGAATACTTGCACTAATAGAAGGTTATAAAGTTTAGTTGTATGAGTTTGTGTGGGCACTCCACTTTTCTCATAAAGTCTAAGGTATGGAGCACATGAAGATCTTCCTTACTTCCAGTATTGCATAGGTGTTTCATGTCATTTTGTGAAGTTATGCTTTTTGCTAAGACCGACTAAGGTATGTTGATGATGTGTGCCACTAATTCAAGTTTGAGTGGAGGTTAAGGAGTGATTGAAGATGTTGTATATGTCATGATTAATCATTTGGAAGAAACAAAAATAAGTTTCTATCACTCTTGTATACCACAAATGGATATGAAGGCCGACATGCTTCAAGTTACATATTTTCTTTTTTATGGACAACTTAATTTGTATTTGCAAAGTGTGTGGATGTTATATATAGAAGATCAAATATGACAAAAGATGTAAGGAAGTGAAAGGATGTGTAAGTGCATGGGAAGATAGTGGTAAAGGTCTGCCACAGACCTAATGTGTAGAATTGATGACTATCATTGGGATGAAGCCATAAAGTTAGTCATATTCTAGTTATTTTAATTAGGAGTTTTTAACTTCCTTGGGTGTAACCCTAAAAATTTAATTGGGGATTTGTAGCTTCCTTGGTTTGTAGCCCTAAATCAAAGTTGTAATTGTTGCTTATTTACAAGGCTAGATTTGGACAGTATATCCAAGAAACTTTTCTCACCGTGGTTTTCCTCTGTGTGGTTTTCCATGTATATTTGTTGTCAACTATGTTCTTGTGTGGATTCTTGTATTCTCTCCTATTTTGATTAAGTAGATGAATGATTTATTTGTATAACTTAGCTTCAATAGTTGAGGATTGAAGTATACTAATTCACCCCCCCTCTTAGTATCTCGTGTTTCCAACAATTGGTATTAGAACCTAGGTTCCTTAATATAGCCTAACAATTGAGGTAGATCATGTCTTTGGAACACATGGGGAGTGAAGCAGTACCCAAGAAAAAGTGATCTCAAGAAGAAGAGGATATAATCCATAAGGATGATGATAGATTTGATTTTAATAAAGAATATTGTCTACTAGATTATGAAGAACTCATTTATGCTCTTAATGATCTAGATGAAGAAAGAGAAAAAAAAAAGAAATCCAATTCAAACTTGAAAAATCATAAAAAGAAATTGTCAAGTTGAAAGTTCAAGTTGAAGAATGTAAAATAATTACAAATTGCTTGAATGTCAAGCTCAATGAAAAATATATTTAATGCTCCAAGCTGGAAGAAGAGGTTGTCTCCCTAAGAAAAGAATTGGATAAAGAAAAATAAAAAATTGACAAGGGTCTAAAGCTAAATAAAGGTTATGAAATTCTTGATGAGTTGATCGGCTCTCAAAAACCATCAAAAGAAAAATCTAGTCTTGGTTTTGAGAAAAGTAAAATTCCAACAACTGGTGCATTTGTAGACCTCTATGAAACTATTGAAGTAGAAGGAAAGTCTGAAATAAAGGAGGAAAAAACTTGCACTAAAGAACCTAAGAAGACAACATCTAGAAATGCAAAATCAGATCAAGTCAAGAAGACAAATGATAGCAAGAATAACTAAGGTGGATTTATCCCTGTCGACAAACAAAGGAGATTCAAAGGTCCTCCACCTACTAGTCAACATGCCCCTACCAAGTTCACTCAATATTTTCATGGTTATTGCTATTCTTGCAATAAATTTAGGCATAAGGCTATTAATTGTAGATCTAGGTAAAGAAGAAATGACATGGATAGAAACCATTTGTGCCT
Organism: Sequoia sempervirens; assembly: GCA_007258455.2. Taxonomy (NCBI): domain Eukaryota; kingdom Viridiplantae; phylum Streptophyta; class Pinopsida; order Cupressales; family Cupressaceae; genus Sequoia; species Sequoia sempervirens. The sequence continues at coordinate 271,407,759 of VDFB02086081.1, read as the reverse complement.
CCAAGATATGATACTATTATGTCTCATTCTTTTTTATGGATATTTCTATGAATGCAATAATTTTTGTCATAAGGCTATAGAGTGCATAACTAAATTCAAGAGAAATAACTCTGTTATAGAATATCACTATTTGCTACAAATGTAATAAGTTTGGGCATAAAGAAAAATTTTGTAGGAGTGGTGTTGTGAAACCACCTATTCAAAATAGGAAGAAGGAAGATATCCTGAGTAAGAAAAAGAAGGAAAATAAAAAAGTTTTGAAAGAGAAACAAGGTTAGGAGAATGAGAAGAATTATGATACCATGCTTGTGCACTTTGCACAAGATCCTGTGACAAATTGAGATAGAGCATTATCTCAAGGGAGCTATTATTTGGAAATCTCTTAGCCCCATAGAAAGAATAAAATGTTGATTATTTCAACATGAAAGTTGATGTGGGTCAATTTCTTTGAAGTGCAGGTCTACTAAGCAAGGTTGAACCTATTGATTAAGGTTTTGGAGAAAAAGAATGATATGCAGAGGTTTTCTAAGTATCTTTGAATCTCTGTGATGACATGTATAGTATTTTGGAAAATATTTACCTAAAAAATACAAATGCATTATTAGAAAAAAGCTAGGGAAAATGAAAGTATTTTTATGCTTTATTCTCATTTACAATCAAAAGCACTTGTGTCCAGAAGCAGAGAAGAGTGAAATGGATTTTAATCTATCTTGTGTTTCTTTTATAAACCCTAGCTATAGTGTTTGAAGATTTCAAAAGGAATATCAATGAAAACCCCACAGTTGGTAGATGTTGTAAAGAAACCCAAATTGAAGTACAAGAAGTTTCCTTTCAAGGTGATGGAGGTCGACAAAGATGGCACATTTCAAAGGTTCCTGTGGATGTGGTGTATGCTGAAGATGTAAGAATTTATATTCATGCCCAGCTCAATGAGATTGATCACACATCATTTGAAGAGCTCTGACTTGAACTCCTGGATGATCATGGTCTATACAATCCTGAATATGTAAATTTCATAGTGAAAGGGTTAGATGTATGGAAATATTTTCTTGACTTCTATGACTACCAAGAATGGGTGAGTTTTATTCCAAGTCACATTTATGAGGAATTTATATGGTTATAAGCCCTACATGATAACAAAAGAGGTAATTAAGGTTTTCACTGGTCTTTGTGCCATCAGACCAACCCCAATATTGAATTCAATCAAGAATGAGAGATTAATGAGCTTATTAGAGCAAAATCTGACAAAAGAACTCTAACAGTGAAAGATATCATTGATTCCAGAGTCTGCTATGCCATAATGGGGATTACCTACAAAATCTACTACACCAATAGAGATGGGTCAACCATTTCTACCACAATCCACACTACATATTAGATGGTGAGGGAAGGTGCTAACTTTTATCTATGTGATTTGTTGAGGGAGTTGATGATGTAAAATTTGAAGTGAAAAAAATAAACTAGATATAATTTTAGGTTTGGTTCATTGATTATTTGCCTTACATTCTTTGTCTTGAATGAATTACTTGGATTTAAAATATGTGATAATTTCTTTTCAGTAGCTATTTAAATAAGAATTCACATAAGAGGGTTTCAGGATAAGCAAGTAGACAATGCTTGGTACTGGGGGTTCTTTAAGAACCTACAAATAGAGATGCATGGTAGAGAGAGGATCCCAACCGATTTGTTCTAGAGATATAACTTGGATGAGATATTTGGTGGAAAAGGATCATTGTTACATGGAAGCAATGGATCCAAGAACCTCATCGAATCCTAAGTTTCCTTATGAGGTTGCACCTAAATATTTCCAAGGATATGTGGATATCCCATTGAAGAATCCAAAAGATTCATTTGCTAAGAGATTTGGCACATATAGTGAGATAATAGATAACATGCATAAGAAGAATGAAAAAGAGCATGTGTCTAAGCGTAGAGAGGAGCTACATGAGAAATGGTTTATTCCTTGAAATTATATATTTGATGCCCCCATGGAGGATTCTAAAGCTAAATCTAGGTCTTTGGAAGCAAACAAAGAGCCAAGAAGGTTTGGTAGATCCACTTCTACTGGTGCATCTACTTCATAACCCTCTAGGTCCATGCAAACATCTTATGTAAAAAGAAAAATTGCATCAAAAACTTTAGCATAGAAGAAGACCACAAGAGTTGTGCATGCTAGGCCCAAGAAAATGGAAAAGATGAAGAAGATAGATGTGGAGGAATCTGAAGAGGAGGAAGAAGTTGGAGATGAAGGTATCTCCAAATAGAAAAGGAAGAGAAGAAGGTAGAAAGGAAGAAAATAGAGTAACCTCCTTTGGTAATAGTTCCACATGAGTCCCTCAAGTTTGAATCCATCTTAAATGGAATTGTTTATTATGGTCTATTGAATGAAACCATAAACCTCCACCTGGAAGTCCCTTTAAAAGGTCAAAAGACCATAGAAAAGGCCATTATTATGTATATTCTCAAGAATAACATGTTTTTGGGTGACATCATTGAAAAGGCTCTAGAAAGCTTAGCTCAGGCTTTTAGACAAAGAAGAGATAATGCAATCAAATAAGATGAAGAACTGAGATAGCATTCCATCAGCAAGGCTAGGTCCTCTATCTCCAAAGAAGAAAAGGATAAGATATATCGGATGCAAGCTTAAGAGCTCCACACAAAGAATATATTAGACATTCTTATGAGCATGGATGATGATGATAGAGAAAATATTCAAAAGGACATGAAATAATTTACATAGATCCTTGAAGAGGTGCAATCTGATGCTAGAATGGGTTAACAAGATCCTCTACAAGAAAAAGATATTAGTAATATGCCCTCTCTAGAGAGTACAAAGGAGCAAGATGTCTCAGCTTGGTAAAAGGAGCAGGATGTATCTGGTCAAGAAAAGGAGAAGGAAAAGGAGAAGAAGAAGGAGAAGGGTGATAAAGAAGAAAGATCAAAGAAAATATATCCTTCTCTAGTTGACTAAATTAAGGAGTTTTGGTGCATGCAGATTCAACTAGTGGTGTTTTCATAATTGTTGCATCTTCCTACATTTGATGAGAAAGTCAAATTTCCTTGATATGTCTCCACTTCATGAGATGAAGCTTGGAGATGTACTCCACTCCACAGAAAGGAAAGAGTTGCTATAAAAATAGGTGGAAAGTGTAGAGGCATTGGAAGAGGCAATGAAGGCATTGAAAGATAAATTGCTTGAAGAAAAAAGGGGATACATCCTTGCCCCCTACACAACATATGAAGAAGCTAATGGAGTTCCTTGAAACTCATTCATCCCATCTAGTGAATCACACATAAAAAAATATTAATGGAAAGATATTGGAAAAATCCTTCAAAAAGTGTGACAATGCATTTACCAAGCTACAATCATGCATCAAGGACAATTTAGAAGAGCTTGAAGGAAGCAAAAGTATTGCATGTCTTCTGTCTAAAGTGGATTGCTACAAAAAAGAGAATAAAGGATCAGATCAGTGCTATTGAAGTGTAGATCAAAAATTTGGTTGCAAATTATGATCTTATGCAAGACAATGATGGTGTCATAAGGGCACAAGTAGGAATTTTTACTCCCAGGTGCAATAATTCTAAGATAAAAAGGAGTAGTTTAAGGTTCAAGTGAAGTAGTTAATAGAGGCAGTGAGTCTAAGGTTTTCCTCACTCACTAGAATTATGGTGGAAAAAAATGGTGTAACTCAAAAGTACCATGCACCATCTTCTTTGGAGGAAGAAAAAGATACATATGTGTTGTTGATATGTCAATTCTAGACCTTGACCACAACAAAGAAATAATGGACATCAACTTGATCTAGCTCAAGAAATTTACCTGAATATTCTTCCATCTAGTTGAGTTAAGTTTGTTTTGTAAAGTAAGATATATTTCCTTTTTGATTTTTTGTATGTATGTGGAGTAGAACAATCTGTAGATAAGAGGATATTTTTGGTGAAGTAACCAAATGACATCCTAGAGGGAGTAAAAGTTGTATAGAATAAGGGGGAGCCTAGAAGTTTTATATGTACATAGAAACATTATTTATCCTTTTCCCTTGATGTCAAAGGGAGAGAGAATGTGCATCAAAGGGGGAGAGTTTGTGCACATCAATTGGTTTTTCCATCAATGGAAAAGGGTGAGATTGTTGCATCTTGATAAGCTTGATTTTCACTGATGTAAAAGGTGTGCTTAAGGTTGTATATGCTTTGGAGATTGTTTATGTGCAAAGATATCTAATGGTGCAAATCAACATTGTAGTGATCTGTAAGACTACGATTCAATTTGATGTCTAAGTATATTGTGGTTATGGATACACACATCTTGATGTTGTTTCAAGATGCCTACAATGATATTTTTTCATTTAGTGTACCACAATCAATGAAAATTTGCAGAAGTTTAGTCTAAGGCTTTCATAGTATATACTTTAAGGTAGGGACACAATATTTTGGTCCACATCCTTCTGCATAGTAAGATCTAGTCTTGCAATTTAGAAGTTAAGTTCTTGGAGATGTGAAGGTATTATATCCAAATATTCATGTCAATCATCCTTTCGTAGAGAAAGTTAGAAGTGATAGAGTACCAAATTGTGTTAGAGCGGTACAAAGTGGTTCATAAGATGTTGGAATGCTCCGCATTCCACTACACATGAAGTTCTAGACAAGCAATTTTGAGGAAAAAATACTGATGTCTAAATTATGTTATATTGAAGATTCAAGTGATTTATTGCTCCACAAGTTCAGTTTCCAATGTGTCAAAGTGATACAGTTGGTTATGGAAGCCTACTTTTCTTCAAAACAAGTGTTTGAATACTTGTGCCAGTAGAAGTTTGTGAAGTTCAACTGTATGAGTTTGTGTGGAAAATCCACTTGTCTCACAGTGTCTAAGGTATGAAGCACATGAAGATATTTCTTACTTCCAATACCACACAAGTGTTTCAAGTCATTTTGTGAAGTTATGCTTTTTGTTGAGGCCGAATAAGGTATGTTGATGGTGTATGCCACTAATTCAAGTTTGAGCGGAGTTTAAGGAGTGATTGAAGATGTTATATGGTTCATGATAACTCATTTGGAAGAAACAAAAAATATTTTTTTATCACTCTTGTGTACCACAAATGGATATGAAGGCCAGCATGCTACAAGTTACATTTTTTCTTATTTATGGCTGACATAATTTGTATTTGCAAAGTGTGCAGATGATATATATAGAATATAAAAGGTGACAAGATATGTAAGGAAGTGAAAGGATGTGTAAGTGTATGGGAAGATAGTGGAGAAGGTCCACCACAAACCTAATGTGAAAAATTGATGACTATCATTGGGTTGAAGCAATAAAGTTAGTAATATTCTAGTAATTTTAATCAAGAAGTTGTAGCTTCCTTGGGTGTAACTATAAAAATATAATCAGATAGTTGTAGCTTCCTTGGGTTGTAGCCCTAAATAAAAGTTGTAACTATTGCTTATTTGTGTGGCTAGATTTGGATAGTAGATCCAATAAGCTTTTCTCACCATTGTTTTTCCCTTGTGGGGTTTTCCATGTATATTTGGTGTCAACGGTATTTGTGTGTGGATGCTTGTCTTCCTTCCTATTTTGATTAAGTAGATGAATTCTTTAATGATATAACTTAGCTTCAAAAGTTAAGGATTGAAGTTGAAATTGAAGTATACTGATTCAAACCCCCTCTCAGTATCTTATGCTTCCAACCCATGCATGTACACCTCAACCCCAATATCAGTATTCAATCCCATCAAAATTTTCCTTGCTTGAGATCTTTCATCTTTTTGGTAGATTAGAATATATTTCAACAACTTAGCAAAGTGATCCCAGTATTGTTGAATAGATAAAGTTCCTTGTTTAAGATTAAGGAACTCTATGGTCTTCTCATCATAAAACAATTGTGGAAGCCACTGTTCATGGAAATGAATAAAGAATTGCCTCTAAGTCAGGTTATCCTTGGTGTATTTTTGTCGCTCCTTAATGTTTAACCACAAAATCACTGCTTCACCAACCAATTGATAAGTACCCCAAGCCACTTTCATGTTTTCAAAGTAATTTATTAGGTCAAAATAATTCTTCATCTTAGTAAGCCAATTTTCTACAACATCCCCCACTTGCTTCCCACCAAATTTTGAGAGTGTTATCTTTTTTAGATCTTTAGAAATATTGAGAACAACCATCTCCTAGTTTGGCTTGTTCATTTTAAGTTCATCAAATGAAGGCATGTTATCTAGAGTTAGGTTCCCTTCTAAGGGATCAAAGATATTCTCTATATTTCCTTGCCTTTCTCTTAATTCCTTCGCAGTTTGCTCCAAGTTATCCAACTTATCCCTTTGCTCAATCAACAGTTAATCAATGCATTTATGCCATCATGACCATTCTTAGTTGGGTTATGATATATTTTTTTAGTTCTTGGCTTTCTTCCTTGAGGATTCCTTGCTTTAACCATTTTAATTTTGGACAATCGATAAAAATAATAATTGATAATATTTTTAACATAATTTGAATTAAAAATACATTCATTCATTTATTCAAGGAAAAAACCACTAGTTGTTTTATTTATGGTAATAAACTATATACAAGGTTAGAATCTTATTCAGTTCTAGCTATTTCTATTTATTTATTTATTTTTGGAAAGTCTTTTTTTATTAAAGATGGTTCATTTAAACTATTTAAAATTTCTATACAACTTCCTTTTATTCCTCTAGATCCTCATCAAAATTGAGAATAACCTCTTCCCTAGGATGGACTCTATTAAATTCCATCAAGACTTCTTTACTCATTTCAAGGGTGTTTCACCCACATCCAAAGGGAAAATCATGGACAATAGATAGTTTACATGGCTTCAAACTTCCTTATGTCTCTTCCTTGACCTTCTTTCCTTTATTTATCTTAATTCAATCCATTTCTATTAAAGGAGTCTCTGAATCTAATATATATAGCCTCACTTTGAGAGCCCCCAAGGGTTACTTTATCTTTTGTTTTCTTGTTTTTCCCTTTCCCTTTCTTTACCTACTTAGATTTCCCCATTGTCTGAAACATAACATCCAATTTTTTAATTTATAATATAATCAACATAAATTAATTGACTTTAAATTTGAATAAATTTATAATATTAAGTTTTCTTAACTTATGTTCTATTCAACCTAGATACTCAAGAATCATAAACCACCATTCAAGGTTATCTTTTCCAATATAGGAAAAATTAATGTATCCAATTCAAGCTTAATTTTCAATTGGGGACAACAATGGTATACCCAATCCAGGCTCTTCTATCCTAGGGCATTTTGTTAATATGGGACTATACACAGTTATGATCAATAAAGATCAAAATTCATCTAAAATGAGATGATATATACAAGGACCAACTAAGCCTAAGAGGACATGTAATATAATATATACTTTGACTCATTGGGATCAATTCTAGATCCTTAGTCACTTGCAGAAGACTTCACAATACACTTAAAATATTGTACTGAGGATCTTCGAAAGTTCACAAAATGTTTCACATAGATCTACACTTTCCCTTAGATTTCAAACAATCAATTGAGTGAGAGACCACCAAGGCTTCCTAAATTCTTTTGAGACCTAGTATCCTTCCTTAGATTTCAAGCATTTCGGCCAAGTATTAGTCCCATCCCTCTAAGTGCTTCTTGAGTATTAGTGACTATTATTTTACTCTTATTTACATAAATCAAAGTATTAACTCGTAAAGGATTATATTATATTTTATTCTTATTAGTATTTTTTTCAACTTGTACAACTGGTAGTAATCTCTCGAACCTAGTGTCTAAACCAAGTGATGTAATACCACTTGTAAAGACATAATTCTATTCAGCCAATTTTTTTCTATTATCTATATATATATAAACCTCACAATATCCCCTGTATCTAAGTACTAGAAACATTCTTCATTTCATAGACTTCCTAAATACCATGTATCCATAGGGATCAATTTACCAAAGGAAACGAAATAAAATATGTTGTTCTATTTGATCTATATTTGTGCAACTGTATGAGTGGGTACACAACCCTTTCTAGGGTCTAGTTTCCCTAGACAATTCTTCATCGGTTGCCACCCACTTAGGTGGAACAAGGATGAAAACCTAGAAAACATCTACTTTCAAACACCTAAAAGGGGTGTTTGATGTGTAGTTTCAAATTGTAATGTTTCAAGTTTACGTATGACACATCATCAATTTCCTTATTCAAAAACATTACTAGTTTTGTAGATTGGATTTCTATTAATTTCCAATAATCTAGAAGTTATCATTTAATGCTACCTCATAAAATTAAGAAATTCACTAATTTCTTTATATCATGCTCTATTGGGAATATAACTAGATTACTCAAAGAAAAAAAAACCATGTATAAGAAATAAAAGATTTCTCATCACCATGCTAGCCAATCGAAAATAAAATTATTAGTGACAAGGGGTGATTTGTAGGAGTTCATACTCATTAGAAACCACATCACTCTTAATTCAAGGACACTTCTTATGCTATCTTTAACACATAACTCAAATATTTTTAGCTTCAAATAAAATTAGTGTAAATACAAGATCCCTATAAGGTATAAAAAACTAATTAAACTAATCAAATATTTATAATTCATCATGAAGTTGAAGTATTTTACTTCCAATGATAAATTTGACACAGGAAAATAATAGAGAAAGGGTATTAGTGTTGAGAAGTTTTTGAAGATGATTTAGCATTGTTGTCATTGATGTCAAAACCTTGATCCACAAGGTTGTGATCTAGATTATGTACAAACTTGATCTATCCCATGACGTGCTATGGTAGTACGTAGTATGGATATTATCCTTGATCCAGATATGGCATTACTTATTTTTGGGGCATCTGTTGAATTCAGTTGATGCGGTATAATGAATACTAATCTTTTGATGATGGTTGTTGTGCTCAAAGCTTACTTCGGGTAACCTTACTATCCAAAACTTCATGTAGCATGTTGCAAGTTTTTGTATATCAAATTGTGGTTCTCTGGATGACACTAAAATTGATGATAATCAAGATTTGGTCTTGGTTGTGGCATTCTTATTGGCTCTAGAATATATATTTCATGTGATCCGAAGTTTTCTATCTTTTGATAATTATGTTATGTAATGAACCTATCTTATGTATGACCTATCTTTGGTCCCTTGGTAACGTGATAATAAAATCTATGTGTACGACCTATCTTTTGGGTTCAGTGCTAGCGTGCAAGGTCTTATTGAATATCTCAAGGTTGTTCTTCATTCTGACATGTTGTGTGGTGATCTAATTTAAATTATATTCAATCGACTTGGAAGACTATGAATATATTATGTCTGGATGACCTTGGAGATTTAGAAGACATGGAATGGTATAAGTAAAGGTTGTTTTTGTCTGATGAATTGAGAAGTGTGTGAAGTATGATGTGTGCGAGCAGATAAAAGGTGCGAAGGAAGGAGTAATCAGTTTTGCAGATTTTATGCGTAGAAGCTATGCAAATTTTTTTGATCAAATATGCTATAGATAGATATTATGCTCTTAACTGGAATTGAACTCATGCATTTAGATGCAATTTCATCAGTTCACTTTTTTCAGTGAGACTATTTTTATAATCTGTTGTTTTGTATTTGGGCAGTGAGCCACCCTACAGTGCACAACTTGGCAGTGAGCCCTTGTAAACATCACCTTAACTAGTGTCACCTTAATTGATGTTTTATAATTGAGAATTAGCATTCTCTGTGGTTTTTCCCTTCTTAGGTTTCCATATAAATTATGGTATTCATTGTTCTTGGTGTTGTTGTCTGCATCCATGTTCCTATCTATTTGATTAATTTCTAATTGGAATAAGTCTACTTCGGATTAATTAAAGTTAAGAAAATCATTTTGGGATAACTGATTCACCCCCCCCCCCTCTTAGTTATCTAGACTGTTCAACAATTGGTATCAAAGCCCGGTCCCTTGGAGATAGAGCTTAACCACTTGAGGGAGATCTTTGTAGTTTGAATAGATGGAAAGAGCTTATCAATTTGAGGAAGAATTGAAAATAATGTTAGATGATATGGAAAGCACTGAATCTGAAAATGAAGAGTTGAAAGAAAATATTGAGGAAAACACTTGTATTGCAAAGCTAAGGGAGAAAATCTAGAAATTTAAAGCAAGACACAAAGAGGTTAGCTAGGAATTAAAGGATTCAAATGAAAGAATTGTGGATTTAAAACAAAAAATGAAGAATGGAAGAAGAGTGAATAAAAATTCAAAAATACCATCAAACAAAAATCAAAAGAAAATGAAAAGTTAGATCAAGAATTAAGAAGGCTAAAAATAGAAGCAAGAGTATGTCAAAGCAGCATAATTTTGGATCAACCTTTGTCCTTACAAAAATGTCACAAGGATAAGAGAGGACTTGGATTCGCCCAAGATAACTCAAATTAGGATACTAAGGGTGAAGACAAAGCTATTGAAGCTAAAGCAAGATATGGTGTAACAAGCAAGGTCCAGAAGTCTAGAAAACCTAAAATACCTTTGGTCAGGCAACCAAATGCTCAAAGGTACATCTTATCATTCAATGGTCACTATTTTCTATGCAAAAAGTTTGGACATAAGGCTATAGAATGCAGAAGCAAGATGAAACCAAGTATTCAATGCTTTAACTATCACAAGTTTGGTCATAAAGCAAGTCATTGTAGAAGTGAATTATCTAATCTGTAAAGAAGGAATGGAATGAATAATCTCTTTCATGGAAATTGTTATTCATTTCATGGTTATGGTCACAAAACTAATCAGTGAAGAAATTGGGTTCACTCAGTCAAGTCAAGACAAAGATGTTTCAAATGCAATCAACCCAAACTTTATGCTAACAAATACAAATATATTGCTCTGGAAAAACCTGAGAACAAAAAGAAGGTTGTAGAATCAGATGGATCTGAGAGGAAGATGGTCATGGTTTGGAGGAAGAAGGAAACAAGTGTGGATGACACTTCTATGATACCGGATCCCTGTGCAAGCCCTTCCAGGAATTGAGCCAACTACCTTGGCTCAGGGGGAGTTTTACATTACATATCTTGTCAGTTCCCCCTCTTTGAAGTAATTTTGATGTGATTTTCAACATGATTAGAGTTTGACTCGGTTGATGATAAATGATGAAACTTAATCCAATTGATTGAAAAGTGAAGTACAAATGTTGGCATCATCAATGTGCACTTTTGATGGTAAAATCATTGAGTAATTAAGAATAAAAGGTGGGAGTTTTCAAAATCATTTCAGATAGTTTGCAAAGGAGGAGGAGAAGTTTTCGTTGAGTGATTAAAAGTTTGAGGAAGCTAAGCACGATGATGGAATCTGTTAATAAAGGATAGAGCAATGGTATTCCACTAAGGCTGAAGGGAGTTGAGTTGGATGAGTTTGATCATTGAAAGATGAAGATGGAGCTAGGGTTGAAAACATACATGAATTACAAAACATAAATACTATGGGTATGGATTTATGGGGAGAATTTCCCTAGTTTGTAGATAAAGAATCTATCTTGTTCATGTTGAGTCAATTCAAGGATGGAATCACTATTTTGGAAAAACCCTATCCAATCACAAAGGAATCCATAGAAGCTAAATTACCAGTATGTGTAGCGTTGGTGACCTCCCTGGGAAGAAAATGGTCAAATATAGAGATGTGGAGGAACTTACTAGTATCGAAAAAGACCTCCAAGCTCTACTAATAAATACCACTGTCAATCCTACAGTAAGGTATGTTGCTTATGACATCTCCTCTAAAATCTATTTTAGAAATCGTGAAGGTTCTACTTCAGCTATTGTTGTATATCTTGCACACATGATGATGAAGGAAAACAAGTAGTTTGATTTGTGTAGCCTAATGATGGAAAACATAATTGAGAATGTGAGAATGTCCTTGGTTGAGAGTTACCCTTTTCGGTTTGGGTCTTTGATCATTGTTTGGTATTTTAACTTATGAGTTTGCTACTAGGAAAGGAGAATGTTAAGTGGAAGTCTGACATCCTTGCAAGAAAGCAAATCTACAAGTATTTGGAATGTATGGAAGATAAAGTAGGTGCATGCAAAATGTATTTCTCATCCTTGCAAATGAATCTATGCTTTGATGTGATAGTATCCAGACAGTTTGAGGAGGATTCCTCCTCTGGTCAGAAGGAGTTGGAAGTTTTTATTCTAGTGGTTCCCCTCTGGAACCTAAAAAGAGAAAAGTTGATATAGAAGATGTCATCACTATCTTGGAAGGAAAAGAGAACAAAGAAGAGTCTATGCCTGGATATGATTCTATTGATCCAGATGATATTCGGTCAGTGTTAGATGAAGGTGATATGAAGAAGGTTGGTGAATTGTGGTGTGCTAGCTCTTCGATCAGAAGGCTTAAAATTAATGATGCTTTGGTTGAATATCTACTCAGAAGAGAATTACTGTTTCAGATGTTTCTGACTCATTACCAGATGATTTAGTAGAAGTTGTTGAAGAAAGGATGTTGTTGGAAGGACCTGAAGGACATAAGTTTGAAGCTATGATTGAGAAAAGATGTGACAAAGCTAAAAAAAATTTATCCAAACACATTGGTGAGACAAGAGAATGCATCAAGGAGATATCTGACATCTACAAGTATTGTCTCTAGTGGCCTGCAATTGTTGATAATTTTAGAAGCAGAATTGAAGCTATTGAATATGAGATGAATAATATTGGACAAATTTTTTATTTCTTCAAAGAAAAAAATGGAAAATAGAGGATAAGAGTTGGTGAGTTGCAAGTGGAGTTATTGATTGTTCAATGATAGAGGAAGACTTGGTTAGAACTTTTTGGTTGGTAAAGGAAATTGTTGAGGTCTGGTTGGATCATCTCTTTGGGATACTCTCTGAAGTAGAAGATTGTGAATGACAGTGCTTGTCTTAGGACTGGTCATCCTCATTTATGTTGTTGACTATGTTAGATATTATGAGTGCAAGAATTGCTTTTGCAGTGCTAGCTTGGAAAAAAATCTTCCAATTGAGAGAGAAAGGTACAATAAAATTTTCATGTGAAAAGTGTTATATTTTTACTTCAGTTCCTGAATGTTTGAATTTTTCCCCTTTGCATTTTATGGAAAAAAGGGGGAGAAAAATGAATAGAAAAACAAAAAAAAAAAATTGAATTATTTGTCAAAGGGGGAATTTGTAGTTTTGGAGTTTTGTGTTTTTGATTTTTTGTTGTTTTTCCATCAATACCAAAGGGGGAGATTGTTGAGAAGTTGTTGAAGATGATTTAGCATTGTTGTCATTGATGTCAAAACCTTGATCTGGAAGGTTGTGCTCTGGATGATGTACATAATTGATTTATCCCATCGAGTATTATGGTGGTACATAGTATGGATATTATCCTTGATCCTGATATGGAATTACTTCTTTTTGGGACATCTGTTGAATTCAATTGATGTAGTATAATGAAGACTGATCTTTTGATGATGGATATTGTGCTCAAAGCTTACTTCAGGTAACCTTGCTATCTGAAACTTCATGTAGCATGTTGCAAGTTTTTATATATCAAATTGTGGTTTTTTGGACGACACTAAAATTGATGACAATCAAGATTTGGTCTTGGTTGTGGTGTTCTCATTGGCTCCAAAATATATATTTCATGTGATCCAAAATTTTCTATCTTCTTATAATTATGCTATGTATGACCTATCTTTGGCCCTTTGGTAATGTGATAAAAAAATCTTTGTGTACGACCTATCTTTGGGTCCAGTACTAGTGTGCAAGGTCTTATTGAATATCTCAAGGTTGTTATTCATGCCGATGTATGTTTTGTGGTGATCTAATTCAAATTATATTCAACTGACTTGGAAGACTATGAAGACATTGTGTCTGGATGACCTTGGAGATTCAGACGACATGGAATGGTATAAGTAAAGGTTTTTTTTGTTTGATGAATTGAGAAGTGTGTGGAGTATGATGTGTGCAAGCAGATAAAAGGTGTGAATGAAGAAGTAATATGTTTTGCAAAGTTTGTGTAAAGAAGTTGTGCATAAGTTTTCAATCATATTTGTTGTAGATAGATATTATGCTCTTAACCGAAACTAAACTCATGCATATGTAGATTCAGTTTCATTAGTTCACTTTTGTCGGTGAGACTGCTTTTGTAATATGTTGTTTTTTATTTGGGAAGTGAGCAACTTAGCAGTGAGCCTTTGTAAAAATCACCTTAATCGGTATTTTATAATTGAGAATTAGCATTCTCTATGGTTTTTCCCTTCTTGGGTTTCCACGTAAATTCTAGTGTTCATTGTGCTTGGTGTTGTTGTGTGCATTCATGTTCATATTTGTTTAATTAATTTATGATTGGCATAAGTCTGCTCTGAATTAATTAAAGTTAAGAAATTTGTTTTGGGATAACTAATTCACCCCCCTCTTAGTTATCTAGACTGTTCAAAAATTAGAATCACAAATTTTCTATTAGATTGACCTATAAGATTGCTTACTATTTTCTAATCACCAAGTCCCCTAATGGGTGAGGGGAGAAAATACGATGGATAATTAATCACCATTCATAAACAAATATGTTTGATTGCTCTAGAATTAAATTTCATATATCAATCCAACATAACTCAACAATAATAAAGGTAACTATATTCCCATTTAATTTAATGTTCCTATCTAAGGATGAAATTTTCATAATAATGTTTTATTATATTCACTATAATTGATGGAGGAGCATCCTTGGTTCTTGGAAATCTTGCATCAACCAAACATATTTTCCTTTCAGTTTTGTTCTTATTTTTGTTCTTGCTCAGTTCATGTTGGTGGATTTATCATCTTTGCTCACTAGACCTTGCGGATCTTTGTGTGCATCGTGGGCATATTCATTTTCCTTATTCCAAGATTTGGGCATGATTGGATCTTTTTTCGGCAAGTTATCGCTTTCGGAATTTCATGGCAGTTTCTTGAACAGACACCATAATAGTTTTCAAGCCTATCAGTTAATTTGATCATTCATGGATTGTCCCTATTACTTGCAGATCTCGACGATGTGATTCTAAGTGTTCCGTGGAGTGTCCCCAATCTTCCTTATAGGTCCATACTTCATTCTATGCACCTATTGATAGAGTAATTCAAATTTGAGGCCAACCTATTCATGCACACATTACATTTTCTTTCCTTGGATAATGTGATGATCTTTGGCCGAAATAGATGTTTCCAGAATCACAGATATAGTATAAAGCTTGTAATCAATCATTAGAAGGGCAGTAATCAGGAAGTAGCTGATTGAGTAGATTAAGATTGATCTGAATTGTAAGATTCCAGATTGCATATAGGAGCATATTGGAATGTTGTAATATTGAACATGTTATATTAGGCCTGTGAGCTGAATCTGTAAGCCCGGATGTTGTCGGCCGAATGTAACTGAGATTTTTGTTAATAAATATATTTGCATCTGTATTTGCCTCCATATTTTGTGTTGCTTTCATTGTGTTTCTCTTGTTGCATGATCCAGATTGTTCTCCCTGAGGACCCTCCTACCATGGCTACATCAGATTGGTATCAAAGTGAGAATTTTTCCTTGCGAGATCATCAGAGTTTGTGAAGTCCTATTGAAAATTTTTTGTAGGGTGGTGAATTGAGGATCCAACCTATAACTGCAGAGGACTTGTGTAAAGGTGGTAGGAAGAAGAAATGGTAGAGGAAATGGAGCACGTGGAAATTTAGACCCTACTTTAATGGAGATATTGAGAGGAATTACTACCAGATTAGATGCAGTTGAAATGACCCAGAGAAGAGGTCGACCACTTGATGATGTGAGTGACGAAGAGGTAGAAGTACAGGAAGAAAGAGGAAGAGAAGAGCAACCTGGTCTTGATCAGGGAGAAAAGAGGTTCATAGGAGCCCTAACCAGAGTGGATACAAAACCGCATTTCAATCCATCAGATTATAATGGTAAATTGGATTTAGAAAAATTCCTTGATTGGATTATAGAGATGGGAAAATATTTTGAATTTGAAGGTACCATTGAAGATAAGAAGGTGAAATATGCTTGTACAAAGTTGAGAGGAAATGCATCCCTTTGGTGGGAACATTTGCAGTTAGATAGGAAAAGAAGAGGAAAAGAGAAGATAAAATCATGGGATCTAATGGTGAATAAGTTGAAGAAAAAGTTTATGCTTGTAGACTATCAGATTAGTTTGTTCTGAAAGTTGCAAAATATGAAGCAGAAAGATTCAAGTGTGACAGAATATACTAAGGAGTTCTATAAGTTGAATATTAGATCTGGACATTCAGAGGATGAGATTGAGCAAGTAGCTAGGTATGTGAATGGTTTGAGGTCATCTATACAAGATGAGATCAATTTGATTAAGTTACAGAGTATGGAAGAGGCATATTAGTGTTCCCTAAGGCAAAAGAGAAGTTGAATAAAAGACATGAGCAGAGATAGAGAGGAAGAGGTGGAAGATTTTAGAGAGGAAGAACTTTTGCTGGAGGAAGAGGATATTTTCCAAATTAGAATAAGGATAAGGAGGTTAGTAAGAATGATAATTTGTATCATAGAGGTGATGGAAACTCTTATAGAAGAGGAGGATATGGTGGTTACCATAATGAATGTTATAGAAAGGATGATAAGGAGAAAAGAGTATTTAGGGGAACTTGCTTTAAGTGTGGTGGAGAAGGACAGAGAGCATTTGAATGTAATTGGGGAGAGAAAAGCAGAAAGATCGAGAAAAACAGGAGAATATCCTTTCCTAAGGAAGATCATGCTGGATCATCTAATAAACTAGAAGATGGAGAAGTGTTGGTGAATAGAAGGGTATTGTTACCTAGTGAAGTAGAAAAGGAACCATTGCAGAGAAAGAATTTGTTTTGGACTAGATGCAAGGTAGCTAGTAAATGTTTCAAAGTGATTGTTGATAGTGGAAGTTCTGAGAACTTGGTTTCTGAAGAGATGGTGACTAAATTGGGGTTGGAAAGGTTGAAACACCCAAAGCCCTATTAGATAGCTTGGATTTAAGATGAGCATAAGATACTAGTAAGTGAACAATGTTTGGTGAAATTGAAGATAGGAAATTACCATGATGAAGTATTTTGTGATATTATGCCTATGGATGTATGCCATGTTTTGTTGGGAAGGCCTTGGCAATATGATAGACAGGCTATTCATGATAGAAAGAAGAATATATATACTATTGTTGGTAATGGGATGAAATATATTTTGTTGCCTTTGGAAGATGTCCCTATAGTTGAGGTTTGTACGAGTACTAGGGTTTGTTTAGTTGATGGAAGAAGATTCCTTAATGGATTGAGACATGAGAACATATGTCATGCCTTGTTTCCTAAGAAGATTGAAGATTTGAAGCATGTAGAAGAACAACCAGAACAAATAAAGGAGTTGCTGATAGAGTATGAAGAGATCATCTCAAATAATGTACCTGATGGATTACCACCTATGAGGAGTATTAGTCATTGCATGGATATGATTCCTAGAGCTAGTTTTCCTAATAAAGAAGCACACCAGATGACACCGACATAGAATGAAGAGTTGAATAGACAAGTGCAAGAACTATTGAGAAATGGTTTGATCAGAGAAAGCTTAAGTCCACGTGTAGTACTTGTTGTGCTTGCACCTAAAAAGGACGGAGAATGGAGGATGTGTATAGATTCTAGAGCCATAAACAAGATCACGGTGAAGTATAGATTTCCTTTGTCCTGGTTGGATGACATCATGGATTGTTTGAGTGGAGCTAAATATTTTACCAAGATAGACTTGAAGAGTGGATATCTGATTAGAATTAGAGAAGGAGATGAGTGGAAAATAACATTCAAGACAAATGAAGGATTGTATGAGTGGTTGGTGATTCCTTTTGAATTGACAAATGCACTAAGTAATTTCATGAGGTGATGAATGAGGTATTGAAGAAATTCTTGGGTAATTTTGTGATTGTTTACCTGGATGACATCTTGATTTTTTAGTATGAGTAGAGAAGAACATTTGTTGCATATCAGACAAGTTTTGTAGAGGTTGAGAGAAGAGCAATTGTTGATAAACATTAAGAAGTGTAGTTTCATGAAGGAGGAGTTGGTATATCTGGGATTTGTAATCTTTGTGGATGGATTGAAGATGGATCTTGAGAAGGTGAAAGCAATTGTTGAGTGGACTACACTAGATAGTATTGGAGAGGTAAGATCATTTCATGGATTGGCTAGTTTCTACCGAAAGTTCAATAGGAATTTTAGTTCTATTTTTAGTCCTATGACAGAAACAATGAGAGGAGATAGGAAGGATTTTAGATGGACGTCTGGAGAAAACCAAATTTTTGAGTTGTTGAAGTAGAAGGTGAGTGAGTAGCTTGTGTTGGCTTTACCAAATTTCAATAAGGTATTTCAAGTAGACTGTGATGCAAGTGGAAATGCAATTGGAGCAGTGTTGAGTCAAGAAGGGGGACATGTAGCTTACTTCAGTGAGAAATTGAATGATGCTAGGAGAATATATTCAGTGTATGATCAGGAATTTTATGCCATATTTCAAGCCTTGAAGAAGTGGAGACATTATTTGTTTCCTAGGGAGTTTGTGTTGTATACGGATCATCAAGCATTGCAATATTTAAATAGTTAGGGTACGTTGAATCAGAGACACATGAGATGGGTGGAATTCTTGCAGAGCTACACTTTTGTTTAGAAGCATAGGAGTGGAAAGTCAAATAGAGTTTTTTATGCTTTGAGTAGGAGAAGGAATTTAATAACAGAGATGAGAGTGGAGGTATTACGCTTTGATGAATTGAAGAACTTGTATGAGGAAGACCTGGACTTTGCAGAACCTTGGAGAGCTTGCAAAGAACCTATTTCAGAGGATAAAACTTAGTGGTTGGATTATTTCATTCAAGAGGATATGTTTTTTAGAGGCAATCAGTTGTGTATACCCCAAAGTTCAATGAGGGATAACTTGGTGAAGGAGAAGCATAGTGGAGGAATGTCAAGACACTTTGGAATTGATAAGACAATAGCATTGGTAAGTGAGAATTACTTTTGGCCACAGATTCATAAGGATTTTAGGAAATTTGTGTAGAGTTGCAGAGTTTTTCAAGTTGCAAAAGGGAGTAGTCAGAATGTTGGATTGTATAAGCCTTTGACAATTCCAAAAGAGACCCTAGGAGTATATCAACATGGATTTCATACTTGGTTTTTCGAAGACATAAAGAGGTAATGATTATGTATTTGTGGTGGTTGATTGATTTTCTAAGATGGCACATTTCATACCTTGTAAGAAGACAACAGATGTAGTAGATTTTTTTTTCAGAGAAGTGGTCAAATTGCATGGATTACCTAGTAGTATTGTTTCAAACAACTCGATGTAAAGTTTGTTGGTTACTTTTGGAGGACACTTTGGAAGAAGCTAAAGACAAATTTGAAGTTTAGTTCTACATTGAACCCACAGATAGATGGACAGACAGAGGTAGTGAACATGAGTTCAGGGAATTTGCTAAGATGTTTGGTTGGAGAGAAAACAGGAAGTTGGGATTTAGTCCTTGCACAAGAAGAATTTGCTTACAATAATTCAGAAAACAAGAGTACAGGAAAGAAACCTTTTGAAATTGTTATTGGAGTTCATCCTAGAGGTATATTAGAATTAAGAGATAACAGTATGGAAGGTAAACAAAGTGCACAAGTAGAGGAATTTGTGGAACATATGAAGAAAGTGCATATTCAAGTGAAACAACAATTAAAGGATATGAATAGGAAGTATAAGGAGAAAGCAGATGAGAAGAGGAGACATAAGGAGTTCGAAGTTGGAGATGAGGTGATGGTGTATTTGAGAAAGGAGAGATTTCTAGTTGGAACATACAGTAAGTTGAAGATGAGGAAGTTTGGACCCTGTAAGATTTTGAAGAAATTTTATTAAGGAAATGCATATGAAGTAGAATTACCGGATGGCATGGGTATATCACCTATATTCAACATTACAAACCTACACTGGTACCATGAAGTAGAATTCAGAGAAGACAACGAAGTAAGATCAGAAAACCAGTTTCCTAAGTAGCAGTCAAATGAGATTGAAGAGATTTTGGATGTCAGAGATGGGAGGAAGACTCTTGGAAGACAGTACAGGGAATATCTCGTGAAGTGGAAAGACAGACTAGTTGAGGATTCTTCTTGGATTTATCAGGATGAGGTAGACCGTCTTGGTTTTCCTTTGTCCCTATTAAAGTGAGGGACTCACTTTTCAATAACCCCAGATGTTTGATGCAGGAGCATCCTTGGTTCTTGGCAATCTTGCAGCAGCCAAATTTTTTTTCCTTTTAGTTTTGTTCTTATTTTTGTTCTTGCTCAGTTCATGTTGGTGGATTTATCATCTTTTCTCACTAGACCTTGCAAATCTTTGTGTACATCATGGGCATGTTCATTTTCCTTATTCCAAGATTTGGGCATGATTGGATCTTTTTCTAGCAAGTTATTGCTTCTAAAATTTCATGGTAGTTTCTTGAACTGGCACCAGATTAGTTTTCAAGCCTATCAGTTAATTTGATCATTCATAGATCATCCCCGTGACTTTTAGATCTTGATGGTGTGATTCTAAGTGTTCTGTGGAGTGTACCCAACCTTCCTTATAGGTCCACACTTCATTCTATGCACTTGTTGATAGAGTAATTCAAATTTGAGGCCAATATATTCATGTGCATGTTACATTTTCTTTCCTTGGATAATGTGATGATCTTTGGCTGACGCGAATGTTTCTAGAATCACGAATATAGTATAAATCTTGTAATCGGTCATTAGAAGGGAAGTAATTAGGAAGTAGTTGATTGAGTAGATTAATATTGATTCAAATTGTAAGAGTTCAACTTGCATATTGGAGCATATTGGAATGTTGTAATATTGAACATGTTATATCAGACCTATGAGCCAAATTTGTAAGCCTGGATGTTGATGGCTGAATGTCACTGAGATTTTTGTTAATAAATATATTTACATCTACATTTGCCTCCATATTATGTGTCGCTTATGTTGTGTTTCTCTTGTTGCATGATCGAGATTGTTCTCCTTGAGGACCCTCCTACCGTGGTTGCGTCAATAATAAAATATTTAAATTTTACCATTCAAACCTTTAGGTTTCCACTTAATTTAATGTTCCTATCTAAGGATGAAAATTTCATAATAATATTTTATTATATTCACTATAATAAAATTTAAATTTGACCATTCAAACCTTTAGATTAGATATCCAAGTCAGAAACTCCTAATCATATCACCAACTAATACCAACAACACCAAATGTGATAACCATTTCCATGCAATAATAGAAAATACCAAACTACTAATCACACAATATAAAGTGGATAATAATGTAGAAAACACTAAAGGATAATAACTAGATAATTATTTAATTCTTATCAATATCTCATTGATGGCTAATGCATGTAAACATAAAACCTAACAACATAAAATTATTGATTAACACAATGATGATTGAAATAAAAGTTACATAAACCTCTTAATTCTCATGTCCTTTAATGTGTAATGTTAGTACCCAAATTTTATCTTACCCCACTTTAAAATTTACAATTTCTAATTTACCAAGTTCCATATTATATTATCAATTAATCACATAAGAATTTTATCTAAATCTCAATATTTCTTATTCCTTATAAAAACATATGATTTATGAAATTTAAAATATTTATATCATTGGTGATATTATCGATGGGAGACCTAATTTATTTTTAAGTGATTAATTTAATATTAAAATCTCAACAATAATTTGTTAGAAGTTTCAGGAGATTGTTGAAGTTTGTCATTGATATTGTTGTTTGGCAACATGAGCATGGATGGTTCATAACATTGTATTACTATGTTGTCATTGTTGTTAAAGTTGTTGTAGATCTTCTAAACATGTTTTTGACGTGTTGTGCAAGGCATTGTGCAAGGTGATTTGGTCTACAATGTTCTAATGTGTAGAAATTTGACTGTGTCAAATCTACCAGTTCAATGTTATAGTGTGTCATTTTTTGGGTTCGCACCACTTTGCATATGAGGATATCACTCTATGCTTCTAACATTATTTTTGTGGGTGTTAGATGTACCTAATTCCAATATTTCATCAAGTTTGGCAAAGTAGTTTGACAGTTATGAGTAACCGAGTTCAATCTAACGTTCATAGTTATCTTTCTATACATAATGTTTGTGTGGGAGAATATGCACTTCTCCACAAATAAGTTTTTGACCTTGCAATGTTGAGGTTAAGTTTCCAAATTTTAGTAGAGCTTGAATTCTAGATGGCATTGAGTTTTGAGATCCACATGTTGAGATGTGGATGCACAATTGAGGATTTTTAGTTTAGGTTCTATGTGGTGTCGACCTAACACATTTGATGTTGTGTGAAGGCTTGATATATGTTGCACTCTTATGTGGGATCTATTTTAGATCCATGTCGACCTATCTTAAGGATTTTTGAATTTTGAATTATAGCGTGTAATATGGATGAAGTGTTTTGAAGATGACAAGTTACATTTTGGTGTTACATTGAATTAGACCAACCTAATTGATGTTGTACACTTGATGCAGATATATATATGATGGATTTTTTTTTATGTTTTCAAAGACGTGAAAAGTAGTAAAAAATATTATGTGATGTGAATTTTATTAGAGCAATGTGAATTGTGTTGTGGAAGATCCAAGTTGTACGAATGAAGAGTATTGCAGAGTGTTGAATCAGAATCAGTGTGAAGATTTTTATTGTGCTTCATTGGAAATATGTTTCTGCATATTGTAGATGTATTTGTAACAGTTCAAAATAGGTTGTGAGCCACCATATCTCTTCTATCTTTTTCTTTGTGGATATTGAGTCCACTTGTAGTGAGAATTTCTATAATATACTATAACCAATTATAATATATTGTGAGCTAACTCCCACCATGGTTTTTCCCATTTTGGGTTGTCCACGTAAAAAATCATGGTGTTCACGTGTTACATTATATTGTGGATGTTTCATGCTTTCTTTCGTTATTGTAGTTGAATTTTAGTAATTGGATGTTTTATTTTTGCATGGTTTAAGAGAATATTGATTCACCCCCCTCTCAATATTTTGAGTGTTCAACAATTGGTATCAGAGCTTGGTTCCTTGGAAGGAGCTTAACCACTTTGGGAAGTTCTTGGAGATTGAACACATTCCTGATAGGGAATTCCCTATCCCTTTAGAAGAGAATCATGTTGTTGGATACATAGAAGAAGATTGCATGTTTGACAAAGATGGAGAACTCAAAGTTTCTCTTGAAGATCTAGAAAGAACTAAATCTAAAAACAAGGATCTAAAAGAAAATGTTAAAGAAGCAAATAAATGCATTAGAAATTTGAGAGAGCAAATCAAGAAGTTCAAAGAAATGCACCAGGAATTCAATGAGTGGTTGAAACTAGCAAATGAAACTATCACCAAACTAAAAGTACAATTTGAAAAAAATAAAAGAGTTGAGGAATGTTTAAATGCAATGGTGAAAAGAAAATTAGATGAATGCATAAGGCTTGAACAAGAAGTGGTAAATTTGAGATCTAATCTGGAGAAAGAAAGAAGTCATGAAGAAAAATTTAAAATGACTTCTACAATGGTTAAAGAGATGATTGTAGGTCATAAAGCATCTAAAGAAAAAGGTGGCTTAGGATTTGAAAAAGGTGAAAACTCAAAAGTAGATCAGAAACCTAATGCAAAAAAGAAGATCAATAAACTAGAGAAGGATGAAGACAAGAAGAATAATGGCTAGATCTGAAATCAAATAAATGAAGCTGGAATACAAAAACATAGTTGAAATGAAACTAGATGTTTGGTAATTTGGTTTCTCAATTTCTTCTATGGTGTCAAATGGATTAGAATTTCCTTAAGAAGATTTCGTGATCAGTTCATTTGGATTGATATGCCTCGCATGATCACAAAGGAACTAATATGATAGGTCACTAGTCTATGCTCCATCAGACCCATTTCCATTCTGAAATATGTTAAAAACAAAGAGGTAATGGAGAAAATGGGTGCTACATTTGATCATAGAGCCCTTAAAATCGATCCTATTAGAAATCTAGCTGTTAGGTATGCTTCTATGGTTATTGGCTACAAAATTTACTTTACCTTGATAAAGATAACTCTGTTTCTGCCACCACAATCCATGTGGCACATGCAATGATAGAAAATGGTGAAGACTATGACTTGTGTGAGTTTCTTAGAGAATAGTTAATGGAAAATCTAAAGCAGAACAAGGAAAATAAATATGTTTTTAAATTTGGCACCGTGGTTATGTGGTCACTCTTCTACTTTTTGGAGGTACCCATAATTGGAAAGGTAAACTAGGTGAGTGGAAGACTTGTTGCACACCAAAATATAGATTATATGAGGATCCTTGGAGATGTCAATGCATAAGATGATTCCCTTACTACCTTCTTCATAGTATTCCAAAAGAGAATGCATGAGAGAGGGAGAATTCAAAGGAGTATTGTAGAAAGGTACAAAAAAGATATTGCATTCTTGGTTTCTACAGATTATTGCATCATAGAGGTAGTGGAGCCAACATTTATTTGGATTATTGGAATAGGTTATGAGGTAACATAGGCAGATCTTATTGGTTGTGCAGATGTTTTATTGAAAAGTCCTAAGGACACTACAAATCCTAGATATGGTACTTTCAAAGAAAAATCCATGGAAGTTCACATGAAACAAAAAGAACCACAAATCAAGAAGAATATAGATGCTATGGTTGATATACACAAGAATGTGGCATTTCAAAGGAGAAAGTATGGTATGCTAGAGAGAGAGCTAGAGCAAATATGGGTGTTTGATATAAGCTTCAAGCAGCTGAAGGAGATCAAGTATATATATTTCATATAAATACCTGGTCATTTCATCATTTGAAATCAAGTTGAAAAAGTATGATCAAGTAGTGAAATCTATCTAGCAAGAATTGGAAATCAAGAGCATTATCAAATAATTATTGTCAAGTCAAGAGAGAAATTTAGATATTTATTGAAGCATCATGTCAAGTCTTATGTAAGTCTATTCATGTTTATGCATACCATTTATTTTTGAGGACTAACCCTTGTAGGTCTTCAAATAAATCTAAGCCGAATTGTAATCAATTCTTGAGGAGATGTGCATGAATTCAATCCTTCAAGGAAATCAGATTTGAGTGGTGAGTTGCAGTTCATTATTAATTCATCATTCATTTATCATTTAGTCTCTATCCCTCAAAAGGATAGGCTCTCTATCATCAATTTTTCTATTGTGGAGGTGGAAACACCAACATGGGGTCTTACTAAGGTAAGCCCCTATATGACACAACCCTTCCTCTAATTTTCAATGTGAAGGGACAAATCGATGGAGGATTGAAGGAAGATTCAAAGGAAATTCACTCATTCATGCATTCAAACCCTGCAACTCAACAAGATTCAAAAACTACAATATCAAGATTGACAACAAACAAAAAATCAACAAAAAAATATGGAAGAGAGAAGCTACAAAATTGGTACTTGAGGCTTGTGAAATCAGATTTAGGGTTTAGACACCCAAACTAGGGCATCCTTGCACCCTAGTCCACCTAAAATTAGCTAGAATTTGAACAAGTGCATAGTACTCTTGTTTATTCAAATCTGGTCCTTAAATTTGATTATCAGTTTCCACTTTTTCCATATTTGCATCAAAACTTGGCATTTTCATAATTAGTTATTCATATCATTGTATTTCATATTAAATCCATTATAAAGTCCCTAAATTCAAATCTTAGGGTTGATTGACTCACCTTCAGGCTACAAGTTAATCTCATATCCTAATCAATCTTGGTTTTAAATGATATGGTGCCATGTGGAAAATCCTTTGAAATCCTAAGGTGAAGTCATAGGGTCTAACCTTTTTCACCATATCAATTCTAAAGAATAAAAAGATGGAGTTGGGCTTTGTTGTAGTGCATAAATAGGTTTCTCTCCCCTATGCTAAGGCTACCCTTGTTATTTCCCTTGGGCATGAAGTGAATGCTTGTATTGATTTCTTATCCAAGATGGGATTGATCTATAGATTTTGTGAATTGTGGCCTTCTCTTATTGACTTGCATCATTAGATCTTGTAGCATTAGACCTATTTAGTTGAGGATAAGATCAAGATTTACCCTTTTGCTAGAGGTTTTTTGTTGTTTGTTTTGATTCTTTTGAGAATAGGTAGGCTATTTTAGATAATGGTTTTCAAGAATGGGATTCTCATCCTTTTCTTATTTGACCTTAAGCTCCTTACTTTAACTCTTTGAGGAAATCTATTGATACTCTTCTTGTTTGGGTGAGATTTACTTATCTCCTCTTATAAATTTGGTTTTCCTCTACTTATGAGATCATTGGTAATGTTCTTGGTAGGTTCTTGAAAGTGGATATTGTTTCTAAAGATTTTACCCACTCCTCTTAGACATGTATTTTAATGGAGGTTGATTTATCAAAACCATTACTTGGAGAGGTTGTGCTACAAGTTAATGACGTGTCTTGGTCTTAGCTTGTAGATTATGAGGGAATCCCTTTTCATTGTAGGTGTTATTTTTCTACTAGGCACTTGGCTTGTGACTACCCTCATATTCCTCGCAAGGTGTCTTCTTCCACTTCATGTAAAAATTCTCTTCCTATCCATTTTATTATGCACCTTGAAGACTCTATTGTTTTTAGTGAGGATTTGGAGCTTGTATCACATTTTATGTCACCTCCTATTTAGATGACTAATAATATTACTATTCAAAAGTTTTTTCCTCCTATTGCTTTGGTTTTGGACAAGGTTGTTTCTTCTCCTCCACCTTGTTCTTTTAATGGTATTTCTCCATTAGTTCAACACTTTGAGGGAGCCTATCTCCTTCTTGTATAAAGGATTAAAATATGGTTGATGATTCATCTTGGATTGTTGTACAACATAGGAAGAAATTTTCTTCTAATATGGACTCATTTTTTCTTGTCAAGCCCATGTGGGCGAAGTTGTTGGGTTAAAGCTCTAGGTTTGCTTGATATTTTTCTCTCTACTTTGTTATATCTATGTTGTTTTTTTTTTGTATGGGCCCTTCAAAGTACTAAATTTATTCAAAAAATGTATTTAGAAATGCAAAACAAACTTATTTATTTGAGTCATATTAAAATTCAACATTAAATCTTGATTTTTTTGGGAAGCAACAATATCATTTTTGAATTCTAAATCTCTATTTGTGTTGTTATTGCATCTTTTCTCATGTTAGATGTGATTTTTGTCGGTTTATTTTTTATCATATTGAATTTAAATAAATATCCTAGTTTTTACCTTTACATTTTAAAGAATCTTTTTCTAATTCATCAAATGAAATCTTGATATTTTCTAAATTCATGTGATTTTTTAAAGTATGATTTACTACTTGATAAATTTGCACATTTTTATTTCCTACTCGCACATATTATTTTAGAGTTTATTTCCTACTTGAGGAATTAATGTTTATATTTCCATTTTAGAACTTGTATCTATATGATGAAAACCCTTAAAAAACATAATTTTAAAGTGTGTACACCATTTTTTCTTGTACACACTTTTTATCCATAGTAATGCCAACCTCAACATTTTGAGGAGTGTTTTCTACCCCAATAACTATTATGAATTAATAGATAAAATCCATTTACCAACACCTATCACTCTCCCTTGTATATTTATCACCTTCTCCATGCTTTCTACCATTTACCCTCTCTCCCTTCATGATTTTTTTACTGTACTTTTATCACCATCTATTTTCTACCTAACCTAATGCACTTGAATATATCATTACCTTCTGAGATCAAAATTTTCCTGTCTACAACAATATTGTGGCTTGTTTAGCTACCACCTTATGTTAGTTTCTTATCACTTCCATTCATGTTACTCCATTTAACAATAGTTCTTTTATCCATACCCTTTATTTGTCTACCTCTCTCTACCTTCTTATTTCTCTTCTATTCTTACTACACCCTCCATATTATGTAATGATGATTATTTTTACCATCCTCCTCTTCTCTTAATACATGCTTCCACCATATAAATACATTAGAGATGTTACAACCTTCTCTTCTTTCCTCCCTACCCTTGATTATATCTATTTTATTGCTTTTGAATATTCTTTTTCTTCTAAAATCTCCATCCTTGATAACTTATATTTTTCTACCTTTAGTGAGTCTTCCCACAATAAGGTGATGTTTGATTTCATGAACCTCCATTAATAATTACTACATTTATTACTCATAACTTCTTCCTTCCCTTCTCTTGCACATCTTAATTATGATAAGGAGGCTACTTATCATGATGAAATTGAACAAGAATCCACCATATGAAATTTATTAGCTATCACCTTAGACACACTTCATCTAGATGACTAATAGTTAATCAAAATGGAATTTTAAAAAAATTGATACAAAACAAAATAAAAATGATTATTCTTCATAGGTTTCATACTATAAATAATAACAAAATCTATATATAGCATCCTTCTATATACAACCACTAAAGAGAACCACATGGAAAAAAATTATGCACAAATAATGACATATTAATAATAATCAAAATTTAACATAACTTATAGTGGAGATTACCTAAAACATGTTTAGGTGACATGCTTCACATTATTAATTATTAACTAAACCTAACTATGATGTAATACTTTTAGCATTTCCCCTTTGTTACATCACTTGAAATAAAGGTAGGGACACTGATAGTTGGATTCAAACAAATTACAACCCAAATATCACAAACCATCAAGGACATATCTAAGTGAGAATGTCCTTACTATTCATAAACACTTTTCACATGTCTTAGACATACTCACTATTCCACCTTTAACTTGAGACATACTTTGCATCCATGAGTAGAAAACTAGTGAATTTATCTCTCCTCAAATAAATAAAATAAACATATCCCTTTTCACATAAAAATTCCCCCATAATCCAAAGGAAATCTACAATATGAGTAATTAGCATACCTCAATAAATGCACCCAATTTCTCTAAGTGGGAAGTTAAATTAATACAAGAATGTTCATCCATTCTCCTAATGATTCCTCCAACATTCTCTTTTAACTACTTAGATCTTATTTTAAATTAAAAATCTATATTTTAACTACTTGGATCTTATTTCAAATAAAATATATCTTCACTATCTTGGGAAGAAGGGTCTTAATCATGCATGCTTAAATATCACTTTCATCTATAACAAAATATTTATGTGTCTTCAACTTGTTTTTGATGAGATACTTGACGTGCATTGAATGTAATTCATTAGGATATGTCCTTTCTAAATATAGTTTAATATTATGGTATGCCTTTGATCTTTGTATTATGGTTATTTTCTAAGCTTGTATGCATGCTTTTCTTTCATGAGGCTATGTAGGAAAAGGTTTGATCAACCTATATATTTTCTTAAAAGTGGTATTAAAGCCATGGTTGTGGTTGAGCAATGTGACATATAACTATTTTGTGTAGGAGTTGAATGTGAACTCCCAACACCCAAGGATCAAAGGCCAAACCAAAATATCTTCCAAAAGAGATGTGATATGAATATCTTGCTATGATTAAGGATACAAGATTGCAAGATTTTATATGGAAAATATACATATGATTCCTTGATTATAAAGGAAAAGTTGTGACATAGCAAATGTAGACAAGATCTTGACATGTATCTTAATCTTGTACAATGAGACAACTACCTCAACATTATTAAATTACCTAGGAAAAAATCATTTGTTTTTAGATAGTAGGAATCGAGTAGCCCCCTGTATAACTTGCAATGAACTTAGTAAACCTTTTTCACATGACCAGTAATGCTAGTGTGACATGCCCTCCAATACCACAAGGACAAAGGGGAGACTAGACCTCATGACTTCTTTCTTGCAACAAGATGCTTTAGCCAATTGATCTAGGCCCTCCACCCCAAGATAAAGGAATTAAATGTCATGATAAGATAAGAAAAGATCACATGACACCTAAGACTACTAGAAAGATTCCCTAGTACCTAAGTAAACTTAACATATAAATAGGACCCACTAGTGAATTAGATAGGTAAAACAACTATTTACACCAACACTACCCCCCTTACACTTGCAACTTAGGTAATAGATTATATGCACATGATGAAAAAAATGAATATGATTATGAATCCTAAAAACTAGGCCAAGTTGAGACATAGGATTAGAAAAGATCATGACACGTGTCATAATTAGGTATACCATTAGACAACTAATATTAAATGACTTATGGAAAAATTATTAAATGCCATGATAAGATAAAATAATATCACATGAAACCTAAGACTTCTAGAAGGATTCCCTAGGACCTAAGTAAACTTAACATATGAATAGGACCCACTAGTGAACTAGATAGGTAAAACACCTATTTACACTAACATTTTTGTTTGATCAGGCTGTATGAGAAAATTTGATGTAAAGTTGAAGCCATAATAATTTTAGACATTTCAAGTCATGGGATATGTTGTTCAAGTTGATATTTTCATATTTTGGGGTTTGGGGTTTGCATATTTTTGTTATATTTTGTATATATGACATTTAAATATGAGGTGTAGAAAGGGATTTTTTGTGTGTTCACCATGATAGTTTTGTGTAGAAAGTTTTATAGATAACCCCTTTGGAAAAAAATGGACCTTGCTATTCGATATAAGAGACTTGAAAGATTAATATTGACATAAAACTTGACCTATTTTGGCAACCAAGGCTTGAAGAAAATATTTCCCCCCTCCCTTGTTCATATAGCCCTATGGTCAAAGTTACAAAAGAAATCTTTCACAATCAATTTTTTTAAATAAAAAAATATTAAACATAAATTTAATCTAATAAGGGGGTCCACAAACCCCTATACCCTAGGTAGACTATGTACTAGCCAACTGATGTGGAGCTTATTAGCCTCTTGGAAGCCATTCAACCCTTGGTTGACCGACTCATACCTTGGTCCGAACCCCGAGTTCAACAAGGCCAAACCACCAACTCCCCACAAGAAAAAAGTTAAAAAAAAACGTTCAAATTTTCTAGTCCAAACTAAGTCGCATGTTGCCAACCCATCATCACTACTCATAGAGCCACCTACACATGACTCGTGCACCAATGCTGATATCATTATGATGTCAGTATGTATAGATTAAATATAGATAGACCATATTTGACCCACTCTAGCCTAAAGGAGAATTTTTTTTAGGTGGTGCACAATCTTCACTCATAGTGTCATATTATTAACTTTCAATAGTATTTGAAAATCTCTCTAAGTGTTACATAGTGGTAGAGGTTTGGTTACATATTTTTCTATTTTTACTAGAATTTTGTTTCATGAAGTTGATATTTATCTAGAACACTTAAAGGGTCATAAATTTCACATAAAAAATCTGATCAATTTTGAATACGTGACATAGAGAATTTTTAGTATACTACATATTGGATTGAACATTTTTTCACTTAGATAAGCAAAGATGGGATTGCATTTTTTTTTATCACTTGTAGGATCCTAAGATTCAAGGTGTGATTACATGCTTATCTCAACTAATTGGAAGGAAAAATTTGAGGAGATCTAGATGGTGGTATAGATGGTTATCAAATTTGGTGCTTCCTAATATATGTTTATAGGTGCTTTTAGATTTTGGACTTTGATATAGAAATGTACATAGTTTCTCTTCTACTTTGAGGACATGGTTGATACATGTGTGAGACTTATAATGTTGGTTCAATGAGAGTTGAGTATAGGTACAATGATGGTGATTATGGTCTCATTGATGTTCATGTTCATTTTGATATCAACACTTGACATGATAGGTGGTAGTGTGGTTTCATGTTAGGGGGTTATTCTTATCTCCTAGATGCTCATTTAATTCCTTAACTATGGTACTTGATTTTATATTTTTTTGGAAAATAAATTTATAATTGATTTGGTGTGTGAGTATTTATATATACAAGTTATTTTATTGGTTTTCTTAGTTTGTAGGTTGCTACTATTATGGTGAGTTGCATGTTTCATTGATTGGGTATATCTACAAGTTCTATAATTGTGAGGGTTGGGCACCCATTTGGTTATAATGAGATAAGATAGATGTGGATTTTCTATATCTATAGGTCTTTTTGGTGTTGATGTAGATTCAATTAGTTTATCTTGTTTATGGTCATTTGTGCATTGGTATGTTGCATTGAGATGGGAGGATGAATGATTATATTGCGTAGATAGTGATTATGGGACCTATAGAATGTTTATTATCACCATGTCATTAAAAGGTTGGTTGTACATTTCAATGGGAGCTACTAAAAATGATGTGTTGGTGGTAGTTGTATATTTTTCACTTAGAGATCTTGATTTTAATTTATTCTTTGAAAGTGTTGGTATTTCAATTGAGTGTGTGTGGACCATGGGTGATATTAATTTAGGATATATAGTTATCTTTTATCATGATTCCATGGAGATATTAATATCATAATTTAGTGTGAACTTTGGTACAGTGATGTTGATTCATCACTTAGTGATGGATGATCTTTTGTAGTGGTTCTTGGTGTCATGGAGGAGCTCTTAAATCCTATTTTTTTGCAATGGGATTTATTTAAAAAATTTGCTTTCATTGAAAAGATGCGGTTATCTTCATGTGATTGGAGATGTTGACATCTTGGTTAGCCATGAAAGACTCTTGGAGTCTTTTATTGAGGTGTTAGGTTTGTGATTTGTTAGTTTTTTGTAAGTGATCCTTGGTCAAGAAGATGGTATGATATTTTTATTAGATCATATGATCTTATTTTAATGAGATTTTATCTATCATAATATTGTGATGTGTTCCTAATTATATGTGTGTGTGTAATTGGAGCTTTGTTAGTGTATGTACATATATAGTTATCTTGGTATTAAGGACAATAATTATGTGCTTGGTGACTTCATGAGAGTGTAGTGTTGCATTTGGAGCCTATCATGGGTTGATTGATTGTAGGAACTCATAGATATTTGGGGACTTGGATGAGGCATTTGTTGAGATAGTTACTCCTTGGAGGTTTCAATAGGAAGTCTAAGCAGCCTTCACAAAATATAGATGTTATTTCATGATGGACCTATAGAGGATATAATTCTTAGAGAGAGTCATGGTGGCTAGGTGTATCTTAAAGGATAAATTTCATTCCCCATTCTTGTTCTACTTGGTGGATAATCATTTGAAAGGTATTTCCCATATTGATTTTAAATGCATTATTTTTTGTTCCTTTTATTCTCATATATATGGATATTGATCTATTCTTAGCTATTTATAGACGGTTTATTTAAGGTTTTTTTGGCTTGTTTATCTCTTTATGCATATGAGTTTATGTATGATATCATTTATGAGGACTTAACGAGATGTTATTGGGATTATTCTTAATTTTTGGAATGTATTTGAGTTCGATATTCTTTGGTTAGAGTGGCTTACATTCATGTTGGTTGTATGAGATACATATATTTTGTTTGATCTTGTAGATTGAACAATTAGTATTTTTCGAGGCTTTTCAATTGGTTTTATGAAGGATATCTTACTTGAAATATATTAGCACTTTGAGAAAATAGTAGGACGTGCTATGTGTTATGGTTTAAAAGTTTTATCTCTTTGTTCTATGGATAGTTCATAGAGACCTTCATGTTCACATGGTTTAGTGTTGTGTACTTGGGAGAGTTATGGTGACTTGTTGAGAGAGATCATGTAGCAATTTGTTTTTGCATTTGTCAAACATGGTGATTTTTCTTTGTTACCACATTGTTTGATTAGTAGCCACACCTTGGTATGAGTGTTGATTGGTAGAATTGGCATGCCTTGATCTATTTTTTATATTTGACATTTCCCATGTAGCTAGAATACTTGGATGTGTATGTTATTATGGATACATTTTATACACAGATCTTGTGATTATAGTTAATGGTTTGGATATGTTGTTAGAATGAGTTTTATTGATGTTTGGATACCCTAGAGGTATGGATGATTGGATTGATTATCATTCTATGTAGATTTTATTTCCATTCATGTGGATTTTTTACCATTTGGTAGCAACCTAGAGTCTTTTTATCACTTGGATTTGATGATTGTGTTCTTTGGATCAATACATATTCACCTTGGCTTGTTCCTTTTCTTTCATAGGTGGCATGTTGGAAGATGAGAGGATTTCTTATTCGATATGGTATACATCTTGGATGTTATTGTGAGTATCTTGAAGGAGAACAAGAGCATGGTATAAATTCATGTATTTTCATGAATGGCTATGGTGATGTATATCATCAATTTACTCTTATGTAATGTATACAAGTGGGAGCATGTTAGGAATTTATTTTTGATACCCCTCGTATTGTTGATACTCTTTTGTGTTGATTTTGTACTTGGTTTGTGATGGTGATCAGTTCACCGGTTTTGGTTGTGTGTGGATTCATAGTTTGGTTGGTTTGCTGCACTTGACATTACTTATGATGCTTGATGATACATTACATGGTGATTATGTTATTTTCTTATGTTATGGTTTCTTTAATTATATATGTTGAGATGTTGTGATTCTATGTTGCTATGGTTTCTGATGTGTTTGCTAGTGAGTCTTGGTGAAAGGACAGAGTGGCATCACTTGCTCGCAAGTGCCCTGCTACCCCATGATTACCTTACACGATGTCTCTACAATGGAGATTTACATGCTACTTGACATTTGTTTCTATGCAGGATGCAGGTACTGGACACCAACTCCACTTGCTTGACAGGTTTGAGTGTGTCCCATAAGCCCAATGGGTATGATGTTGAAAAGGGAGTTGGTAAGAAAGTATCCCCGTCCCAAGTTCGTCACTTTGTTGTGAGTCTAATGGTGTCTTTATCTCAACCTCGTCTTTGTTTAAGTTTGGGTTAGTGTTGATTATTTATTTTAGTATGTAAATGTTTGCTATTTAATTAATCTTTATTTTATGTGTGATTAATTAATGTTATTTATTTGATATAATTATTTGTAAGAAATTGTAGTTAAAGTTAATTAATTAAATTTTCTTGATTGAGTGGATAGTTTAAATTAAAATATTAGATCCTATAATGTGAATTAGAATTTTTAATTTGCATAAGGTAAGTGGTATTGATTTTTGAATTTTTAAATTTAATCAAATAGCTTATAATGCTTTATTATTATTAAAAGAAAAATAATTAAAATTAGTTAATTTATAATTAGAGTATTTACGGGAGTGTTTAGGGAATTTAATAAAAATCCTTGTTTAAAAATATTCTTGGAGAGAATATTGGCATGTTGGGAATGGCAGGAAGTTTCTTCATGGAAAGAAATCAATTGGTTGTAGAATAGTTTTTGGCATTTGTACGACGGGGTGTTACAACTTGGTATCAGAGCCAGGTTTGCAAACACTCGGTACTCTGGGTAGCTTGAGTCTGTTAGGGAACCTTTGTGTTAAATCTTGATCTCTTATAACCCCAATTGTTGTGCAAGATCATGCCTTGGGGTAGAGGTCGTGGCCAAGGAAGAGGAGAAGGTGGTGGCCATGGAGCCAACTGCCAAAGTCCATCACCACCGAGTTCCCACGATTCAGAGCATGAGGAACTATAGAGTTCCCAAAAAAATTTGACAGGTGGTGGTTTGAACCCAGAGCAGCCAGGCATGGAGAAAGTGCAAGTAGGCCAACCGCTAGAAGAAATCTCTGACAATGAGACTTGGCACACGCTCTAGTTTAGATCAAGATAGAAGAAAGTAGAAAAATTGTTGAATCTAAACTTGTTACTAGGACCAAGAAGCCATCAACAATTCAAGATTGGTTGTTGGGGTGTGGACCCCATGCCCCCAAGCTAAAAAAAGAGGAGGTAGAATGCCTACGAGCACATCACCCCTTCTCTCAGATAGCCATGAGGGACTTGGATGAGGACCCAGAAGAGTTGCCTCTAGGGGATCACAAGTAGGAACCTTTGTTTTGTGAACCCTTTTTTATAATGTACTTGATACTATAAGTTTATGTTGGTGTAGGTGCACCCTTTTGTTTGAACTGGTTGGTAGTATGAACTACTAGTATGTGTCATACTCTATTATAATGTTTGTGTTATGAACTAAAGAGTGGTGTTTTCTTGAAAGTTACGGTGTGGAATTTTGGCCTTTTGGTTGTAAATGTGTAGGAACTTGTGCTGAAAAGTGAATAGAGTAAATTTTCTGGTGTGTAAATGGAGAAGTTAAAATATATATATATATTGGTGTGAATAATCATGCTAGGATTTTATAGTATTTTGAGGTTAAGATGAAGTTTTAACTATTGACACTAGTGTGTTATGTCCTATCATAGTTGGTGATTTCCTGATAGTTGGATTTTTTTATTTGTTTAACCATTTTATGCAATAGGAATTTACTCTTTCTATTTGTGGTTGCAAACAATTGATTACTTATTTTACTGCTTGATGTTCAATGCAGAACTTTGTACTCCATTATAGAATTTGATACTCTAGTCTTATTTCCATTGGTATTTGTTTGAAAGTTTCTAAGCTTCAGCGCGTCTTTCTTTCCTTGCTTTTCTGGCTCGCTACTAAAAGATTGAAGATCACTATATGTTAGTTTAAAATCAATAGTAAACCCTTCGATTTATTGTGAAGACTCCATCTTGGTAGTATGGTTGCATTTAAGAATGTAGACTGAGCTTGGTATTCGATTTTGGGTTCTTATTCTTTGTGTTATAACTACGATACTCTGCATTATTACTTGATCTTAGTAAGCATATTATGGTCCTTATTGTATCTTAAATTCAATGCCCCCTTATTAGTCATCATGCCATTAACCTTCACTATTTGCACCCTTTCTTTCCAACCACATAGTCACGATTTGTCATAGTTTTCAATTTCTTCCTTGATACATGTATGTTTGCCTAAGTATAGGTAGCTGCTAAATTGTCAAGAGTCCATTTTTTCTTCTTTATGCTTGATGGAGGTCAAGTTATATTGCACAACCATGGATGAAATCCCTTGCAGAATTACACTAGTCTAGTGCATTTGTTGGAAATTTTGGAGCTCTATCTGTCAAACCATTGTGGTAAATCCTTCAAAGCATAGCATACCATGAGACATCTAGCATACCACATTAAATGTCGCTAGGTCTAAATAGCCTATTCTCTTTTGGTTTTTTTGGTGATACTTAGCCTACGATAATATACGATCCTTTGGCACCACTAGTTTATGCACACATGATGACAGTCATATATGTAATGCACTGAGGAAGTTCTATTATGTGTAGAAGGCATTGCCCTTAACCATTAACCCTACATTTTCTCATTGATAGGTTTTTGCATTATGGTCTTCTTGTGCTTTTCATTCTTACATAGCGATCTTTGAGTTATCTCTGCATATTCATTGGTGTTGGAAATTCAATTTGGAGGGCATGTTTGCAATTCAATGGTTTTAGTTATGTGAAGATTGACAGTTCAACCCATGAACCAAAACTACATTTTCTATAATTGGTATTCGACGGAGTAATACATTGGTCTGAAAATTTGATTCAAATGCTTATCCTTGGAGATAGCTGAAATTTCTTTATGGTTGGAAATTAACTTCTCTCTACTTGGTTTTCCATTGTACTCGATCATTGTTAAATATTCTGTGTGTAATACATGTGACTTTCCATTGTATTGACATTTGCATTTTATGATGCATTGGATTATAGCTGCATTTGTGTTTGTGTTCTCTTCCTTTCCCTGGAATTTTACTGATGACTGTTAGGAATGTGTTCAGGTTGATCTGGTTTTAATTCTTTTGTTGTAGTTCATAATCAGTAACGGTTATTCTCATTTTATGTAAAATTATCCTTTCTTGTGTTTGAGGCGTGTTTATCATAGCTTCTTGCTTGTTTTCCCTTGTTTTCCTTTGAGGGAGTTCATTTTCTTGTTAGGACAATGTTGCTTGTATGGTAGTTATCCTCCTCGGTATTGTGTTCTCTCCTTTTTGTTGTAATGTGTTAGCAAAGATGTATACCATGTTGAGTTATTGCATCAAGTAATATTTTGAATTTGATATGTTAGCTCATATATATACATAAACGTGTGTTGTCTCTATATGAATTGGTATAATGTGTTAGAAATTGTAATTTTTTAATAGTATAGGTTGTAGTTTATTAATAAATAGAATGATTTATTTGATAAGGGGAAACAAGTAGGAAAGAATTAATTAAAAATTTGTTCTTACCCTAATAATTAATCAGTCAAGTAAATGAGTTAATTAGATTGTCCCTTGTTACTAACAATATCATAATGGTATCACGGTAAAGCAGTCTCAATTACGTAAATATCATGGTTGAGACCCACATGGGATATAGTGACTAGTTCTGTAGAGGTCTTGAGTAGCCTAAAAGACAAGTGCTAAGACTTCAGTGACATGGGAGGATGCAAGCCGAATTAGAGAGGCTTACCCATATTTATTTAGTGGCTTCCAGGAGTAAGCCAAGTTCTAGGGGGGAGGATGTGATACCCTCGTATTGTTGATACTCTTTTGTATTGATTTTGTATTTGGTTTGTGATGGTGATCAGTTCACCGATTTTGGTTGTGTGTGGATTCATAGTTTAGTTGGTTTGTTGCACTTGAAATTACTTATGATGCTTGATGATACATTACGTGGTGATTATGTTATTTTCTTATGTTATGGTTTCTTTAATTATATATGTTGAGATGTTGTGATTCTATGTTGCTATGGTTTCTGATGTGTTTGCTAGTGAGTCTTGGTGAAAGGACGGAGTGGCATCACTTGCTCGAAAGTGCCTTGCTACCCTGCAATTACCTTACACAGTGTGTCTACAATGGAGATTTACATGCTACTTGACGTTTGTTTCTATGCAGGATGTAGGTACTGGACACCAACTCCACCTACTTGATAGGTTTGAGCATGTCCCATAAGCCCAATGGGTATGATGTTGAAAAGGGAGTTGATAAGAAAGTATCCCTGTCCCAAGTTCGTCACTTTGTTGTGTCTAATGTTGTCTTTGTCTCAACCTCGTATTTGTTTAAGTTTGGGTTAGTGTTGATAACTTATTTTAGTATGTAAATGTTTGCTATTTAATTAATCTTTATTTTATGTGTGATTAATTAATGTTATTTATTGATATAATTATTTGTAAGAAATTGTAGTTAAAGTTAATTAATTAAATTTTATTGATTGAGTGGATAGTTTAAATTAAAATATTAGATCCTATAATGTGAATTAGAATTTTTAATTTGCATAAGGTAAGTGGTATTGATTTTTGAATTTTTAAATTTAATCAAATAGCTTATAATGCTTTATTATTATTAAAAGAAAAATAATTAAAATTAGTTAATTTATAATCAGAGTATTTACAGGAGTGAGTAGGGAATTTAATAAAAATCCTTATTTAAAAATATTCTCAGAGAGAACATTGGCATGCTGGGAATGGTAGGAAGTTTCTTCACAAAAAGAAATTGGTTGTAGAATAGTTTTTGGGGTTTGTGCGACGGGGCATTACAACTTGGTATCAGAGCTAGGTTTGCAAACACTGGGTACTCTGGGTAGCTTGAGTCCATTAGGCAACCTTTGTGTTAACTCTTGATCTCTTATAACCCCAATTGTTGTGCAAGATCATGCCTTGGGGTAGAAGTCATGGCCGAGGAAGAGGCTGGGGTGGTGGCCATGGAGCCAACCACCAAAGTCCATTACCACCGAGTTCCCACGGTTCAGAGTGTGAGGAACTATAGAGTTCCCAAAGAAATTTGACAGGTGGTGGTTTGAACCTAGAGCAACTAGGCATGGAGAAAGTGCAAGTAGGCCAATTGCTAGAAGAAATATCTGATGAAACCTAACACACGCTCTAGTTCAGATCAAGATAGAAGAAAGTAGAAAAATTGTTGAATCTAAACTTGTTACTAGGACCAAGAAGCCGTCAACAATTCAAGATTGGCCATTGGGGTGTGGACCCCATGCCCCCAAGCTGACAGAAGAGGAGGTAGAATGCCTACGAGCACATCACCCCTCCTCTAAGATGGCCATGAGGGACTCAGATGAGGACCCGGAAGAGTGTCCTCTACGGGATCACAAGTAGGCACCTTTGTTTTGTGAACCCTTTTTAATAATGTACTTGATACTATAAGTTTATGTTGGTGTAGGTGCACCCTTTTGTTTGAACTAGTTGGTAGTATGAATTACAAGTATATGTGATACTCTATTATAATGTTTGTGTTATGAACTAAAGAGTGGTGTTTTCTTGAAAGTTGTGGTGTGGAATTTCGGCCTTTTGGTTGTAAATATGTAGGAACTTGTGCTAAAAAGTGAATAAAGTAAATTTTTTGGTGATATATATATATATAGGTGTGAATAATCATGCTAGGATTTTATAGTATTTTGAGGTTAATATGAAGTTTGAACTATTCACACTAGTGTGTTATGTCCTATCATAGTTGGTGATTTCTTGATAGTTGGATTTTTTTATTTGTTTAACCATTTTATGCAATAGGAATTTACTCTTTCTATTTGTGGTTGCAAACAATTGATTACTTATTTTACTGCTTGATGTTCAATGCAGAACTTTGTACTCCATTATAGAATTTGATACTCTAGTCTTATTTCCATTGGTATTTGTTTGAAAGTTTCTAAGCTTCAGCGCGTCTTTCTTTCCTTGCTTTTTTGGCTCGCTACTAAAAGATTGAAGATCACTATATGTTAGTTTAAAATCAATAGTAAACCCTTCGATTTATTGTGAAGACTCCATCTTGGTAGTATGGTTGCATTTAAGAATGTAGACTGAACTTGGTATTCGATTTTGGGTTCCTATTCTTTGTGTTATAACTATGATACTCTACATTATTACTTGATCTCAGTAAGCATATTATGGTCCTTATTGTATCTTAAATTTGATGCCCCCTTATTATTCATCATGCCATTAACCTTCATTGTTTGCACCCTTTCTTTCCAACTGCATAATCAAGATTTGTCATAGTTTTCACTTTCTTCCTTGATACATGTATGTTTGCCTGAGTATAGGTAGCTGCTAAATCTGTCAAGAGTCCATTTTTTCTTCTTTATGCTTGATGGAGGTCAAATTATATCACACAACCATGGATGAAATCCCTTACAGAATTACGCTAGTCTAGTGCATTTGTTGGAAATTTTGGAGCCCTATTTGTTGTGGAACGCTCTTTGCTCTGGCATTGGATTATTGATTCTTTACTAGTTGCTTCCTAGTTACTCTATGGGGACTTCAATATGGTAGAGATGGCATCTGACAAAGATGGCACTCTGCCATTCAGATGGACAACTAGGGAAAGGGAGGCGTGGTTTTACATGCACAATAAATTGGGGCTTTTGATCCCAATATTGGTCGCTACCATTCTCATTCTCTTTAGCACACTTGGTGCAATTACTGAGCCAATTCTAACAAAAATTTTAAGTACTTTGATCATGCCATGATCTCAGTGCAATATTTTTTCTCATTTGACAGCTCCTCTCTCCCGGTTAAGCCTTTAGCGGATGTGAATTTGTTAGATCATTTCCCCATTTCCTTTTGCATTGAATGGGAGACTCGACGGCCTAGTACGTGCAAAAATTAATTTTTTTAAACACGTCTTTACTCTGCCACAAGCCTACCCTAGCCCACATTTGCAGAGTTTGGAATTTGGAGTGTAGGCCAGCTCATCATACAAGCTGGAATTCTTGGTGGAATGAGGCTATCATCTACACAGCTAGATTTTTGTGCATTTATAGGCACCAGCTGGCAATTTTTTGCCGGCAGTCTTATGAGGCTACCACCACTGACCTCTGTGCTACCTCCAAGGCTTTGGCAGCTAACCCCTTTTCTCCTTCATTACAAGTCAAGGTGGTGAAGCTAAGGCACAAGAAACAAATTGTTGACAACTATGCTGCTCGAGGAACACAAATCAAATCCCAGTTACATTGGCTAAAAGTTGGTGATCGTGCCTCTAAAGAGTTTTTCTTGGCTTTGCGTGCTAGGCACTCATCCCTGGGCATTAAAAAAATAAAAGATGGTGCTCAATTGCTCTCTGAGCTGCCTGACATTCTCTAGGCCTTTGTGCATCATTATGAGCAGGTTTTCACTACACAGGAAGTCACGCCTGTGTGATAGCAAGCCCTTCAGGATTGCCTTGTTGTTGTGCCAAATAAGCTTTCTTCAGATTATAATTTTTTTTGTGATCAACTTTAATTAGTCGACGATCTCAAAGAGGCTGTTTACTCCATGGATGATGACAAAGCCCCGGGAATTGATGGATTCCCTTGTGAATTCTACAAAGCCATGTGGGACAATATTGGGCATGATTCACATCAAGTTTACTTAGAAGCTTTTCACTCTAATTCCCTGGGTAACTTAATCAATAAATGTAACATAAAATTTATACCTAAACCAGGTGACCCAGAAGACATCTACAACTAGAGACCTATCATGCTTCTTAATGTCTCCTACAAGATTATCGCCAAGGCTTTGGCTCTTAAAATCCATCTTCTACCTCAGATCGTGCACCCAGAACAAACTGGGTTCATCAAATCCAAATTTATTTTGGATAATATCATTGCTATTTGGGAAGGAATGGAATGGGCTAGACGCTCAAACTAGAAAGCCATGTTCATTAAGATTGAATTCGCCAAGGCTTATGATCATATTGAATGGCCATTTATTCTTGCTATGCTGCAAGCCTTGGGTTTTGGGCCCAATTTCATTCAATCCATTTGAATGCTCTTTGCGAATGCCTCAGCTTGTATCACCATCAATGGTCATCAATCCTATGCCTTTGGAATTTTTTGTTCCATTAGGCAAGGGTGCCCACTGGCCCCCTCTTTATATGTGCTTGCAACCGAGGGTTTTGGTTATCTTTTGGCCAATGCGGTTTCCCAGTGGCGAGTCAAGGGCATTTCTCTACCCAACTATTAGGGTCAGCTTGTTAATGGCCATTTTGTTGATGACTCATTCCTCACCCTTTTGGAGGATGAAGAATTAATTGTGGGAACTCTTGAGTGTCTTAATACCTTATGTCTCGCCTCCGGCTCTACCATCCAATGGCATAAAACTTTGTGTTACCGACAATCTATCTTGCCCTTCCTGCAGTCACTGCAACAATATGGTTGGAAGTGGATTGGACCCAGCGAAGTCTTTTAGTTTCTAGGCATTCCCTTTGCTTTTCAGGCGTCTCCAACTAAGCTTTGGTAAGCCGTGCTCTCCAGAGTTGAGCAGAAGCTTACTTATTGGGTTACTAAGCCCCTCTCTTTAGCAGGAAAATTCCAGGTGTGTTCCAAAATCCTGGCGGCCACCCATGTTTATTATTCTTCTTGTTGGGCCCCCTCCAAAGCTGCCTATGGCAAGCTTGACAAGTTGCTTCATGATTTTCTCTAGGCCTCCTCTGAAACTTGCAGAGGGGTTTCATCGTGTGGCTTGGGAATTCTATTGTCTTTCCAGAGATTCGGGAGGCCTCGGATTGCTTTCTACTCAACAGCAAGGGACTACTCTATGTTAAATGGATTATTCGTGCCCTTACTAAGGACGAGGCCTAGAAAATTCTTCTCAAGCATAGTATTCAATCGGACTTCCATGTTCATAGACCTGTCTGGAAGGGGATTGGCTTTCAAACCCTTTTGGTCATGAATGAACCAATCCAAATTATTGGGACTTTTATGGCCAACATAATTTGGCAGGCCTAGGAAGTTGTCAAACCTTGGCTCCATTGGGCTGGCTTTGGTTTTCGAGATGGGCTTTCTCTCAACCAACACAATGTTTGGTGGTTGCCTCTTTTTTCTAGCAATGGTCAACCGTTGGCTAAATCACCAGGACTTAAGGCGCTCAGATTTCACAAAAAAGGGTATCCAGACCCTGCAATAGATTTTTTCCAGACCCACCATGCGTATCATGTCGTGGGATGTTTTTCGTGCCTAGTATAAGCTTCATAACCAGGACCGTACTACTTATGATGGTCTGGTGAATGCCATTCCTACTGAAATGCTTCATAAGTTTGGAATTCGTGGGACCAAACCTTGGTGGAAAGACTAGAAGTTGTATCCAGACACCCCTTTCAGGAACTACAAGCCTCAGCTTGGTTATAGGTGGCTCTCACCACATTTTCCTATGATTCAGAAATTGAACCAGAGGTGGCTTCTTCAATCTCCTGCTCATGTCTGGCATAAAATATTTGCTGCCATTTGGTCTGCAAGTGTTGAGCCAAAGCTTGCCCACTTTTCCTGGTGTATTCTTGTATAGGGTTTTCCTGTGGGCTCTCGGCTAGTCCACCTGGGGGTTCAGGACCCTCGCTATCCTTTTTGTGGGCAAGCTGAGAATTTTAAGCATCTTTTCTGGTTTTGTCCCATAGCTCAATAGCTTTGGACTTGGATTCATGACTTTTTTCATTCCTTTCAGCCAGAACCTTTCTCCTGGCATATGGTGTTGCTTGGAGCTTCTCCCAGAATTCCTACAAAATTCACCCAATTTTGGTACACTTTCAGGGTGGAAATTCTCTTCAATATTTGGAAGGACATAAATGCTTGCATTTTTTCACATTCTCAAATGGATATTCATATATCTTTATATGCTAAAGCTATGATTTGCTCTAATGTGTTATTACAGGTTCAAGTGCAAGCCAACAAAGTTGCACTTGAGGTTGCTCACCTCCAGGTT
Organism: Sequoia sempervirens; assembly: GCA_007258455.2. Classification (NCBI taxonomy): domain Eukaryota; kingdom Viridiplantae; phylum Streptophyta; class Pinopsida; order Cupressales; family Cupressaceae; genus Sequoia; species Sequoia sempervirens. The sequence continues at coordinate 271,363,233 of VDFB02086081.1, read as the reverse complement.
CTCCTGGACCACTAGGGTAATTCCCCTTGTACTGTTGCTTGGGTCACTGCTTCTCCAACCTCCTCCCGTGGCCGGTCACCCTCCAAGGACCGGCAGCAGAGTGGCTTTGCGCATCCCTGTTCACAACCCCCACCTCGGCAGGATTCTCATACTCCTCAGCGAAACCGTTCTCCTCCGCTACGGGATACTCAGGGGTGGCCTTCTACCAGTGCTTTAGGGAGCGATGGTGGTGGTTTTGGGTGGCCCTCTAATGATCCTCCTGCTTCTAGCTCTGATGGCCAGTCATTGGTAAAGCATTCCCGCATATGGCGCTTGCAATCTCGCCCCAGCGTGAGGAAGAAGATAAAGAGAAAAAAAGATGTTGATGATGGTTGGGGTCCTCCTCCTTACGTCACTCCAGACCCCACTGATGTATGGGGAAAAAATTTGGATGACAGAGACCCTCCTGGCTCTGCTGGCACTAGTTTGGCCACTTAATGGCCTCTTTGTTATTTTTGGTTATCTGTTAATTTTCTGGGCATTGCCCATGTGACTCTTGGGGTGTTCCTTTTTACCACCCACTCTTTTTTTGTGAATATGTATCTTTATATTTGAATTAATATAGATAGCTACCTATTCATAAAAATAAAAATAAAAAATTATTCATGATGCATATTTAAGAGGTGTGTTTAGCCACACCAAATATTTATTTGGGATTTCATGTAAAGTTGTATGTAACATTGGTTGGATATCTTATGTGTGGGTTGCACATGGAAAAAATATTTAATATTAGAAAATAAATAAATAAAAGTAAATGTTAAGGTCAATGGTTTTGGATACTCATGGTTTTACCTTACCAATTGGTTTTTTTGTGTGAAATTGATTCTATAAGAGAAAACACATGTTCAGTGGCTGAGGTTGGCTAATTGGCCAGATTTTTGGTTGATTGTTTGGATCGGTTGTCATTGTATTGAGCTCCCTTATAAAGATTTTACACATGAAGCATGGCATGGGATTTGTGGATACATGCTTGGACCCACGAAGGATGGATTAGAGGACTTTAATTTTTTAGAAGTATTCATGTAGACTCTATAAGTGTATTGTAATATTTTTATTGCTAAACATTACATTAAGTGTGGATGATTTTGGAGGCTAGGTGTTTCCCTTCTGAGATTTTTATAGGGTATATCTTGTGTAACCTTGTGGTATGTCTTTGATGTTTGCATTATAATTATTTATATGCTTATATTCATTCTTTTCTCTCATGTGGTTGTATAGGAAAATGTTTGATCAACATGTATATTTTCCTAACATTTAGTTAAAATCATAAACTAATTAGAAAACAATTTTATTCCACTACACTTTGAATAATGATGTTTAAAAAAATTAAGATTTGCACTCAATATACAATTGAAAATTTAATGGATAAGTTATTATATTGTATAACTCATTTTTAACCTATGCACCCTCAAATACTATGACAATAGAAAAATATTATAAAATTGCTATCTTATCTCCCCTTTATCTCTTTAATTCATTTTTATTTTATGATTTAGCCATATTTAAGTCTTTATTTCTTGGGAGCCTCAATCTACTTGTCCATGCATATGCTACATACAAAATTATCGCATATATAAAGATTATAACTTATTCTCTATGGACGAAATTATTATCATAGCTATGTGTTTCAAATATCAATAACTTAGAGATTTTAAGATGTATTTTTAACTATATAAAAATAAATTGAATGCATAATAAAGTCCTTTAAACCACATTTGTATTAAAAAAATCACGATTTTGGTAAAAATTCAACAATACTTTTAACATAGTAATAAAACCTAAAGAGCCCAACAATCAAATGGCCCTTTATAATGCAATATCTTATCTTGGGTTTATGTTTGATATCATTACATTTAATCATCTTGATCAAAATTTGAACAATGTTTAGCTTCAAACATAATCTACAAATAACAAGTCTCTCAAAAAAAATTATTTGATTTTTCTTCCATTTAAAATAAGTCAAGTTCATTATCAAATAAGCTTAATTTTGAAGTGTCTACTTTAGAAGATTTATTCAAATCAAGATTTACTAACTAAAGAACCTAAAAATACTCAATTCCAAGGGATATAAATGTGAAATAACTATATGATGGCATACAATGACAACAAAATTCCTTACTCCTAAGGGATGAGGTCAAATTCTTTATTTATTAAAGTTCCTTTCAAAGACAAACATATAATCTAGGTTATTTTTATGTACTCAATAGTACACATATCCAAAAGCTTCAAAATATTATTTTGGTGCTAATTGAAGGACCTAAACTTGATTGTAAGTTCTCTATCTAGAAAAAAATTCATAACAATTATCAATTCAAAATTATTCTTCAAATATTGATACATTTCATTTTAAAAATATATTTATAAACTAAATATATAAAAAAAAATCATAAATATAAATTAAATATATAGAAAAAATAATCATATATAAAAAATTATAATCTATCATGTGACAAAATCTTCATAAAACTTTAATCATATTTTATAAAAAAACTTATAAAATTATAAAAACATCAAATTTAACCTTATAATCTAACATCACATTATTAAATGAATTTAATAGATACTTCAAACTCCACTTGAAATATAGATTAGCATAAATCTAGGAGAGTTGTAATTCTATCATTAATCATGCACTTGTCAAAAACAAACCAAATTACTATGTTTTAAAATATTGAAAAGAAAATATAATACACAATCTTCAGATTGAGTACTCTAACAAAGGACATATATATATGTCTTGCGATTTCCTTTTAAAGCTCTAGAGTCCTCTTCAGATGGCCTAAACTTAAACATACAAAATGTGATTTATAAGCAATAAGGCTTCGTAAATCGATAGTATCATGTTTCTTGCGATGCCCCCAACCTAAAATCTCGAATTTAAGCCGCAGTGGTAAAGTCATACTATCTTTCAACATCCATTTGACATTTGGACAAGTTAAGAGTCTTCATTCTCCTCTTCCTTCGGAGGAAATGGCCATGGGAGATGCCCAGCTTCACAATAGAATCTAAATCTCTGAAATGCTTGTATACCATCCATTGACACATCATATTTGCGCAATGCATATTTTAATCTCCGCCAACTTCGTAACTTCAATTTATTTTCCTCATCCACTTTTTCCCTCTTACCGACCTGCTGGGAATCCACCTGCTCCTGCATTTCTTTCTTGAGAGAATCCATCTGCTCCTTCATTTCATCTTTTATTTCCTTCTTGAGGGCATCCACCTGCTCCTTCATTTCTTTCTTGAGGGAATCCATCTGCTCCTTTATTTCATTTTTTATATCTTTCTTGAGGGCATCCATCTGCTCCTTCACTTCCTCCTTCATTTCCTCTTTCTCGAGGGCATCCACATCCTCCTTTATTTCCTCTTTCATTTCTTCCTTGAGGGCATCTAGTTCCACGAATATTTTTTCTTCTAACTTATCATTTTTCTCTTTGACAACTGTGATCAAGTTAGCTGTATCTATTCCACTGCAACTTCCAACTATCTTCTCAGCCTTCTTGTTGCCTGTGATCCACTTCTTATTATTTATGCAGTGCTCGACGATCTCTCGTAGTGATGGTTCATCAGCTTCCAAATCACCAATACTGTTCCATTTCTGCCAAAAAATTGTTAATGAACTTAATTAGAATTATTTAAGCATGCACCATATGTATATAAATTTTCTCTTTGAACTTATGCATACCTGTACAAGAATATTTATATTTTCTTCAAACTCCCAGCATATAAAGATCCAAGTAATCAGCTGAACCTGCCATCCATCTACACCCTTGGCTTCATCGTTTATAAGGAAGATATACCAGACCAGTCTATGGTAGTTGAGAAAACGCTTCCACTCTCGAGGCAATTTTCGGAAATCTGTAGTCAATTTTTGAAAGTGACAAAATCCTTCTCTCTCTCCTTCACTGTATCTTACGAACAACAACTGCCTTATAGGAATCAACTCACTAAAACTTTTGTCACCTGCATGAACAGTAGTGATTGCACATTCATTTGGTGGATAGAAAATATAAATTTATATTTAACTAATGACGAAATTTCTATGAATTATTGGTTAATTATTTTTTATAATCAAGATACACTTAAATTACCTTTTGCTGCATCTGATTGTGGTGGACCTTCCTGTTCGTTTATTGTTTGTAGTGAGCTACTAGCATCTATCAATAAATATCAAACCGTATCTTAAAAGAAAGTCAATTTTAATTCAATGAACTCCAACTCATTATGAAACTTGCATGTATAATTAAACTATTTTATTTATAATTTAGACAAATTAAAATTACCTTCTGTTATATCTGGCTGTGGCAAACCTTTTATTTTGTTATAGATGCAAAAAGATTTACGCAGTTGATTCCAGAAATACTCTATATTATTAATATCTATCAATAAATACAAAACCATATATTAGTGCTTGAAGCCAAAAGAAAGTTAACAATAGATCTATAAACGGCATCATCAACAATAAATCTACGGATATCATTTTGGATAGTGAAGCCAAGAATAATTTTAATGTACAGAAGGTTCAGTAGTAATCTATAGTTATAATGTTTCTCCCGTACTCCAAGCATTTCGATCAATAGCAGGCAGTTGGGTTTGCTTTGTTTTTCCTTAAACATTTTTATATGTATATTTATAAATTTATGATGTTTCTATTTTAATAATCACTTTGTATTACTATTTGATTGAGTGCTTGTAATTTTTATTTACTATAAAGAAATTATGTATGAATTGCGGAGATTAAGGAGCTTCATGGATGGTGTTTGCAGATCTAATTTATATTATACGAAATTTTGTAAGATAAAAAAAAAAAAATTACAATAGAATAGATTAAATTTTTTTTTTAAAATAGATTCTGATTAAAAATTGTTTTTAAATTGAGATTGGAAATATTTCTACCAGTTTACTAATTTTCATCCCTAAGTGACATCGTTAAAAGTATTTCAGCTCCGTTATGAGGATCAACTCACTGAAACTTTGGGCACCTGACGAAGATATATATTTACTGATTACATATTCATTGATGAATATAAAATATTAAATTTACATACAGGAATAACCATTAATAACGTGTAAATAAAAAAATAATATTAGTTAATTATTTTATTTATAATCTATATGCAATCAAATTACCTTTTGCTGCATCTGATTGTGTCGGAGCTTTTATTTTGGTCGTTGTCTGTAGTGAGGTACTACCATCTGTAAATAAATACAAAATCATATATTAGCGCTGGATGCTAAAGGTCAGTCTACAATTGTTCTAAGGATGACATTATCAACAATATTTCTACAACGGCATTTTCAACAACGTGACCAAACATAGTTTAGTTATAATGTACAGATGGTTTAATACTGATGTTTTTACTGTATATTTATAAATTTATAATGTTTCTTCTTTAATAATTCCTTTGCATTAATATTTGTTCTGAGTGTTTTTTTCGCTTTTCATTTATCGCGAAGGAAATAATTGAGTATGAATTGCAGAGATTAAATATGAAATTGTAAATTGACTTTGACAAATAATATTATAAAAACGGTATTGAGATAACTTGTTCCATTTGCCCCCTGTATATCTATGACAGCCGTTTCAGGTGATTGTGTTTCCGGCTGACCTCCTCTTGTTTTCGAGTTGTTAGCTTCTATTTACAAGAAACAATGTTGATTATTAGATGCTTCCAGTAATAACATTAAGAATGTATAAGGTAGGCTTAAATCATTTCTTAAAATTTTGACGTATGTTTATGTCTTAATCAACCATCTTACCTTGGATAGAAGGATTTGGGCCAATCAATTTACTGAAGTCCGGTCTTGCATACATATAGTTCTCCCACTCAATTGCAGGAAAGAGAGTACGATTAGCATTTTCTATTTCTGTTGTAAAGTCATCTTGTGCATCTGCTTCTGAATTTAAATGGCCTTCCTTAGTTTGTATTTTGAATACACCCAACTGTCGTTCCAAAAAATTCATTGATTGCACTTCATTTGGGTCAGGGAGGTCTAATGGCAGTTGTATTATCTTTTGTAAATACTTATCTGCAAGCTTCTTACTATTTTTCAAGGACTTATCTCTATAATTTTTCAAAATGGCCTGTTGGATCAATTCTTTATCCATTCCTAGAACCACACTAATTTCGCAGACAGCTAATACAAGATTAATAGCGGATAAAACCTGTAAACACACAAAAACTGTTTTAGCTCAATTTCAGTTGCACAGACAGTATAAAATTCGTAATGAAAATAAATTACTCATAAATTTACCTGAAGAATGACAGACTCTTGACACCTGTCGAGATCATCAACAAATACAACTATTCTAAGATTAGCACTGGGTATCGAACTGGCCAAGTTCCTTCTACCGTATATAGAAGATAGCAGTGAAATAATGTAAGATCCTGTTATGAAATACCATATGTAGGAAGCAGCAGTCCATAGACAATAAGGCTTTTTGCTAATTTCCTCCTTCAAGAAAGTAATATCAGAGATTACACGTTCCTGATAACCAAGCTTTTCTGTGTGGTCTGGAAATTTTATATAATTCAATAATTGAACATTTACTGGATTTACAGTGCTCATCACTTTCTTTACCAGAGTCCATACCATAATGACTAGAGTTAGAGGAAAAGAAGCATATTTTAGCTCTTGTGATTCCTTGATCTTGTATCTATCCAGCAGCAGCCATAAGATCCAAGTAAACATAATGCCCAGGAGAACTGCAAGGAGGCATGGAAAAATAATTTCAATCCAGATAGCTTGCTTCTGCTTTCTCCAAGTATTTCTCAAACAGTTGCTCAACCATTGGGCTTCTGTCATTATTCCTTCCATTCCTTTTGTGATCTCCACTGCCATGCCCGCCAATGCTTCTGATTCATTCCTGTATTTCCATGCGTTATATCGGACAGTTAATATAGCAGGCACACCTCCCTCTCTTGGAGAATCAATTTCGGACTCTGATTGTTGAGATTTTCTTTTCAACGGAGAACATAAAACATATGAAACCACACTTTCCTTTGTTGAAGAATCAATTTCTGACTGTGATTGTTGACCTTTTACTTTGAACTGAGAACGAAAATTAGGAAACAGTTAGACAGTTGAATTACCCAGATTAGAAAGAAAGGCAATACTGAAGCTTTTGTTAACCAAGAGATTTACCATCCCACTGCTATCCATTGCAGCTAGTGATTTAAATATATGATGATGTTTAAGATCGTACTTTTTTAAAAAGTTACGAAGTGAATCTCCTTCCTAGTAAGCAACCACATTTAGCATTGAGTTAGCGGAAGAGGCTGAAGGGAAAGACTTAATACTACTTTTTAAATTTAAATTTTACCTCTGTCGTTTTGCCGGATATAATATTTTTTATCTTCATGCAGCATTCAACTATGTTATTCTTCATACTTTGAAAGAAGTTATTTTTTAATTTGGTGTCATAGACCAATAAATCTATGCTTGTCTCAATTTGGTGGTATTTCCTTTTGCCCTTTTCTGTATGTTCTAAAATTTGAAAACCAGGAAAACTTGAACTTGTCATTTCGGATGGCAATAATGCCAGTTGTGCAGCTGTCTTCAACAAAATGCCCTCTGTCTGTATTGGACGAAAGCGAACTAGACTTTAGGCCAAACATAATAAAATTTTGAGTAAGCAGAGGATTTTTTTATATTTTTGTTAACGTGGCATTTGAAATTTACCTGCACCATTAGACTCGATTTTCCCATACCCCAACTACCAGAAATACCGACTGTAATTGGAGGTTTTAAATAAGTGTTTAAAAGCAATGCAGCAAGACCATGTGCAAAGTCACTTCTTCCTGTAAAATTAGGAATAACGAATTTGGTTAAGGTCAAAAACATTTAGAAAGGTTTTTTGCTTTAAAAGGAGATGGATAATATTTTTACCCAGATTGTCAGATGTCGTTGGTTGATCATTTCCCTGTTCTGCAATGCGTTGAATTTGCTGGCAAACTGCAGACAACCAAGCGCACAATCATAACACAATATCTGGTATCTGATATCATATATAAAGAATCAAATAAAGCAGAACATATATTAAATACCTGTTACGACATTATTTTTTTGCTTTTGCTTGTAAACCTTCTCTCCACTTGCGGTCCTTAATGTCCATGATTTGACCACCCCTAGAAAGCAATTCTTTGGTCATCTCAATATCACCCAGACATGCAGCTGTCCTTAACAAATTTTTTTGCTTCCCTACCTTTTCAGTGAAATAATTCTTTTGTTGTAAAAGAAAGCTTTTGAGTGGAGAATCGCTTAGATGTTGGTCTGCAGTGCCTAACCCTGCAGCGGAGGCCCACAGCAAAAGCAATTTTTTTTCATCGGATCCGCACTTCTTTAAGAGCAATTCGGCAACTGCTTTTCCATCCTCTCTAGTTAATTGTGGTTGCGCGAAACAGTGGAGTACCGTTCGCCCATCACAGTCTCTTTCGAGAAGAGGGTGAGCTCCCCAGTACAACAGTACTTTGATCATATCCGCGTGTCCCCCTTTTGCGGCTTTATGAAGAGCCGTCTGTCCAAGGACATCTGGTGTCCTCACATATATTTTTGGCTTGTTAGAAGCTTTGAGAAGGAAATCTGCTATATACATTCTGCCCTCTGAAACGGCCACATGTAGTAATGTCAACCCACTGTGGTCGACTATGGATTCCACGTCTGTTCGACCCCATCCAAGGAGGCGCTCAATGATAGCAGGATTATCATGGTGGTCTCCTTTAACCGCGTCATAGACAACGCCTCGCCCGTATGCATTTTTTATTTGTAGGATGTCTTCATTTATTGCACAAAATTTGTAGCAGAGGCGTTCGTGTCCTTTCATAGCTGCAAAATGAAGAGCCGTCTTACCATTACCCTTTTTTCTCTACCCATTTTTTTCTCTCTTCTTCACTTGTGCATTTGGAGAGAATTAACTCAGCTAACTTAGGCGCTTTATAGTGATGTTCACACATGGAAGCGTGGTGCAAAGCTGTTCGGCCCTGCTCATCGCAAGCAAATGGATCTGCTCCTCTCTCCAAGAGTTTTTTCACAGCGTCTAAATTGCCTTCATATGCAAACTTACGCAGAAGCATGGCACTGTCCACCTCATCAAAATAAGTCTCTAAAGGTTCTTGAGAAATCGACGATAGCTTCACCGTTAGCTTTATGTTATATTTCTTAACGGCTATATCCAGAGGGCTCACCCCATCATTGTCTTTGCAAGTAACCATCTCCGCTCTCTTTGGGCCAACTTTAGAGACATCTTTACTCTGCACTGCATCGCTGTCCCCTCCCCCAATCAACTCATCGACTATACGTTCGTCTCTCCTCTCAACTGCATAGTGGATGGGGAGGGGGCCTCTTTTGTCTCGAACATACGGGCTACCCCCGTATTCAAGAATCATTTCACACATGCTTACGTCAGCATTCTGACACGCCCAATGAAGAGCAGCCATTCCTTTTTCGTTTACTGCGTTGGCTAACTCCTCTTTCGAATGACATTTGTCGAAAAGGCTTCTCACAATAACATTATCATTAGAACTTACAGCATATCGTAGAGCCATATTCTGTAGGTCTGGGCCAAGGTTCGCTTGTGGCTGGGCGCCCCACTCTAATACCTTCGTCCCCAAAAAGCTATCTTTATTCCACGCTGCATAGATTAAAATCTTGTTGAGTACATGATAATCTCCACTTTCGTCGTAGTAGGCGGATTGTGGATTTTGCAGCGTATCACTGAAATGCTGCCGTTCATCTGCTAAATCGTTGCATGCCTGTTGGAGAATTGAATCCAACTTATAATTGCATTCATATGTGGAGCGATAAAAGAGTATGGCTGTAGATATAACGAAATCCCTTCGGCTTCTCGTCTGACACTCTTCTTTACCCCACTCTTCGATTAGGAAACCAATACTACTTTTCTTGAATTCTGCTACAATAGAGGAGGAAATATAGAACCATAAAAAAATCCAGATAGCATCTGATGTGTCTTCTTCAGAAGCAAACTTCTCAAACCAATTTACTTCTGAACAATGGCTTTTTATAATGCTGATAAAATTATCTACACTTCCTTGAAACTTTTCCCCCAGGATCTTCTTATGCTCCTGACTGAACTTGTCCCAACAGGACTTTCCCATGCTAACCATCACTTCCTCAACAGAATCTGTAGAGAATTTTCTCTTCGCCGCATTCTGACTGGCAAGTCCCTCTTCGCCCAGTATTCTGCCCATATCACATATCAGTCTGTTCATCTCTACAAATTTGGTTTTTTGGCCGAAAGGTATATTGCTCTTTCTCACGTCTAGTGAGTTAAAAGGCTCCCTGTTTTCCCAATAGTTGAGCAGCCAGTAGACAACTTCGTAATTCCAGTCTTCAGTACACAAAAACAATGCCGCTTGTCTTCCTTTCGGGCTGACTGTCACATCTACATATATGCTTTCCGTATGATCTGAGTTACCTGAGCAACATTTTGCAACGCTAGTTGAGTGCACAAGAGTGGAAATATTCTCACTAATCGTTGGAATCTGAGCTAAAAATAGAATAAGATACTTAAAGAAGAGAATATACTGGAGCTATAGCTTGCGGATGGCTGGAGTTGTATGATAAGCATGTGTCCCAAACAGCTTCTGAACTCGTCTCCCATTTGGAAGTTATAATGCGGGCCACTTATCCAGCCGTCAAGAAGACGACCTCTTTCCCGTCCCTTGAGAAGACCCTGCTGCTTAATCATCTCAAGCTCATCATTTGCTTCCTGAAAAGTTGCTAAACGCCAGCCTGGTGGAGTAAAGTAGCTCCTCTCAACTAACTTCATTTAAGAGGCGCCGCCTCTATCTCCGAAGCATCGCGAGCGTAAGCTTTATATTGTTGAGGTTTGAGTATTTTGCTCGTGAATATTCGGTCAAGGCCTACTTACACTTGTTTTGCCAAATTAACCATTCCATCATGTAATCTCGAAAATCATAAGATTGCGACAAGTGAGTGGAAAGGCGTTTTACAATTAACAAACATGTGTAGCAAAACAAACTTTTATACGCTTCTCGGTATACGGTTGAATATGTGTTACCTACCATATAAAAATAGGGAAACAATAGTAAGTACATGTAAATATTAAAAATGCGAACGATTAATTTTCTTTCTGAAAAATGTGTTAAATTTCGTATATTAACAAATATTTCTAAGATAAAATAGGAAAACAAAAAAAATTTGATATATCTATATTAATTTGTTATATAAGATGCATAAATTGTTAGAGATTGATATTTCTTAAAATCTTTTAGATGAATATGCCTAATATATTTATGTTAGTTTAGAATATAGATATTACCATTTATTAATTTATCATTTGTATGGCTATGAATTAATCTAGGTTGAAATTTGAATAATTATGTGAATTCACTAAATTAGATTAGATTAAGATAAGTATATTTGTTTAAAATATTTAAATGAATATCATTTCAAATATCTACCTAAACTTTTAAATTGAAGCATAGGCATGTAAAACTAAATAGGTAAACAACTATATAAAAAAAGACATACACACATTATTTATTTAAAATATTAGAAATATATTTTTATTGAATCATTATTTTATTTTTCAATATTAATGTCATGCACAATTTCTCAAAAAATTAAATGAAAATAAACTATTTACTTTTGATTTTTACTTCAAGATCTATTTTATTTTTTATTTAAATATTATTTCTGATATCTATTTAAACTACTAAATAAGTTCATAGACACATTTAAATAGTTAAATAAATAGATATAAAACATCTAGAAGATTCACTTAGCAAACCAAATTGCATAGCATATTGTTGTTCCCTCAACAAACCTAGTCCATTTTGGGCTTGAAGCCACTGAATTCAAACTCCTAAATAATCTTCATGCCCATACATTTGCATTCCTTTTGTTTATGCTTTTAGCTAAGCTCTTGCTCAATGTTCATGGTAACTTTATCTATTTAAAATCCCACATGCAAGCTTTTTATTTTCTCTTGCTTACCTTAATACTTTATCATAACCCTTTTTGTGGTCTTTCATGCACTACACAAAGCTCATCAATCCCACTATTTTTTCACAATCTAATGTGATACCTTTACTTATGTACACATTTAATCACAAAGTTCCTTTGGCACAATTTTCTAACAACTCATCACCGCAGAGCTAGTGGCACAATTCCTAGCATTAAGTACTACAATATTTTTTCAACTGGAACAAACTATTAGATCTATTTAGGTCTAATGATTCACATAATTTGATGATCTACTTAAGATTTGATTCATATTGACGTACAACAATAGTTGATCTCTCTATCCTTTCTTTTCATCATGTACATGTTATGCCTCCTTGATCCAGGTGGATCTCTAGAACCTAAAAATTGAAGTGTTCCAGTTTCTCCTGAAAGTGATGCCATGGCATAGAGGTCAAAATCATGATACCAACGCAACTTGAATGAGCTCAAAAGGATTATGTTTACTCAAGTTATAGCCAATCAAAGTTCGGTCAAACCTGGACCAGGAGGTCAAAAGGTGAAAAATTTGACCGACTCGGAATTGATCGGAAGTGACATCAATTCGAAGAGCTTAATGACATGAACCCAATGATGTTTGTTTTGTCAAAACTTGAGATCGTACGTACGAGATATCACTGGTCAAAGGCTGGTCAACTTAGGGGCTAGGACTGAAAAAAGTCAAAATCTAACATTGTCAAAAGTGGTTGAAGTTGGTACCATCATGAAGAGCTCGTCGAGAGCTTTCCAACAACATTAGTTTTGCGCAAATTAGAGCTCGTATGTGCGAGATATGGAAGGTCAAAGCTCATGGTTGACTGGGTTGACCTAAAGGTATAGTGTTGATGTCAGCATGACATCATCATGCTGACTTGGCGGATGAGTCATTGTATGGATGCTGGTGTGGACCAATGAGGTCTTGACACGTGTTAGCTGTACAGTGGCATGGCAGGTGACATGGCTCGACTGGCATGGCAATTGATGTGGATCGTACACTAGCGTGGACAAATTGCAGGATGACACGTGGCATCCATGATGAGTTGGCAGATGACATGGATGCTAACATGCACAGTGATTGGACAATGACTAGTTGACTAACTGGGTTTCTTCAGTGAATCGCTTCCCGACACATGGCATCTTCTAAGCCAGACACATGGTGCGTTATTCCCCTCCTCCAACGCGGTTGAATGGTGTAGCAAAAGTTGAGGGGTTCAAACCCTCGACTTCCACGGGGTGAACCGAACAGCCCGACCATTGCAGCATTGAGTCCACACTTAAACCATTTTGAGTGACGGTTTCTTTTATCATATAGCTGTTGGAGATTTGGCTATAAAAGGCCACCAACGGGGGTTGAATCTCGATTGATGGCTTGGCAAAATTAACAACTACTAACATGCCATCATTAGTCTTTGGATATATATGGGTGCCCAATCATGTTTATCACTTTATTTTAAACCGATCCTTGTTAAAATTAGAACTAATAACCTAACCAAATGGTTATTAGGTGGGGAATTTAAATTAAAACTAAATAAACATAGCCCAAAAATGAAATAAATCATGGGCACCAAAACAAACTTAAATTACTTTTAAGGGGGGTTCAATGTTTAATATGTAAAAATGGGGGATTTTGTAATCTTTGGTGGTTGTGGCCTAAATGGAAAACTCCCATGTATAAAAGGGGAGCTAGGAGGCCTTTGAAAATCATCACTTTCAGAGTTGATCATCTCATTCTTTCTCTCCTCCTCCTTGCTTATAAGCATTTATGTGGGAGAATTTTGATAGTTGAATTTGAGAGGAATATTGTTTTGTGTATGTAGTAGGTCCTTTTAGGGTAGATTCAGTATTTTCACTCTTGGTAAATTGTCCTTAGCTTTGAGAGCTTTTGTGAGGTTATTTGAGTGATACTTTTTAGGACTTTGTGGATAGGCTACAGTTCGTTGTAAAGCAATGTTGCAAGAGGCTCCTTTGGAGATTGTACTGCTAATTCAAAGCATTCTAATACATTGGTCACTCAGTTGAGTTAGACTCGGAGATGTAGTCCACTTAGATGAACTCCGTAATCAAATTTGTGTCTTCTTCTCTCTCTTTGCTTGGCGTTATCATTCTCTTTATATATTGTTCTTGTTAGTCCATTGGTTAATGTCTTTTCACCTTTGTGCATAATCACTTAGCAATGTTTGTCATAGATCCCTTCTACATTTCGGATCACTCCTCCCCTAACAATGTGATATTTCTCTCTTTGATCTTATACCTACCAATCATTATGTCAATTCACTTTTTCTTCAACCCCACTAATGATATTGTCTTGTCTTGTGGGCACATATAATCACATGAACTTGGGCCCCACTATTTTCCACCTCACCCTATTTCAACTTATGATGCATTATGAGAACTTCCTAAGATTTGGCTTCCATTTGGAATTGTCCCAACCATCAATCTCCTCTATCAGACTCATCTATCATTATTTCATGTATCTCTAGCCTAACAAATTTTACACTTTCTCTTGGGAGTACACCAACCAACAAATCCACCATGTCATCCTCCTTTCTTGTCCAATGTTTGTGTCATCAATTGATTACTCCTTTATGTATATAGAATTCATGTTCCTTCCTACCTTATACTAGGTCAATGTATATTAGCAAATGACACACTATCATTTCTTGAATTCTAAACATAATTGTGGTATGTGCTAGCTATGAGAATATTTTTTATTTAATGGTTCACACCATAAATTCCTGTTAGATTATAACACCCCATTTTGTTGTGCCAAAACATAAATATAATGTATAATGATCTTTCATTATGCAATTCTTCGTATTATATTGATTAATTCTAGCCAACTAATAGTGCAACTTTAAATACAATCAAGATTTGGCATCCTCCTAGCTTGTGCTAACTATTGATTATGGTCCACCTAAGAGTTTCCATGCCTCTCACAATGTGATGATCTTATCTTTCAACCTTATTCCTACATGTCTAGTCTCCTTGGATTTTCCAATATTGTGGGATCGTCTCCTACTACTAAGATGTTCCCCATCAAAAGTTGCCACATATGATCATATGATACAATTAAATTTAACAATATCCTATTGATAAGATCAACGTTGTTTTATGCATTCCTACACCTTTTCACTTTGCAATATAGAGCTCAAGGTCACAATATTTTCAATCATTAACATACTAGGGGATTAATTATATTTTTGATCCTTCAAACAAAATGATGAGTGGTTTGAGCATGATAAAGTTTATAAATATCATCCTTTGATTATGACCCTAAAAAGATTCTTCCTTTGAGATTTATGATTGTTTATTGAGAAATTAACCTTACTCTTTCCTTTGCAAGACATGTGGCAATGCATGATGTTGATTGATATCATTTAACTTATGTGTGACTTGAGAAATATAAGATGGTAAAATATTTGAGCATTGATCGTGATTTAATAGTTATTCTACTATACATGAGTTATTTAAGAACTAAATGAGTTTGTCTACTAGGAATGGTTAAGAAGATACATCCACTAAGAATAAATCTCATTGAAATTAAGCTCGTCTCCTATACCCAATGTAATAGTATCTCCTTTGTTAGATCTCTAGGTTATAGGTTCTTAATGAATTTTATTAATATCAAATCTTCCTATTAATATTGACCAAATATGTATGGTGATTGATAGAATATTAAATTCTAATATAAAATTCACTCCTAGTTTTTTATTATCTAAAATGAATTGAAGCTAATGCTACCACATGCTTATCAAATTAATGTGCACTACCTCATGGGCTAGGATTTCTTTATATATAAAATAATATGATTTAACCCATCCATGTTTCTACTAATGGGACTCAAATAACTTACACTAAGATTTAATCTTCTTATATTTATGTAGTTTCTTTGACTCTATCCAATATAATAGTTTCCATTAAATTGGACTAATAACTATCAAGGTTTGTATCTTCTACATTAGTTCTTGACACCATGTATTCTTATAGCCATTCTATGGTGGGATTCATTATATTATTTTTATGGTTGAATGGATTCTTGTAATGAACTAGGTGGACTAGGTAGCATTGTATTACCCACCGTTATCATCTATGACACCATGCACATTCTCATATCCAATCTATGGTGGTACTCATTATATTGTGTTTATGGTTGAATGGCTTCTTGTAATGACTTAGGTGGACTAGGTAGCATTTTATTTCCCACCATTTTCATCTTTGGCATCAAAAACCTTGAGTTCCTACTATGGTGACTTGTGTTCCTAGGTGGTAATTTATTATTAGTGCAACATGCTCTCTTTCACAAGGCCTAGTCACCTTTATGGATACATTTATCCTTTCAACATACTTTTATTGTGCTCCTTAGACTTATGTGGCATTTTATACATTATTGTTCAAAATTGTTATTTTATATAACATATCTTTGATGGATCCAATGCATTATTAAAACTGACTAACACTATGGAACATTCTATGCATTGCTAAATGACTATACACCATTCAAACTAGTTTAGTGTTTCTTGCCTTCTAATGCGATGTGATTTTTGATTATATAGTTGATTGTTGGTGACCAAGGTATGTTTATGGGGTGGTTTTATATGTTCATATAGAGGTATATTGTGATTATATGGGATCATATTTATGCAATGTGTGGCTATTTCTTGTCTTCATATAGATGTAGTGCAACTTTGTCTTTATGTGTTTGTACAACTTTTCTCATCTAGGTACATTGAATGTGTCATTGATGGTTTGGTGAGAACTTCTTATTCTACTCTAGAGCTTTCTTACATCTTTATCCCTAACTTAAGACCTATTGCTAGTATAATGCATTATTTATAGCTTGCATATATGATTCTTGTCTCTTAAGTATGGTTAGTTTCTCATTTTTATGTAAATAAAATAATTATGATATCAATGAGACTGAAATGATAGATAAACCGCAACATTCTCCTTGAAAATGTATATTGCATTAAATTTATATATTTGTTAATTTCCTTATTCTCTCCTTTTTGGATATATTCCATTAAAGTAATGGGATAAGTTCCTACTAAAAAGCTAAAAGAGTTTAATGGTTTAATGCATTGAACATGTATTGATTTATACTTGGGATATTCTAGATTTGATTAACTTGTGTCGTTGGTGAAAGATCTCATCCCATATCTTTTAGACCATCCCAAGTATATTTTCTCATTCTTATGTGTGTAATTGGGAGTTGATTGATGCTATTGATAATATGTTACTTCAATGCGACAAGTTGAATTTGATTAAAACCCTATGCTCATAACGATTATTATAATATGTAATGTCATAAATACAATCTTGTTGCATGTAAAATAGGTCGTTCTCATAAAATTACCTAGACTTGGTGTGTCTTAGGTTAGTTGTAAGGAATTCAATGATGAATGACAAGTTTTAAAAGTGCTTACAACATATTTCTAAATAAGAATGTTGTTTAAATAATAATGTATTTGTCAGTTCTAAATATTTCCATGACAAATTTTAACAATTCAAGGGAATGTTTGGACCTAGATATTTGTACTCTCTCAACATATTTTATATCATGATTTAATGGGGGATTAATTTATATTAATAACATTATATTACATTGCAAGCTATCTTATAATTATATCTTCTTGTTGCATGTGGTTATTGTAGTCTTAGGATTGATAATGTGAACAACTTTTACTATAGATGTAATTTCTTTCTAATTTATATTTGTAATAATTGGCTATGAAGGTAGCCACCCAAGATCTATAGGCCTAATAGAAAGCACAAGCATAAGAGAGAGAGAAACAAGATGACAAAGAATAAACTGTATTTTGTCAATGATGCAAACAAAATGTAATGTGTTGTGCAATGCAAAAGTACATAGGAGACCCCTTGGTTATATAGCCAAAGTGAGAAAATAAAAGGGCATAAGATTATAACAAGTGTCATAATATTATGACATGAGACAACTGTGAAAAGCTATCACTCCACCTAAAGTGGAAAAGTGATCATGTGATAATCACCACAATTGGTGGATCACCCACAAAAGGTGGAGAGGTAATCACATGATGTGTCCATGAAAGGTGGATGTGATAAAGTAATAACATGATAAGCCCACCAAAAGTGGAAATTCTCCAACTACCTCCTATGTGGTCCCTATGTAAATTTAACTAAGGTGTAATCATGACCTAGAACAAGGTACGACACTTTTAATTACACCAACAATATTATTCTCTATGTTTAATTCCATTTACAATTTTCAAGTGTGGTCTTTTATTTCATTAATTTTAATATTCTAATTAATAATAGGCACTAGTTTGATTGTTGCAAGGACCAACAACATCCAATTTAATTTTTACTTTTATTCTCTACTTATCTTGGAATACTTTGAGCTCTTCCATGCTCTCTTGACCTAGTAATTTAAACATGGCCTTATTTTTTATAATTGTAAACTATTAAACTGGTAGAGGATCATGAACTGGTGTGTTTTCCTCTTGCATATATGTATGTATAGTTAATTGGATTCACTTGTGGGGAAACAATATTTCTAATATATTTTAGTATATATGAAAGAATGTTATATCACTTAATTAGAGGATTTGTTAGTTATGTAGAGACTTTAAGTAAGTCTTAAAATTAGCTAAAAATTTTAGTATCGATCATACACTGTGTATAGTTGTTGATTATTTTTATATATTTATTTTTTAATTTCTAGATCCAATTTTTCTATTTATGAGACCTTTAGGAACACCCTCTTAGGTATTGTTAAGCCCAAAGTAAATGAGAGATTACGCACTCTCAAGTGTTAGCCTATATTTTTCCTCATTCTATTGATGAGTTTCAACCTAATCCTTAATATGACATGTTTCCTTGGCCTTGAAAATTAGTCCTACTACTAGAAATTATGAGAAACAAATTTGGTAGCCAAAAAGTGGTGTTATTTTTGTGAACAATTCAAAGCATTTTGGAACCCAAAAATAATTTTTTTCCTTAATGGTTATTGTATTCTTCAACATTATCCGCTATATTTGAAATTGATGAAAAGGGAGGTTTTAAGCTACAAGGTTCCTCTTCTTATTTTTCTTAGTGAATTTTTTTTCATACAACAGTTCTTGTTTGTAAAGATGCATATGTTTATTTTTAGCAATGCTCTAGCTTTTTGTAAGGAAAAGATCCATGGTATAAGGACTA
The DNA here is from genome assembly GCA_007258455.2 of Sequoia sempervirens. Taxonomy (NCBI): domain Eukaryota; kingdom Viridiplantae; phylum Streptophyta; class Pinopsida; order Cupressales; family Cupressaceae; genus Sequoia; species Sequoia sempervirens. The sequence continues at coordinate 271,344,033 of VDFB02086081.1, read as the reverse complement.
TCCTAGGTCAACTTGTTCATGTTCTTAACCTTATACCCCTAGACCTAGAGACCATGTCAAGTGTGAATTTTATGACTATTATAGTAATGCCTCATTTAGCAACGAAATATTTATATACCCTTTCCAAATCAATACCAAAGCCTAAATACATCTATGAAGGGCCTCAATAGTCTCAAAAGTTGCATAGATATGGTTGAACATAAAACATTATAGTCTAGGACCTAATATATCAAGCCTATTTTATACTCCATATTTTAACAAAGTTTAGAGCTTTGAATGGAAGAGCTTAATGAACCTACGATCCATATGAATTTAATTGTGTTTAATTCTATAGCTTACTAAAATTAAGAATAGGAAATCTAAATTTTATAATGTCTCTCTTATTATTAATGATGATGAGATGTTAAATTTATCTTTGGTGACTAATAATATAAACCCTATTCCAAGAGAAGCTTATACTCAATTGCCTAATTTTGACAAGATTTACTTTTCACAAGGAATACATTATAGAATATTATCTTTTAAAATTCAAGGACATTGAAAATGTAATGGAAAACATTGGCTTTAATTTCTTTTTTAAGTCTTTTAATAAAAATATAACTCATGATTTAAAATTTAAAAGCCTTAAATATACTTACATGAAGGAAAAATAATGTTACATCTCTCCTTATTCACTTATCTATTGACCTTACATTGTCATATATCTTAAATTAACTATGCTTGTATTTGCATTGAGCTTGCACTATTATATCACATGCCTTGATCATATTTATTTTGATCTTATAAATTAAAATTTCATCATCATATTAATCTTGATACTTATATTAAGCCTACATTGGGGAAAATCATTATTTTCCCCTGATCATATTGAGCTCTACTATTATGTGATTATATAGATCGATGTCACTTATCTTATTATTGTAATTGCTATGTATGAGACTTTATGTATTGTTGGGTTTTGTTTTATTTATCCTATATATGTTATATATTATATCTATCTTCTTGGCCTTCATGCCACTTTTAAAGGTTTTGATCCATTGATACTAGTTTCTTTCTTTTTGTTTTCATGGATACCATATTGGAGCTTATATTTTGCAATAGAGGGTCACACCAACATTATATTCATCCTACTTATCCTATCAATCTTACCCTATGGGTACTCATGGTCATGGATGCCATGTTGAACCTTTCATTGTGCTTACATGATTATTTTTGAAAATTGAGTGTCACATCACTATCACTTTGGTTATGATATTATATTCGATTATATTTCTAGTTCATTGTCATGACTCTCATGATGTCCTCTTCTAGATATGATGGCCATCTTTTACAACTTGAATAATTATATGTACTTACATTCTTATCATTTATTAGTGATTGATCATATTATTATGATTATGGTTATCACATAATATATATATATATTCTCAATCTACTCTTATATTCTTATGTTATTATTGATGTGCCTAAGAAAAAATTATTTTCAATTGATTACAACCTATGGGGACAATCAAATGAAGCAAAGTGGGGGACAACTAATCCATACATGATCACAAAATATTCTCATTTCTAAAATTTGATTTATCTTGAGTCAAATACTACATGAGGAATATTTTATCCTTGTCCTCCATTATTTTAAGAGGAACATTTTTGAAAGGAGAATCTTCATCCTTTAATGGATTGCAAGTTTTTTTATCAATTGCATGCAATTTTGACATGCTTGAGAATGAGAATATTTAGATATTCACATGCGCTTCAAAGCATCCTCAATAAATTCTCCATTTAGTTTTGTGCCTATTTTGGGGCATTGTATTAAAGTATTTGTATAGCTACAAATGATGCATTTTTAGACATATTTGGCTCCCCACACTTATTGCTACTTGGATCCAATGCTATTGTTTATGTCAATGATTATGTGCACAATATCAATTTGATTAGGTTATATATTTTATTATGATAATTAATCCAATTCTTAAATAGATAATTCAATCCCATTAAACACAAATCGAACTTAGTTGTTTGACTTAGGTTGAGTTCATCGATGTGAGGCTATCCTTTTAACTATGATCTTTATCCACTTAAATGTGAAAATAAAAACCCAAATCTCTAGTTAACTAACCCCATCTTACACTTCAATCATATACTAACCTTACACATACATTTGTGACAGTGTTATGGTTATGCATAAAAAGGAATTCATTTCAATCATCTAGTATCAAAAAAGGAAAATTGATAATCATATAAAAAAATCATTCACATTTTCACTCAAAATTAGAAATCAAGCAAAGAATCTAGCATATTTGATCATATGCATCCTAGTGCATGTGAATCACCTAGCAATCATTCTAAAATCCATGTGTATGTTTGAATCTTGTTGACTATCAAGATATTTTTAAATATCATTAGCTTCATAAAAAACCCTATGCCCATAAGAGAAAATATCATTATTTAACAATCTATTTTCTAAAGAATTCACAAAATAAAATATAAAAAAAAAGCACTTTGAAGAATATATTCATTTTCATATCGTACAATTCAAAACAAAAAAAAAAAACTTATAAAAAAATCTAAATTTTTCTCTAAAAAATTGCCATCAAAATATGAATTGAAATCAATTGTAAAAATCCCCCTCTACATCATCAATACTGCCATGCACTATCTGATGGACTCAAATAAAAGTAAAGATTAATCAAATTCGCCCTATGATATATGGAGTTAGAAAGCAGATTCAATATCAAAGGGTTATAAACAATAAACAAACCCAATGTCATGCAGGCAATATTAAGATGAAGAACAAGAAAATTAACATATAGAAAAATAGAGCTACTGGAAGGGCGTATATGGCTGAGATACAAGCAGGAGGTCGCAGAATCCAACCCGTCAAGGTAGGACAGCTGATGCTATTTGTGGGTTAAATTCCCACCTCGGCGTTGTCTGGCAAAAGGGGTGAGCTAAACATAAAATATTTGCAGCAATTATTTATGAAATTTCTATAAACATTTAATTTCTAAGTCATCTGAAATTAAAACCGGCAGGGTAAACCTCTTTTCTCGGCATACTGACAATTTTCCATCTACTGTTACAGCATTTTAAAGTCAGTGAAACAATGACATATTCTTTTCCGGCTTACTGACAATTCATGTTAGCTAAGCCTATTGACATATAAAGAAAATGTGTACAACTGAGATGATAACATTACTCTTTAAGCAAAATGTAGTTATGACAGTATATGTTGTGTACCCGCAAGACTGCTGAATTGAAAACTGCAGACGTTAAGAATACCGCCGCTGCCAAATGTTTGCTCGGATGGCTGAACAACAATACCGACAAAACTGCAATAAGTGAATTGGGTGTAATCAGATACACTGCATCCCCTGCGGTGGGTTTACTTGTACTAAGTTGGGTTACATTTATATGCGGAGTAAGAATGTCATGATGCCCACCAGCTGAGATTAAAGTAAGGGCGGGGCCAGCTAAAACAATTTTGATGGTGATGTATGTAACTAAAGATACGTGATTCATGCCACTACCTGGATTCTTCAAACTGCTTTTAAACAAACTATCACATCGAAAGAATATAAATAAAAACTTTTACTCATTAATATTTCACAGAAAGAATATTATGTATACTTTTAAAGACAAAAGAATAAACTCATGCATGCCTACTTTTACTTTTCCTTTCCCTTCATCATCATGAAATTTGAACTGCCCACTTCTACTTATTCCTTACGTGCCAAGACGGTTAGTTTTTCTTTATGCCTTGTTCAGGAAATTAAATTTGTAGAATTTCCACGGGGATTAAAAAGGTAATGGGAGCATAATGTAATTTACTTTTCCTTACACAATGGAACAGGCAAAATTCGTCTACCTGGTAATAAAGATTGCGTAGAGTCCAAACCGAATATTTAGGATAATAAATTAATAATTTTTCTTAGTTTGAAAATGATTTGATAAAATATTTAAGCTTAAATAAATGTTAATATTGATAAAGAAAGACAGTATTTTTTAGTTTTTATGTGATAATAAGTAATTTAAAAAAAAAAATTTATTTATGTATTTAGAATATGTTTATGAAGGTTTATTTATAAGATGATTTTAATAATATTTTCAAATCTAGACTCATTTTAAAGATGGTGTTTGAGGATGTGACTTCTTCCAAGAAAGACTATCCTTCTACATTCTTTTCATTGTTCAAATGTTTCAAGAGAATGCTAATGAAGGGTTTGGTGTAATTAGTACATAGGCAAGGAATGTCTCTTTTGTATCCTCCAGGATTTAAAAAAGGTGATTTTATTTTCTATCAATAGGTGTAGGAATGTCCAGAGTCAAATTATTTGTAGATTTTCTTAAAGATATGCTTCCAGGCAGGATAGGAGGGATGATCAAAGGTAAAAAGTTTGATCCTCTACCTCTTAGACCAATTGTGGAGGAAGGGGCCTTCATCTTAGGATCCTTAATATAATGGTTGAAAGTTTCTCAATTGAAGCAGAAAATGGCTTATTTGGTAAGTTTCCTAGCTCTAGGCTAAATATTTATGTCTTTAAGAGCTAGACCCAAAGGAAATGGGAAACTGATAATCAAGTCAAGATCTTTACTAGGTTATTTTCTTTTTCCTAATTTAATTCTCAAGTCATCAAAATTATGTTAGAACCCTTTGGATCCACCCTTGGTCTCTAGGGTGTACAAGGTTTATTTGTTAGAAAATGAAAACTAAGATTTAAACCAAAAACAATGAGAACATCAACATGATCCCTATATAGGTTGGGATTTTAGTTTTGCTTCTAAAATATTAGGAAGAAAAAGTTTTGATTGACATTGAAAGTTCTTACTAGCAACTTAGATTGATAAGTGACAAATTACCAAGTCTAGGAGAAGATTAGTCCATGTATTTAATGCATTTATGCCAAGTAAGATAACTACATTCCTTCATCTATTAAATTATCCTCTAATTATGGGTTTTTGATACAATAGATCAAGTATGAGAAAACACCTTTTATTTTCTAGATAACAACACAAATCAAGGAATTTTTTATTAAATAAGCAAGAAACAAAGGGTCCCATCCCTTTACAAAGACTGCCAAAAGGCAAGGTAAAATAGGCCTAAGTTGGCCAAAAAATGTAGAGAACAACACAACCAAAAAAAAAAATGCAATTGCAGCTAAGCTACCTAAAAAGATAAAAAATGAATGGAAGAGTTGGGACCCTTGAAGTCCCAATTAGACAATGCCATATGCCTAAAATAAATTTTCCTTTCACCCAATAGGTGAGCATGATTTTGAGAGAGAATTAGGAATGCCTTTCTTCCTTCTTCTTACAAGAGTCCAAGCGACATTATCTTCCAAATTCTGAAAACAAGGGGAAGAAAGATAGGATTCCTCCATAGAGAGCACATTAGATTGCAAAGATAGAGCCATAGAACGACAAGGAAAAATGTGACCTTCCACCATAAGAGTAGACAAGAGTAGCCAAGGGCTATAATTCGAAGTGATGGAAAAAATGGGGAGTTAAGTCAAGGTAGGAGTAGGAGGTTCCCTATTAGGGTTAAAAGGACATGTTAGAGCTACACTAGAAGCATCCTGCAATGAGTCATTCAAAAGAGAATATAGATCATGAATGGTCAAGTGATAGTCACTAGCATTCATCTACTAAGAAGCAATGCCCTTATGATGTGATAGATAACAATCCATAGGTAGGTGATCGAGGAGAACCAATGAAGGCATCTAAAGGGGAGACCCTTGTAATTTCAAGAGGTTGAGTCTAAAGCCTTTCTCCAACTATCAAAACCACATCCCTAAAAAGAGGCTTGGAGATGTCAATGTCCACTAGAATACGAGAAAAAGTAGTGTTTCATTTAGGAAATGGAACCATCAACCTTCAGGAAGCTACCGATGGAGTTGTTTGTGGCCTCATGATGTGAAACCTCCTAAAATTGGAGGGGGGGTTCAAAAGTCTAACCCACACCAAGCACATATTTAATGACTTAGTAAAAGGGTTAAAGGAAGTTGACCAAGGCTTAATAGAGAGAGAGTTGTATCTCCAAGCTCCTAGCTTACCCACCACCAAGCTTTTGTCCTTAGAAGAGACAAAATAGATAATAAAATAAACTTTAACACAACGAAAGGGCTCAATATTACCTACAACAAGAGGCCTCCAAGAATTGAACACCCAATTGTGAAGGTTGGGAAGAGAAGATCAAAGGTTGTAGAATCTACATACCAGACCCCTACATTGGTAGAAGTCCTCATTTTCCACCACATCATGACAACAAACCACCACCAGGGATGATTTAGCAAAAGGAATAAGATGAGTTTATTACATCAATGGATGAGAAACACCATTACTTGCCACATGAGAAAAGTCTAACCACCAACAATAGTAGAAGGAATCATGGGGGCACAACCAACATCCACAACACCATCAGTAGTAGGAGATCCAACCCTAAGTGGAGTGACACCAATAGACCATGCTATAGTAGCACCAAAAAACCCAAACAAGGGAACCAAAATTATAGGGCAAGGAGCACCATATTCCAAAAGGAAGGAAACACCACCCAAAAACACACCATGGTTGCACATATATAAGCAAGTGAGAACTAGCATTTTGAAATGCCAACAACAATGGACAAGAGGGCTCAGGCAAAGAATAGGAGCAGCATGGTTCAAACCAAGGAAGGGTGTGAGATATTACTTGAGTATAAAAAATTCTTATCTATCAATCAAATAGAGACATTAACTTAGAATATAAATCAAGAGGATGATGAAAGACTAGAGAGGAGAGTATTTGAGGAGGTTAGAGGTTAGGAAAAGTCAGTTGAGGGGGTGTTGGAAATGTATAATAATGCATTATCTACTAATTGTTTGTGGATTTTATCAACATAGATAGACAAGCCTAGAAAGGGGGATACAATAGCTAAAAATTTGAGATGTTTGAAGGAAAAAGTGTCTGGGCAGGTAATTCTAGTAGGAAGATAGTATGCAAAATGGAAGTAGATTTAGGTTGGGAAGATGTGGAAATCAAGTATTTAAATGAGGATAATGTTGTAGGATGATTCAAGATGTATTCCTTTGCAAAAAAAATATGAAGTTGAGGCTATATTATGCTCACTTGTCCATGCATTTTTAATGTAGCAAGAGAGCTTCACTTTTCTCTAAAGATTACATGCTTATGATTAACCATGCACTAGGGAAAATAAAAATATAAAAAAGGATGGATGATATTATGCTAGAGTCAAAGAGAGGAAGATCAAACTTGAGGGAAGTACAAATTAGTAAAGAGACTAATGGAATTGCTAATGGCAACCAAAGTACTTTGGAATTAAATTCTAGACCTCTACTCTTTTTGTGCGTCTCTTAATTTTTTAGCATTGTTGCAGCCTTACTTCATGTATTTCCTAGTTAGTTTCTAGTTGTTGATGTCCATTGAACTTATTGTTATAGCTACTCTTCTAAAATTGTTAATAGATTTAGATCTATTCAAAGACATAAATTTACTTATTAATCAAAAAGTAAAAAAAATTATAACATGTGTTTTATGATTTATCCTAAAAATATGCTATCAAATATATAATACTAAAGCTCTGAAAATGTGTAATGCGAAGTATACTTTGATAAGGGTAAAAACTAAATGGATGTCCTTAAAACCCTAGACAACTTTAATCTTGCTATGGTGACCCTAAACTTTGTGTCCTTGCTCTTCAAAAATATGTTTGCTTGTCTAAATATTGATAACATTACTCTTTAATTACTCTTTATGCAAAGTGTAATTATGATAATATATGTTATGTACCTGCAAGACTATTGTATTGGAAAATAAATACCTTAAGTACCACCACCAAATATCTACTCAGATGGTTAAACAAGAATAACTACAAAATTGAAAAAGTGACTCCACTAATACAGTGTATCTGCTACCTTGAGCTTAGCTTGTACTAAGTTGGGTTATATTTATATGCAAAGTAAGAATGTTATGATGTTCACCATTTAAGATTAAAGTAAGAGCGGGGCCAGTTAAAACAATTTTGATGCTGATCCATGTGACTAAAGGGATGTGATTCATGCCACTACTTTGATTCTTCAAACTACTTTAATATTTTTTTTAACCTCTTTAAAAATTATAAAACTTCTTTTTACCTCAGATTTTCTAATTTGGTAAATAATGCATTTTGATTTATGTGCTAATAAAGTTCACTTTGATCTCGTTGAGTTATAAATTAAATGTGATAAAGTAGGATTGTTTATTTTAATACTAAATTTATTAGATTATTGAGATTAAATTAAATAAAAAATTATAATTTAAAAGACAATACTTTATTTTAATATATTAAAAATATAGATAATAAAATATAATACTATTAAATTTGTATTAATAATAGTGTTTTCAATTTTTTCATTCAAATAGTTCATATCCTTCATTCTTTTTTATTAATTATTAAAAAAAAATTATGTCCAAAGACATTCTATAATAAAAATAAATTATCAGATTATTTGACATCGTTTACACATTAAAGTGTTTATATTTCACAAAATGAAAATCATATATATTTTTAAAGACAAAGACTAAACTCAAATAATATGCATGCCTACTTTTACTTTTTCGTTCCCTTTATCATCATGAAATTTGAACTACACACTTATTATTTAAGTGCAAGATCGTTACTTCAATAATAATGCACTTTTACTTTCTTTCTTTTCCTTGTTCAAGAAAATTATGTTTATACAAATTTCATGGGGCTAAAAATTTAAAGGGAGCAAAATGCAATTTACTCTTTCCTTAAATGATGGAATGGGAAAAAATTGTCTTCCTAGAAATGAAGAATGTGTAAGGTTAAACTCAATTATTTAGGATAATAATTTAAATAAATGATTTGATAAAATATTTAAGTTTAAATAAATGTTAATATTGAGAAAGATAGATATTTGTAGTTTTTATGTGATGATAAATATTTTTTTTTATAGAAGAGAAGGATTTTTTTATGTCTTTTAAAATGTTTCTATGAGGGTTTATCTATGAGATGATCTTAATATTATTTTCAAACCTAAAATTATTTTAGGGATGGTCTTTGAGGATGGGCTTCTTCCAAGAAAGACTATACCCTTCTATAGCATTCCTTGCATTGCTCAAATGCCTCAAGAGAATGCTAATGAAGGGTTTGGTGTAGTTGGTAAAGGTACAAGGAATGTCACTTTCCTATCCTTTGGGGTTTAGAAAAGGTGTTTTATTTTCTACCTTGATGGGTGTAGGAATGTGCAAAGTTTTGTTTGTATATTTTCTTGAAGATATGCTTCCAGACAATGACATGAGGGATGATCAAAGTAAAGGGTTTGATCGTCTATATCTTAGATAAATTATGGAGGAAAGGGGCCTTCATCTTAAGATAATTAATTTAGTGGTTGAAAATTCCTCAAGTGGAGAAGAAAATGGCATATTTGGTAAGTTCCTTAGCTCTACACTAAATATTAATGTCCTTAGGTGTTAGGCCTACAGGAAATGGGAAAGTAATGATCAAGTCAAGTTCATTACTATGGCTAATTTTTTTTTTTCTAATTTAATTCTCAAGTCATGAGGATTATGTTAGGACCCTTTGGATCCAATTCTTATGTCTAGGGTGTACAAGGTTATTCCTTAGAAAATGAAAACTAGGATCTAACCCAAAGATTGAGAACATTAACGTGATCTCTATGTAGGCTAAGATTTTAGTTTTGCATCTAGAATATTTGGCAAAAGAAGTTCTTATTAACATTGAAAATTATTTCTAGCAACTTAAATTGATAAGTTTTGATTAGGTTAAATTGATAAGTTATGTTACAAATTCTAGAGGAATATTAGTTTATGTAAAATGCATGTATGTTATGGTATATGAACATCTTCCTTCATCTATCAAATTATCCTCTAACTATAGTTTTTCAATACAATGATTGAGTATAAGATCATTCCTTTTATTTTCCATAACTACACAAACCAAGACATGTTGTGAGATATTACTTGAGCATAACAAATCACTACGAAGCACTAAAAATGAGGCACTCAATTATAATATAAATCAAGAGGATGGGAAAGGTTAGAGAGGAGAATGTGTGGAAAGGGAGTTAGAGGTTAGGACAAGATGAATAAGAGGGTGTTGGAAATATATAGTAATTCATTTGCTACTAATCCTTTGTGTATTTTATCACAATAGATAGTAAAAAATCCTAGGAAAGAGGATATAATAGTTAAAAATTTAATATGTTTGAAGGAAAAAGCAATTAGGAAGGTAATTCTCTTAGGAAGTTGACATGCAAAATAGAAGTAGAGTTAGGTTGGGAAGAAAGGGAAATCAGATATTTAAATGAGGAAAATGTTGTAGGATATTTGGATTCAAGATGTATGACTTTGCAAGAAATATATGAAGTGGAGGTTTTAATATGCTCACTTGACTAGGCCCTGTGCAACAAGAGAGCTTCACCTTTCTTTAAAGGTTGCATTCTTGATGATTAGTCATGCACTAGAGATACTAGAAATTTCAAAAGAGGAAGGATGATATTAGGGTGGAGTAAAACTGATAAAGATCAAAATTGAAGGAAGTACATATTAGTAAAGTGGCTAATATCAATTGAAGTATTTTCAAATTAAGTTCTAGAACTTTATTTTTGTTGTGTCTCCTAAATTTTTAGTAGCCTCATTTCATGTAGTAATTGGTTATTTTGTACTTGTTGATGTCTATTTGAGATTATTTCTTTATTAATATTCTAAAATTTTAAAAGGATTTGGGGCCATTGAAAAACATAAATTTACTCATTAATTGAAAACTTTAAAAAAATGTGATTTATCCTAAAAATATAATATCAAATCTATAATATTAAAGCTTTGATAAAGGTTAATATGAAGTATACTTTGGTAGCCTGGGCAAAACTTTGATAAAGGTTAATATGAAGTATACTTTAATCTTGCTATGGTGACCCTAAACTTTATGTTTGTGCTCTTCAAAATAATTTTGTATATAAATGTTGACTTGTTAGTGCTTAATACTATCAATAGGAACTTATATACGTAGGACAGTCCATAAGTTGTCATGATTGTAGTCAACCCTTGGGAATAGATTCAATGGTGTTTTCAATTTAAAGAATTGAAGAAGATCTACACATTGAGAAATGCCTAAATTACATGTATTTATGTATTTAGATCTTGATGCATTAATTAATATAGTTAAAATAATATAATTGATCTATCAATTTGATGGATTACCTCTTGTTCTAATGCTCCATCCTTTTATTAAATAACCTAAAATTTAAATTTGAATATTTCTTGCATGAGTTGACAAGTAATGATTATATCCAATCACACATCTTGGGCCCATGATTTAATTTAAATTTGGAAAGTAGGGGTCAAGGCCACCCTTTGGTCCCAATCAAGGATTAAGGCTACCAAAGTAATCTCAACCTAGGAATGGGACCAATAGGATTTAAAGACTAGGTATGGTCCTCTAGGAAATGGGGACTCAAGTTTAATATAGGTATAGATTAGATGTCCACTCTTGCAGACAAAGATGCAAAATAAGCGTACTATAATATTTTATTAAGAACAAAGTATCAAAGAAAGGCCAAGAAAAGTGAGGAAAATCGTTAGCATTGAAATTTTTATCCCCACATTCGCTTGTATGTGAGTGCTCCCATAAACATTATATGTCAAAGTAATAAATTCAGCTAACATGAAAGTATATGTCAAGCACATTTGCAAAGTATACAGATATGGATGATGTTATATTTGTTCTACATGTGATGATACACCATTGTTTAGACCTATGTACACCAAATTACATTAATAAAATTTGATATGAATATTAAAATGAGATCACAAATAACAACTACATAGCAATTTCAACATGCAATGTGCGGATGAAAGAGGTTTAGGACTCTTCAAAAGTAATAATGCCCAAAAGAGATAAAAAGGAAGACATGTATATGGTTTTAAAGAACATCTATAATCATGTAAGTTTCATAAAAAAGTAAAAATATCATGTAAGTTCTATAGACATATTAAAATATCATTTAAGCTCCATAATCATGTAAGTTTCATAAAAATGTAAAAATATCATGTAAGTTCTATAGACATATTAAAATATCATTGAAGTTCCATAATCATGTTAAAAAATATAAACATGTAAAGTTCCATAAATATCTAGTAGTGTAGTATTTATTATTATATTTAAAAATCACTAAAGAAAAAATACAAAGATATGATTGTGAAACACATGTAGAAAGACTTCATTACATGCCCCAAATTTCTTTGTTGTTGCTTTACACCCCCCACCTCCACTCCTGCCACTTTCTCCTACCCTCAAGTGTGATTACAAATATTTAGTCCATGATTAATAGGCCATTTGGTGCTAAAGGAGTTTGTTTTGTAGACTAATAATCAAGTGTTGTATTAACAATTTAGGTAAAGAGAACTAGAAAAATGTAAAGTGGGTTTGTTTCTTGTAAATTTGTATCTATTTGTTATTAAGAATACAAGTGGTAAATTTGACCGTGTAGTAGAGAAGTTGAGTTGGAGGATTGCATTGATTGTCGTGATAAGTTAAAGTCCCAAGATTTGAAGAAATGAGTCTAATTTATATTTGAAAATTGTAAATTTATAGGACACAAAGAGGAAAATTTAGAATTTAGATTGACAAGATAAGATACGGTAGCTAAACTATTAAATATTTGCACTCTCTCAACATAAATTATATCCCCCAATGGGTCAAAGCTAAGAAGGTAGTAGGAGGAAGGCTAAGAAACAGGGGTCAGTGTGCTCCAAGGATGATGTGGAAAAGATGTTGGAGGTTTTAGGGGTTAATCAGGTTGGTGAGGTGGCGGATCTTGGGATTAAGGACCTAGTTCTTGGTGGGAAAGTGAACAGTGTGGTGGATGTGGATGAGTCTCATGATCTATCGACTTCTAAAGGTAAGGTTAAGACAAAGGTTGATTTTCTTGAAGGTTTTCAAGATGACGATCCCCCCATGAGTTCCCATTAGGGGAGGGGTTTATTTTCAAGAGCCATGGACTACATGCAAGCCTTTGGTCTAGTTAAGGAAGCGGCAGATATTTCTTTTAATTTTCTTATGTGGTTGGTCCAGGAGGTTCAGTACCTCCATAACAAACATGACACGATTGCACGATGCAAATCTCTACTCTCAAAAGCCTAAAGGAAAAGCATTCCATCTTCAGTCTAGTTAAATCGATGAATTCTAGTGTGGCCCTGATGGTAGAGGACATGGCCAATTTAAAGAGAGATTTTGGCCCGAGGATGTCAACGTTGGAATGGAACTCCCTGTGACTACGTAAATACCTTGACACGATTATCAATCTTAGCAAGGAGAAAATTGATTCCTTGGCTGAAGGGCTTGTGTTCTTGAATGAGAAGGTGAGGGAGTGGACTAGATGATCTCTGTTTAGTGAGCCAGTGAACAAGGAGGTGGGAGAGGATGTTGATAAGGAGCTGTAGGTTGCAGATTTGGGCATGGGGCCGAGCATTCGCACTCGGAGCAAAACCAAGAAGTGCAAAATGGTGCCAAGGCAGGACATATAGGAGGTCATGGATATGCACGATAGGGAGATCTCTAAGGATCTGGAAGCAACCAGATTGTTTAAGGAACTTCTCTAAATGTTGCTTATTATGTTCTCGTTTTGTATGGTTTTGTTATTTTGGCTTTTTGTTATCTGTTGATGGGGTGCTGATTGTTTGGTAATCAGCCTATTTTTTGGTGTTTGGTTGGGCAGCCAATTTGCTTTTCCTTTACTACCTTTTCTCTTTTTGTACAAGGTTTTAGGGCCCCTTCAAAACTTGTTTATCTAATCAAAAACATTAATTATATCCTAATTTAATACCTAGGAGATTAAATAATGTTGATAACAAAATATTATATTGCAATATATGTTATAGTTATTTCATCTTACATTGCATGTGGTTGTTGTAGTCTTGAGATTGACAATGTGAACCATTTTTTACTATAGGTGTAATTTATTTATAATTTGTATGATTCTCTTGGTTTTATTTCATTATTGGTTTTTAGTTGTGGTCTTTGCTTCTTTCACAAATTTGAATATTTCCCATTATATTAGGCACTTGTTTGATTGTTTTGAGGCCTAATAAAGTACAATTTGGTTTTCATTTTTATTCTCTACTTATCTTGGAATTCTTCAATTCCTTTCATGCTCTCTTGACCTAGAAATATAACCATGGCCTTACTTTTTTGTAATTGTAAACTCTTAAATTGGTAGAGCATCATGTTAGTGTGTTTCATCTCTTGCACATATGTAAGTATAATTAAGTGGATTTACTTGTGGGGAAATAATATTACTATTTTTTTGGTATATGAGAAAAAATATTTTATCATCTTAATTAGGGGATTTGCAAGTAATGTAGTGATAAATAGTAAGTCTTAAAATTTGGTATAAAAATTAGTATCCATCATATACTAGGTATAGTTGTTGATTGCCTTAGTTACATTTATTTTGAATTTCTAGATCTAATTGTCCTTTTAATGAGACCTTTAGGAACACCCTCTTGAGTATGATTAAGTCTAAAGTAAATGAGAGATTACCCACTCTCAAGCATTAGCCTATATTTTTCATCATTATATTGATGAGATTCAACCGAATCCTTAAAGTGACACGTTTGCTTGGCCTTGAAAATTACTCCTACTACTAGAAATATGGAGATACAAATTTGGGAGCCAAAAAATGGCATTTTTATGAATAATTTGAGGTATTCTAGGTGAATTTGAGACTCTATTGGTGGAGTGAACCCAAAAATACATTATAGTCCTTAAAGGTCATGTTATTCTTCAATATTGTCCTCACTATGAAGGTGGCGACTCTAATACCCAAGTATCATTTTTTTTAAGCTATAACATTCTTACTAAGGTTTTATATGCCATATTTGAAACTAATAAAAGAGAGGTTTAAAGCTACAAGGTCCTCTCCTTTTTCTTAGAGAAATTTTCTTTCATACAAGGGTTCTAGTATGTAAGGATTCATATGTTTATTTTTAGTAATCCTCTACTTTTTTAGGATTCATATGTCTATTTTTAGGATTCATATATTATTATGTAAGTAATATATCCATGGTATACGGATTGTCATAGGTAAAAATGTTCATGTTCTTAACCTTATACCCATATACCTAGACACTGTGATGAGTATGGATTTGATGACTAATATAGTAATGAAATAGTTAAATGCCCTCTCCAATTACATATCAAAGCCTAGATACATATAGTAAGGGCCTCAATAATCTCAAAAGTCACATAGATATGATTGAACATAAAATATCATAGTCGAAGACCTACAATATATTGAGCCTATGTTGTCCTTTCCAAAACCTTAACAAAGTTTAGAGCTTGAATGGAAGAGCTTAATGAACTTATGATCCATATGAATTGATCAAGCTTATTTTTTATAGATTTCTACCATTGAAAATAAGAAATCTAAACAATAAATTGTCTCTCTAATTATTGTTGATGCTCAGATGTTAAATTCATCTTTGATGACTCATAATATAAACCCTATGCCAAGAGAAGCCAATAGTCAATTATCTAATTTTGATGGCATATACTTTTCATGAGGAATACATTATAAAATATTATATATTTTAGTACATTGAAAATGTAATGGAAAACATTAGCTTTAATTTATTTTATTTATTTTAAATGAAAATATCAATCACAATTTAAAATTCAAAAAATAATTTCAAAAAGTAATACCTTTGATGGAAACCAATACCAAAGGAAAAAGAAAAAGAAAGCACTTAGTAGCTTATTGAATGTTGCAAAGTTGAATGTAGTCCATCCATCCACAATGATTCTAGTTTTATAAATTTAAAATTTTAGAGGAGCTACCTACTCTTTTCAATTAATCTCTTAGCTACCATAATTCTATCATGAGTCATGTATCATTTTATCTAGGTGGACAAGTATCTCTAGTCCTAACATTGAGCACATCTACACTAAGATTATGGAATTGTTGGTTTGGGAGTCAATATATCTTACACTACTACACCATTAATATTTGATCTCAAATTTTTACCTCTACCTCTATCCTCGATCACTCATTTAATGATCCTACATTGCTATATGTTATAATCACATTGTTACACCATAATCACTTGATTTTAAATCTTACTACTTGATCTTCAATTTCTATTGATCCCTTAAATATATTTATATGGTTGAAATATAGTGTTACTTTTCTCCCTACCCACTTATCTATTGGCCTTATATTGTCATGTATCTTAGTAGTGATTGTATTTATATTTATCTTACATTGTTATATCAAATGCCTTAATCATATTCATTTTAATCTTATACATTAAAATTTCATGATCAAATTTATTTTTCAATCCACATCATTCTTTTCCCCTCATCATATAGAGCTCTATTGTCATATAATTATCTAGATCTATGCCACTTATCTTATTAGTGTAATATTGTTGGGAATTGTCCTATTGTTGGGCCTTTGTGATATTATCCTATTTATATTATATATTGTATTTATCTATCTTGTTGGCCTTCATGCAACTTTTAGGTTTTATTTAATTGATCCTACCCTATTTGTGGTTGTGCTCATGGATACCATAGTGGAACATATTTTTTTTCACTAGTGCGTTTACCATAGAGGGCCACAAGAACATTCTCTTCATCCTAATTATCCTATCAATATTACCTTGTTACTACTCATTCTCATGGATGCAATATTAAGCCATCCATTGTACTTTCATGGTTATTTTTAGAAAATGAGTGTCACATCACCATTACTATGGAAATGATAGAGGTAATGATCTTATCTTTGATTCTATTTCTACTTTACTATCATTCCCCTCATGATGTCCTCTTCTAGAAATGGTGGCTATCATTTACAACTTGGATAATTATTTGTACTTACATTCTTATTATTTATTAGTGATCAATCATATTATTATAATTATTGTTATCACTCAATATATTCTATTCTCAATCTATTATTATATGCTTATGTTTGTTATTGATGTGTATAAGAATATTTTCCTTCAATTGATTGAACCCTATGAGGACAATCAAATGAAGCAGGCTAGGGGTAGTAGTTTCATACATGAGTACAAAATGTTCTCATTTCTAAATTAGATTTATCGTTTGAGTCATATACTACATACATTGAATATTTTATCCTTGGCTTCGATGAATTCATCAATAACATTTTTGAGAGGAGAATATTCATCCTTCAATGGATTGAAAGTTTTTTATCTATTGCATCTAATTTTGGTATGCTTGAGAATGAGCATACTTAGAGATTCACATGCACTTCAAAGAATCCTCAATAAATTTCCCATTTATTCTTGTGCCTAGTTTGGGGCACTACATTAAAATAGTAATATAGCTACAAATGATGCATTTTTATACATATTTGGCCCCCCATATTTATCACTACTTATATTTGGCCCTATGCTTATTATTTATGCTAATGATTATGTGCACCCAATATCAGTCCAATTGGCTTATGTATTTGATTGTGACCATTAATCTAATTCTTAAGCAGCTAACCCAGTCCCATTAAACAAAAAATGAAACTTAGTTTTTGACCTAGGTTGGGTTCATGGATGTGAGATCATCCTTGCAACTATGATCTTGATCCATTTTAATGTAAAAATCCAAAACTACATATTTAGTTAACTCACCCCTTCTTACACTTCAATCATATGCTAACATTGCACATACATTTGGGATATAGTGTTATGTTTATGTATAAAAGACATTCATTGTATTCATTTCAATCATTTGATATCAAGAAAGGAACATTGTTTATCATATAAACAATCATTCACATTTTGACAGCTAAAGCTTAACTTTGATGGCTCAGCTAAACCTAACTCGAGTCAGGTGGGTGGGGGTGGGATCATTCGTGATCACAATGATAAATTAATTTTGGCTTATGCCATAAACTTTGGGGTGCAATCGTCCAGCTTTGCTAAGGTGGTGGCAGCCTTTCATGGCATCCAAATTACCATGCAAGCTGGACTTTCCAACATGGTCATTGATGGAGATTCCGAAAATACTATTATCATGTTGAAAGGGAAGGCTAATCCTTGTTGGGCACTTCAGGACCTCGTGTCTTCAACTCGTAATCTTATGATTGCTCTTGAAAATTGCAGTGCTAACCACATGTTTAGAAACGACAATAAAGTTGTCGTCACGCTTGCTAACATTGGTGCCTTCACCTAAATCTAGTAATATGGGATAATATTTTTCATATCCCTGGGCATGTGTGCAAATTAATTCATCATGATGTCAAGGTACTATCAAACTGAGATTGAGTTGGATCTACTATCAACTCTTTGAGATTTTCCATGATTTTTACTTATGACAAATTAATTCCTTTAAGCAGACTGTTCATAAACACATTTACTTGTGGCTCCAATATTTGTCTTGTCATTTCTACAAATTGTGTTTCCTTGCTCTGGAGTTTATGAATTTCTCCATGGGGGGTGAACTCGTTCAAGAAGAACCTCCTAATTGTGAGATGTGGAAACAAGATAAGGAAGTTTGGCCCATCATTCAAAGGGGCAAGCTAGCCATTATCAGAAAGACATGGACCACTTTTTGAAAGAGGGGGAAAAGGTGAATAGACTCCAAAATGGCTTTAATTGGGCTGACCTCTAGGGTGTTTGGAGTAAGGTTGTAGAAGTCTTGATGAGGTATGCAACGCTTGAGAGTCAATTATGTCACTTTCATGCTCATTTCTTTACAATGCTTAACCATATTTGTTACAATTTAAAGATGAACTTTTCCTTTTGGATATTCTCGTCTCTTGAACAATCTGTCAAAAACATCCAAGGTAAAAGCAAGCGTTTAACTATTCACCAGGGTCTTATCTTCTGTCTTTGTCATTACCAGGCCACTTTGTTACCTTCCCTTGCTACTGTTAAAAAGAACACCTTGGTCATTCTTGACCCCACTGAACCCCTAGCGAACCTTAGTCCCTCCATTACCCTAGACGAAACCCCTCCCACTACTTGTTGTATTACCTGTACTAGTGGTAAAACCCTTGATAATGAGGAGACCCCTCCCGTCCACATTAAATGTGTTCCCTTGTTGAAGACTACTCCTATTTCTACTTCTAAGTATGGTGAGTTGGATAATTCAAACGACGAGTTATGGAATCCCATCCTACTAATTCCCCCACACACTCCCTTATTCATGCGGAGGTTTCTACTACCTCCAACACCCCCCTTTTTATTAACCCTAGCCTTCAAAGATCCCCTAATTTATGCATCAATTTGGAGGGGACCCATGTTGAACCCAAGGTGGGGTCTAACAATTGTGCCTCTAGCGACCCCCTTCACAATAAAATCATTGGAATTTCAGAGACGGTTAATGTCTAGAACAACATCCTCAAGTGGCTCTTGGGTCAACTTGTTACTACTAAAGAGAGAATCCAAATTCTGGAAAACAAGGTGTCACAAAAGCAGGTCCTGTGGCTAGGGGAGGTGGAGGAGAGTGACCATTGGGATATGATAGCCTCCTTGACTAAGTCATTTGAGCATTGGGAAACTAGTATAAGGAGCTAGAAAAGTTGAGAGCTATTGTTGGCACGAAGGAGGATAAAAAAAATTTACAAATGGAGATTGATGTTATTCATAGGAACCAAGAAAAAACCACACAATGCCTCTAGGTTATTACTGATTACAGTAAGGAGACTGTGAAGAACACTGCCCTCACTATTCAGATCTTTTAGTAGGAAAGGAAGATTCATGACAAACGGGTGGCTAAGGAAGGACATGATGATAGTTATACACAGAAGAAAGGTAAGGTGGTGGACAGTTCAACTCCGAACACCACGATGGATACTCAGGTTTAAAAAGGACCCCTGTCTTTCGAGGATAAGCTCCACTTCCTGGCTTAGGAGTGGAAGGCTATCAGTGGAAGGCGCTTCACTTCTTGTGAGCCCCTCGTTCGCCTTAATGGTTGTTTTGTAATGAGTATTGACCCTTCCAATCTTAATCTAATCAAAACAATCATTCACATTTTCACTCAAAACTAGGAATCAAGCAAAGAATCTAGCATATTTGATCATGTCCATCTAAGTACTTGCAGATCACCTAACAATCATTTTAGAATCCATGTGAATTTGTTAATCTCGTTGATTATCGAGATAATTTTAAATATCATTAGATTGATAGACAATCTTATATCCATAAAGAAAAAAATAAAATTATTTAACAATCTACTTTAAAAAGAATTCACAAGATAAAATATAACAATTAACATTTTGTAAAATATTGTTCATTTTTACATAACAATTATAACATAACTCAAATAAAATCTGCTAATAAAAAATCTAAAAGTTTTTTTTTTTAAATTCCCAAAAAAATATGAATTGAAATCAATTGCAAAATGCCCTCTGGACACCATCAATATTGTCATATACTCTATCTATGCACTCAAATAAAAGTAATCATTAAAAAAGCTCGCTCTATGATATATGAGAGGCAATATACCATATCTGGTAGAGTTAGAAAGTACATTCAATATCAAAGGATTTTCAACAATAAACCAACCCAATGTCATGCAAGCAATATGAAGACGAACTAGAAAATTTAGAACATATAGAACTAGCAATCGCACCTTAGTGTGCAATGGGTACGCCAAAGAAGTGTGGAAAGTCAATTAAGATAAATTTTAATTTATTTTTATACTATATAAAATTATAAGAATTTTTAATTATAAATTTTAATCACTTTATGTAATTAATAGTTTTGTTTAAAAATATAATATATAATATTAAGTATAATTAAATTATTTATAATTTATTTTTTATTATTAAAATATAATCCACATTTCATATAATAACTTATAAATTAATTTTTTTAAACTTATATATAATATTAATTATAATTAAAAAATATTGGTGAATTATTGGCGGTGAATTTTACTTGGTGGTGAATTTTTAGTCAGTGAAACTAAAATATAAATTAAATTTTAAATCAAAATATAATAAAAAATTTTAACTTTTTTTTTAATTTTACTAATTTAAATATAATAAATATAAAATAAATATATTAATTACGTGATTAAATAAATTCTTAAAAACCTAAATGCGTTCACTATTAGAATATTGGCAGTAATTTTCATTTTAAAAAACATACTCTGTAACCCTAGTAAAAACCTTATTTTGAGGTTGCAGAAAGCTCAATTCCAGCAATAGTAAATCCCTATTCCATGTGTTGACGGGAATAATAAAGGCGCCTGATTTCGGGGATAATACGTTGCATTTGTTTATGACCGGACAAACTTAAAAAAGAGAGAGCCGCGGAATAAAACTTACGGAAAAAATATGAGATATTTCTCACATAGCGTCGGTTAAAAAACAGCCGATGAACGACAGAAGATGGAACCGGAAAACGTAACGGCGCTCACAAAGGGAACGGAAAAATAGCGAAAAATGATAAACGACTGAGATTCGTTTAATAGTCGGCAGGTTTAGATCAACCATTGATGGGAAATTTTAGGTTCGTCGTATTCAAATAGGATACGCCTTCAGCCTAAAGACTAGCTATTGCACTTTTTGTGTGCAATTGGGTACGCCGAATTTTTGGTTGGAATAGTTATATTGTTTGAAATGGATCAATCTTAGTAAATTTGAAAAATATAATTTGATAATTAATTGCTATATGCGACAAGTGGTCATTGCAAACCTTGAGCTCTTGTTGCATTATTATTTTGAAATGCAACTTTTTTTAATTTGTATTTTTTAAATTTTGGATTATTGTTGCAATAGCAAAGCCATCATCAATAACATGAAACAGGGGCTAGCAAGACCATCCAAACTGACCCAAATCAAGCAACAGGCAAAACTAGCCCAAATCTTCATCTTTGGCAATAACCAACAACTAGAGCAACCACACACCATGGTCAAGCACCACGTAGAGACCAGGAACATGGAAAACAACTGTCTCACCAAGTGAAATCACCACAATGCATAGAGAACAAAGGAAACCCTTCGCCTTCACAGAAAACCCCTGCATCTCGAGAAACTATGTATTTTTCGAGAAAGTAGCTCCCAAAATGACTTATGAAAAGAAAAGGCAATACTCAATTTAATATAAGTCACATTTTTCCAATGCAAAAAGAAGTCCTGAATGAAGCAATTTATAAGTGCAAAGAAAAAATCAAATAACTTAGGGATGCAAAGTTATGTGAAATCAGAATGTTACCAGTCTAGACTGTATTGATAATCTAAAATAAAAAAATTTAAGAGAACCAGAATGTACAAAAAACTTAAGCTAAAACTTGAGCATTTTTCTGTCATGGCATTCCTGGCATTCCATGAGACCACATTTATTTGGGGTATTCTGTCAAACAGTTCACGTGCCTTGTCTATGCTTCCACATTTTGTATTCATGTCTACCAGGGCAGTTGCAGCTACAACATCTGATAAAATTTGTTTCCTTTATCCTCTGGTGGATGTCCATACCCCATTCCAAAGCTCCCATTTTGGCACAGTCAGGGAGGATGATGGCAAAGATTGCAGAGTCTGGGTTTACACCTACCCATGACATTCGACTGAAAGTTTTTAAATCCTTTTCAATGAATGCGTTTTGTGCATACCCTGCAATTTTAACATTCAACGAGACCACATTTATCTGAGGTATCCTGTCAAACAGTTCACGTCTCTTGTCTATGCTTCCAAATTTTGCAGACATGTCTACCAGAGCATTTCCAGCAATGATGATGGACGCCCATACCCTGTTACAAAGCTCCCATTTTGGCATAGGCCGTGAGAAGGCATGCAAATGAACTCTGTTCGGCGCGGAAACCTGTTTGTTGCATTTGATAGAAAAGTGAGGGAAACTCTCTTCACCATGTTCAAATTTCTATTTTGTGTTTTTTATGTTCTACTATTTTTCTGTTGCATCTGTTTGGCAGCTCCCATTAAGAATGTTAAGCAACTCAAATTAGCTCTGCTTGATTTTGCTCATGGTGAGCAGATTTTGAAATATTGATTTGTATTTTGAACAGGGTTGCTAATGAACGGAAACTTCAAGTACTCTCCGAAAGGCGTCTGCCATGAATGGAACAGAGATCATGGGTTTGAACTTGCTCCCCTTTTGGCGGATCAGGGGCTTTGTGGAATACGTCTCATCTGGGCATAAGCAGGGGGATATGTTGCTCGTAGTTCTTGAAGGAGCACACATTGCCAGGCTGGGGAACGAAGCGTAGCTGATCCAGAGAGTAGAGGTGAAAAAAGGCTCTCTGTATTCTCTCACATTCAGCGTGACTCGAACCTGCCGAGAAGTGGTGAAAAATGATGGACGGCTGTGAATCGTTTCCTACTCTAAAACCCTCGTCGAAACTTTATTTTCCCTGTGCAAGGAGCGGACCGTTAGTGGCGGGGAAAGCAGAAAGGCACGGCGACTGAAAAGCACGGCGGGAAAACAAAAAACACGGCGGCGAAAAACAGTCGGGAAACGGTGAAAAACAGCCAAGAAGTGGCGGACTGGCTCAACGGCTGCGATCATTACAATAGTCTCCAGGATGATCTCAACCGTAGGGCGTAAAAAACAGTTTCGCTCACTTCATAGTAGGATACGCCTTCGGCATAAATAAAGCTGCTCGGAAGGCGGCTATGGCTGAGATACATGTAGGAGGTAGCGGAATCCAACCCCTCAAGGTAGGACATTCCCACCTTGGCCTAGTCTAGCAAAAGGGGTCAAGTTAGACATAAAATATTTGCAACAATTATTTGTGAAATTTCTAGACTTAACATTTAGTTTCTAAGTTATCTGAAATTAAAAACGGCAAGGTAAACCTCTTTTCTCGGCATACTAACAAATTTTTAGCTGCTTTTAGGGCATTTTAAAGTTAGTGAAATGATAAAAAAAATTCTTTTCCGGCATGCTACAATTCCTACTAGCTAAGTCTATTGGCATATATAGAAAATGAGCAAAACTAAGATGATATCGCTAATCTTTTGCAAAAGTAGTTAGGAACATGTGTACCCGGATGATTGTTGCGCTGGAAACCGGAGACGTTAGGCGCCGCTACCGAACGTTTGCTCCGATGGTTGAACAAGAATATATCCACAAAACTGCAAAAAGTGAATTGGATGTAATCAGATACAGTACATCCCCTGCCCTGAGCTTAGCTTGCACTAAGTTGGGTTAAATTTATATGCGGAGTAAGAATGTTATGATGCCCACCATCTGAGATTAAAGAAAGAGCGAGGCTAGCTAAAACAAATTTGACGCTGGCATCTGTGACTGAAACTACTATTTCAATTTTTTTAAATTGTTTTAATATTTATTTTTCAAGGAAAATGATTCGGCAGCTGAGCATCTATATATTTTTAACAATATTATATCAATAATTGTGACTTAAAAATTGTTAATAGT
Organism: Sequoia sempervirens; assembly: GCA_007258455.2. Taxonomy (NCBI): domain Eukaryota; kingdom Viridiplantae; phylum Streptophyta; class Pinopsida; order Cupressales; family Cupressaceae; genus Sequoia; species Sequoia sempervirens. Next base: position 271,319,652 of record VDFB02086081.1, on the reverse strand, counting down.
GTTGATGATTAATAATTACGATTGAATGAATATATTCTTTAAATCTAAAAAGCAACAAATTATGTGATGTCACATCTGTTCATTAATAAGACTTTAAATAGAAAAAAAATGTCCTAACAAATATTCAATATACTTCGAAATGTTCTGCTTTATTTAATTCCTTATATTTGATATCAGACATGAGATATTTTATTCTCTGATGTGCACTCGAATTGTCTGGAGTTGCCCAACAAATTCAAAATATTGCAGAACATGGGAATGACCAACCAACCACAACAGACAATTTGGGTAAAATATAACCTCTCTAACCCTTAAATAATCCAGCTGAAAGAGCAGGTGGCTGCCCTCAAGAAGAAATAAAAGATGAAATGAAGGAGCTAATGAATTCTCTCAAGAAAGAAATAATCCAACTGAAAGAGCAGGAGGAATACCAACAGGTCTGTTGTAGTTGGTTGGTCATTCCCCTGTTCTGCAATGCTTTGAATTTGCTGAGAAACTCCAGACAATCCAAGCGCACAATAAGAACAAAATATCTGATGTCTGATATCAAATATAAGGAATTAAATAAACCAGAACATTTCAAAGTATATTGAATATCTGTTAGGACATTTTTTTTTTTCTTTTGATTTTAGGCCTTCTCTCCACGTGGTCTTTAATGTCCATCAAATCAGTTTACATGAATTAGTGGATAATTATCGATCTTACTTTTTTTTAATCTTTTTTAACACCTCAACAAAATGTGTGCTGATGTGGCATCATATTTGATGATGTGGCCCTGTATCCTTAATAATAAGCAGAAGATTTGCCCAATAAATTGATGTACAAAATTAAGAGTGATTTGAAATTTCAAATAAGATTTTGTGAAGAACAAAGTTAAGATGTTTAACTATTAGACTTCACAATAACTATTATAATATTTATAATAAATAAATCAATATAATTTTAAAGTAGTAAACATGAATAACAACCAAAATCTTAAAATACACCTAAAATTTACAAATTACAAAAAAAAACCTTAATAATCTGATCAGCTAATTTTTTCCTATTTCTAAATATAATATCTTAAAATAAACAGCATGAAAGACAAAGAAAATGAAAATAACTATGAAGACTTCTCCATGATCAATTATTTATAACCAATAAATTTTGAACTAAGTAGTCTTAAAGAAAGAAAGGTTAACTATATGGAGTCTTTTGTCATTAGATACTTGAACTTGAAGCCCTACAAAATGTATCAGTGGTCAATACCCTCTAGGTTTCCTCCATCAATCCAGTCGACCTTTAGGATGAGCTTTAGCTAAGCTCGTTTTGACAGCATGCACTAAATAATTGTCTACCTTTGTAGTTCGTCAACATTGGCTGTCATATGGGCAATTATGATTGCCTATTGAGTAAAGTCATACATTGATTGCATTCACGCATGCAGGATAGCCCTATCTTCTCTTTGCTTCTAGCTCTCTATATTACTATGATAGGCTTGCTTTGTGGCTATCATCTGCTGGTGCAGATCTGAAGGAGACTAGATGAAACCACCACTGAATGGAGTACCTTGAGGGAGAGCATAAGGAAAGGTGATTTGTTGTCATGCGGTTGAAAGCACAACACCAAAGTGCAAAGGTGAGTGGACCATGAGTGTGGATTGAGAAAATGGGGGTAAGTTGAATGAATGTTGAGAAGGCAAGAGAGATGCGTGCCAAGGAAATGGGGAAGCAACAAACTATAATAGAGGGAAGGTGAAAGGTCGGAATGGCTTGGATAGGCAATGACAGAATGGGAAAAGGCATTGACGGAGAGAAAGCAGGGGAAAGTATATGTGCAGGGGAGATTAATTGTGAAGCAGGGCACAACAGGGGAGGGCATATTAACATTTATAAAAAATGAGCACAAGTAGAATGAAATTACTAATCTTATGCAAAAATGTAGTTATGAGAGCATACCCGGATGGCTGCTGAGCTGAAAACTGGAAAAGTAAAATTGACTGTAATGATAGACTGCATCACCTGCCCTCAACTTGAGCTAAGCTGGTTTACCTTCATATGACGACAACAAATAGAGAATGAAGTTAGGGCTGCAGCTCAGAATCGAAGTAAAGTCATTTCTATTCTTCTAGGCTCTAATGTGTTCCATTTAGTAAAGTCTTAGCCCTGGACACAAGATACCTGTAAAATCCTTTTGAGCGGAGTGTTCGAGTCATGAAACATTTGTTTTCTCGCGGAACCCAAGCCATGTTTTATCAGGAGAAACCCAGGTCCTCCTGTCTAAAGTTTTAGCATGACATGTCCGAAGAATTTATGGCCCCGAGGTTTATGAGAATTCTAATTGACTAAGAAACTTGACTCCAGAAAGTAACCAGTCGTTTAGTCTTTAATGTCAGAAGATCCCAAGAAAGCTCGTGTCATATCTGGAATGCTTAGAGTCTAAAAGTTAGGCCCTGTACACTCTAGTTGAGCGGATGTTTACAGCTCTACGGTCAATGTCTTTTAAATCTAGAGCACTCGAACTGGGCCCACGTATAATATTCAGACATTGTCTCGTCTTTGTACCTGAAATGGCAGGTAAACCATAGTAAGAATGTTATGACGCCCGCCATCTGAGATTAAAGTAAGAGCGGAGCTAGCTAAAACACATTTGACGCTGACATATGTTAATTTATGTAGCTTGGACAGGTGTCTCCATTGTCTAGAAGTGTCATTTAATTATTTAATTATTTTCTAGAAACCTCCAGAAAAGGGCTGAGTTGTCTAGATAATTATGTAATTAAATAAATTGATTCTCCTAGAGACTTCTAGAATCCAGTTAGTTAGGGTTTTTAGAGTCTATTTAATCTTAGCCATTGATTGAGATTAAATCATGGCCATTGGTTTTCCAATGAGAAAAGTATAAAAGGGGATCAATGGGCAATTGGAGAACACAACAACAAGTAGACTTGCAGTGATAGCAAGTAGAATTGCAGTGAGAGCAAATAGTCTTGCAGTGTTAGCAAGGGCGCAGTGATAGCGTTGGGGATAGCAGCTGTGGAATTTCAGCAGGAGAAATTGAGGGAAGAATTTCCGGAGAAGAATATTGCCGGAGCTCTGCCAGTAAGAGGCAAGCAGTTTTTGTATTCCTTAATTTGTTGAAGTTTAATATAATTCCTCATCTCAGTAGTGGTTTTCCCTTCGGGGTTTTTCCACGGACAATTTGTCCAAAAATATTGTGTTCATTATTGTGAATGTTTTCTTCTATTCTTGTGAGTTTTTTTGGTGAAGTGCAGCTTGTGTTATTTTTCGATATTTGCGAGAATTAATTTTCGTGAGTCAAATAATCTATGTATTAGATAGAGATTAATAATCGCGAATCGCAATAGAATTTTCATATGGTATCGAGCCGACCGAGGGCGATAAGGCTTAACAAAGGAAGGAAAGATCCTGCTTCTTCGTAATTATTATTATTTGTTTTCTTTTATCTTTTGAGATGGCCTCAACAGGTTTAAGAGATCAGGACAGATTGGATGGAGCCTCAAATTTTGGTGTCTGGAAAGCCAGAATTTCTTTGTTGCTGGAAGAGAATGGGATCAAGGAATATGTGACCAGTGTTGTACCTGTACCTACAGATCCAGCACAGCTCTTAGCATATAAGAAGGAAGATGCCAAGGCGAGGAGGATGATTCTTGATGGTGTCAAGGATCATATTGTTCCACATGTCGCAGAGTTAGATACAGCGAAGAAGATGTGGGATGCCATTCTGAATCTGTACCAGAATGCTACCACTAATCGGAAGCTGATTCTCAGAGAAAAGTTGAGGACTACTCGGATGAACAAGGGAGAGGACGTGACAAGTTACCTCACCAGACTCAGACTTGTCAAGGATGAGTTGGCTGCTGTTGGAGATAATCTAGGTGATGACGAGCTAGTGCGGATAGCCCTAAATGGGTTTACTAAGCAGTGGGATGTCTTTGTTCAAGTTATTAATGGACGAGACACCTTGCCGAGTTGGGATCGACTTTGGAGTGACTTCACTCAGGAGGAGCTTAGACTAAGTCTTGTCAGTAGGACCAGTAGCAAGAGTCAGCAAAGTGAGGCGGAACAGGAGAACGTTGCCCTTGCAGGAAAAGGGAAAGCAAAGAAGGGGTCTAGTAAAGGATCAAATCCACAAGGTGAGAAGAAGAAGAAGGACTTATCTAAAGTCAAGTGCTATGGCTGTCACGAGTTTGGCCACTATGTCAGCGATTGCCCGCAAAGGAAGAAAGGCAAGAAGCAGACAGCAGCTTCAGCAAGTGCAGATGAGCTCTCTAGTAGAATGGAGGATGAGTTCGCTCTCATAGCTTGTATGGCTAGCTCAACCTCACAGGGTGTTTGGTATATAGATAGTGGGGCGTCATTTCATATGACAGGAGTTAGAGAGTACTTCTCCAGCTATAAGGAGGAGGACATCAGAATGCAGATTTCTATGGGGAACATGTCCAAGCTCAATCCAGTTGGCAAAGGGACTGTTCTATTTCAGAGGGAGAATGGTAAGCGGATTCCCATTCATGATGTGTTGCATGTGCCAGGCTTAGGTATGAATTTGATTGCCATATCTGTCCTTCAGGATAAAGGTTATAATGTACTCTTTAGAGGGGCAAGTGTGTTAATTAAGCACAAGGATTGGAAATCACCCATAGCTATTGGAGTTAGGAGCGGCCGGCTTTATAGGTTGCAGTTTGATACTCATAAGGCACTGATGAGCAGCAGTAATTCTAGAGATCAAGGAGAGCTATGGCATAGGAGGATGGGCCATATACATCATGGAGCACTTAAATTGCTTCGTGAGACAGTGACAGGTGTTCCAGAGGTGAGCACAGAGCATGATGATGTATGTAAGGGATGTGTGTTGGGGAAGTTTGCGAAAGCAACTTTTCCAAGAGTGACACTAGATCCAAGGGTGTTCTTGATCTAGTACATCCGCATATTATGTGTGGACCAATGCCTATCAAGTCTCGAGGATATGAGTACTGTTACTTTTATTGATGATTTCTCCGTGAAGACCTCGGATACTCTTGAAGACAAGGATGAGGTTTCACCGCCTGCTATTCAAAGCTCTTGTGGAGAATTCGACAGGGAGGAAGATAAAGGTTCTTTGGTCAGACAATGGAGGCGAGTACAAAGGGAAAGAGTTCTAGGAGTTCTGTACCAGGGAAGGAATCAAGAGAGAGTGGATTGTTCCTTACAACCCACAACAGAATGGGGTTGCTGAGAGGAAGAATCGGTCTATATCAGAGGCGGCAAGGGCTATGCTATATGACCAGGATATGCCACGTTACTTATGGGCAGAGGCATGCAGTACAGCAGTGTACATACAAAATAGGGTTCCACATAAGGTATTAGGCAAGATGACACCAGAGGAGGCGTTCTCAGGGAAGAAGCCAGATGTCAGCCACTTCAGGATATTTGGGAGTTTGGCGTATTGTCACATTCCAGGTGCGACATGTTCCAAGTTAGATCAAACTGCAGAGAAGGGGTACTTTGTGGGGTACAGTGAAACCTCAAAGGCATATCGGATATTTATTCCAGGGACCAAGAGGACTATAGTTAGGCGTGATGTCAAGGTCATGGAGGACAAGGCATTTAGGAGGTCCAGAGATTTGCCAGCAGATGATCAGAGTGAGCAGTTAGTGGAAGCTCCAAGGATCGTTCAACCAGATCAAGGACAGCGAAGCTCGAGTACAGTTACTAGTACATGCACAAGCTCAGGTGCTGAGAATTCGCAGGGTATGGAGCAGCAGATGCAGCAGATCCAAGAGATGCATCAGGGTGATATGGAGGTTGATACTTCATCCTCTACAGTTGGTAGCAAGAACCAGCAGTCACAAAGTAATACTCAGGAGTTTGTGGGAGCTCCTAGGATGAGTAGTAGACAGCGGAGACAACCAGCCAGGTATGATGACTATATGGCATGAGTTAGTCAGTTGGTAGATAGTGAACCTTCTAGCTATCAGGAGGCTGCACAGCAACAAGTGTGGCAAGATGCAATGGTTGAGGAGTATACCTCAATAGTGCAGAACGATGTGTGGGAGGTTGTGCCTAGACTGACAGATAGGGCAGTGGTTGGATCACGCTGGATCTATAAGATCAAGCACGGTGCAGATGGTAGCATCGAAAAATACACAGCAAAGCATGTGTTGCGGTATTTGCATGGTACAATCGAGTATGGAATCAAATATACTCGAGGTGATGGTATCAGGTTGATAGGCTATACTGACGCAGATTGGGCAGGCAGTACAACAGACAGGAAAAGCACTTCAGGGTGTAGCTTTAGCTTGGGATCAGGAGTTGTCTCTTGGTACAAACAGAAGCGGTCTGTATTTTGAGTTCCTCGGCAGAGGCGTATCACATAGCAGCTAGCATGCATGACGCGTGAGGCGACAGCTTCGAAGTTGCCGGGTGGCCTTGTTTGGTCGAGGGTTGAGACCACGGTGATAATCGCTGACAATCGAAAGGTACCGGGTTGACTCTGCAAACCGTGTTTCATGATAAAGCCCGCTGCCAGACATCGACATCATTTCATCGACGGCATACCGGATTGTCAAATACAAAGATAACGGGCCAGACCGCCAGAGAAAGCGTATATTTTGACCAAGGCATTGGGGAAGGCGAAATTCATCTTCTTCAGAGATAAGCTGGGTGTCATGCAGAACACCTTCCTCGCTAAGAGGGAGTGTTAATTTATGTAGCTTGGACAGGTGTCTCCATTGTCTAGAAGTGTCATTTAATTATTTAATTATTTTCTAGAAACCTCCAGAAAAGGGCTGAGTTGTCTAGATAATTATGTAATTAAATAAATTGATTCTCCTAGAGACTTCTAGAATCCAGTTAGTTAGGGTTTTTAGAGTCTATTTAATCTTAGCCATTGATTGAGATTAAATCATGGCCATTGGTTTTCCAATGAGAAAAGTATAAAAGGGGATCAATGGGCAATTGGAGAACACAACAATAAGTAGACTTGCAGTGATAGCAAGTAGAATTGTAGTGAGAGCAAATAGTCTTGCAGTGTTAGCAAAGGCGCAGTGATAGCGTTGGGGATAGCAGCTGTGAAATTTCAGCAGGAGAAATTGAGGGAAGAATTTTCGGAGAAGAATATTGCCGGAGCTCTGCCAGTAAGAGGCAAGTAGTTTTTGTATTCCTTAATTTGCTGAAGTTTAATATAATTCCTCATCTGCAGTAGTGGTTTTCCCTTCGGGGTTTTTCCACGGACAATTTGTCCAAAAATATTATGTTCATTATTGTGAATGTTTTCTATTTCTGTGAGTTTTTATTGGTGAAGTTGCAGTTGTGTTATTTTTCGATATTTGCTGAGAATTAATTTTCAGAGTCAAATAATCTATGTATTAGATAGGAGATTAATAATCAGTAACTGCAATAGAATTTTCACAACATATAGGTTTTAAATTTATTATTTTTAATCTAAATATAATAAACAAACATGTCAATGATTTTGTCATATAATTTTAATTTTTATTTATTAAAGGATTGTTTAAGTCATTTGTTGATACGAGATACATCTCATATTCTATAGATCTTTATATACATGTCAAAATGGTTGTATCTAAGCTAGTGACAATAAATGAAATTTAGATCATCAATCCTTAATGCTTCTACATATCCTTAAAAAAATTTAAAAGTCCAAATCTTTTCTAAAAGTATAAATACAAAGAGGAGGAAAATGTTAATCAAATTGTTAAGACTAGTATTATTTCTTTCAAACAAAAAATTATTCATCAAGAGTTAACAAAATTAGAAAAAAAATTGAACAATGTCCTTTAATAATTATTAAGGTCTACTTTGTTCTATATTTGAATCATAATCAAGCATATTAATCAATTGTAATAATGAAGAACTTAGTCATAACAATAGAGCCAATAACATTGCACTCAATCATGCATGGTCTTGAAACATAAGATATAAGATCTTGTAGATAATAACACAGTATGTGTTGCAGATTTAATGACAATAGAAATTCTATAATTAGACCTTAAAACCAAAATCTATAAATTTTGATATTTGGTGTACGTGACTAAAAGTAAAGAAATTTTGAAGGTACGTTATTATTTTCTTTAAACCTCATTATTATTTCATGTTGTAAAGGTTGAAGCGGTAGAGCAACACCTCTGTTGACTGAGGGTCCATCCACCACGTCAAGTTCTTTCGTATGGCAGATGCCTTTGCCGTCCGTCTTATTGTCTTTTATTGTGAATGATGCACCTTCCCAAACAAGTCTTTTCAACAGACTGGGTAACATTGAAGTTGGAGTACGAAAAGTAGCATAATAATCCATGGTGCAGTGAAGTTGGAGTGCCCTTCATTTTAATGAGTTTGACTCGAAACTACACGGTTGAATCCTGCTAGCAATATCATAATTTGACATGCTGTGGAAAAATACCTCCTTCTTATCAATTGATGAGCTAAAGGGGCTCTATTATGAATGGTTCATAAGGCACAACACTTGTTGAAGGTTTTGCAAATGGGGTAACAACTCAAGCGGGCTTAACCTTGGAGAAAACTCCCTGGTTAAGCGCGCTTGAGCTGGAGCAGTACTAGGATGGGTGACCTCCCGGGACGGACCAGTGCTTCACCTCTGTGAGCATCACCTAGATGCAATGAGTGCTAAGTGGACCATTCGATATCATGAGAGATGGGTTCTTGTTGAACCACTACTCATGAAACATGGGTCAATGAGTTTGACTCGAAACTACACGGTTGAATCCTGATAGCAATATCATAATTTGACACGCTGTGGAAAAATATCTCCTTCTTATCAATTGATGAGCTAAAGGGGCTCTATTATGAATGGTTCATAAGGCACAACACTTGCTGAAGGTTTTGCAATATAAACTCGCCGGCTTAACCTTGAGAAAAACTCCTAGTTAAGCTTGAGCTGAGCAAGATTAGGATGGGTGACCTCCCGGGACGGACCAGTGCTTCACCTCTGTGAGCATCACCTAGATGCAATGAGTGCTAAGTGGACCATTCGATATCATGAGAGATGGGTTCTTGTTGAACCACTACTCATGAAACATGGGTCAATGAGTTTGACTCGAAACTACACGGTTGAATCCTGATAGCAATATCATAATTTGACACGCTGTGGAAAAATACCTCCTTTATCAATTGATGAGCTAAAGGCTCTATTATGAATGGTTCATAAGGCACAACACTTGCAAGGTTTTGCAATGGTAATAACTCGCGGCTTAACCTTGGAGAAACTCTCCGTTAAGCTGAGCCGAGCAAGATTAGGATGGGTGACCTCCTGATGGACCGCTTCACCTCTATGAGCATCACCTAGATGCAATGAGTGCTAAGTGGACCATTCGATATCATGAGAGATGGGTTCTTGTTGAACCACTACTCATGAAACATGGGTTAATGAGTTTGACTCGAAACTACACGGTTGAATCCTGATAGCAATATCATAAAAGGACGGTCTGTCATTTCACGTGGCTGATGAGAAATTTTGTAAGATAATTATCACTTATAATCATTATATCCATATTTTTATTTTTAGATTACAAATAGAACTTAAAAGTGTAAATTAAAAAAAATGTAATTGTAATTAAAAGATTAATTATATTTATTTATAATAGTTATTTTTTAAATTTAATGATTTATACATAAAAATAAGTAGATATATTTTAATATACATTTGATTATATTAAATTGATAGATTATTAATAAAAATTAGTAGGTTAATGGTAAAATTTATTATTAATATAGATTTTTAATTAAAATTATATTAAAAAGATTATTAGTAGAGAGACAATTTATCTTTGTTTAATATATAATATTAATTAAATATATTATATATATAAATATTATAGATTTTAAAAAATATTTATATTTATTGAAATGTAACTTATAATATTATTTATTTAATATTTAATATTTATTAAATAAATATTTTAAAAAATCAATTTTAGATTTTTAGATATATATTGTTTAAAATTTATAAGAATAATTAATAAACTAAAAATTGTGTGTATATAGAGGTAGAGATGAATAATTGATTGTTATAGAAACAAAGAGGTTTAATATTAATGTTCAAAAGTATTCGAACATGTATATATTATCTATTTTATTTAAATAATATTTTAATGTATAATTTTGAACTAATTATTTAAAGATGGATTGAAATGATTATTTAATGACTAATTTGAACTTATGTTAGAGCTTGCAATGTTTTGAATGTGTAACATTGAGATAAATTATTCATCCTATTATTATTAAATGAATAGATGTAAATATTAATTATTAATGTTATTTTATATGAAGTAATTGAAAAATTAAATAAAATGCATTTGATTTAGAACAGAAGGATACCAATTAAGTTATAATTTAAAATAAGAAAATAAGAAAATAAGAAAAGAAAAAAGATTAAATAGAATATTTGTTTTTGAAAACTAAAATGTGAATATTGTTGAAAAAGTATTTTGAATTTATAGAATTTGTATTTGAATTTAAATTTGAAAAAATATGTTACATCATTTTTTTTTTAAGAATTTCAATCTATATTTTTTAGTTTTTTTTCCTAACAACTTGCTTTCCCTTCATTTGTCATATCTGTCGTATGTGAAAGGTGGCATAATTATTAGTGTATTTAAAGAGTTTATGCAAAAACATTGTGATAAATGTTAATCCTATTCATTATGTTGGTCCTATATCAATATTTTTTTTAGAACAATAATACCCTAGGATTTATGTATAGTTAATTCCCAAGCTAGTCTTAATGGTATCTGATTTATGGCACCCCTTTTTCTTGTTGTAATTGGAACCATATTTGAATAGTGTTTCTAAAATAGTATCCTTGAGTAATTATCAAACTCGACCATAACATATCTTTGCAGGTAAGGTGGTGCAATTCCAAGTTTATATATAATATTTTTAATATATCTTAGAGCTCCATTTACAAGACTTGTCTCTATCAAACTATTAAAGCTAACATTACTCTTGCATTCTTACTTATTAGAAATTTGATATCAAATTCATCATTCTCCTCCTTTTGCAACACTAAAATTTCCCACTTTTGTTGCAATGCTACATGCAATCAAATTTGTCAATGAATATATTTTTTTTGTTATGATAATGAATATCATCATTTGGTGAGAACAATGTTCATTTATTTTTTAAGTCTTTAGTGCTTGTTGAATTGATGTTGGAATTGGTTCTTGTCATAAGAAAATTCTAATCATCAATTGTTGGGTTTGCATCTCTTACATTTGTTAGAAGTTGATGAAATATTTATTTTTCATTGTTATCTCCATATTTTTTAAAAATTTGATCTAAAATAACTACAATTGAATTCTTCCATAGTAGTTTAGATCATATTTTGCTATCATATGTTGGTTTTTCATTAACTAGAGGCAACTAACCCAAATATCCAAACAAAATCACAGAAATTCCTACAAATAATTTATAATTATTGTAATGAATAATCTGTATAAATTACATGTATTAGAATATATAATATTATCATTATTGATTTTATTGATATGTATATATAGATGCAAATTTTTGATTTGCACTTTGGGGAAATTCTTGACATAATTGAGAGTCTATGGGTTTAAACAACTTCTCTCCAAGGAAGCTCATTTCATTGATCAACATGTATAAATCACATGTATTAATTATTCTTGAATACTTGTTAATATCGTCTTTTTTTGTCTCAATTTTATATCCTTTTCATATTAGGTTTCACTAGTTTTTCTATCAATTTACAATCTTGGACCACTAACAGTTTAATTTTTTTATTGATCTATAATACATAATTTATAATATGTATCTTTTTTATCTTTATGATCTTTTTATCCTTTTGGTTGGTTGTAATTGTAATGATGGAAAATGTATCCCCTTACATTTTTTCACTTGTTTAGGCCCTCCCTATTAAATTTAGCATAATGTTGCATTGATTTAGTGTTGTAATGTGTTTAACACATTCACATTAGGTCTTGGTCCCTTGTAAACTAAATGAACTTAATTGTTCCTTATTTAGAGTGTTGTAAAGTGTAACTTTACACTTTCACACTAATGTAGGGTTTGATTAATAAATTGGGCTTATTTATGCCTCATTTGATCCTATTTTGCATTCATAAGCCTTAATTAAGGTGTCTTTTTTAGGATAATCCTAACATAAATCAACATCCAATCATAATTCATGTGTTTTTGGATTGTATGGCCTAGATTTAGTGATCTAGGACTCATACACAGCCTTGGGTGTATGGGTCCCACCTACATTTCAAGGTCTCGATCTGGATTTCACATCAATCTAAGCCTTTTTCTTGAAAAATGTGTCCCAAAGATTAGCCTAATGGAATTTATATGCCACTTTTGGCGTATGGGTCCCATATGGCTTAAACTTAAATTAAATTAAAATTCTTGGTGGGATTTTATTCGCCTAGATCTGATGTCAGCTTGTAGTGTTGTAATTCCAAGAAATTTGGCATAAACAAGTATAAATACAAGGTTATTTCACTCATTTTTTACTTAGAAAGTTTACAAGTGACCTAGCACCTTGAGTATTCATGCATTATAGAAAATTGGAGTTTACAAGAGAATTCAAGATCATTCAAGAGCTGATTATCAAGTTTCTTAGAGCATCATTCAAGTATCAAGCATCATCATGCATCATGTGTGTTTTTGAGCTAACATTTGTTATGTAGGGTTTCATGATTCAAGCAAGCATTCAAGTCAAGATCCATATCATTCCAGCAAGAGTGAAGATCTACATCCTTTGGAGCCATTTCATACATGTTTGCAACATTGTATTTCTAGAGTTTGGTGAGTTTCAACAATATCATTTTGTTCATTCATCATTCCTCCTTTCCATTTTATTTTATTTCAAGGTTTAATTACCTAAATGGGGTTTGACCAAGCCAAACCCCTTTCTACGAACAAATCAACATTTTCCCCTCTCTTTAGTGTGTGATTTGCAAACCTAGGTTGAAGACACATGGGTGATCCCACAATATTAGTTTACAATTTTTGGCCAAACTAGACACTGAAATAATTTTTTCTAACTAAATCTTCACTTTTGGGAACCTATAGCGGCTAAACCGTGAGAAATTTGAAGATGATGAAAACTAGTGATTTGTAAAATTTCGTCTATAGATTATAAATATATTTTTTTCAAAATTTTTGGAAAATTTAGATTGCACTTCTTTTTCCATCTCCTTCGAAAACTAGTTTTTTTTAGTAAATAACATTTTTAAGGAGTGATGCTCACCGTATAACACAATTTTTTTCCATGAAGGATTAA
>VDFB02086081.1:271264236-271292743 GCA_007258455.2 Sequoia sempervirens | reverse complement strand
ACGAGGGCTCTGCGCTTCAACGTAGGCAAGGCTAATCTTTGATCAGCCCCCGAGCCCCTAGGTCGCTAGGATGTGTTAGTCTCATGTCTTGTGTCATGTCTCTCGTGTCGTGTCATCAAGCTATGCCCTTATCTAGCTGGTTCTTAACAAATGAAACCCACTTGTGTCAACAAATCCAATCAGTTTTGAATATCCTATGTCAGATCGATCTTTTAGCTTAGTATCCATCATCGGTCTCAACAGGATGCATCCTTCCTAACAGACCTCATCAATCCCATCCATCCCCTTGATCCTATGGCAATGGACATTTGAAATTGATTGCGATCTTTTGATGATGCTTTTGGTTTTTGTTTATCATTTGAGCTCCCTATCATCACTTGTCAAGGCCGCCATAATCCATCATATTATAGTGTGTTTTGATTGGTCAACATAGGGGCATATCTTGATCTTTTTTAAGTCTATTTATGTCTTCTTGGTTGTCCCACATAGTACCCACCAAGATCCCCGAGGTCTTGTGTTATGCTGGGGCATCCTTTCGTGCTTGTGGTTATCTCAATACCTGGCCCAACCAAGGTCTTTGTGACCTTGGGGTGTTGGGATAGCCTTCTTGTCTGTTGTGTTTGTTTTATGCATTAGACACTATTCCGCCTTGGTTCCACATACCCTGGCACTTGGTGTCTTATGCTATAGCAAAAATTAGTGCTCCGAAGATGGCAAATTGCTTTAGGATTGCATTTCATTTTCCATTCTATCATGTATCCCCCCATCCATTCATCCTTCATCCTTATCTCACATCTTCATCCTCTCCCCATCCATTCTATTTAGCCTGACTCATCTAATCATATCCTTGGTCTTGTCCCCAGTCTCCTTACTAGCCTTGACCCATCGTCATCATCATCCATTATTATCGTTCCCTATCCCTTGGGTGTTGTTTTGGGATGTATCCTTCCCTCATCAACAACACTTTCATCATCATCATCGGGAAGTATTCTTCCCTATCCTTTAGTGGTGTTTTGGGATGTATCCTTCCCTCATCAATGCCACTTAGTGGGATGTATCCTTCCCTATCCTCGTGTTGTTTCGAGATCCCTCATTGACAACACCCCATCCCTCATCAACCCCCTTTTGGCTTGTACCTTGACTGGGGCAACATCACCTTTTGTCCTAAAATCCATTTGTGCTTCATCCATCATCACCTTGCATCATCTTCCTCATCTCCCCTTGTATCCCATCATCTATTTCGAGAGCACACACGTGTTCTCTTCAACCCACATGTCCTCTCGAGGGGGCATCCTTCATCCCTAATTTTCATCACTTTCTTTTCCCTTCCTAGTCACTCCTTTGGATGACTGGGGCATCTTTTCCAATCTAACCATCTTCTTCTAGGTTCTATATTTTAATATTCTTTGAAATGATGCTACTTCGTAACACCATCTCAAAGAGGGGCAAATAGACATCCAAATTTGGACACTTAATTTATCCAAATTTATCACTTTCGCCTAAACATCTTCTTATCTGCTAGTCAAGCACATTACTACATACCTCAATATCTTTAATCGCTAGTCCCCAAGGTACTTAAATACCATTAATTAAATACCTTATCCCTTAATCCTCTTCTTTCTATCAAATAAATTAAATAAATATTACATTTTATTTAATTCTTCACATGTCATTTTCATCTAATCCTAATCCATTTCCTATCTTCATTAAGATGTGCACATGCCTAACTCTTTTGATTAGGATGTGTCACATCCCTCCAACTCTTTTCAAGTTGGTTTCTTTTTAATCCCACTAACCCTAATTATCCTCTGACCACTGACACTCAGTTTTTCCAATCATTCTCCAAGGAATTTCAACTTCCTAGATTCTTTATATATGAATTTTTAACGCAGATTCCATTTCCTTCTGCCGAACTTGACTGGTCACAATCTCCCCACATGTGACCCACCTCGACCTTCTAGTCACAATTCCACATGTGACCAAGTCCCACCTTTTGGAGCCCACCTTTGTTGTCCTCCTCTAGATCATCCCATGAGTGTGAATTTTTAACTCACATTTATATCCCCAACCACCTTTCCTTTTCCCATGTAGATTTTTGAGGAATTCTAAAATTCCTCAAATGTCCCTTTCACTCCCACTTGGGGACAAGAAATCTCTTTTTGTGAAAATCCTCTCATCCCCCAAGGTGCATGTCCTTTTCCACCTCATGTACCTTTTTGACAACTCATTTCCATCTCATCCACCCTTGGCCACCTCACCCTCCACATGTCAAGATGTGAGGGCTTGTGGGTTCTCAACCCACCATAGCCCTTCATCTTGACCTTGTTGGATCAATCTTGACCCTTTAATTCTCTAGAGAATTCAAGTTCCTCTATAAATACCCCCCTCCTCAAGGGCATTTAGAGAACACTTGATTTGAGCAACTACATGCTGCCCATTTGCCTTCCCAACACTTTTTCACTCTCATAACTACATGCTGTCCATTTGAACTCTCAAGCCTTTTCAATCATTCAACTATCTTTGTTCATCATCTTGCATATAGAAGCTTGCATATAGTCACTCAATCCATCATCTAAGGAGCACACAACCAATCCAAGCAAGGGCCAATCAAAGAGGTATCAACAACAAGGGAGGTAAAAATATTTGTGTTTCATTTTATTTGCATTCCTTTTCGTTGTATCACTCTTTTGGCTAATCTTGAGGTGTCCTTGGTATTTTGTTATTCATGTTTTTAGTTGTTTTGCTCATTTAAAAAAGTGCAAATATCAGGGTATACATCAGCAAAAGTCAGGATCTCCCAGAAAGTGTAAACCACTATTGTGGCAACACCCACATTGAAGAAAAAGATTGGAGAAAAGTTGTCAAGTTTGCAAAGTTGTCACCTTGTTTACAAGATCATTAAAAGGCCTTTATGGAGCAAAATTCAACATTTCAAATTTAGAAATTAGGTGGAGAAGAAAGAGTAGAGATTGAAGAGCATATTCAGATCTTAATCCTTTGAAAAAAGCTAAGCAAGACTAATATGCCACTTATGGCGTATGAGTCCTAGTATAGTCATTTTTCCAAATTTCAAGAGTTCTAGATCTGTCACTGCCAGATTTCTATTCCTGACTAGAAACCCTAATCTTGGACTAAATCATCCAACTTGGTGTATGAATCCTAGTGTGCATTAAATTTAGTATTTTCAACATTTCAGGTCTTCATTCAAGATTCTACAAGTTTCCAGGTGCCCCTTTGTACTTTTCCATTTTACTATTATGTTTTACATTCATTTCTAGGTCATCTATTCAACTAACTTATTTCGTTGATCATTAACACCTCTAATTGAAAGTCAACCAGAATCAATGAGGTCTTGCACAAGATGTTTAAGATGCTTACAATGTTTTGTGTCAAGTACATTTTGTTGGTGATAATGGCAATAAGCATTCAATCTAAAATTCAGAGGTAAAGGCTTATTAGGATTTGGAGTTTTAATGGGAGGAAAGGTGATAATTATTTGTTCTAAAATTTGTGACATTGTGTTATGTAGGGTATTGAGTAAGGGAGTGAATTTCCTAGTCGGATCCCCAAATGTGAAAAGAGTTGTCTTCCTTATAGAAGCCACATAGGCATCAACATGTTGAGTTGTTTGTTGAGGGGGATTATGTTGAAGGAATCCTTTTATTCTATTTTCTAAAATGTTGGTAATTGTTTTGGTTTACAAATTCAAACTTCTTAGGTCAGCTAGAGGTGGGTTTTGTGTTACAACTACTAACCGAGTTTTTATAATCACAAAGAGTATTACAAAAGTGTACAAAGGAAGGAAACTTCATCATGGTAAGCCTATCTTGTATCTTAGTTTACAAGTTCTCAATGAACATCTATTGAAGATGAGGATCATGAATCCTTATGTTGATTTGGGAATAAAGCGATTGATAGGGCGAAATGAAGTCAGTAACTTTTTCATCATCTTTTTGCTTACATCTTATCAAATTGGTTAAGGTCATCTTAGGAGTCATGTGCACTTGGAAATGATTTATAAAGGCATCAACATGTTCATTAAATGAACGGATCAAGTTGTTCAGTAACGAAGAAAACCATTCTAAGGTAGTATCATTCAAAGACCTAGAGAAAAGCTTAGCCAAGAGCTTATCCTCAAGGACAAAGTCACTACATAGTGTGGTATAAGTGGAAACATGGTTAGAAGGGTTTCCTTTCCCCCCATATTTCTCAAATCTAGGAATCTCTAGACCTTGTGTATCGACGTTCTCAATATCTCCAAGGATAAGGGATTGCTTTTGACATAGTATGTAGGTTGGCCATTTTGATTTGGTTTATGGTGGAAAATTTATTTTGAAGTGATGAAACAGTTTGCAAAAGTTGATTTATGATGACATCATTGTTTGCATTTTGAGATGGTGGTGAATATGGTGGAGGTGTATATGTGTTTGAGGGACATGTGAATGGAATGGTTATAGGAGGTAAAGTGGTAGGAGATCTAACATGCAATGCTAAAAAGGTGCTAGGAATGGTAGCAGAAATACCCAAGTTAGGAATGACATTACTAGTAGGTTGCATTGTCTTTGTATCTTGAGGATTGGTCTAGGTAGGAATATAGACAATGGTTGTGAGAGGAGGAATTTGGCTTCCTCCTTGACTTTGGATATTGTTTAAAGGTTGAGTATCATTAGTAAGTTTTCCAAAAATCTGAGCTAGGTTACACACAAGTTCAACTCCTTCAATTTCAATCATGTAGTGTATGTTATCTATGATAGGAATACCAGTGGTTGAAATTTTTTTAGTACTTACTTGTTTTTTAGGTTTGATAAGTCTTCATGGGTTTGAATTATGTTTTTCTTGTGAAATACTAGCAACCATTGTCTCAACACTTGTCACACTACTTGAAGGTAGAGAGTTGTTTAGGGTATGGTCCATACCTAGTGAACTGATGTCAATACTAGGAGTTGGTCGCGCCCACAAAAGGATATGAAAATCACAGCAAAACCTTTCCTAGGAATTGGACATTCCAACAAGTGACTAATATCTCTCTCTATGGATGTTCATTTACTTGTCAAACCAAGGGACGTATACTTTAAATGGCGTGGCAAAATATATGCACTAGGAATTAGTTTCGATCAAATCTTAGCAGAAACAAATACTGGAAAGGAATTCTATCTATGCTACAAGAAGGTAATGCAAAGTTCTTTAACTCAACTATGATTTGATTAAAGTAGAAACCATAATAACTACGTCTGAAACACAAACTATGAACTGGCCTTATGCTGTAGGAACAGGCACAGTGATGGATTCCTTATGCTGTAGGAGCAATATAAGGTTGAGTTTGTATAAAAACTTCAAAGATGAAAGCAAACTTGAAGCTCAACAGGAAAGAACAACTAACTAACTAGCTACAAATACTTACTAAGTGGGCCCCCTTAGCAAGCATCTACTGATTACGCAGATGCTAAACTCAGAACTTCATTGAACTTTATTCATGAAAACATAATGATATACATTGTTTTGTTGATATGGAGACTAACAACAAACTTTGTCTCTGGTCAAACAGATTCTGTCTTTCATTTTCATATTGATTCTTACATGATGTCTGCTACTCTATTTCTATCTTACTCTAACTATCATCTATATCTCTCCTCTTCTCGCTCGCGCAGGAGGAGAACTTTATTTAAAAAATAGGAGAGAAACTAACTAACCCTATCAAAGAAAGACGTGGAAGTAAAGTATATCCCTGAATCAAGGAACAAATATCATAATGAATTTATGCGTTCAACCTGATCCAGAGAGAATCTAGCATTCCACTCTTTCCAATTTGACTGTCATTAAAATCATTCCCATGGTTTCGGTCAAGGAGTCTTCGCCGGAGCTCCCTCGAAGTTGTGTAGGAAATGGACTTTGCTGCAAGGCCGAGATCGGCTGCACTTGACTCGGTCATTATTCAACAACCTACAAAACAAAAGGTAATAAATACAAAAGAAAAGGCGTATGGCGCATACACGATATCTATTCATTAATCACACATTTTAAATCTACTTCATCATTCAAAAACTGTATACGATATACTAGTCATTTTAGGGAGTCAACAGGGCAATAAATGCAATCAAGTCAACACAATGAGCTGCAGGAATATAAAAGTATCTTGCTACAGGATATCCCAATAAAAGGTTTCAACAAAGTTTAAATAGCCATGAAATAACAAAAGTAAGGGCATTTAAAAATTTATCATAACATCCAAATTATGAGCACATTTTAAGCTCATCACTGCCCCCTACTTAGCCCAATGCTGGTTCTCCAGCATTAAATTTCCTGGTGGTTTCTCTGAAGTCAGTGGTGGCTGCATGACTTTGGAATGGATTTCCAAACTTGTAATAAAATCCTTTGAAATCCCGACACCTTTCATACCTTCGGTCTTCTAATTCACTGTTGAGATTTGTAGCCTGGTGAGGATAGAGGGGCCACATTAGCATAGGGGGTCTGAATGTCAGTGGCAGCCACAGTTCAAATCTTGTTTGAAGTCCCAATTGAATATATCTGCTGGTTCGTTTGAGAGCTGCTGTGAAATTTAGGGGACCATGTGGTTCTGACTTTCTTAACCCAACAGTTATTCTCTCCCATCTTCTCTCACTTCTGGTGTATGCCAGTTTCCAAAATAAATATTGTTGTGCCTGGAATTCATCATATACTTGTTTTCTGATATCAAATATTTTTTCTATGGTTGAAACATTATTAATACCATATGTCAGAGCAAACCAATCTTTCAACATTGCATGGGGGTTTGAACTTTGAGAGCATAATGGAACAGGCTCTGTTTTCTCATCTTCTCCGTATGTTTCCCACTACTTGCCATAATTTGCCTCATTTGCTGCCCATGACATAAATGCTCTCAAATGAATATCACCAATATATAGAAGAGAATTCCATTCTGTTTCAAATGGTATTAAAAAGCCATGCAAATAGAATTCACACAGAGAATTCTTTAACTAGTTAGGGGCTGCCTGGTATGCTTCATAAAATTCTTTGGCAGTATGAATTATAGGATCTTGGTTTCTAGAAATTCTCATTAATTGAAACCATAAAAACTATTCTTTAAGTCATAGAGCATAAACTCTGGGTGGCGGTCTGCATTCCATAATTTGACTAGTTACTTTTAACATTTCGTCCATTTTTGTTTTTAACTCAGCAATTTCCTGCTTCTGACTTTCAATTTTCTTTTTCAATTTCCTCTTTTCTACTTCCCATAGACTTTGTTGCATGTTAGTCTGGGCTGTGTTAGAAAGTCAGGGTTTGCAGTGTAACTGTTTCCCAATTAGCTTTAACATATTCCAAAAACTCAATTAAAAACATCCTCTTATACACAATAATGGCTTTACAAATTGTAGGGTGAAATACAACTTCACCAGGTACATTCAATTGTTCAGTCTGTTCTTGCTCTTGCTGTAAGATAAATTCTTCTTGTTGCTGTAGTGGAGAAGTTTGTGCTTCCTTTGAAAATTGCATAGCAGCAGTAGCCAAATCATCAAGATTTGGTAACCCTTGCTCATTATGCCCTATTTCTTTTTCCTCAACTTGTTCCTCTTCAGGAATGAACGAACTCTGAGTAGCATTCTCGGACACATTCTGAGAAACATTAAATTCAGACTCAACAGACCCTTCTGAAATTACAATCACCTCTGGTTGCGGTGAAGTAGGGGAAGTCTTAGATTGTTTCCTTGTGGAAACCCTTCTTGGCATTGATGCGGCTGCAGGAGGTGTTCCAGTAGCTTTTCTCTTCCTTGTTTGTTCAAAGGGCTCTTCCCTACCAAAGGATGATGGTGAACTAGTAATATCAACATCTGTTGCTGTAGGAGAAACGGCTACAGGGGAAGGTGCTGCAGGAGAGGAGCATTGCCTTTTTTGAGAACGAGGGTAAGATTTTGAGGACCCTTTTGCTTTTGTTTTTCCTTTCTCCCTCCTAGTGGCAGACCTAATTTGTACCCTAGCAGAGGATTCAGGTGCGACGGCTGCAAGACCAGGTGCTACAGGAGTAGATGAACCTTGCCCTATTTTACTAGTAGATGCAATTTCTTTCTTCTTTCTTTGAGGCCGTGGGGTAAGTACCCTAGGGGGTTGTGGAATTTGCAAAATCTTTTGGGCAACAAATTATTTCCAGGAGAGAGGTGAAACATCCCTCAAAGAGCGCTCAATCAGTAATTTAATAAGGCCATGATGAGTGACAGAATTATCTTTCCCCTGTTGAGTTCCGTGGGCACTTTGTTCTAAAAATTTTAACAAGAAATTTGAAACATTTACAACTAACCCATGCCTTATATGGCTCAATAATTTAAAATGATGAGAATGCAGGTAGGAAAAATGGCCTTCACAGGTCAAATACCTGATTATGTAAGTAGCATACTCTGAATAAGGAGGAGGCAACGATACGTATTTGCATCCCTACTTAGAGACTTCCAGAGGTCCATCAGTGGGCATTGAAAACTCAGCCCTTGTAGCAGTAGTTTCTGAAGAAAAGTTTTCTCCAACGGTTAGAAGTCCGGTTACTTCAACAATTCTATCTTCAGTTGCAACAACCATTAGACCCCATATGATGGCTTCCCCTTTAGAAAGGGTTCTCAAAATTCTCCAGCAGCCTCCTCATCAAAATCATTTAGGCTCAAGAAATTATTTAGCCATCCACAGAGGCTAAATGCGTGGACTGTTGGCGAATTTTGCAATAACAATTCATGAGCTACATGCTCATGTCGCACCAACTGACCACCCATGTTTGCAGTTTTTCCTTAGCTGAGCTCAATTCCTTGCTGAAAATTCAAATTCTCTATTTCCCTTTCTGCTCTGGTTTTTCCTCTGTCATGCCGTCACATTTCTTTCTTTTTCCAAAAATAAACTTTTTGAACAAGCATTCTTAATCGTAGTTTACAAGAAAAACATGCAATAAAGAAGGACATGCGATCATATTTGGAAAGTACCAGAAAAGTATTAAAAAAAGATTATTTTACAGTTATGGCAGTGGCAAAAAGACAGGTTTTAAAACATGGATTACTCCGCCCCCTACTTAAAGTATGACATGTGTCCTCACATTTTCTAAAGAATAGGTAGAGATTCGGGTGATAATGACCGGTACATGCATAATAGTAAATGAATAGAATTAAATAAATCAAATATGCGATAAGAAAAGATATGGCATACCTTTGATAATTGCACGTACGTGTGAAGAAAGATGATGGCGTCTGCATGAATTGACAAGTGGAAAATATATCTTAATTAAGGTTGATGTAGACAGATGAAGTGGATGGGTGACGTGGGCAGATGAGATAAACGGATGGAATGGATAGATGGGCTGGATGGATGGAAGATAAAGAAGTGAGATGGGGGTGATAAATGAAAATGGAGAAAAAGGGGTTTCCTTTTTAAAAAAAAAGAAAACCTTTATTATGGGCATATTTTTTTAAAAAAATTACGGTAATGCTGCAGGAGAAAGGCTAGAGCCTTTGGCTACAAGAAGAGTAGCGGGAGAAACCTAAACGAACTGCTGCATGAATTCTTCCTTTGAGACTAGTTTATGGTACAATCAGAGTCGGTGTCCATTCACTAGCAATTTGAAATGGACTAGATCAATTGTGACCAGCTGCACAGCTCCGTTGTCAAACACATTTTCAACTTCATAGGGGCCAAGCTAGTGTGTTGTGAGCTTACCCTAGTTTTCTTGATATCTGGAATCATATAACAGAGCCCAATCTCCAACAAAAAATTTCCTAGTTTTGATGTGCTGATCATGCCATTTCTTCCTTTGCTATTGGATTGCTTCTGTATGCTGCAGGGTGGATTTTCTCATTTCGTCCAAAGCATTTAACTGCAGGAGACGGTCCTTCTGTGCTTCAGATATGTCTATATTGAGTTCAAGAGCTGTCCTCAAAGTTTTGTGCTCAAATTCTATGGGTAACATGGTTGTTTTCTTATAAAGTAGCTCAAAAGGTGAAAACCCAGTTGTTGTTTTCCATGTAGTTTTGTAGGCTCAAACTACTTCAGGAAGTCTATTGCTCCAATCTTTTCTATGGATTTGCACTGTCTTTGTGAGGATTGCCTCGATTTCCCTATTTGTTACCTCTGTCTGACCATTGGCTTGAGGATGATAGGGGCTGGACTTCTTATGTTTGATTTTATAGTCATTCATTAGTGCAGTGATCAAACTTGATGTAAATTGGGCGCCTTGATCAGTTACAAGCTCTCGGGGAACTCCAAATCTTGTGAAAATTTGTTCATACAGAAATTCAACAATTTTGTTATTCCGAGCATGAGTCATAGCTTTTACCTCAACCCATTTGGTGACATAGTCTGTGCAAACTAGAATGTATGACTTTCCATTTGATGGTGGATCAATTGGCCCCACAAAATCCATCCCCCATTTATCAAAAGGGGTGACTATTATCTGCGGATATAGTGGCATTTCATCAGACTTAGTTGGTCTTCCCATATGCTGACACCTGTCATATTTTGTTGTATAGACTACAACATCCTTATATAATGTTGGCCAGTAGTACCTTGTTGTAAGAATCTTCATTGATGTTCTTTTTGCTACAAAATGTCCTCCATAAAGTTCATCATGGCAAGTATGCAATATGTCATAAGTTTCATCTGCTCTCACACATCTTCGCATTACTTGATCAGGTCTAGTATAAAATAAACTATTTGCAATCCAAGAAAAGTTAAAACTTTTCTCTATTAACAATTTCTTTTATTTTGGAGAAAAATGGGCTAATATTTTGTTTGCTGCTAGATAATTGGCAATATCTGCATACTAGGGTGTATATGCAGCAATGGAAAACAAGTGTTCATCTGGGAACCTATCATTAATGACCTCATGTTCAATAGGTGCAGCTGATTGAAGTCTTGATAAGAAGTCAGCTACAACATTAGCTCTCCCTGGTTTGTCAATTATGGTAATGTCAAACTCTTGTAACAATAGGAGCCATCGTGCCAGCTTACCAGAGATGGCAAGTTTGTTCATCAGATACTTGATTGCTGCATGGTCAGTATGAACGAATATTTGATAGCCTATGACATAATGCCTAAATTTATTCAAAGCATACACTACTTCAAGCAATTCCTTCTCTGTGACAGTATAGTTGAGCTTAGGACCTTGAAGGTTCTTGCTGATAAAGTAAATAGCATGTTCAATTGAATTTTCTTTTTGACTTAGAACTACTCCTATACCAAAATCAGATGCATCAGCATGTATGTGAAAAGGTAAATTCCATTTTGGACCTTGAAGAATAGGGGCTTTAGTAAGCAAGTCATTTAGTTGCAGGAAAGATTTTTCATAGGCTTCTGTTCACTCGAATTGAGAATCCTTTGTTAACAGGGCATAAAGTGGGCTAGCAATTTTATTGAAATCTTTTATAAACCTTCTATAATACCCTACATGGCCAAGGAAACTTCTGACATCTTTCTGTTTTGCAGGAGTTTGTAAATTCTGAATTACTTCAATTTTAGCAGGGTCGACCTGAATTCCATTCTTTGAAACATGATGACCTAGATCAATATCTTCTTCCATCATTAGAAAACACTTCTCACTGTTTAGAGACAAATTTTGCTCTCTACACCTTTTCAATACCTTTTCTAAATTGACCAGTGCTTCTTCAAATGTGACTCCATAGGTAGTGAAATCATCCATGTAAATCTCCATACATTCATGAGATATATCAGCAAAGATACTAATTATTGCTCTCTGAAATGTTGCTGGCGCATTGCATAGGCCAAAAGGCAAGACCGAATAAGCAAATGTTCCTCATGGACAGGTAAAAGTGGTCTTATCTTGATCTTTAGGGGCAATTTTTATCTGATTGTACCCACTATAACCATGCAAAAATAAAAAATATCTTTTGCCAGACAATGAGTCTAGTACTTGGTCTACAAAAGGTAGTGGAAAGTGATCTTTTTTAGTGGCACTGTTCAATTCTCTGTAATCTACACATACTCTCCATTTTCCACCTTTCTTGGGGACAATGACTAATGGAGAAACCCATTGACTATCAGAGATTAGATAAATAAAACTAGCATCAAGCAACTTTTGAAGTTCATTTTTAACTATCTCTTTAAGTGCTTGATTTACTCTTCTTTGAGGTTTTCTAATTAGTGAACAATCTTATTTGATATATATCCTATGAGTACAGACCTGAGGATCTATTCTTTGCATGTCCCCATATTCCCATGCACAAGCTTTATGCTGTTCTTGTAGCATTTTTAATAAAATAGTCTCTTGAGATTGTGATAGCTTGCTATTGATATTCAAACAATGATCTGGAGACAATTCTATCTGCTTAATGAGATTACTTATAGAATCTATAGGTGATGTTTATATCTCTTGTAGAAGTAAATTATGAAAAATCGCTGGACATTTAGGCAGTGAACTTTCAGAATCTGGTTGCTGCAGGAAACATTGTAAATGAATACCATTTGGATCAGATGAACTACCCGTATTAGAGTTGTACTGTAGAATTTGAAACAGCAGAGCATCCTCACTCTGGAGTTGTGAGAATGGATCATTTTGAATCATCATTAATTGAGCCAAAGAATTGGCTTCTTCAGTTTCTTCCCCCACATCTGGCCAAACAGGTTGGGACAAATCTGGTTGAGGTCTAGCAGGCGGATACAAAGCCAATTTCTTTGTGGACTGTCCATCAGAAATGGTCATATTTCCAAAATGGCATCCTATAAAAGCATCAACAGTTACTAACCATGGTCTACCAAGAATAACTAGATACTCTCCTAAAGTTGCCTTGACTGATAATATTGTGAAATCAGTAGGATACTCCCAAGATTCAAGAGTGACAATTACATCTTCCACTATCCCATCAGGTTTAACTGTGGAGCTGTCTGCAAGCTACAGAACTGTGGGTGTAGACCTAATGTTTAAAATATTCAGGGAGTCCATAGTATGTTTTGTCATGACATTAATAGCAACACCTAAATCAATCAAAACATTTTTTACAACTTGGCCATTTATATGTATCTGCACTACAGGACTTCCAGGGTCAATATACTTTGGAATGACTACATTTTCCAACATTATATCAGCCAATTTTCCTAAGCCATGAATTGTTTGAGGATCCTTTTTCTTTCGTCAAAGCTTCTTTAAATATGCTTCTTTAATAGCTTTTCCAAAAATGGGAATATATTTAATAGCCTGAAATAAAGGGATTTGAATCTGCACATTCTTGAGCTGATCAAGAATGTCAAAAGTGGGTTCTTCCATAGATTTATATACAGTACTTTACAACCTTTGAGGAAAAGGTGGGTTGTCTTGATTTTGCAAAACTGACTCCTTAGAAACTGTATCAGTTATGGGCATATGCTCAGCAGGAACAACAGGTGCAGTAGATTCTTCAAGGGGAGAATCTGGTACTTCAGTAATCAGAAGTGGTTTTGGAGCAGGTAAAGTGGTTCCAAACCTCAAATAGATGTCATTGACGTTTAAGGAATAAGCTTGATATTGGTTGGCTTTAGCAAGATACACAGGCTGCTGGGGCTACTGTTGTTGCTTATTATTGGGATTGGACAGTGGTTGAGCAGGCATAGGCGTTTGTTTTGGAGGTCTAGGATTTGTGGCAGTTGTTGCAGGAGGCGGCATAAGGGCCCGTGGTTGTGGCTGTGGAAGCTGCAGGAATTCGAAGGACTGGTTTTGCCATTGCTGAGGGCCTTGCCATTGAGGATTTTGTTGCCAATTTCCTGAAGGTGGGGTCCATTTCCCTTGTGGCTGCTGCCAACCTCCTTGAGGAGATTGCTATTGTAGGGTCTGATAATTAGGCCAACTTGGTTGAGGCAGATTCCAGGGTGGTGGTGGTCCATATGCATGTTGCCATTGGTTATTATAGCTAGAATAGGGATTACCAAAAGTTAAAGGATCTTGAGGCATACCTTGTCTTTGGGCCCATGGTATCCTTTGTGCAACAAAAAACACTTGATCATCATCTCCTTCTACTGTTTTGAAATCAGTAGGTAGTTGTCTAGCTTCCAAATTAGCCACCATCTTGCATCTACAATCATGCTTCTTTTGCCTGCAGTATGGACAGAACTCCACCAAAACTGCTTCAGCCTCCTCATATTTCCTCTGAGCTTGCATAGTGTCTAGTTGCGTAGCCATATTATTAATGATGTCCTGCTTGAAGTCAGATAGCAAATTTTTGATCTCCACCCGAGAAACTCCACCAGAAGAAGACTTCCCCATTGTAGCATGATGACCTCGACCTTTCTTAACTATTACTCGAGAGTAGTTAAGACATATTTTCTTTATATCATCCCAAGGAAGCTGGGTTATATCACCTCCTCCCATTAGGTCCAGGGCGTCTATATAGGCATCACTGATTCCCATTAGAAATAGTAGTTTCTGAGAGTCCTCGTTGAGAGTATGGTTTGAGTTCCATTTTAGTGAAAACACATATCTAGAAATATAATCTTCCAGATTTTCATCGTCCTCCTGCTGAATTCGGAATATGTCATCACCTTTGCTGGCACTCTTACAATATTCCTTATACTTCTCAAGGAATTTTGTCTGCATGGCCGCCCAACTATCGACGACACCTCTTCCCAGACTCATGAACCATCTGAGAGCTCCTTCCTTTAAGGTGGAAGGAAATAAATTCAGTTTGTGAGTGTCTGTGTTGTAGTCATAACTATGACAGAGGACATCAAATTCAAACAGAAAGGTTTCTGGGTCCTCTGTGACCAGGCCATAAAACTTTGGAAGCAAAGAAGAGGAAATGTTTTTAAGATTGTCAGTATCTCTCTGGGGAACAATGGGAAACTCAAATGCAATAGGTGGATTATTAGGTGGATTATTTGCCATGTTTGGTTGCTGGAATAACAGAGCGAATGGATTTTCCTCAGGTTTGTTGTCAGCTGGGTCAAATGGTAGTTCAATAAACAGATTTTCAAGGAGGAACCTTCCCAGGACGTCTCTTCTTCTTCTATGCATGCAATATGGTGAATAGTGGCTTAAAGGATCTAGAAACTTTTTCTAACAAGCTAAACTAATGCTAAAAATGACTCCTGACAAACTCCTAGCTGGACGCCATCCCCGGCAATGATGCCAAAAATGGTCGCGCCCACAAAAGGATATGAAAATCACAGCAAAACCTTTCCTGGGAATTGGACATTCCAACAAGTGACTAATATCTCTCTCTGTGGATGTTCATTTACTTGTCAAACTAGGGGACGTCTACTTTAAATGGCATGGCAAAATATATGCACTAGGAATTAGTTTCAGTCAAATCTTAGCAGAAACAAATACTAGAAAGGAATTCTATCTACGCTACAGGAAGGTAATGCAAAGTTTTTTAACTCAACTATGATTTGATTAAAGCAGAAACCATAATAACTACATCTGAAACACAAACTATGAACTAGCCTTATGCTGCAGGAATAGGCACAGTGATGGATTCCTTATGCTACAGGAGCAATATAAGGCTGAGTTTGTATAAAAACTTCAAAGATGAAAGCAAAATTGAAGCTCAATAGGAAAGAATAACTAACTAGCTATAGATACTTACTAAGTGGGGCCCCTTAGCAAACATCTACTGATTATGCAGATGCTAAACTCAGAACTTCATTGAACTTTATTCATGAAAACAAAATGATATACATTGTTTTGTTGATACAGAGACTAACAACAAACTCTGTCTCTAGTCAAACAGATTCTATCTTTCATTATCATATTGATTCTTACATGATGTCTGCTACTCTGTTTCTATCTTACTCTATCATCTATATCTCTCCTCTTCTCGCTCGCGCAGGAGGAGAACTTTATTTAAAAAAATAGGAGAGCAACTAACTAACTAACCCTATCAAAGAAAGACATGGAAGTAAAGTATATCCCCAAATCAAGGAACAAATTTCATAATGAATTTATGCGTTCAACCTGATCCAGAGAGAATCTAGCGCTCCACTCTTTCCAGTTTGACTGTCATTAAAATATTTCCCATGGTTTTGGTCAAGGAGTCTTCGCCGAAGCTCCCTCGAAGTCGTGTAGGAAATGGACTTTGCTGCAAGGTCGAGATCGGCTGTGTTTGACTTGGTCATTCTTCAACAACCTGCGAAACAAAAGGTAACAGATACGAAAGAAAAGGTGTTGGCGCATACACGATATCTATTCATTAATCACACATTTTAAATCTACTTCATCATTCAAAAATTGTATATGATATACTAGTCATTTTAGGGAGTCAACGGGGCAATAAATGCAATCAAGTCAACACAATGAGCTGGAGGAATATAAAAGTATCTTGCTACAGGATATCCCAATAAAAGGTTTCAACAAAGTTTAAACAGCCATGAAATAACAAAAGTAAAGGCATTTAAAAGTTTATCATAACATCCAAATTATGAGCACATTATAAGCTCATTAGGAGTGAAAGATCTAGATAACCCAAGATCCAGAATGATTGTGCTATTGCAGGATGACATGAGTCTCGAACTTCGCCTCACTATAGTATTAGCAATAGGAAACCAAGTTGTAAAGCTCATGTAAGGGACAATCAATGAAATGCAAGATGTTGTGAACAAAAGATAAATGCTATTTTCTAATTCTGATTCAAATGAACTTAATCTAGATGCAATGAGATGAATGAAATAGAAAATTTTCAAACTGAAACATATAACTAACAACAACAAATAGAAACACAAAAACAATTTTTTTAATGTTGCAAGATGTAGTTTAAAATATGAAACATGACTAAATCACCCAAAGGGTATAATGAGTCCCAATAAGGGTTTTTCAGGGGTTTTACTATTGATAAACAACTAACATTGAATACCCAAAAATCCACAAAACCACATGTACTAGGACTAAATCACCCATAGGGGTGTATGAGTCCTAAATTAAGATTTTTACACCATTTTTAGCAAATTCTATGTGAATGCAATGCTTTCTATTTTGGATGATGTCTAGACTAAGTGAAAGTGTAGATTTCAAGTGAATTTCAATGATGCAAGAGTTAAAAATGCAACCTATATGCACTTTCACTAGTGCAAGATTTAGAAACCCTAGATGCAAATTAACTAATACAAGACCTAATGCAAAGTTAATACAAGATCTAGGATTATGATGCACTCCAAATCATAAATAAGGTATTCTAAAGGTTGGGTTCACCAAAATGAAATGTAGGAAATAGGTTGTTCCATCTTTTGGGAGATGGAACTAGGGTTGTGACCTATTTAACTCAAGTTTCACTCAAGGATATCTTAGAGATCTAAATCTAATGATAGAATGTGTGAGCTTAGAGATATACAACAAGATGTCCTAGGGTGTGATTAAAGGCTAAAAGGGGGTTCACCACCAAGCTAGGGCTTGGAAAGAGTAGTAACATGCAAGACATAATGACCAAACTTAATGAGGTGCAAAACCTAAGTAAATGACCTAGAAATGAATGCAAATTAGAACAATAAACTGAGAAGACATAGAGGTGCACCTGGAAACCTGTAGAAGCTCAGAAT
This sequence comes from Sequoia sempervirens, assembly GCA_007258455.2. NCBI lineage: Eukaryota > Viridiplantae > Streptophyta > Pinopsida > Cupressales > Cupressaceae > Sequoia > Sequoia sempervirens. The sequence continues at coordinate 271,275,268 of VDFB02086081.1, read as the reverse complement.
AAGGTCTAAAATGTTGAAAATGTTGGTATTAATGTTCACTAGGACTCATACGCTAGGCTAGGTGATTTAGTCCAAGATTAGGGTTTTTGGGCAAGAACAAAAATCTAGCAGTGACAAGTCTGGAACTTCTAAAATCTAGAAAAATCCCTATATTAGGACTCATATGCCAGAAGTTGCGTATTAGTCTTGTTCAATTTTTTTGGGAGGTCAAAGTTTGAATTTGGTCTTTTATCTCTGCTCTTCCTTCCAATCCTAATTTTTGGGTCTGATATGTCGAGTTTTGCTCTATAGGCGTCATTTAGTGATCTTGTAAACAAGTTGAAAACTTTTAAAACTTTGCAAACTTGACAACTTCTTCAAATATTTCTCTTCAATGTATCTTCAATGTAGATCTACAAATCACACACTAAAGAGAGGGAAAAATATTGTTTTTGTTAGTAGAAAGGGGTTTTCTTTTGTCAAACCCCATTTTGGTAATCAAACCTTGAAATGAAATCGAATAGAAAGAAGGAATGATAAATGAACAAGTCACCAAACCCTTGAATAAGATGTTGGAATCATGTATGAAATGGCTAGCATGAATGTGGATCTTGACTCTTGCTTGAATGGTATGAATCTTGAATTAAATGCTTGCTTGAATCATGAAACCCTACATCACAAACGTTAGCTCAAAAACAAATATGATGCATGATGACTTTGACATGATATTTGAATAATGCTCCAAAATGCTTGATAATCAACTCTTGAATGCTCTTGTGAACTCAAATTTTCTATAAGGATGCTTATTCAACATGCTAGGTGAAAAATGAGTGAGATAACCTTGTATTTATACTTGTTTATGCTAAATTTTTCGAAATTACAACACTACAAGCTGACATCAAATCTAGGAGAATAAAATACCACCAATAATTTGAATTTAATTTAGGTTTAAGCTAAGTGGGACTCATACACCAGTTGTGGTGTATAAGTCCTATTAGGCTAAGTTTGGGACACATTTTTCAAGAAATTCTTAGTTTAATGCGAAATCCAGATTGGGGCCCTAAAACTTAGGTGGGACCCATATTCCCAAGGTGGCGTATGAGTCTCATACCACTAAATATGGTCCATACATTCCAAAATCACATGAATTATGATTGGATATTGGTAAATGTCAGGATTAATCTCAGAAAGATGTATTAAATAAGGCTTGTGGATGCAAAATGAGGCCATATAAGGCACAAAGAGGCCCAATTAATAAATAAAACCCTAGTTTAGTGTCAAAGTGTAAGAAAACACCTTAGAACACCCTAAATAAGCTAAAATTAAGTTCATTTAATTCACAAGGGCCCAAACAAGTGTGAAAATGTAAAGGGATACATTTTTCTACACTATAATTTTGAATTAATTGTTGATGCTCCTATGTTGAATGCTTCAACCCTTGAGTTGTATCTCAAAATTTGACCCTTTTTTATAAAATATTTATTGTTATTATATATTTTTCATTTGTATACTTAAGTATCTTTTGTCCATACATGACATGCATCCATCCAAATAGGATAGGCATATATATATATATGGGATATGTATTCATCTATATGAGACATAAAAATATTAAAATTGAATACATTTGTTATTTTATTATATGTTCATTCATTTGTATACTCATGTACTTCTACCTATATTAGATAATAATTCATCCAATTTGGGACAAGCATACAACCATATGGGTTAGAAATCTATGCATATCTAGAAAAAAGTTCATCTATCCATTTGAGATAGGAAATACCCAAATGTGGTAGGCATCTATTCATAAAAGATAGGTATATTATCTACCTAAAGACTTAGACTCATTGGAACCATCTGTGACTTAAATCTCTCATTGAAGACTACAATTCCCTAATGGAAGTGCATCTAGGCCACTATCTGCAAGAGTATACAATTTAAAAGACTTGAGTCCCACCTCAAAATTTGGCCTAAAGCCTGAAGAAGTTAAATAAATCCATCCAAGATTCTTTAAAATATATAAAGAGTATATATATATATGTTATTTATGTTAGAGATTTTATTTCCCCCCTTTAATCAAATGATTCTCTTGAATGATTAATCTTGTTAGCCGATAGGCTATTATATGTGGGGGAACCCCACCGGCATTTCCAGCAGTCTGATGCCGGCGGGAACCCCAGGTCCCTGTCTTCCGTGATGTGGATGGCGTATGGCTTGCCATGCTTGGACATGGCCAACTGTATTTTTCATGCCCGAAGAAAATCCTGAGTAGTTGAAACATTTATTATTTACTGTGAACAGTGTGGTCGAGCTGCACTATGTGGTGAAGGAGAGTAGGGGGTCGCTCAAAGCGGTGTTTCAGGCGATAAATAATCTTTGGCCCAAGGTGCTTATGCTGGTGGAACAGGACGCCAGCCATAATGGACCATTCTTCCTTGGCTGCTTCATGGAGGCGCTTTACTACTACGCCATTTTCAACTTGCTTGATGCCATTCTGCCCCACTCCAGCAAGCAGAGGGTCATGAGCCGTGCCAGCTTCCAGTCCAGCCCGCTGAAGATCAGCCATGTAAGAGCCATAAGATCACTGTCTATAGTTACTCTTTGCAAGTTTCTGTAGCTTCGTACAGACAGGATGATGAGTGTTGTTGGCAATGCAATGTGCTTTAGCTTCTTCCAGGAGTAAATCACAATTTGCTCCAAGCAGCTCACTCTGGAAAGACTTGGCAACTCCTCAAGCTGAGGACAATCTCTAATATATAATGTTGTAAGCTTTGTAAGATCACTAGCTAATCTTTGTAAATCTCTACAGCTTCGTACAGACAGACTGATGAGTGTTGTTGGCAGTGTAATGTTTTCCAATTTTTGACAGGAGTAAATCCTAATTTGCTCTGAGCAGCTCACCCTGGAAAATTTTGGAAACTCCTCGAGCTGAGGACAATCTTTAATGTACAATGCTTTAAACTTTATAAGATCACTAGCTACTCTTTGCAAATCTCTACAACATCCTATAGATAGCCTGATCAGTGCCCTTGGCAGTGTAATGTTATGTAGCTTATTACATGAGTCAATCTCCATTTGTTGGACAACCAGTTCACTTTGCAAAGACTTGGCAACTCCTCAAGCTTAGGACAATCATTAATGTACAACGTTGTAAACTCTATAAGTTCACCAGCTATTCTTTGCAAACTTCTACAACTTTTTGCAGACAGATTGATGAGTGTTGTTGGCAGTGTAAAGTTCTCTAGGTTCTAACAGGAGTAAATCTCAACTTTCTTCAAGCAGCTCACTATGCAAAGAGTCGGCAACTCCTTAAGCTGTGGACAATTTTGAATGCACAACTCTGTAAGCTTTCTAAGATCACCAAGTACTTTGTTCAAATTTATACAGCTTTGTACAGATAGCCTGATCAGTGCCATTGGCATCGTAATGTCTTGAAGCTTATTACAATTGTCAATCTCAACTTGCTCCAAGCAGCTCAGTTTGGTAAGATTTGGCAACTCCTCAAGCTCATGACATTCTTTAATGTACAACCGTGTTAGCTTTATAAGATCTGGCATTCCTGACACTCTCTCCAAAACTAAACAGTTCTCAATCTTCAATTCTCTAAGCTTGGAAAGATCAGGTATTAATGACAATCTCTTAAAACAGTTACAGTTGGTAATCTCAAGAAAATTCAACGTCTTTATCATTTTTAAATCCGCTTCAATATTAAGATTTTCCATCTTACAAATTTTGAGAGATTGCAGGCGTTGACAACAATAGCCAGTAATTAAAAATTTTAGTTACAAGATGACGTCATTTAATCTCTAAATTTTTTATGTCACTCATTACTACTCTAGAGAACGCCTCATTATTCAAAGCCACCTCCCCCTCCCAAGGTAGTTTGAAATCAGAGATAACTAAGGGCTTAAAAGGAGTCCCCTCTGTAGTATTGGCAGAAGCTAGGTCTCTTGTCAATTCCCGGCCCACCAAATTTAAACTACCGAGATTCATTCCAAGAGATCCTAATAAAAGAACAAATATCCATTTGAAGTTCCTCAACATGTAACACTACTACTTCCATGTTATTTGATTTTCCTGACAAATCTTCAATTCTTTCACAAAGGTTCCAGCAATGTGCAACTCCTTTAAATGGGAGGGTGCCTGATAATCAAAATAAATTTATTTTCAACTTTGGTTGTACCCAATAGCAAAGAAACTATCGTAACATAATTCACATCTAATATGTATTTACCATTAGTGAAGACTTAAATTTCAATGGAGAAGGACAACATACCTGCATATCGCTCTGCCACAATCTTTGGAAATACCCACCACTGATTCTTAAACACAACAAGTTTTGAAGAGGAATCCATGAAGGAATGCTTGGGATTATATATGAATTCAAGTCAAGTTGACACCGATTCCTGTATATCAATATGATGTATATTTATATTTAGAGAAAATTGAATGATTTGTAATTTGTATTTTTTTTATGATAATTAAAATGTGTAAATTGTTGGATTTATACACCTTAACATTAGAAAATTGGTCTCTCGGTCCAAGCCTATTTTGATGTCATTTTCTATTTCTTATTTCTGATAAGATGGTTTGAAGTGGGTTCTTTTATTATAGTTTTTTGTTGCTTACCCCAAAGAAATGAACTTCGTTTACCTTGTCTATTATCCTATTTTAACTGTAATATGTCATATGTTGCTTCTTAGGGTAAAACTTTAATTATTTAATAGGAGAACATGGATAACATAGGTTGGATGAGTAACATGGAACAATTTTGCAAGGATAACACATTTGTCACCTACATAAAAATTATGTTTTCTAGATGTTGTTCCTTTTTTTGGTAAGTAAACTTTTACATCAAAATTAAGTATTGTAGAATGCTAGATATTAGATGGTCATGGAAGAACCATATCAAAACTAGAAGCTAAATCTAAAATCATTTCCTCATAATAGGATCAGAGAAACCCAATACAGATAGGTGTTATATGCCAAACATAGAACCTTAGAAACGTTGTTAAGGACATTAAATCTACAACAGTACCATAAGTAAATATAAAGCAAAGAAGGAAAGACAAAAAATAGATAGCATAAACAAGAGATCACATGATTACATTCTTTGTCCTTGAGTAGCAACATCCTCTATGCCTTTGACAGGAAGATCTGGAATCTCCTCTGTTGATGGCAATAGTTGAGTGCGTTGAGATAGAGAAAGAGAGAGAGGAGGGTAAATAAGTAGAGAGGGAAGGATAGCGAAAGAGAGAGAGAGGAGGGAAAAGAAGTAGAGAGGGAAGGATAGATAAAGAAAGAGGAGGGAAAATAAGTAGAGAGGGAAGGATAGAGAAAGAGAGAGAGAGGAGAATATAAAGGATAGAGGGAGAGAGGAGATGAGATAGGGGGAGATGGAAGGAAGTAGAGGAAAAGTAGAGAGGATAGAGATAGAGAGGGGAAGGACAAGGGAGGGATAGGTAGAGAGGGAAAGGGAGAGTGAAATAGGTATAGTGAGAAGAGAGAGAGAGAGGGAGATAAGAGATAGAGAGAGAGGAGAGGTGGAGAGAGGAAGAAGAGAGGGAAATTAAAGAGAGAGGGAGAGGAGAGGAGGGGGAGAAGAGAAGGATAGATAGAGAAAGACGAGAAGGAAAGATAAGAAAGATAGAGATAGGAGGGAAAGTGAGATAGGGAGGAGAGAGAGGATGAGGTTTAGAGGTAGATAGAGAAGAGGAGAAGAGAAAGAGAGAGAGAGAGAGTGAAGGAGGGAGGGAGAGAAGAGAGGGGAAGGGAGATATAGAGAATTAGGAGGGGAAGGAGAGAGGTAGAGAGGAATAAGTGAGAGAGGGAGAGTAGTAGAGAGAGGAGAGAGTGAGAGAAATAGGTGGGATGGAGAGAGAGATAGGTAGAGAGGGATATGTGATATAGAGAGAAATATAGAGGGAAGGAGAGAGCAAGAGGGATATAGAAGGGGGGAGAGAGGAAGGCAGAGGTAGAGAGGGATAGGTGAGATAGATCACTGCTTTCTTCACGTCGTTCACTTCTTTCACAACTATAAATAATGTGGGCTCAGCCTATCGGTGTAAGTATTGCACCTCATTGGGGTGCAAGTGCTAGTATTATTAATTAAGTTGACATAATTATTTAGGACACTCCCTAAATCTCATCGTTGAATGCCTAAATATTAAGAACATCCATTATTTCCAAACTACCTAAATACACTGCTTCCAGATGAGATCAATAAATACTATATATCATGTAATTATATTTTATAATCTCTAGGTTTGATGTGAACTATTTATGTGGGTACATAATCCTTTCTAAGGCCTCTTTTACCTAGATAGTTCCTCTATAATCGCTACCCACAAAGAGAATAAATTAAATTCAAAAGTGATTGGTTGCCATTATCAACATTTGTTTACTATTTCCACTTAATTCCTTCTTCTTCTTAGAGAATCTGCTACACCATTTTCTTTACCCTTGGTGTATTCAATCTCAAAATCATATCCACTTAGAAATCCTAACTATCTCCTTTGCCTTGCATTCAAAATTTGTTGAGTGAAAGTGTATTTGAATCCTTGATTATATGTTTTTAATTCAAAATGGTTTCCCTAATAAGAAATGTATCCATTGCTAAAGTGCATGCATCGTCAACTCTTAATCATGAGGTGCATAATTTAGTTCATGTGTCTTTAATGTCCTATAACGCCTCAAAACCTTATGTAGAAGTATAAGTGATAACTACAAAGTATCCATAAGGATTAGGAATTTTCAAGTTAGAGGTTGTATTCAACTTCTTTAGAATTCAAAATGTTTTATCACACTATTCTATCCATATGAATCTTTTTAAGAACTTTGCACAACTTGAATATTTCTTTTACAAGTTTTTTGCTAAGGTTAGGGTATCATCTATAAGATTTCCTTGTATAAAATAAGTTGTACCTTTATAAGTTTACACACTACCACCAATATTGTATTCTTTCTGTAAAGTGTCATTTTTAAGTCTGTACTAATAACTTGTTACTTATAATGCATTACATCATCTAGTTAGGGAAGTATGTTATGATTTAACTCTTTGGCATTGTAAACACTTTGATAAAAATACTACTAATTATTTCTTCATTCCTGAGAAAAAATGTAGCCGCTTAAGATCTTAGTACATCTTATTTACTCTTGAATGTTTTGAATTGGGAGTAATGTGAGCTTTCCATTCAAATGAAAGTTGTAAACTCGTATATTATATTGTGATATTGAAGCATATATCAAAATTATATCCTTTAAATCTTCAATTTGTTTAATCAACTTTCAAATTTGTTTTGATTTCGCCATTAAAGTGATTTTAATAATTGTTATAACCTTCAAAATTTTAGAAATAATAGATGCAATGACTTATTAACTAACTTTATTTCCAAGTCCAAGTCGAATCTATAATGTATTTCATATATCGCTGCTTAAAAAATATGTAATAGATCATGAATTATGATATCTTATATTTTGAAAAATTAAAAATGATAAAATAAAGTCTTAAAAAAATAGTAAACCGGTGTAAAGTTTAATGGACGGATGAATATCTTGTAAGATTGATAGATGTTTATCTCGACATACAGTCAAGTGAACACTTAATAACATAATAAAGCTTAAAAAAGTCTTTTTAAGACTGCCCACTGTAAAAGCTGCGAATTGAATGGGTAACAGTGAAGTTGGAGTACGAAAAATAGTTTAAAGTAATAATCCATGGTGCATTCATTTTGATCAATATTTCATGCAACATTTCTTCCTCCCTTTCTATTAAAGTGGGGACGGGGCCAGCGAAAGAAATTTTGATGATGATGTATGTGACTAAAGGTAAAGCAATTTTGAAGGTACGTTATTATTTAATTTAAACCTCATTATTATTGCATGTTATAAAGGTTGGAGTGGTAGGGCAAGACCTCTGTCATAAAATAATAATCCATGGTGCATTGATTATGATCAAAGACAGTGCGCTTCATTTTCAATCTGAGCCGGTAACGAGTAAGTACACAGTGCCCTTTGTTTTCAGTTTTGCCAGTTAATGATGAGGATGGTCATTTCACGTGGCTACTTGATAAAAAGTTGAAAAGAAATTTGGACAATTGTTGGAAAAAAAAGATGGGGAGTAAAAATGACACTGCGATTGTGCAGGCCAACTATTCTTCCTTTAAATTTCCCTTCTCCGTAGACCAACTAACATTCAAATTCTTAGTAAAATTTCATGTTCACTTTAATTTCTCATTTTTATTATCGTGCTCTGTTGGTTTTAACAAATTACCATAAATTATTTATTTAAAAAATAAATGAAGAAACAAAAGGCGTCGAAATCATCACACAGTATGGAGAAAAATTCTAGAGGACTTCCTTAAACTGTAGTTTTTTCACGGCTAAATACAATCCAATATATAAAATGTAATGGATAAACATTAAAGGAGAACTTATATAATTAAGGATTTTTTAAATATAATTTATGAGTAAAATATTATTATTTCTATTAGAGATGTTTTTATAATTCAATATACATAATATTATTTTTTAATTTTATGTTTGAATGTTTTACTTTACTTTTATATTTAAGTATATTTTTAATATTTATTTTAAAATGATTTAAAATTCTTTTAATTTTATTTTCTTAAGTTGACTTATAAAAATTAGTATAATTATACTTTGTTCATTTTAAATCTTATTGGGAACAAGAAAAAAAGAATTCACATGAATCTTTGAAAATTAAAGTTAGAGATAAAAAAAAATGTAAGGAAAAATAGTGAGAAAGAAAATAACAATGTATTTGTACAATCTAATGTTCTATCTATTTATTTATTTTCCTAATTTAAAGCATTCATAATCATACTAAGACATATTTGCATGAATTTTTTACATAAATGAGACAATTATAATTTTTTTTTCATATATCATTATTATTAATTGGGAGAAGATAGTATACTACACTTAAAATTATACATATATTAGTCATATATCATTATCATTAGGTGGGAGAAGAAAATACATCAAATTTAACAATATAAGGATTTGTGAGAGATTATGTGGAGTATCATAAGGATCACAACTGATCTAAGAAGACTAAAATCAATCAAAGGTGAATTTGAAAATATGCTATGTTGTCCTAACTCTTTGAGTGTGTTTGATCCTTTATATGGTAGACATTCTAGCTATATTCATTGTATGTGTGAGGATAAAATGTGAGTAATCAATAATAAAATCACACTTGCATTGAAACATTATATGAGAAAAATCCAATAACAAATTAATCTAATTAAAACACACAGATTTCTCTAAAACTGTCCTATTGCTCTCTATCTCCAAGGATTTATTAAATCAAAGTGGCTCTCAGCTCGTGTATGCACTATGATTGTTAAAATGACAACCTAGAGAATGAGAATGCTGTAAATGAAGGAATCTAATCCTATATGAAGATTGCTATATGATATGATGATAATGATTGTTGAATGCTATGATATGAAAATGAAAGCTATGATGCTAAATGTTGATATGATTGCTGATATGATTCTAAAATGTTGATTGCTCAAATGATGTATGCTCAAATGTATTTCCTATAGAGTAAGTTTACTCAAAGTTGGGATCCATTTCTTGTAGAAAGAGGTTGCTTTTATAGATTTTCAAAGGCAAATTGTGATGTGGCAACAACCAATGGTTCAGATTTGATCTGGATAAATCAATGGTAGAGGATGAAGAAGTTGGAGAGTCTCAAAGAGAGGATAAAACATTTATCCATGTGACTAGGAAGAGAGCCAAGCCTCTCAAGATTGTTCCAAAATTGGTTGGAAAGATAAAGCATAATTGAATATATTATTGAAACTTCAATTTTGTTGAGACAAAAGTTGTAGACATGTGCTCAGTTGAAAAATGGAATTATTCAACTTTGGAGGAAAGAATATTATTAAATAAAACAACAATTGAAATTTGTTTATTTAATAAAAGGGTGATAATTAAATAAAATAAACTATGTGAATTTGTTTATTTAATGAAGATAGAATAATGTGATTAAGATGAAGAAAATAGAATATGAACTATATAAATAAATATTTCTATTTATTTATAAGTAGATGAATTAAAGGTTAATTAATCAAATAATTGTATTTAATTAATTAGATTATCCAGACCATTTTTAGGTGTATACATTTTTCCCCTCTTTGAAGTGATGTGTTTACACATTGCTTCAAAGAATAATTTTGCTACTAGTACTAACAAAAAATTTCCAATATGCCCTAGACACTGATTTTCGAGTGATAATGGATATATGCCCCCTTAGGAGATAAATCAATGAATTTTTAGGATTTTTTGAATTTTTTTGAATTTTCATGATTTGATGATGAAATGGTATTGAAGTGATTTATCTCTCGACAAATGATGTTGAGACTGTCCTTGTGATGAATTGATTGATTAAGACCCCTTTAAAAAAAAATTAATTCAATCCCACTCAATTACCACTCAAATTACCCCTTAAAAGGTGAAAAAGTTGTGAATTTGAATTCATTTGTGTCATTTGTAATTTTGAAAATTTGAGTGAGAGTAATTTTAGCAATTTTGAGCAAGATGGTGATCCCTTTCCACACACATCGATTCGAGCGTGTGAGACATCACAATTGCCTGACAGCATATGGACCTCTGGTACGTACCTCAAAAAACCTTCTCATAATTTGTGCAATTCATTTTTCCCTCTTTTTTCGTGTTTTGAATTAGATTTTAGAGTTTTAGCGCGTACACCCTCTGATGTAGTGCATTTGTAGTTTGTAATAGTGCATCTATCATTTTAGTGCATAGAAGTAGATTTTGTAGCGCATACACAATTTTAGTGCATTGAAATTTAGTTTTGACGCATCTACTAAATGAAATAACACATTAGGGATTATGGCACATTCATGTCCTAGATTAGCCCATCCACAAAATTTTGTGGTACATAGGATATTATAGTGCATTGATAGCCTAAAATAGCGTGCATTGATGTCATTAGATTGTGCATCCACTAATTTGGCACATTGATGGCTTGTTTTGGCGCATTTGTGAACTTTTATAG
>VDFB02086081.1:271231975-271264136 GCA_007258455.2 Sequoia sempervirens | reverse complement strand
CCTACCCACTCTCCCTCTCAATCTCCTCTACCCTTAACCCTTAAACCCTAGGACCCCCTACCCTTTATCTCTCTCCCACTCCCCCCCTCTCTCTGAAGTATCTCCCTCCTATCAAGGATTAAATTTGATGGTCGACTTTTCCTATCAACAAATTTTTTAATTACGGTTATCTATTCAAGGGTGCCCTTAAAATATTATGATATACCTTAGTGTATGTAAAATTATATATAAATCAAACATATATATATCATTAGAATTCTATATAAATTTTGACAGTTTATCCAAAATATTTCCTTTTACAATCTTCTTAAAATTTTGACTGTATTCTATAGAAAAAATATTTAAATATGGTCATATGGCCATAAAATTTAAGCCTTGCCACCTACCCCCACTCCCTCCATATCTTTCTCTTAAGTTATCATTTAAAAAGAATATAATTAATATTTATATTAATATTAAAAACAAGGAGTTCGATGAACATCTTTAGAATGTTCGGTCAAACCCATTTAAAATCATTTTTTTATTCTATGGATAGTGGGTTCGGTCGAACCCCTGTTCGACTGAACACTTTTATTTTCTTCGACCGAACATCTGTTCGGTCGAACCCTTATTTTTTCTCCCTTGCTCCCTAAGGCACCAAAATTGCTTAGAATTTTGCACTTCGAAGCTCAATTTGAGAATGAAAATGGAGATCTCAAAAACCCAACTAGTATCGAGTTCCCCTCAAAATGAGCTATCCAACAAATATAATTTTAATATGTTTTGATTATATTATCTATCTGTTTTTTAAGTTTTATTAAATATAGGTTTTTCACTAAAAACAAAACTCTATGTTCTGAACAAGTGGAAAAATAGAAGATTATCAAAAATAAATAAAAATGAGTGCACCAAATATTGGAGTCCTTGATCCAACCAAAAAAAAAAAAAGAATTTCGATACATACAGTAAAAGTTATGCATTATACGGTCGTGTTATGTTTGAATTGCAATTGATTTGAGTTTGAAACTTGATTAAAGAAAAAATATTCAATAAAAACTATCTAACCAAGTGGAAGCACTAGATATGGAGTTAGAAATCTAAATTTGAAAGAATTGGAATTTTATCTTTTCAAGGAAAAAAAGTTATGCGTTATATGGTGTGCATCACTTTTTAAAAAATGTTGTTTTTTGAAACCAATTTTCGTGGGAGATGGAAAGACGTGCAATCTAATTCCAAAAATATTGAAAAAAATATTTTTAGAATCTACAGACAAAATGTGACAAGACTCTAGTTTGCATCATCTTCAAATTCCTCACGGTTTGATCGCTATAGGTGCCCAAATGTGGATATTTTGTTAAAAAAAATTATCAGTGTCCAGTTTGGCCAAAAATTGTAAACCACTATTGTGGGATCACCCTGCATCCAATGTCACAAACAATGAAGTAATTGGAATCAGCTGTAAGTATAGCATCAATTGTATGAATATCCAAGGAAGGTATAGCATAGTTTCCTCCCAACCACATGGAACCTGAAGTTCCACTCCCTCTGTGCTAGGAGACATTGATAGGTCCACAAACAAGAATACAAAACATTACATTTATGTGGCTTACATGCACATTACAACATAACAATGTGAAATCATAACAAATAAACTCCCAGTGACAAAACACTACAAAAGATAACTTAACATAAGAATCACAGTCATGTAATAGTCAAAGAGTGTCATCACACTATCGGGATAGGTTACCCTAGTGAATCTTCCTAGACTACCGGCCCTCTCCAAGAGTTACCCTGGCAATCTCTACCGATTCTCGGCCCCTATGTAAACTAGTGTGGAGTCGTTCAATCTTTCAAGAGGACAAGATGGATGACTAGCCATTCCAGGCCTTCTCAGCCTTTTCTCAATCTAAATGAGCATTAAGAAAGTAGGCGAGGAATTTTTTTATCTGAGTTAATGTTTAGTTCTACCCAACCCCTAGTACATTGGTTAGGTTTCAACTAAATTTACATACCTACGATAGGTTACCCTGACAACCTCTTTGGATTTCAGACCCTACCGCAAGCCATTCTTTCTATAACATGACTCAACAACAAAAGACAAGGAGTAGCAACCAAACACAACGTTCAAAATCACAAATGTTTACATATTTCACTAGAGATAAACCATAATCTTCTTAAATACCTCTTTTGACAACAACCAAAAAGTGCTCGGCTATACCCTCAAGTAAAAATCATTGTAGTCGAGCAATATAATTAAAGTGTAATATACTTAACAATACCATTTTCACTTCCCTAACCTTTGAAGAAATGAAATAAAACTCAATAACATTGTATGTACTTACTCAATAATTAGAATTTTCCAATTTTCATGAATTAGAAGTTTATAATAAATAATTTATTGGTATAATTATATGTCATATAATTTAAAAGGAAATACATCTATTAATATTATTGAGTAAGAATGATATAAATTCTTTATAAGTCCACATCTTACTATTATCCTAAATGATAATTCATACATCCTAAATGCTTTTAGAACAAACATTTAATCTTAGAATACAAAATGACTCCAAGTCTCTCAAAGAATTAAAAAAAACAAAACTTAAGAACACCGCACAAATATTTTCAAATTACAACATATAGTTATATAAAAGACAGATTCATGTGCTATATTTGTACATATATACTGCTGGTTAAGAGTATATAACATATTGTTATAGGTAGAAAGGACGTCATGCACCATGCACTTATGTCAACTTGAATTAATCATAAGTATTTAGTAAGGATAACTAGAAGTCTTCTAATTACTGCGCTTTAACTATACAATTCCCACGCCATGAAAAAGATTTTATCATAATTTGTGTTTAATGTCAGATATTTATCTCGATTGCTTACAAAATCGAATATTCTTATAACAGTATAATAATCTAAAAATTAGATAAATGTCAGAGATAAAGCAGCGTTGATTTCTCAGGAAAGATATTTTATAAAGAAAAGATAAACGGGAATATCCAAGTAGATATTTCTAAATGGCTATAATCTTTTTTCGCAATTACCAAGCAGCCACACTGGTGCAGAGGATAAAATAAACTCTAAGGTTAAAGAGCTATATATAGCGACTTATTAGATGAAGGAAGAGGGCATGCAGAATGTCAAGTAAACACAGATGCAGACAAAAAAAAATTGGACACATGAAGGAAAAGAATAAAAGGAATCAGCATCTCAGTGAAGTTTCTCCTGTCTAATAGATAAAGGACAACTAAAGAAAAGCAATACAACTGTACGGAGATATATCTACTAGTTAAACTCTCTAATCTCTAGCTATAGCTGCGCACAATCTCTGGCAAGGAAATTTATGGTAAATAAACAAAAATCTTCTCACCAAAACAAGAAAATCAACATCAAAGCCAAGATATAGAGATTTTAAGGAGGTCGCGCACAGTTTTGATGGATAGATTATATTAAAGTTGAATGATATTAATCTACAGGTGATAGTCAATGAAAATACCTGATTATAAGATACATTCTAAGTAATGTTAAATACAAAGCTTCCCAAGAATGGGAAGAATCTAGAAATTTAATAATATAATCTCCCTATATTCCTGAGTGTGCCTTATATAGTAATAAGTTTGGAGATATACAGTTTAAGAATAAGTAAAGAATTGGCTATAGGGTAATATCAATGACAAATAAATACCCTTCTGAATTTAGAAAGTTGTAATTCTTAACACAATAATTCGTAAATACCATGATGCCTGAATTTAAACTACAACCATTTAAATGTTCAAATCAGGAATTTATTTAAATCTACTTTTGAAAATAAGAGAGAATCTTCAATCTTTTCTTAAAATTTTGAATTCATGCTAACACATTTATTTCATAGCCAAATTAAAGACGATTTCAAATCTAAAATAAGTTAATTGTAGAATTTTTTAATTCTTTTCTAGTTTAAAATTCAAATACTCTTCTGAATTGTTTTTGTGTTGTTTGTGCAGGTTCAACAAAACAATTTCTTTATAAAAGAACAAAATTCAACATTATGGTTTTAGAATTAAACACAAGAATTTAAATCCAAGAAGAAAACCTGTTTAAAGTTTGATGACTCGCTCAAAATGAATCTCTGAAACTTCTGTCAATTTTGCTATAAATTCACCAGGCTTCAACGAAGAAATTCAAATCAATCCAGCTTCTATATTATACTTGCAAACCAATTCTAGAATATGAATTTTTTAGAGTAATTGTCGTGCAAAATAATCTTAAAACTACTACTGTGAAAGTTTTTCCAGATTCTTCCCGTGAATGAAAAACTGCAACCCCCAAAAGATATTAATGCATTCCATTAACTCTCAATCATGAAACTTAACTGATAGTCAATTATGCATTCCAAATTGATCAACTAGTACTAACTTACCCTTATAATATCAAATCGGATTCTCAACATGTTGAAAATGTCTTTTCTTTAAAATATCTATTTCTTCATAAATCTAATTTGCACAAGTAATTCAACAATTTATATTTAATTAAATACTTTTGCAAAGAAAATAAATTTCACGGACATAACCATAAACATTTATAAATACATTAACAGATATTCGTTGAACTTAAATATTAAATTCTCAAACACAAAACAATACAGACAACACAACACATCAGAACAAACTGGAAAAAAAAGAGGGGTAACAAATAGGTACTCGTTCATTAAAGAACAATGGTTCAAAAGGACCTGTCAATACCTTTGAATCAACATAATTTTATTGAATTAGGGTATGCTCAGACCTATCGAGCAGGTGGAGCCAATACCAGGTACCTGTATCTGCAGGAAACATCATTGTTAAAACATATACACTTATATCATAAAACACACCGTGAAGAATAATTGTAGCGTAGCAAGTTACTCACGAATGAGTAATGCTAAACTGTCTTCTTTACCGATACTGATGAGCATGATAAATCATAAACAATCATTTCAACATGATAACCACATGAAAACTCATAAGCAAATAAACTATATCACATAAGTGTCCATCTCAGTGTCATCACATGAACACAACCAAATAATCAGGATGTAAATGTATCATCCATGAAATACAAAACAACATAATATCAAAGTCTTATCTAAAAAGGAACAACATAATATCATAATAAACTAAAGCATCTATCTAGCAGAATCAACTAAATCAAAGTGTTGAAACTGGAGGGACACTACAATGCTTATGTTCATTATGATTAATTTCATTAGTGTTCTTTATTTAATACTGATATTTTATATACTATTACAATGCAAGTTTCTTTAATAGTGTTATTTTGTATGCACTTTTGCAATATTTTTGGCAAGATTGATGATGGACCTGCTGCAACAATAGCAAACTCTGATCCTTTTGGAGAGGTATGCGATAGATTAGAACAATATAGATTGGTTATCTAAGCATATTTTTTAGTTTTCATCACCAACTCGTCATCATTAAGGTTGTTTAGATTAATATAGATTTGTTAGTCTAAGCATCTTTTCTATTGTGACAATATTGATTTCTTATTTTCCCACTTTTACGATATTCTTGGCACGATTGATCATGGATCTGCTACAACAATAGCTAGCTCTGATCCTTTTAGAGAGGTATGAGACAGATTACAACAATATAGATTGGTTATTTTAAGTGTCTTTTATAGTTTGCATTACCATCTCATCATATTTTGTGTCATTTAGAATAATATAGATTGGTTATTCTAAGCATATTTTATAGTTTGCACCACCAATTCAGCATCATTCAAGTTATTTATATTAATATAGATTTTTTATTCTAATCATGTTTTCTGTTGTGACAATATATATTTCTCATTTTCCCATTTTTTCAATATTCCTGGCATGATTGATCATGGAATTGCTACAATAATAGCTAGCTTTGATCTTTTTAGATAGGTATGCGACATATTACAACAATATATATTGGTTATTCTAAGCTACCTTGATGGTTTGTATAGGTGCTTGTCACTCCAGAACGTGAGCATACTACTATTGTGGAAGTATGTGCCTTGAATGCCTCCAATAGGAAAATTTTATAAAATTTTAATTCTCAAATTGGAAACAATGTAAAAAGGTCATAATTGTGTATGGGCATAAACTATACCCAGTGATTTTTTTTGAAATATGGGTCAAATGTCTGGAATTGTATAAAGTGTATGTTTAAAATGTAAAGGGGGACTTGTATTTTGGAAACTCATAGGTTGAATTAGTCATACAGGTGTATTCTTTGTTACTGTTATTGGGACAATTCTATAATAAATTTTTGTACTTAATCGAGCTACAACTGAAGGTTTTCTTCTTGGTTATTTCCTATCGGTATGTTAGTTTGAACCAGGTTTTGTAATATGTCCTATTTATGTATAATAAATTATAGTGGCTTGCCACTTTTTCTCCTCAAATCCAACTTGGGTATAACTTCATTTTTAGCAACTTTCATGAGGTTTTTAAGGAAATCAATGTTTCCAACCTTGCCACACCCTATAAATTCATCAAACACGTCTATTAGGACCTTCACAAGCTTGAGCCAACCTTAAATCTTGCTGCCCCCACATTTCATTGACATTAGCAAGTTGTAACTACCATTTTTGGTGCACAGGAGCACCTACACCACAATATCATTATGGATCATTTCAATAAGTAAAGTGTTAAATTTTTTATTTTTTTTCTTTAATGAGATCTAATAGAATCAATGGTCATGTATTAGGAGGAATTTTTAGGTTTTAGGGTAAAAAAAAATGGAGATCCCAACTTGTCCTAGTTGTTGCTTTGTAGCCTTTGAAGGAAAAAATAGTAAATTTATTTAGGGACAAGCAAGAATAGTGTTTTGAACATGTAATGATTCTATTTCAAGCCATTAAGTTAGGTCTTAGTAAAGTTAGAAGTGGAAAAGTGCAACATTTCATTATGAGTCATATTAATGTGAGAAATATTTGTATTTTGGCCTTCAACGGTCATTAAGGTTTCAAAAGTCAGTTAAGATTGGTGGGTAAAGGAATTGGGAGTTGGATTCCAATGCATAGCAATGTAATTAATGCCTCCAAGGGCTCGAGATAGGTTTGGTTGAAGGATTTTTTTTCTTTGAATCAATAAAGTTTTAATTGCTCAGTTCAGATTTTACTATTTTTCTTGTGTTTTTTGCCTGTGCACAGGCCATTCAAGCATTTTGTATCAAAATTTTATATATAAACACTATTAAAAGTCTTGAATTTATTTTGACTTCTTAATAGAGGGTTTCTTTATTCATTTTGTGCCTCAAAACCCATACTTTCTCTAGACGGGTTCCTAAATAGGGGAATAAGAGTTTTGCAATTTTAATGGTTTCAATCTCATCCCACCTACTGTGTGCCAATGTGACTCAGTGGGATGATTTTTTAGGGCTTAGGAAATGATATTTCAAGAGTGGAAGGCATGGAGAACTGGGTTTTGAAATAAAATGAAGAGTTAAAGGTCTAAAAATAGTGTTTTTTTCACTTGAAAATAGAGTTTTTACCCTAGGGTTTGAAAAATATTAGAGATACCACAAGTTTACTTGTTTTCTAAGCATATTTGGGCCTAAATAAAGGTGTCTAAGGTGGTGGAAGAGTTTGAAAGGTTGTGGAAGTGCTACATCCAATAAACCGTCAAGAATTACACTAAAAACAAGGGTTTTCTGATTTGATGATTACAAGTCCATACAAATGGAATCCAATTGCAGAATATTTGTTTTCTTAGAAATTTATTTTCTTCCCAAAGGTTTTAGGGGTATGTGCGGTGTTTGAAGGTATGTTGCTTTGCATTTTTAGGCTAATTGAGTAGCCTTTTCAAGGGTGAATGTCTGGGAAGTCAACGTTGGTCCAAAGGATTCTATGTTGTTTATCATATATGTTGTATAACTTGGATATGGGTGTTTGAATCAGTCATGTTTTGGTCTTGTGTTTTGGAAAATTTTGGAGTAATTGGACAAAAACTAATTTCTCACTATTACAAGGGTTTAAGGGGGTTAAAGAGGGAAATGTGTATTTATTTGCTTGTCAAGTTTTAAGGGAGTTTTGGACTGTCCAAAGAGGTCATAATAATATTGTTAGATGCCTCAAATAGGTAGGTTGCAAAGAGTTTGTGATTGTGCCCTTGTGTCTGCATCAAATTTTCACCTAATTTCACTTAGTTTTTCCTCGCATGGTAACTCACCAACTCAAGTACAGATGTTTCCAACTCTCTAAAATCCCATAGTTACCTTATACAGTCCTAATAAAATATACTATGGCCATACCATCCAGCTACAAACCGTACAATAGACGGTATGGCTTTTTACCACTTTGGACTCTTAAGGGAAATTGTCAGTCTAATGTAGCTTAGAGTGATTCGGCATATTTGGTGCAAAAGAGGACCATCCCTAGCATAAACGTGCCCATCCAAACATGTTGTAACAGTCTATTTGGTCGTACGAGTTGTTGAATGAAAGTTGCACCACTTTGCAACTTTACACTGCTTGCATCTAACAACTTTTCCCTCAACTAAAATCTTGCCACCATAGGAAAATTCCTCCGAGATAGAAAATACCAAGTGAGGTTATTGTATATGGGCCAAACATGATCCCACACCCTTAAACATAGAGTTTGTAAAAATTACGGTTTCCAAAAAATAGACCTTCAAAGATTGTTGCCTTTTAGCATTTTGGACTCTTAAGGGAAATTTTCGGTCCAATGTAGCTCGGAGTGATTCGGCGTATTTTTTTGCAAAAGAGGACCATCCCTAGTGTAAACATACCAATCCAGATGTGTTGGAATAGTCTATTTGGTCGTACAAGTTGTTGAATGAAAGTTGTGCCACTTTGCAACTTTACATTGCTTGCATATGACAACTTTTCCCTCAGTTGAAAACTTGCCACCATGGGAAAACACCTTCAAGATAGCAAAAACCAAGAGACATTATTGTAGATGGGCCAAACACGATCCCATAGCCTCAAACAGAGAGTCTGTAAATGTCATGGTTTCTGAGAAATAGCCTTTCAAAGATTGTTTCCTTTTAGCACTTTGGACTCTTAAGGGAAATTGTTGGTCCAATGTAGCTCAGAGTGATTCAGAGTATTTGGTTGCAAAAGAGGACCATACCTGGCGTAAACATACCCATCAAGATGTTTTGGAACAATCTGTTTGGTCGTATGAGTTGCTAAATTAAAGTTGCACCACTTTTGCAACTTTACACTGCTTGCATCTGACAACTTTTCCCTCAGCTAAAAACTTGCCACCACGGGAAAATTCCTTTGAGATAGCAAAAACTGAGAAAGGTTATTGTAGATGGGACAAACACAATCCCGTAGCCTCAAAAAGAGAGTCTGTAAATGTCATGGTTTCTGAGAAATAACCTTTCAAAGATTGTTTCCTTTTAGCACTTTGGACTCTTAAGGGAAAGCACTGGTCCAATGTAGCTCAAAGTGATTCAGCATATTTCGTTACAAAAGAGGACCATCCCTAGCGTAAAAATACCCATTTGGACGTGTTGGAACAGTCTGTTTGGTCATACGAGTTGGTAAATGAAAGTTGCACCACTTTGCAACTTTACACTACTTGCATCTGACAACTTTTCCCTTAGCTAAAAACTTGCCACCACGGGAAAATGCCTCTGAGATAGCAAAAATTGAGAGAGGTTATTGTAGATGGGCCAAACACGATCCCATAGCCTCAAAAAGAGAGTCTGTAAACATCATGGTTTCTGAGAAATAGCCCTTCAAATATTGTTTCCTTTTAGCACTTTGGACTCTTAAGGGAAATCACTGATCCAATGTAGCTCAGAGTGATTCGACATTTTTTGTTGCAAAAGAGGACCATTCCTAGCATAAACGTACCCATCTGAATGTTTTGGAATAGTCTGTTTGGTCGTATGAGTTGCCAAATGAAAGTTGCACCACTTTGCAACTTTACACTGCTTGCATCTAACAACTTTTCCCTTAGCTGAAAACTTGCCACCACGGGAAAACGCCTCCGAGATAGAAAAAATGAGAGAGGTCATTGTAAATGGTCCAAACATGATCCCATAGCCTCAAATAGAGAGTTTGTAAACATCACGATTTCTAAGAAATAACCCTTCAAAGATTGCTGCCTTTTAGCACTTTGGACTCTTAAGGGAAATCGTCAGTCTTAAAATGTAGCGCAGAGTGATTTGGCATATTTGGTTGCAAAAGAGGACCATCCCTAGTGTAAACGTACCCATTCGGATGTGTTGGAACCATGTGTTTGGTCGTACGAGTTGTTTAATGAAAGTTGCACCACTTTGCAACTTTACATCGCTTGCATCTGACAACTTTTCCCTCAGCTAAAAACTTTCCACCACAGGAAAATGACTCTGAGATAGAAAAAAATAAGAGAGGTTATTGTAGATGGGCCAAACATGATCCCATAGCCTCAAACGAAGAGTCTGTAAATGTCACGATTTCTGAGAAATAGCCCTTCAAAGATTGCTTCCTTTTAGCACTTTGGACTCTTAAGGAAAATCACCGGTCCAATGTAGCTCAGAGTGATTCGGCATATTTTGTTGCAAAAGAGGACCATCCCTAGTGTAAACGTACCCATCCATACGTGTTGGAATAGTTTTTTTGGTCATACGAATTGTTAAATGAAATTTGCAACACTTTGCAACTTTACATTGCTTGCATCTAACAACTTTTCCCTCAGCTGAAAACTTGCCAACACTGGAAAACGCCTCCAAGATAGCAAAAATTGAGATAATTTACTGTAGAGGGGCCCAACATGATCCCATAGCCTCAAAAAAAATGTTTGTAGGCATCACAGTTTCTGAGAGAAAGTTCATCAAATATTGTTGCCCTTTTGCACTTTAGACTCTTAAGGGATTTCGTTGATTGAAAATAGCTCGAACTGCTTCGGTCGATTTGGGTATGAAAGGGGGAAATACCTAACCTCAATGCCACCATCCAGATGTGATGGAACAGTCAGTTACGTCATACGAGTTGTAGAACATGATTTATTTATGTAGTTACAAGTAGCTTTTCACCCTCCAAATGAACTCCAATGTTGATTTTCGTGTGAATAAAAGCCATGAGACCATAGCTTGCTGCTTTATTTTTAATGGAAACTAGTGGATAGCAGAGTTAACTTCTTCATAGATTTAGTATTTGAGATTGCAAGAAGACATCAAAATGGCTAGTGTACTAAATCTTATGATTTCTAAAGAATGTTGATAACTCTACTCAATTGGCTTCTTTTTTCAAAATCATACAAATTGAACCTTGACATCAATAGACTCTCTATATCAATCAACCACAATTCAAGTTTCAATGATGAATATTTATCATGCATGTTTTAAATAACATTCAAGTTTATGGTGGTTTTGTTGTTTCTATGATGTTATGTGATATTCTAATCATATTTCATGCTTCTATGTTGCATATATATATTTTTTATTTTTACATGTCTTTTTTACTAACGAACCGAACCACCCCCCAAAAGAAATTAGCTGAACTAGCAAACCGAATCCCCTAACCTAAACAAGTAACTTAGTTTGTAAGTTAGTTATTGTGAGTTGGTCAGTTGTTTTGTGTGAGGGAGAGTCTTAAAAAAGGTTGAGGAAGTCATTTTGGGGATTGATGAATGTAATTTTGTGAAGAATAAATAAGATCATTTTAGGGGCAGCAGGCTTGAGGCCCCTTTAAAGCTAGTTTGAGTGCTTTCTTTTCATTTTTTGTGAGTTTTGTGCCAAGTTTTCTCAAGGCGAGTAGTGAACCCATATTTTGCATTTTTGAGTAAATTATGAATTATTGAATCCCTCCACCTACTATACCTTTCATGTGGCTCAGTGGAGAGGATGTGTACAATGTGATTTGAATGTGTGCTAGTCCATTTAAGAAAGGGGAAATGATTTTTGAGTCTTGGAGTTGTTGTCCTAAGCAAATCATTGCTTAAATTGCATGAAAATGAAGCTTTTAGCCTAGGGTTTGTTAAAATCAATGAGAGTGGGGGAATGTCTTTAATTTTTAAGCATATTGGGGTCATAATAGAGGTTTCTGAGGTAGTGGCATGGTCAGGGGAGTTGTGCAAGTGGTACTTTCAATAAACCCTATGCATTTGCATGGTAAACAAACGATTTCATGGGACATCCTACTAAAGGACCTGTAGGTGTAGAATAATCTTAGAATTTATTTTTTTATGAAACAACTCAAGATTGTTTGGGGTTTTCTTGTGAAGATCAAGTGTTTAAAGGGAACTCACTTTGTGAAAGAGGGCTAATTCACTAGCCTGGGATAGGGGTATGTTATTGGTTCTCAAATTTGGTCCAAAGGAGTCAAGAGTAGTTTTCACATATGTTTTCACCCCCACTCCGCATCAATCCATAGCTTGTTTGAAAGCACTTGTTTTAGGATTTTAGCCATAACAACAAGCCAGTGAACTGTTTGATAAAAAGCTTTGGTACACATGTATGAAAAATGTGGTGGCATAGACAAGGCAATGAATTGTTTGAAAAAATTCCTCAAAGAAATGTGATCTCATAAAATTCCATGAAAATAAAATGCAATTGATAGCTGTTCCTAGTAATTATTTATGTAATGTGAAGTAATTGTATAACTGCTTAGGTTGACTTTGTAAAAACTATATTGTAATTGAATTTTTTCATCTATCAGCATCTAGTTGTTACTTATGCAATGTTAAATAATGCTTTGAGTTTGAAAGATGTGCAATGGAATGTAATCAACAATATAAATATAAACTACATAATACAACCATTCTTTTTTATGCTCTTGTACATTGATATTTAACCATTGCTCACTTGATTAAATTTTCAAAGAGTTTAATCATGCACATGAGGAAGAAATTAAATTTTGATTGTCAACTTCTATATATCAAATTATCCAATAATCTTGAGTGTATCTCCATATACAAAAATGGAATCAACACCAACTCAAACAAAGTTTTACAAAATGTGGCATATGCCATCTCGATGTCTATTCAAAATTTAGATGCCAAAATGTCTATCTCATCCTAAACTACTGGTGAATCATCAAAATGGAGCCTCTTTGTAACACTCATTAGCTCTGAAGGTAGCTGCACAAGAAAAATTCAAACCACAATTGAGATTAGTTATACTATATGATTTAAAATTGAGTAATTAACATCAAAATCAATATACATTGAATTATAATTCAAATCTAAAATTTTAATCTTGATTACCTAAAATATTTGTCTCTTCAAAGGGTTAGGAGTCCTAGAATATTCCCCTCTCAGAGAACTAACCAAACCAACTTTTGTAATGTCAATCTACATATGTGAACAAAAACATAAAATTGATCCAAGTTAGCATACAATTGTCAGTAATAGGAACATATAAATACCAAACACAAAATAAAATAAACACATACCTCTTTAGGCTGATCTTTTTCTTTATCTCCTTTAGGTGTTTTGACACCTCCTCCTTGAGGTGTTTCAACACCTACTCCCTCAAGCGTTCCAATACGTAGTCCTTGAGGCATTGCGACACTTTTCAACAACAATGTATAGCTCATAACTGCCTGTACATAAAAATGACAAGTACATATGAAACTACCAATTTCTATTGGTGTATGTATAATCAATATAAGATCTTAAAAATATTAATTCAATTGAATTTTAGTTCAATTACCTTCCCCTTATCTAGCATTTCACTTCCATTATCTGGACAAGGCTGTATGTTGCTCGCACTTGTCAACAATGACGCATAGCTCATAACTGCCTGTACATAAAAATAACAAGTGCATATTAAACTACCAATCTATGTTAATGTATGTATAATCAATATAAGATCTTAAAATTCTTAATTCAATTGAATTTGAGTTCAATTACCTTCTCCTTATCTAACATTGCACTTCCATAATCTGGACAAGGCTGCACCTCGCTTGCACTAGGTATTTCCTACAAGAGGAAAATAAGATAAACATATAAGTTATTATATAATTTCATTTATGATAATTCAAATGACAAGCAAGTATTTAATAAAAAAATTTAAACGAGTGCCTAGGCCAACTATGTCTAAAACTACACTAACTGCCCCTGCAATGCCTATACTTGTGTGTAAGGCCTATATCTATTTCTGATGTTGCTGAGAAGGCAATCTAATCTATACACATTGTTGTGTTGTAGCCACCAAAGATCACCTCTTTCAAGGCACTAAGAGATCTAACACTGAATGTCTATCACCCCCACCATCTTTGCCTCCATCACCCCCATCTCTATCACCGCCACCACCACCATCTCCTCCTCCATCTCCATCTCCCCCATCCCCATCATCATTGCTCTCATCCTCCTCCTCCTCATCACCTCCTCCACCTCTCCTCTGTCTGGGTGCATCATCAACCAGTATAGGCATTGGCTCGTCTGGGATAAATATTCATGGAAAAGGATACGTGAAGAAATACTCTGCATACTCCTATGAATAGGTTGCCTTGATAATCTCTGGGTGGTACTCCCAAATAACCAGTTGCAACTTGGTATGTGTAGGATTATCATGGAAAAAAAAAGTCCTTAAGTGGCAAAAAAAATAAAATAGAGTTAGGCAACTTGGTGTAAAAAATCGAATAAGTTATCTATATTATTTTAAAAATATGTAAGAATAGAATCTATAGCAAATTGAATGTAGTTTCTAAACTACTAGGTTTGTTTAAAAAAAAAATCTATTTGGTGAAACTTTGAAATTTAAATGCACAGTAGTACTTAAATTTCAGGTAAAAAATAAGAAGTAGGTGTCTAATTGACCGTGCCTAACCACAATAAAATTATAATATTTTTTTATAAGATTTTAGATATAAGTAGAGGACTCATGTCCCAATGTGATTCATTTTTTTGTAATTTTTTTCCAATTTAATAATTAATTATGATTTTTTTATTACAACTTTTAAAATATAAAAAACTCGTCGTCTAACCACCTTAACTTGGTCAAAACTTAATGAAATTCAATTTTTCTTTTTAATCCTATAGTATCTTGAAGCATAGAATGTGACATATGTTTTGGATTCAAAAATGTGATACCGTTTGAAAGCTATATATGTTTTTCAATTAGCCTATCAATCAGGACTTTAGTCATAATTTGAAAACAAAATGAATAATAATTACTTATTAAATTTAAAGTAAATCATAATTTATATTGGTTGAAAGCTGAGAATCTCGTTTAAAAACCCTTTTTGTTTCATCAATTTTGGGTAAAAAAAAGCTGTCAACCACATACCCATCATATTGCCACTTTTTGGTCCATCATGATCCTACACATACCCAACTCCATATACTCCTGGTATGCTACACCATATGACAAGGTGGGTCCCCACTCTTTGGCATCTATCTATCTATGTGCATAATGGGAAACTCCATGCGATATGCCCTGTACTCTTTCGTACTGACGGAGTACCCTCATCAACAAGAATCTCTCAATGATGAACCATGTCTGCCCAATCAAGTATCTAGTTGTGCACATGTAGGGTATCTCTGTGTCATCCTTTGGCCACTGCTCACAACCAATATATGGCCTCAATGTCACTGTATTGAGATCATCTAGTACACACCTCTAGTACTCTAGTTTTCCCAACCTATGTTGGATAATTGGACCTATGTAACCATGCATGTAAGGTCTCCCAACTAGCTACTCTCTATCTGCAACAAGACACGTGATGGCTATATGCTCCCATGCTCATATCTATAATAGTGCAACTTTGGTTGACAAACTGCATCCTCTCAAATAGACCACCTAATGTAAATCATGATACAAATGGGCTAACATACAGGATCCCTAGGCATATCTAGTCCCCTGCAAAATCATCTACTCCAGAATCTGACCCCGTCCAACTGATAGTCCCTTTGACTTGCGGTCATGGCATAAGAATCATTCAATGAAACCAACAAGTACACATGGAAATGTCGCATAGGCATCGACCATCTCTCACCATGGAATCTCATACTTGCATATCTAGTCATCATTGAACACTCTGTGCAAAACCTCGGTCCCTCCCTACTCACTCTGTTTATATATAACCAGCTTTCCAACAATAGGTATCCATAGAATCTGATAGACATCCTTCGGTGGCACTGTCATCTCACCAGTGGCCAAAGGAAAGATATTATGCTCACCATGCCTTCTCTCTACTAAAGTTGTCAGGAGACACCTATTAATCCTAATCTAGGGCATATCTATCAGAGAGGACAATCTGCATTGTGCAATAACTACCTCAGCCTACACTAGGTGGGGTATCAAATCCCATGTCCTAGGGAAGCACTCTTGAATCTACAAATTTTCCAAAGGCTCCTATAATCACAAAATATCACAAATCAATAATCTCGTCAATCAGTCAAAATCAATCACATATAAATCTAATCAGCTCTAGTGAGACTTTGATCAAATATCGTGAGCATCAATCTATCATTCAACCTCGCCTATCATGAGGTTAATCAATCAATCTATCACTAAACCTCGCCTATTATGAGGTTAATCAATCAATCTATCACTGAACCTTGTCTATCGTGAGGTTTATCAATCAATCTATCATTGCACCTTGCCTAGATCATGAGGTCAATTAATCAATCAAACTATCATTGACCCTCGCCTATCATGAGGTCAATTATCATCAATCAATAATTAAATATCACCTATCATGAGATCAATAATCATCTAAATCTACCATGATTATCAATCAAAATCAAATCAAAGGCTAGCACGATCGAAGAACATCAAAATCAAGGAGTTTGCTGAAAATCTAATCTTTCTAACTTGGATGCACTAGAATAATTATTATATGCGCTAAAAATTTGAATGTGCTATAAAAGTTCACAAATGCGCCAAAACAAGCCATCAATGTGCCAAATTAGTGGATGCACAATCTAATGACATCAATGCACGCTATTTTAGGCTATCAATGCACTATAATATCCTATGTACCACAAAATTTTGTGGATGGGCTAATCTAGGACATGAATGTGCCATAATCCCTAATGTGTTATTTCATTTAGTAGATGCGTCAAAACTAAATTTCAATGCACTAAAATTGTGTATGCGCTACAAAATCTACTTCTATGCACTAAAATGATAGATGCACTATTACAAACTACAAATGCACTACATCAGAGGGTGTACGCGCTAAAACTCTAAAATCTAATTCAAAACACGAAAAAAGAGGGAAAAATGAATTGCACAAATTATGAGAAGGTTTTTTGAGGTACGTACCAGAGGTCCATATGCTGTCAGGCAATTGTGATGTCTCACACGCTCGAATCGATGTGTGTGGAAAGGGATCACCATCTTGCTCAAAATTGCTAAAATTACTCTCACTCAAATTTTCAAAATTACAAATGACACAAATGAATTCAAATTCACAACTTTTTCACCTTTTAAGGGGTAATTTGAGTGGTAATTGAGTGGGATTGAATTAATTTTTTTTTAAAGGGGTCTTAATCAATCAATTCATCACAAGGACAGTCTCAACATCATTTGTCGAGAGATAAATCACTTCAATACCATTTCATCATCAAATCATGAAAATTCAAAAAAATTCAAAAAATCCTAAAAATTCATTGATTTATCTCCTAAGGGGGCATATATCCATTATCACTCGAAAATCAGTGTCTAGGGCATATTGGAAATTTTTTGTTAGTACTAGTAGCAAAATTATTCTTTGAAGCAATGTGTAAACACATCACTTCAAAGAGGGGAAAAATGTATACACCTAAAAATGGTCTGGATAATCTAATTAATTAAATACAATTATTTGATTAATTAACCTTTAATTCATCTACTTATAAATAAATAGAAATATTTATTTATATAGTTCATATTCTATTTTCTTCATCTTAATCACATTATTCTATCTTCATTAAATAAACAAATTCACATAGTTTATTTTATTTAATTATCACCCTTTTATTAAATAAACAAATTTCAATTGTTGTTTTATTTAATAATATTCTTTCCTCCAAAGTTGAATAATTCCATTTTTCAACTGAGCACATGTCTACAACTTTTGTCTCAACAAAATTGAAGTTTCAATAATATATTCAATTATGCTTTATCTTTCCAACCAATTTTGGAACAATCTTGAGAGGCTTGGCTCTCTTCCTAGTCACATGGATAAATGTTTTATCCTCTCTTTGAGACTCTCCAACTTCTTCATCCTCTACCATTGATTTATCCAGATCAAATCTGAACCATTGGTTGTTGCCACATCACAATTTGCCTTTGAAAATCTATAAAAGCAACCTCTTTCTACAAGAAATGGATCCCAACTTTGAGTAAACTTACTCTATAGGAAATACATTTGAGCATACATCATTTGAGCAATCAACATTTTAGAATCATATCAGCAATCATATCAACATTTAGCATCATAGCTTTCATTTTCATATCATAGCATTCAACAATCATTATCATCATATCATATAGCAATCTTCATATAGGATTAGATTCCTTCATTTACAGCATTCTCATTCTCTAGGTTGTCATTTTAACAATCATAGTGCATACACGAGCTGAGAGCCACTTTGATTTAATAAATCCTTGGAGATAGAGAGCAATAGGACAGTTTTAGAGAAATCTGTGTGTTTTAATTAGATTAATTTGTTATTGGATTTTTCTCATATAATGTTTCAATGCAAGTGTGATTTTATTATTGATTACTCACATTTTATCCTCACACATACAATGAATATAGCTAGAATGTCTACCATATAAAGGATCAAACACACTCAAAGAGTTAGGACAACATAGCATATTTTCAAATTCACCTTTGATTGATTTTAGTCTTCTTAGATCAGTTGTGATCCTTATGATACTCCACATAATCTCTCACAAATCCTTATATTGTTAAATTTGATGTATTTTCTTCTCCCACCTAATGATAATGATATATGACTAATATATGTATAATTTTAAGTGTAGTATACTATCTTCTCCCAATTAATAATAATGATATATGAAAAAAAAATTATAATTGTCTCATTTATGTAAAAAATTCATGCAAATATGTCTTAGTATGATTATGAATGCTTTAAATTAGGAAAATAAATAAATAGATAGAACATTAGATTGTACAAATACATTGTTATTTTCTTTCTCACTATTTTTCCTTACATTTTTTTTTATCTCTAACTTTAATTTTCAAAGATTCATGTGAATTCTTTTTTTCTTGTTCCCAATAAGATTTAAAATGAACAAAGTATAATTATACTAATTTTTATAAGTCAACTTAAGAAAATAAAATTAAAAGAATTTTAAATCATTTTAAAATAAATATTAAAAATATACTTAAATATAAAAGTAAAGTAAAACATTCAAACATAAAATTAAAAAATAATATTATGTATATTGAATTATAAAAACATCTCTAATAGAAATAATAATATTTTACTCATAAATTATATTTAAAAAATCCTTAATTATATAAGTTCTCCTTTAATGTTTATCCATTACATTTTATATATTGGATTGTATTTAGCCGTGAAAAAACTACAGTTTAAGGAAGTCCTCTAGAATTTTTCTCCATACTGTGTGATGATTTCGACGCCTTTTGTTTCTTCATTTATTTTTTAAATAAATAATTTATGGTAATTTGTTAAAACCAACAGAGCACGATAATAAAAATGAGAAATTAAAGTGAACATGAAATTTTACTAAGAATTTGAATGTTAGTTGGTCTACGGAGAAGGGAAATTTAAAGGAAGAATAGTTGGCCTGCACAATCGCAGTGTCATTTTTACTCCCCATCTTTTTTTTCCAACAATTGTCCAAATTTCTTTTCAACTTTTTATCAAGTAGCCACGTGAAATGACCATCCTCATCATTAACTGGCAAAACTGAAAACAAAGGGCACTGTGTACTTACTCGTTACCGGCTCAGATTGAAAATGAAGCGCACTGTCTTTGATCATAATCAATGCACCATGGATTATTATTTTATGACAGAGGTCTTGCCCTACCACTCCAACCTTTATAACATGCAATAATAATGAGGTTTAAATTAAATAATAACGTACCTTCAAAATTGCTTTACCTTTAGTCACATACATCATCATCAAAATTTCTTTCGCTGGCCCCGTCCCCACTTTAATAGAAAGGGAGGAAGAAATGTTGCATGAAATATTGATCAAAATGAATGCACCATGGATTATTACTTTAAACTATTTTTCGTACTCCAACTTCACTGTTACCCATTCAATTCGCAGCTTTTACAGTGGGCAGTCTTAAAAAGACTTTTTTAAGCTTTATTATGTTATTAAGTGTTCACTTGACTGTATGTCGAGATAAACATCTATCAATCTTACAAGATATTCATCCGTCCATTAAACTTTACACCGGTTTACTATTTTTTTAAGACTTTATTTTATCATTTTTAATTTTTCAAAATATAAGATATCATAATTCATGATCTATTACATATTTTTTAAGCAGCGATATATGAAATACATTATAGATTCGACTTGGACTTGGAAATAAAGTTAGTTAATAAGTCATTGCATCTATTATTTCTAAAATTTTGAAGGTTATAACAATTATTAAAATCACTTTAATGGCGAAATCAAAACAAATTTGAAAGTTGATTAAACAAATTGAAGATTTAAAGGATATAATTTTGATATATGCTTCAATATCACAATATAATATACGAGTTTACAACTTTCATTTGAATGGAAAGCTCACATTACTCCCAATTCAAAACATTCAAGAGTAAATAAGATGTACTAAGATCTTAAGCGGCTACATTTTTTCTCAGGAATGAAGAAATAATTAGTAGTATTTTTATCAAAGTGTTTACAATGCCAAAGAGTTAAATCATAACATACTTCCCTAACTAGATGATGTAATGCATTATAAGTAACAAGTTATTAGTACAGACTTAAAAATGACACTTTACAGAAAGAATACAATATTGGTGGTAGTGTGTAAACTTATAAAGGTACAACTTATTTTATACAAGGAAATCTTATAGATGATACCCTAACCTTAGCAAAAAACTTGTAAAAGAAATATTCAAGTTGTGCAAAGTTCTTAAAAAGATTCATATGGATAGAATAGTGTGATAAAACATTTTGAATTCTAAAGAAGTTGAATACAACCTCTAACTTGAAAATTCCTAATCCTTATGGATACTTTGTAGTTATCACTTATACTTCTACATAAGGTTTTGAGGCGTTATAGGACATTAAAGACACATGAACTAAATTATGCACCTCATGATTAAGAGTTGACGATGCATGCACTTTAGCAATGGATACATTTCTTATTAGGGAAACCATTTTGAATTAAAAACATATAATCAAGGATTCAAATACACTTTCACTCAACAAATTTTGAATGCAAGGCAAAGGAGATAGTTAGGATTTCTAAGTGGATATGATTTTGAGATTGAATACACCAAGGGTAAAGAAAATGGTGTAGCAGATTCTCTAAGAAGAAGAAGGAATTAAGTGGAAATAGTAAACAAATGTTGATAATGGCAACCAATCACTTTTGAATTTAATTTATTCTCTTTGTGGGTAGCGATTATAGAGGAACTATCTAGGTAAAAGAGGCCTTAGAAAGGATTATGTACCCACATAAATAGTTCACATCAAACCTAGAGATTATAAAATATAATTACATGATATATAGTATTTATTGATCTCATCTGGAAGCAGTGTATTTAGGTAGTTTGGAAATAATGGATGTTCTTAATATTTAGGCATTCAACGATGAGATTTAGGGAGTGTCCTAAATAATTATGTCAACTTAATTAATAATACTAGCACTTGCACCCCAATGAGGTGCAATACTTACACCGATAGGCTGAGCCCACATTATTTATAGTTGTGAAAGAAGTGAACGACGTGAAGAAAGCAGTGATCTATCTCACCTATCCCTCTCTACCTCTGCCTTCCTCTCTCCCCCCTTCTATATCCCTCTTGCTCTCTCCTTCCCTCTATATTTCTCTCTATATCACATATCCCTCTCTACCTATCTCTCTCTCCATCCCACCTATTTCTCTCACTCTCTCCTCTCTCTACTACTCTCCCTCTCTCACTTCTCTCTACCTCTCTCCTCCTCTAGTTCTCTGCTCTGTCTCCACTTTATCCTCTACCTCTCCTTCCTCCTCTCTCTCTCCTCTCTCCTGGCTCTCTCTTTCCTTCTCTCTCTGCACTTCTTTCCTATCCACCTCTCTCTCCTCCCCATCTCTATCTCACTTATCCCTCTCTCCCTCCCTCTGTCCCTTTACCCTCCTCGTTCTCTCTCTTTCTCTATCCTTCTCTCTCTACTTCTTTTCCCTCCTCTATCTCTTTCTCTATCCTTCCCTCTCTACTTTTCCCTCCTCTCTCCCTCTTTCTCTATCCTTCCCTCTCTACTTCTTTACCCTCCTCTCTCTCTTTCTCTATCCCACCTATCCCTCTCTACCTCTCCCTCCCTTACACCCTCCTCCCTTCTCTCTCCCTCTTGCTCTCCCTTTCCCTCTCTACCTATCCCTCCCTTGCATCCTTCTCCCTTCTCTCTTCCTCTTTCTCTCTCCTTCCCTCTCTACCTATCCCTCCCTCCATCCCACCTATTTCTCTCTCACTCTCTCCTTCCCTCTCTACTTTTCTTCCTCTCTCACTTATTCCTCTCTATCTCTCTCTCCTTCCCCCTCTAATTCTCTATATCTCCCCTATCCTTCTCTACCTCTCCCTCCCTCTCTCTCTCTCTCTCTCTCTCTGGCTTTCTCTTTTCTGCTCTACTTCTTTCTATCCCACCTCTCCCTCTCTCTCCCTATCTCTATCTCACTTATCCCTCTCTACCTCCCTCTATCCCTTTATTCTCCTCTCTCTCTCTTTCTCTATCCTTCCCTCTCTACTTATTTTCCCTCCTCTCTTCTTTATCTATCCTTCCCTCTCTACTTCTTTTCCCTCCTCTCTCTCTCTTTCGCTATCCTTCCCTCTCTACTTATTTACCCTCCTCTCTCTTTTTCTCTATCTCAACGCACTCAACTATTGCCATCACCAGAGGAGATTCCAGATCTTCCTGTCAAAGGCATAGAGGATGTTGCTACTCAAGGACAAAGAATGTAATCATGTGATCTCTTGTTTATGCTATCTATTTTTTGTCTTTCCTTTTTGCTTTATATTTACTTATGGTACTGTTGTAGATTTAATGTCCTTAACAACGTTTCTAAGGTTCTATGTTTGGCATATAACACCTATCTGTATTGGGTTTCTCTGATCCTATTATGAGGAAATGATTTTAGATTTAGCTTCTAGTTTTGATATGGTTCTTCCATGACCATCTAATATCTAGCATTCTACAATACTTAATTTTGATGTAAAAGTTTACTTACCAAAAAAAGGAACAACATCCAAAAAACATAATTTTTATGTAGGTGACAAATGTGTTATCCTTGCAAAATTGTTCCATGTTACTCATCCAACCTGTGTTATCCATGTTCTCCTGTTAAATAATTAAAGTTTTACCCTAAGAAACAACATATGACATATTACAGTTAAAGTAGGATAATAGACAAGGTAAACGAAGTTCATTTCTTTGGGGTAAGCAACAAAAAACTATAATAAAAGAACCCACTTCAAACCGTCTTATCAGAAATAGGAAACAAAAAATGACATCAAAACAGGCTTGGACCGAGAGACCAAGGTTCTAATGTTAAGGTGTATAAATCCAACAATTTACACATTTTAATTATCATAAAAAAAAGACAAATTACAAATCATTCAATTTTCTCTAAATATAAATATACATCATATTGATATACAGGAATCGGCGTCAACTTGACTTGAATTCAGATATAATCCCAAGCATTCCTTCATGGATTCCTCTTCAAAACTTGTTGTGTTTAAGAATCAGTGGTGGGTATTTCCAAAGATTGTGGCAGAGCGATATGCAGGTATGTTGTCCTTCTCCATTGAAATTTAAGTCTTCACTAATGGTAAATACATATTAGATGTGAATTATGTTACGATAGTTTCTTTGCTATTGGGTACAACCAAAGTTGAAAATAAATTTATTTTGATTATCAGGCACCCTCCCATTTAAAAGAGCTGCACATTGCTGGAACCTTTGTGAAAGAATTGAAGATTTGTCAGGAAAATCAAATAACATGGAAGTAGTAGTGTTACATGCTGAAGAACTTCAAATGGATATTTGTTCTTTATTAGGATCTCTTGGAATGAATCTCGGTAGTTTAAATGTGGTGGGCCGGGAATTGACAGGAGACCTGGCTTCTGCCGATACTACAGAGGGGACTCCTTTTAAGTCCTTAGTTATCTCTGATTTCAAACTACCTTGGGAGGGGGAGGTGGCTTTGAATAATGAGGGGTGCTCTAGAGTAGTAATGAGTGACGTAAAAAATTTAGAGATTAAATGCCGTCATCTTGTAACTAAAATTTTTAATTACTGGCTATTGTTGTCAACGCCTGCAATCTCTCAAAATTTGTAAGATGGAAAATCTTAATATTGAAGCGGATTTAGAAATGATAAAGACGTTGAATTTTCTTGAGATTACCAACTGTAATTGTTTTAAGAGATTGTCATTAATACCTGATCTTTCCAAGCTTAGAGAATTGAAGATTGAGAACTGTTTAGTTTTGGAGAGAGTGTCAGGAATGCCAGATCTTACAAAGCTGACACGGTTGTACATTAAAGAATGTCATGAGCTTGAGGAGTTGCCAAATCTTACCAGACTGAGCTGCTTGGAGCAAGTTGAGATTGACAATTGTAATAAGCTTCAAGACATTACGATGCCAATGGCACCGATCAGGCTGTCTGTACAAAGCTGTATAAATTTGAACAGAGTACCTGGTGATCTTAGAAAGCTTACAGAGTTGTGCATTCAAAATTGTCCACAGCTTAAGGAGTTGCCGACTCTTTGCAGAGTGAGCTGCTTGAAGAAAGTTGAGATTTACTCCTGTCAGAACCTAGAGAACATTACACTGCCAACAACACTCATCAGTCTGTCTGTAAAAAGTTGTAGAAGTTTGCAAAGAATAGCTGGTGAATTTATAGAGTTTACAGCATTGTACATTAATGATTGTCCTGAGCTTGAGGAGTTGGCAAGTCTTTGCAAAGTGAACTGGTTGTCCAACAAATGGAGATTGACTCATGTAATAAGCTACATAACATTACGCTGCCAAGGGCACTGATCAGGCTGTCTATAGGATGTTGTAGAGATTTGCAAAGAGTAGCTGGTGATCTTACAAAGTTTACAGCGTTGTACATTAAAGATTGTCCTCAGCTCGAGGAGTTTCCAAGATTTTCCAGGGTGAGTTGCTTAGAGCAAATTAGGATTTACTCCTGTCAGAAATTGGAAAACATTACACTGCCAACAACACTCATCAGTCTGTCTGTACGAAGCTGTAGAGATTTGCAAAGATTAGCTGGTGATCTTACAAAGCTTACAACATTCTATATTAGAGATTGTCCTTAGCTTGAGGAGTTGCCAAGTCTTTCCAGAGTGAGCTGCTTGGAGCAAATTGCGATTTACTCCTGGAAGAAGCTAAAGCACATTGCATTGCCAACAACACTCATCAGCCTGTCTGTACTAAGCTACAGAGACTTGCAAAGAGTAACTGTAGACGGTGATCTTACAGCTCTTACATGGCTAATCTTCAGCAGGCTGGACTAGAAGCTGGCACGGCTCATGACCCTCTGCATGCTGGAGCGGGGCAGAATGGCATCGAGTGAGTTGAAAATGGCGTAGTAGTAAAGCGCCTCCATGAAGCGGCCAAGGAAGAATGGTCCATTATGGCTGGCGTCTTGTTCCACCAGCGTAAGCACCTTGGGCCGGAGATTATTTATTGCCTGCAGCACCACTTTGAGCGACCCCCTACTCTCCTTCCCCACACAGTGCAGCTCGACCATGCTGTTCACAGTAAATATTAAATGTTTCAACTGCTCGAGATTTTCTTCGGGCGTGAAAAATATAGTTGGCCATGTCCAAGCATGACAAGCCGTATGCCGTCCACATCATGGAAGACAGGACCTAGGGTTCCTGCCGGCCAGACTAGAGGAAATGTCGGTGGTTCCCCACATAGAATAGCCTATCGGCTAAATATATGTTTGTATATATATATATATACCTAAAATTCCCATTTACAGACAAATTGTGCAACTTCTCAACAATTTTTTTGCAATAAAACTAATTTATCAACACAAATTCTTGGTTTAAATTTTAAATTTGATATGAACTATTTCAAATCCAAAATAGAGGTTTTCAAATTTCATTTTCTATTGTTTGAATCTTTCTTTGTTTTCTTTTCCCATGATGTCAATAGAGGTATTTTTTTTTAAGTTTTGAAACAAGATTTGACATGGGTTTTCCTTCCAAATCAAACAGAGTTTAAATCTTTTCAACGACATAATAAAAATTTGCAAAACATTTCAAAATGAAAACTAAATTTATAGAAAGAAAACCCGGTTTTCTCAAAAGCTTGAAAGGTTGCCAGTGGTGCTCTGAATTCTTATTCTATTTCCAACTCCTCCAAGAAGTCCAACTTGCTTCTCCAAATCCAAATACAATCCAACATGAACAAAACCCTCTTTCCCTTTTTTTTCACAGCAATTTCTCTCCACAATTCAAAATTAAAATTCCTAAAATCAAATTGGAATGGCTCTCATAATTCTTCCCCAAATTTAGTCAACTTCCCTAAAATATCCCATCCACCATAGTTATTGCAAATTTGGAGATATTTTTATTTTTATTTTTTTTAAATTTAAAACCCAAAATTTCTTTTCAACTTGAATTTGCACATTTTAAAATTACTTTTGAACAAAAATGAATTTAACTCTTTTAAAAAAAAAATCTTTTAAATACTAATTTTCAAAAAAATGCAATTTAAAACATATTTTCATTTTCCCAATTTCAATCAAAATATCTATTATTTCCAAAATGAATAACTTAATTCAATTCATCTCCAATAATTTAATTAATCAATAAAAGAAATCTAATCCAAGATTAGATTATTTTATTAATTAAATTAAATTAATTAATACGATAAATAATATTTCTAACATTGCAACTAAATTTATTTAATAAACAACCTAAATACAAAAGCCATTTATTTACCATTTTTT
Source organism: Sequoia sempervirens (assembly GCA_007258455.2). Taxonomy (NCBI): domain Eukaryota; kingdom Viridiplantae; phylum Streptophyta; class Pinopsida; order Cupressales; family Cupressaceae; genus Sequoia; species Sequoia sempervirens. The sequence continues at coordinate 271,237,118 of VDFB02086081.1, read as the reverse complement.
TTTAACTTGAAATTGAATAAATCAAGGAGAGATGAACAACAAATTAAGCAACTTAATCTGACTAAAACCCGATGGCACACTATGACTAGGGTGATGACTTGGCACAAAAAAATATAGCTATTATCTCCCAATAGAATACCGTTGGCCAATGGACATGCTCAAACCTAGGAAATTAGGTGGAGTCGATGTCCTGTACTTGTCAACCTACGAACAAAGAGTATATCAAACATGCATATATATGATATAATAAAACACACCATGAAGAGGAAATCTCATAATCGTAGGGCACTCGCAAGCGAGTGATACAATCTCGTCCCCTTCACCAATACAGACTTTCTAACTGACGAGTCTAACATCAATAATATACTCAAAATCATAAAGCATCATTAATTAAATATCTGCTAAGCTAATTCAAAATAGGCCATAATGATAACATTAGAGTAAAATTCCATCACATAAAAATATAACATATGCACCACTTGATAGTTTGCGATCAAATATTAACCAAGTACCAAAGTCAAAGTAATAGCAGAAAAAAGCATAACAAAGGAAACATTGTCTGATCAAAAGAGCCAAAATGGAGGGGTGCTACAAAATGTGATTTTTTAAAAGGGATTTTTGTCAAACATTTCAAGTTTCTTTGAACTTTATTCATAGCTAGACTTGGTGAGTCATCCACAAAACCATTAGGCTCGCCTGGCTAGAGATACATAAAAATAATAGATCCTCTCACAAAATCCCCTTTTAAATGGCCAGTGTATGCAGATTGTGCCATATTTGTCCTTTCAACTCCACGTGACTGGTTATCAAACCATCAATCTTTCCCTTTCTCTTTGTTGCTTGAGTAACTAGGAAGAATACAGGTGGCATTTTGTTGGGTTCCCTCTGCTATTCTTGGATCATAAACTCTCTACAATATATGTTGATGAAGTAACGATGTATGTCTATCTATAACAACACTTGAAACATGAGAATCTAAGGAGTTTGGTAGTAGACCACCAATGGCATGTCTTTGTTGAGATGGTTGACAAATTCTGAGCAATTGATGTCAATATCATTAGACTTTTTTTAGCTGCACTATCCTTCTAAAGTTCTTCGAGATGTTGTTTGTTTGATTGGTGAGATTAAATACCACTTCATTATTGAGAGTTCCATGCCAACTTGAAGAATTGAAATCATTTGAAAGCATTGAATATGATTGCTTCTCCCATCAATTCCTTTTCTTATCTTAGCATTGTTCCATATCATTCCAAGTTCCCACTAAGCTCATAGTTGTGTGTGTTGTATCAGGTACTTTTCTATTTATGTTTATTTTTCTTTGGTTTGTGTTTTTGATAGGGATGGGTCTTTATTGTTGTTTTTCATGGGAACTTACAACTTTAGGTGCTAAACATTTAGATTCCCTATGCTTTGAGGTACTGTGTGTATCTTTTGTGTTGTTTATTTATGTGAAAACATAAAAAAATAAAAAAGACACACCTAATATATGTTATTTCTAATTTATAGCTGCATGCATTGACTTTTGTGGTTCAATAAGATTTGTGGATTCAAATGTTGTTGTAAACTGATGTACTATGTAAAAAATGAAACCTTTTGACACTATTGATAGATAAGTAGCATATGGATGGAAAGAAGGAGCATCCATAAATTTGAATTGATCTTTTCTAACTGCTTTATGATCTTTTATTGATTAAATATTGAAGGTAACACAAATACATAGTTAATGCAATATACATGGTCAACATAAACTTGTGGATCAATCTTTTTCATGTTTAAAATGAGTTGATGTATAAAGTGGGTTGTCATGCTTTTTTTTTTACTACTTTTGATCTTATGGGGTTCCTTCAACATTGATTTTTTAATGTTATAACCATTTTTTTTTATAGGTACTTCTCACCAAGGCAAAAACAATCACAAGTGAAATTGAGCTGGAAAATTAGGCATTGAATTCAAATTTGACAAAGTATTTATAAATACTTTAAAGAGATTTCATTCTACGCTTTAGTTTTCTCTTTTAGATCAACTCACATAATTTTGGGCTCTAAAAAAAATGTTTTGATTTTCGCTACAAAGGCTTAAAATGAACATTAGAACACAAGATAAAGTTGGTTTTGGATTTAAAAAATTGAACAAGGAAAACTATCACATTTCCTTTGGTGCTTAAAACAAAGTCATGAGTGCTTTCAAAGACTTAAAACAAATGTGTCTTTTATGCAAAAGAATCCCATTTAAAAAGGTGTATGCACTTCTCTCATGCTTCACGGTGATCTTGAGAATCAAAAGTCTTTTTGATGACATTAAGTTGCATAAATATTTCCTCCACACTTCATTTTGGGAAATAAAACTAAACAAATCTTGCAAGTGAGTCAGGTATATTGCGTTTGTTCTCCCTTTGTTTCTAAATGAAGGTCGATCGAAATACAAATGTGCTTGCTCATTGTTGTTTACCTTTAGAGGGGTCTGCCTACGAGACACATCTAAAAGGATACATCAAAGGTGACTCCGACTGGTTTTTCATTTGGGCTGGTATACAAATGGATAATACTAAACTGTCAAGTCCTCATGGTATGTAGGCCTTAGCCGTACAGTGTCTTTTAGAATGGGGTACTATGGAAAAATTATAAGTGCCCCTAGTAGGATTGATTAAAGACTTTAGTGGCTTGTTGGACACTTGCAAGGTGCCATGTCCCTGATGTCCTATCATTAAGAACCTTGTTTGTAGTAGCCAACCAGTCCTCCAACGATTTTATGAAAATGGTGAATTGGAACTTAGATTCCAAGAAGTTACTTGCCATGTTTGATCTTGGTTAAAATATAGAGGTTAAGACTTCATTCTTAACATACCTTTATATTTTTTCCTTGGTTGCATGTAAAATCATCTCTTCTACTATGAAGGGCATGAGGAAAGCTGACCAAGAAAAGCATACCAATTGAGCTAGGATGTTATATTGCTTGTGAGTCAGTTTGAAAACAAAATGCTTGGATCCAAAACATCGAAACCAACATTCAACGAATCATCAAAATTTCAAACTCTTTGAGAGGAACAAATACCTTTGAAAAGTCCTTATGTTACTACTTGTGCCTAGGGGTTCTTATTCCTAGAAGGCTTCTAAACACTGAGACCTATATCTTGATTTGTTCATTTCAAAGTCAACAATAGCAAACTATGCTCTTGAAACCTAGATTTTCACATAATATCCAGACCTTGTGGAATGAAAATGGAATTAAGACACAGACATTCAATTTGAAACTAATCAAGAAGTGTGTTTGTGGTAAAAGCAAGTCATTAACCAAGATTAACTCAAATTGAACCCCACACATGTGCTTGTTTATATTTTTATCATCTTTCGAGCAAAAATTGGTCTTTTGGTTTGAACTACTCTTAGATAAAAGTGTGTTCTTCAATATATTGGTCTAGGAAAAAAATTCTCTCTAAGTCTCTTAGGATCAAATTCAAAACTTTCATCCATCCCCCAAACATCAAATCAAAATCATCTCATAAACAATTCTTGGAAATCTTCAAAAAACGCTCATGCTAAACTTTGGGAAAATCATTTGAACCAAATCAAAATCATTTTGTTTGATTAGATGTGTGTAGATGAATCCTTCTCCACATATTTAGTCAAATTATCAATCCTTGTGAACAAATCTATCCCTTGATCAACATCCAACATCTCTTGGTTTATGAGTTCACTATCCAAAATCCAAAATCAGATCAAATCAAAATAATTTTGTTTGGTTAGTTGTGTCTAGATGAATCCTTCTTTAGACATTTATTCAAATTAGCATCTTGTGGAAAAATTTACTCTAGGAAAACATCCATCCTCTTAGAGTTTATGAGTTCACTATCCAAATCAAACTAATCCCAAATCAGATCAAACATCAATCCAAGTCCTAAAGTTTAGTATCCTCTTGAAGGTTTCCTAAGAGTTACAATCATTCACCAATCATCCTTCTTTGATATCTCATCACCATCCTTTTGATCCTTAAAATCTTAGACTTTCTTTTTTGTACCTATAGTTTGGATCAGCCCAAAGAATTAGAGGTTCACCTCCCACATTCTTAAAAATTGATCCTTATTTTATGATCCAAACTAGACCTCAACAAAAGAGGAACATGGAATATAAACTTGATCCATACATCATGAGTTATCCAAGTCAACTGAACTTTCAAAGCCTTACAATGCCAATTGATTATCAACACTCACATTTATATAATCCGTACATGAGATCATTATCTCCTACAAACCTCAATGGTACAACAAATGTGAGTATTCTCATTCAAAATTTTGGAACACCTTTCCCGATGGTAGGTTTAAGTCCAAGTCGAAACTTACAAATCTATCAACCAAACACTCAATGCATGATTCTTCCATAAAACAACATCATCCCACCAAATCCCTACATGCCAAATGTGAATCTACCAAGTACAACTTTATGAATCACACAAATGTTGTTCAAAGTACAAACACGATGATAACAACTCCATATACAAATATTAGTCGAGGTAACACCATGCAAAATCAAAGTTACCTAAATCAAGGAAATGTTATTCCCAACATCAATAGTGTTCAATTTCAACCCATAATGCCAAATCTAAACATCATCCCAAATTAGAACATTTTCCAAAATCAACTTGTCCATGATCCCATGCAAACACCATTAGTGTACATAGGAAATCTACTTGAACAAAATCCAAATCAAGGGATTCAAATTAAAAATCAAGACCAAGTTTTACTAGACCAAATTGCTTCACTTGACAAACTAGCTGAATCCTTGAAACAAGAGACATTTTTACTCCAAAATAAATGTAATCTACCATTGATTAAACCATGCCATCAAAGAATTAAGTTTTTTCCACAACCACATCAAGAACAATATCTCCAATGTCAAGAAGTTGGATATCAAGATCAACAACATCAACAACAAACCCAATTACCCCATCTCAAAGATCAATTGCCACATTTCCAAGACCAATCACCACATCTCCAAAATCAATCACAACAAGGTCAATTTAAGACACAAATCTCACAAGGTAACAAGAAAAATTGCACACCACTTGGGAGACCAATAAAATTAGTCCTACAACAATTGGTATATGAAAATATCATCAAAATCCTCATTTATGCAAATATCAAGAACTA
>VDFB02086081.1:271149944-271231875 GCA_007258455.2 Sequoia sempervirens | reverse complement strand
TGGCTCTACCCTTAATGTGTGCAGTGTAAATCTCCTAGATCAATTACATGTGGATAAATTGTAAATCAAACATGATTCCTTATCTATTAGAGGATTTGAAAATATTACAAAGCAACTGCTTGGTGTAATCACTTTACCTATCACAGTAGGAGTGGTTACCTTGCACACTCCTATTCATGTCATGCCCTATGAACTTGCATACAATCTTGTTTTGGGAAGGCCATGGATTCATGAGATGCATGTAGTACCTTTGACCCTTCATTGAATAATGAAATATGTCTATAACAACTAAGTTTTTCATGTTCAAATAGATCCTGAGCCTGAAAGTTTCTTACAACTTGAAAAAAGAACAAGTCATTTGAACACTTTAATTCCAAAATCTCACATAGAACTCCTTGAGACTAATAAACAAGAAGAAGAACTTGTGTCTAAATTATTAGGTGATGATTGGGGTACAGTAGAATTCACACCTTCATTTATGGATGAATACATAATCACGTGAAGAGGATGGAAAAAAAGAACAAACAATGGTTATGACAACTCAGAATTTGGAAGAATCCTCCCCAACATCTATCTCATCTACTTTGGAATAAAATACAACCTACACAACAAATTTGATGAGATAGATCATCAATAACCACCCAATCCAAAGGAAATGGAAATAATTTATGGACGATGTTATGAGCTTGTGAAACAATTGGGATATAATGGTAAAGGATGTGGAAAGAATGAGCAAGGAATTTGAGTTCCTATAGAACCTAATACACAAGAGATAAAGAATGGTTTGAGATATTCTTTTTTCTAAGACAACAAAAGCAACTCAATGACCATCACTCAATATCAACATCACATGTAAACCAAGAATCAATCTTATGCTAAAGCATCCTGAATTTCTTGATATGGATTCACCACCATCATGGGAGTATGTTGAAAGTGATGAAGCTTTGAAACAAATGTTAGGTGCTTCTGATAAGCCATATTATTCCAAGAGAAAAGTTACTTGTGCTATGATAAGTACCACACAAAAATATATTGATACTAATGAGACAAAGACGAGCATGGAACCATATGATCCTAAATTTCCTATGTCTAATGCACTCCCCTTAGGAGATACAATTGATATACCAATGGAAATATATGATAAAGAAAAGGTTATTAAGATTGGGAAGTGCCTTGATGATGAAGAACAAGAGGATACTACAACCTTTCTTCATGACTTTCCTGAAATTTTTGCTTAGAAATATTCAGACATGCTAGGAATAGACTTGAAGATAGTAACACATAAAATTGTTCTTTCTGAAAATGATAAGCTTGTTCAACAAAAGATACACAAAATGAACCCTAAGATAGCCTTTCATGTTCAAGGAGAACTTGAAAAACTCCTCAATGTAAGTTTCATTCGACCTATTGATTATTCTCCTTGGATTTCAAACATTGTCGCAGTTGCTAAACTTGATAATCATATTAGGATATGTATGGATTTTTGTGACTTGAATAAAGCCTCCTTAAAGGACGATTTCACCTTCCTAATATTAACATGATCGTGGATTCAATTTCTAGACATGATTTTTTGTCATTCATGGATGGATTTTCTAGTTCTTTATTAATCCACAAGATCAATACAAGACAACATTCACAACTGTTTGGGGAACATTTGTTGGGTTATGATGCCTTTTGGATTAAAGAATGCAGGCACAACTTATCAAAGAGCAATGACATTGATATTCCATGATTACATACATAAAATATTGGAAGATTATGTTGATGACATCCTTTCCAAATCCTTAACAAGACAAGACAATGTCAATGTCCTTTGAAAAATCTTTGAATGAATGCGTAAATACAACATGAGACTTAATCCAAAAAAGTGTGTCTTTGGAGTAGATAGTGGAAATTTTTTAGGGTTTATCATATCTCAGAGGGATTGAGGTAGACACAAATAAAATTGATGCTATAATAAACATGCCACCTCCTAGGAACATTTCTCAATTGCACACATTACAAGGAAGAATTCAAGCCATCTATCACTTCATCACGTCCTTAGTTGATCGAACATTACCTTTCACACATCTCCTCAAGAAGGATGTACATTTTGATTGGAATGAGGATTGTAAACAAGCCTTTGAGATTTTGAAGGAATACCTTGCAACTCTGCCAATTTTACAACCCACTATGATAAACAAACCATTCATCCTTTACATAGCCACATTAGCCCATGCTCTTGTAGCATTGTTGGCTCAACAAGATGACAATAAAAAATAACATCATGTTTATTACTTTAGTTGAACTTTAATTGATTATGAAACATGATACACATCAATCGAAAAAACAATGTTTGGCTCTTGTATTCGCTACTATATTTGTAACATTATTTACTAAATGTTGAAATACAAGTCATGACAAAATTTGATCCTCTCAAACATCTTTTTAATAAAACAGAATTATTAGGACGTCTAGCTAAATGGGTAATGTTGTTGAATGAGTTTGACCTTAAGTTTGTTTCACAAAAAATCAATCAAAGGCCAAGCCTTGACCAACTACTTAGCTGACACTCCTCCTCTAGCGTTACGTAGTAATGACTCTTTTCGTAATGATAGTGTGTTGACAATAGAAGCTAAAACGTGGGAATTATATTTTGATGGATCTAAGTGTAGAACAGGCTTTGGTGCTGGGGTTATATTGATCCCACCTATAGGAAAGCTATTCCCTTGTCATATTGATTCAATTTCCTATGCACAAATAACACAGCTGAGTATGAGGCACTAATTGCTGGATTGCGTGTTTCTTTAATCATGGGTGTCAAAGATATTAAGATATTTGGTGACTAACAATTAGTAATTAAAAAAATAAATGGAACGTATCAGGCCAAGCATGAAAAATTATCCAAATACAAAGATCTTATCATTCACTTGCTAAAGAAGTTTTAGATATTTACCATTGATAACATCCCATGAAAAGATAATCGGCTTGCAGATGCAATGGCAAGTGTGACCTCTCTTATATCCCCTCATGATCCTTACAAAAATTTCACATTCACTATTCACCCTATCATGAAACCTTCAATCGATGCAAAAACGGAAGAGGTTTTAATGAAAAATGAGGAAAACTCAAGTGAATGGTATGATACTATATTCAAATATTTGAAAAGTGGTACCTTTCCTGAGCCAACAACTAAAAACCTCCACATGCTTGTTTACGAAAGCTTGCATCGAAATATATAATCCTCGCCAATGTGCTATATCAAAGGTCATTCAATGGTATCTTACTTAGATGCTTAAACAAATCTAAGATACTTCTAGCACTTCACCAAGCCCATGAAGGTGCTTGTGGTTGAAATTTTTAAGGGAAAACATTTGTTCAAAAACTTATCTGTATTGGGTATTATTAGCATAACATGGAACATGATTACTTTGATTATGTTTGAAAATGTCATAAATGTCAAGAATATAGCAATTTACGTCATGCTCCTACTAGTGAAGTCCAAACTCAACTTTTGACATGGCCCTTTGTGGTTTGGGGATTAGACATTATAGGGAAAATTTCACCTCCTTCTTCCGTTGGACATACCTTTATCATCACTGCAACTAATTATTTCACAAAATGGGTAGAGGCAATTCCTCTTCAATCTACAACAACTAAAGTAATATGTCGTTTCATCTTAGAACACATTATTGCTCACTTTGGATTCCCCTCTGCATTAGTCTCTGATAATGGTACACCATTTAAGAATAATGATGTGAAGAAATTTTTGGAGACCTTTAATATCCAACATCATTTTTTGACACCTTATTACCCACAATCTAATGGTCAATCCGAATCAACTAATAAAGTTCTTGAACAAATTTTGAAGAAAACTATTAATAAAAATCATAGGGATTGGCACACACAATTACATTATGAACTTTGGGCCTATCATACAAGTGTTCGATCTTCCACATGACCACCCCTTATAATTTGGTTGATGGTAGTGAAGCAATAATGCCCTTGGAGTTAGAAATTCCTACACTAATAATTTCTCTTCAAGGACTTGTTGATGATAAACATTATCGCAAACAACAATTACACTAGCTTGAAATGCTTGATGCACAACAAATTAAAGCTCTTGAACATCTTCAAGCTTATTGCAAAAGGAAACATAATCATTACAACCATAATGTTATCCCTTGATCATTCTACAAGGGTCACTTAGTTATATCTACTAATTAACACAACGTCAATGCTGACCCAAATGAACTTGACAAATTCAATTCTAATTGGTTAGGATCTTACATCGTTGACATAACTTTTGGGTCTCGTGCATACATGTTAATTGAACTAGATGGAACACCCCTTAAAGAACCTATCAATTTGGTGCATTTGCATCAATATTATGTCTAATCCATTTGAATAGTATGAATGATAAAGTAGTGTTATTAGAGATATTGGGTCATATACTCTATTCTTTCACATTGCTTCATTCTTGACAAATCAATCATGCATATGTCTTGAGCACTAAAGTGATTATTTAATTCATTTTTATAATTACTTTAGGTTTGATACTATTCAAATTCATCTTGTGTACTATGATAAGTTAGATCATTAATACATTTAATTTAGCATAACATACTTAATCATCATGTCATATATAAAAGAAATTGCAATAAGTTTTAATTAGATCACATCAACTTTGATAAATCATGAAGACATTAATTAAGTAATCTTACAAAGGTTATTTAATTAATCACATTGCTATTTGACATTCAAACACATTAAGACACATCATAAAACATCAAATGATTATATATGTATATCCAAATTTTTATGTACATCTCATCACAGTATACAATATCATTGAGGTTTGTGGGAACTAGACCCCTCAGGCTCTAGTGATTGTGATCTGGTAGCAGGACGTTAGGAGATGATCGTATGTGATCGTGACCATGATCCACTAAACCTGAGTGAAAACTCTAAGCCCTGTATCTGCCAAGGGCCACTAATGCTCACCTACTATCTACTCCCTCTTTGCCTATAGCTGTACTACCTTTTCTTATAGTCTCTCAACCTCTACTAGAGTTTGGGATGACTGTCTATAGTCTCAGCTCAGTGGAGTTGTCTCCTCACACTCTCATATGCTTCCTAAAACCTCGCGAATGGTCTAAGTGACTATGGATCCTCCTGCATGATAGGTGGGGGCATGTAATCTGGGCCCATATCCTCCTCATTGATGGATGTGGGCACTATCTCTGTAGCTTCCTAACAGTAGAGCTCCTACTAGTCTCTCGTCACTCCTGCAAGGTAGAAATAGTACACAATCAATACACATCATCATGATATATATATACATAAAAAATCATAAGCATTAATGTACATACATAAAATAAAACATCATCACTTATATCTATAGTAGGTTGAGAAATATCAACATCATCATGTACAGGGGGCATGGAGGATGTGCTCGCTTGTCCATGACTGTGAGTACTAGTGCCTGCTATAGTTGTTGCTCGTGATCTCGTCATACGGATGGAAGAGGGATCTCCCCACTCGTGTTGATCCTAAACTGTTGCCTCATCACTCTCACTCAAGGGTGGCTCCTCCTCATACTCATCCTCATCATCCTCCTCCTCATCCTCATCCCTGTCTACTCCATCTTGGCCATCATAGTTAGGATCTACATCTTCATCATACTCATCATCTATAACATCAGTGAATATGTCTGCAGCCCTGTACCATACCTCCTCAGCCCTATCCTCTACCTCGTCTCCCTCATTTGGAACTAGTCCTACATCACCTATAGGGACATCCATTGAAAATATAGGATCTGGTCGTGTCATTGTCCACCACTCCTCATACTCATCTATGCTACCAATGTCATCATCGTCAAAAACTGAGGCTAATTGTGATATGAGTAATTGAAGTCACTGTAGGAAACATGGTCTATAGTGATTCGTACAATATCACTTGCTCTCCAGGAACTCTGCACGAATCTCTTGGTAAAGTGGCAGGTCCTCAGTGGTGTCTGAATCTTTCAAAACTATTGCATGACAACCATAATAGAAGGGACGTACTACATAGTCATGCCAACCAACTAAAAATCTATCTAGTTGCATCCTCCTCAACTGTCTCATGTGATCTGGCCATTGTAGTGTTAGTTGATAAGGTCTCCAAAGGATCTCATCCTCCTCTAGCTGGTCAAATATCAATCTCCAAAAATACAAGTCTCTATACTTCCATAAGCATCATAGAGGATAGCTGAAGGCTCGAGGATACCCTATGGTTGTAGCACATGGGAAACTAAAAAGCTTGGTGCATGTGATATGCCGAAGGAACCACACCTATAGAAGCGTGCAATGCACCATGCTATCTATCTCTTGAAAAACAAATCAACCCAGATCATAATCCAAGTGTGTCAGGATACAATGTCCCTAAGCATAGACCATCCTATAATTTTCCATCTTGCGAATCAAGTGAACTAATCCTCTATCAAGGTGTGTTGCTCGTCCATCTAGATTGAGTACTAGTTGCCACCATGTACATCATGATCCATCTCACCATTGGGGCTCATGAATATAGTAGCATCAATAGCTTGATTCATAGCCTCACGTGCTCATTGTGCACTGGCCCACTAAGGAAATACCACATGTTGGCCTTCTACTCGTGAAATGACCAATCTCCTCAGCAGTGCACCCATTCTCCCCAAATATGAGCTCAGAGAATATAGTGTACATCCTCTAAGGTAATCATCATCTCCCCAATTGGAAGGTGAAATGTGCATGTATTCGCATCCTAGCACTCATAGAGAGCCATCAACATAGCATCGTCGTACCTCATGGGAGGCATGAGGTACACCCAATAGATGCCTACAACTTGAAGGTGCTCTATCTCATCTACTAATAGTTCTGGAGCTAGATCTCTCAAAAAGCTTAACTATCTACCCCCTAGCCACTGTCGTGAACTGGTGGGTACCTATCAAAATCACAACAATATGCTCTAAAACTCATCTAATATCTTTAATTTTTACATTATTCATCATGCAAGTGTACAAAATTTCTTGTAATGTGCTTTCTTAAAGGACCTAGACACTTTAGAACCCTTTTGGGACACTTCACGAAGAAATGGGACACTTTGTGAAGAAATAGGACACTTTGCGAACAAAAGGGGCACTTTGCAAACAAATGGGACACTTTATGAAAAAGGGGACACTTTATAATTTTTTTCCAAAATCCTAAATTAACCTATAAATGCATTAAAAATCATTAAATCACTGCAAAAACACTAAGTGAAGGTCATAAAATCAACTCACCTCATGATGGTGCTCACCACGTGCCACTTGGTCTCAAAGCACATCCAATCATGTTGGCCTATAATCTCATCTACTCAACATCTTTCTGTCTCACTCATCACTCTCACACTACAAGAAGGTAAATGAAATGGTAAGTGACAAATTACTCCCCTTTTACCTCTTTTCACTCTTTTCATCCTTTTTTCTTACTCTTATGTATAAAATTAGGGTTATTCCTATCTTAAGAGTTAATAAAGTAATTTTTCTTCAAAACACCATAATAGGTGCTAGGGAACTTTGGTTTTGACATTGTTTGATGCGTTGGAATCATGATTCTGCACCCTACATCATCAATTGTCTATTGTTATGTGGAATGGTACTTGAAAATTCCCTACGATACGATTGTTCCTATTTTGACGTGGCTAGATGTCTACCTTGATTCCACCTCCATAAAATAAGTGGAATCAAGGGGGGGCATACATCTACCCTCAAATTTGATTTCTAGAAGTTAGGTAAAAGGATTTTTGGACAACTAATGAATTCTTGTTATAGGATGCAGTTCCTAATGTTGTGGTTCTGTAGATAACTACACTGGGGGCTTCATTCTCCCATCATCTGAATGAGTATCCTTTTATGCAATAAAGTATATTGTTTGGAGTCCTTTAGCTTACATATGCACATAGAGTCATATGGGTGCTAAAGGGGGGGCTAATTGTGGACACAAAAATTGTACTCCTTTGTACATAGTACAATCTATGACCTAATTTGGTCCTATTTTAGACACCCTTGCATCAATCACCCCTTAAAAACTACATTTATAGGCCCCTAATGCTCATTATTTTTGATCTAGAGACCCATTTCACTCAAAAATCATACAAATCCCAAAAAATAATGCTTAAATTATTCATATCTCAAAAACCCACCTTTGAAAACCACAAGTGGGACCCATTCACCACCTTGGGTGAATGAGTCCCCTCTGGTGGGACCCATTCGCTAAGGGTAGCAAATGAGTCACTTTTGGGGGAATTTTCAATTTTAAGTGGGAAACCCACCAACTTAATTCAATTTTTCAATGGATGTCAGCCTCTTAGGTCTAAATAATGGGAAATTAGGTATTGATGCCTATAAATATGTGTTTTTATGTCATTTTTCACATCATCTAGTCATTTTTACCAAGCAAATTCAAAAGTCAAGTGTTGAACATCTTTCACGAGAAGATTCATTAATCCTTCTACAACAAAGTTGAAGCTTTAGGACAACAAGTCAGGGTTTTTGCAAGTCTTCAAGCTCACTTCATATTCAAGATTCAACATTGCAAAGAGTTGATTATGGATGCCTATGGAGAATCATGGAGAAATCTAGGGTGAGGAGATGTAACTAGCCATCAAATCAGGCCTAAAGACTTGTTTTCAAAGTGATTCCATCTTCCATTTTATCTCTATATTTAGATTTAAGGTTTGCATGTCATTAATATTCATTTAAAATTTTGTAGGGTTTCTTAGGTTGAAGTCTTACATCATTCAAGCTTCATTTAAACATCTTATTCTAGCACAATAAAATAGAGTTTTGTCTTACGTTAGATTTTCCTAGTCTTAGACACACTTAGGGCTAGGGTTTTATGCAAATTTCATTATCCCTCCAAGGTTTAATTACCAAATTAGGGGTTTGAACAAGGTAAACCCCCCATTATAAAATAAATTATATTCTATTTTGCAGGTGTTTTCAAAGATTCAGATCCAAGATTCAATCTAGAAGTGTAGTGCAGGTGACAAAGTGCAAATCTAAAACTTTAATTTTTAGAAAATGGGAAAATGACTAATTTTCCATTAGTGGTGAATGAGTCCCACTGAAGGTGTTTTTCAGGGCAGAGTGTGGATTCTAGTACCCTTTTGGTAGAAATAGAATTTTGAGCAGAAACCCTAATCTGAGACTAATTCATCCAGGTTGGCGAATGAGTCCCAGTTAGTCAAAAAGTCAACATTTCTAGTTTTTTAGAGTGGTTTCCAATCTTTCACAGTTTCTAGGTGCATGTTAGTCATATCTCATATCTCCTCTTCTATTCTATTTACATTTCTAGGGTTTTCTTTAGGACTTTTTATACTTATTTCATATCACACTACATGTTTTCAAACACTTTGTATTTCTTAGTTTTTCATACGTAATGAATATATATTTTCAATTCTTTGCATTTATATCATCTCACCTAGGCATATTTCATCCATCATTGCATTGATTTTGAGTGTTTACATTGCTTTTTTTCCCATCTTTCTCCTTTTAAGTGAAAAACCCTAGAAGTTTAAGAAAGCCATTGGAAGCCAAAATCTTTGTTTACAATATCTTCATCCTAAAACATCCTTAGGCTTTCAAATTTTGGTTTGTAGTTCTACATATTTTCTTGTTTGACCTTGTCATTTCGTTTATAGATACCTTACATATTTTTCTAGATGTCTTTAGAAAACTTTAGACTTATTCCCTTTCCAAATTTAGAATTAGAAAGACCACTCAAAATTGCATTCCTTACTTTTCCATTATTTTCATTATCCTTGATCTCATCATCACATGTCAAACCATTTTTAGGCATAGTATGACCCTTTTCAAAAGAATACCAAACACCAAATCCAAGAGAAACCAAAAAGGAATCCATCCTATCTTTTTGGTAGGTAAAATTTGGTCCATCGAATAAGGGATCTTTGACACCTTTCTTGTGTGCCATTCAGATCTACCTCAAGTGCTTAAGCTTCTTCGTGGGAACCAAAACTATGATACTAGTTGTTAGATGCATAGGACAACTATGAGGGGGGGATAATTAGTTGTATACTTTAATACATCAAAAAACCTTAGTAATATTCAAATCTACATTAGCCCTAAAACCCTTAACAACCATTAGACCCTTATCATGCATTTGCAAAATGAAAACATATGAAACAATAATACAAACACATAATAACACTAGATTTGTGTGGATAAACCAAGAAGGAAAAACCATGGTGAGGATTAGCTCACTAATATATGAATTGCAACACCAAATGCAATACGGCTCACTAACCAAAAAGATAAAGAAAGGATCACTATTGGTGGCTCACTGCTAATGGACTTATTGCATAGAAGAAAGAATAATAGAAGAAGGGATGGATCACTACCAATTTTTACTGCTAATAATGCATCTCTCATATTTTGAAGGTATAGTTCCATTGAAGCATAAACAACTCATCAAATAGATCAAAATGTAGACACCTTCTACTCACTACATCATGAAGTCATAGGCATTAAGGCTCACACCCAGATCACTACACTTGATTACTTCCATATCCTTCACATCACACACTCTTCTCTTTATCCATACAACAATTCTCCTTGCACATTTATACCCATTGTGACCTAAAAAAATCTCAATTAGGTTAAACTTAAGGAAATGTATACACCTCAACTATGCAACATCAAATAGGTTAGCACAAAACACTTCCATAATATAAAGAAGTGAAGAAAAATCACACCAATACTTAATTGGGACCCAAATATAAACAAGCACACTTCTCGACACTTCCTCAAATAATTATTATCCTCTGCAATTAGCACTAGCATGGCAAGTCATCCAAACTTGCACTAACACTAACAAGTGACTCCAAGCACACCTCTTAAGGTCCAGAAACATCTCATAGACCACACAAAAACACTCCACAATATCCATACATCTCAAAATATTCTAGTGTCATCAAAATATTCTGCACTAGTATTGCAACCACTTGAAACTCAAGAACACCTGTGTAACCAAACATATTGGCATAGACATCCAACACACCAAAAAAAATTGTGGAGCACCAAAACACCTAAAACTTTAAAGGAAGGTAGGTAAAAATGATATAAGCACATTCCTAAATCTGCAACATCAAAAATTTCACTGTGGAGAAATGTAGAGCAATCTCATTTCTCCTAGACACTTTGTTTCACCAGACAGACACACTGTCAAACACATCTTCCATTGTAGTATATTTTAGAACCTAAAACTGTAGATATGACACCTCTAAACACCTCTGATAATCACGTCCAAACTACATGAGCATATCTTCAAGCATGAAGAAATGTAGAGCAAGGAATTGAACACCACTCTGTCACATTAAACTCTCTTTTATTCAAATTTTCTCAAAAGTACTTGGAAACCAAGTGAACTAACTTCATCAACAACATTACTAACATATCTACAACATGCAACACTTTCCAACTTCAAAAATATCCTCAAACACAATTCAAGCCAACGACCTCTACAAATATCAATGATAACACTAGCATGTGTTGACATCAATACCAACCATTCTAATATTCTCTCTATACAAGGGGTTGACATCAATGACAACACCCAAGAAACTCATAAACAACTCCAACATCTCCAAACATGCAATAGGTCTTCCACTACAACATCACCCATTGTGATGATTTGTGTGAGGGAAGTCTCCTCTATTTCTGGTGTGAGTACTAGTGTTAGGGAATATTCTTCTTTAGGAATACCCTCACTCTATTCACTATGATCACCGGTATCTACTAAAGCTTTGTGTGTTGAAGGGAGAAATAGAGAATTAGATTTATCACAATCTTTATCTCATATGTAGGTCCATTCTTACATTGGTAATAGTCCTTTTTATGTATCTCGGGCTCTAATCTGTAGGTGGTGGGACTAAATGTCCATTCCATCAAATAATATAATATGACACAACAAAGAGTAGCATTTAAAGTGAACCAAACTATTGAAGGTCTTGATAGAGATCAAATCGATGTGAAATATGCAATATAGCCTACATAATCATAAGGATTATTTAAATCTCTTCTCTAGATAGAAATATCTAACACCATCAAATTATGTCATAAAATAATCTTCAAATATGTCATAACTAAATGGTTCTAATTATCCACTAGAAAATATTCTCAATTCTTTGTTTGGATCTTTGGGCTTGAAACTTGGTAACCATTTCACCCTATAATTGTCTCAATGCCATTGATATTCTCGTGTTAGATCCACCAAGTCTATTAGTAACTAGGTATTAGGTTTTAAATTGAATACCTTGCCAATGTAGTTCCTATTCAGATGCATCAAAAAATTTCCACCTATAATATATAATGCCCTCTTCTCGAGGTTGTGGGCTTGTGAAACTCCCATGATTCTAGATCAAAATTAACAAATACATTTGGAACCACCAATATACCCAACCCTAGTCTCTAGATGTTAAAAATAGGCTTGTTAGCTAGGAATTTTCTAAAAGCATGTTTGAAAAAGACATACCCTTGAACTCGAATACTGGGATCCCTACAATTTTGATTTTTATCTATAATTTTTTCTGCTAGAATTTTGGAACCTTGCAACATTCTAGGCCTCTTGGATGACTTAGGAATCTAAGCCATAATGTCATCATCTAAACCTCTTTTTATACACCTTTATGTCCTAGCTATTTCTAATTGTTTTCTAGGGTTTCAATAATTACAAACTAGGGTTTTTTTAATTTTAGAGCTTTTGAGAAGACTTCTCTAAAATTTTAAATAATTCAATATCTTTCAAAAGCTCCACTTCAATTTATATACTTAGTAAAACCAAAATTTTCCCTTTTCCCTTTTGAATACACAAAGAAAGTTTGAATTTACTTACTATTTTTCCTTGTTGTAACCCTAAAAATATCATGGAAACCATCACTTTCTTAAAAATATACAATGATTATGCTTTGGTATCTCCTTGTGTTTTGAATGATGAAATTACATATAATTAATGCCAATACACTCAAAAATTGAGTAGATATAGATCAAATCTACCGTTAATTCCTTCACATGCTTGAACACATGACCAGTGATAACCATTCTCCATTTTTTAATGTCAACCATTGATTTGTTGAATATTGATGGTGATAATAGAGACTTGAAATATTTTTCACAAAGAACAAGGTCCTTCTTTCTTTTGTTGAAATGAGACACATGTCAACATTTTGGGTACTCATAGGAACAAAATGAATAGCTTATAAGCCTCTCCAATAAGGATTTATTGTGTGAAACAAAAATAACGAACAAGAAAAGACACATGGTGCAATTTTGGGAGTTTGGGGGAATAAAATTTCAACTTAAAATTACTTTTCAAAGGTTTAAATTAGCACAAAAATAAAAATGACCCCTTTTTATTGTATAAATTAAATAATTTCACTCATTCTCAAAGATAATTATTTTGGAATAAAGGGATCGATGAAGGATATAACTAAGAGTGATTTAAAAGGTTTAAGCACATATGGTAACCAAAAAAATAGGTTACTAAGAAAGGGGACCAATAAAAAATGATTCAAAGGACTTTGTAGGACAACTTAAATTACTGGGAACCAAAAAGGTGGGTTAACAATTAAAAGGAATTCATGAGAACAAAGGTCATAATTTTATTGGCTTAAGACCCATACAAAGTTAGCAATACTGAGAAGAAAAATATCATTTTGCAAGCTCATTGGAGGAGAATAGTAACATGAAAAGTTCTTGCAAACTAAAGAGGATACATGAAATGATGCCACATATCTTGTGGGACTCGATAACGCACAAAGGTTCAAGTATTTTTTCAAAGTTCCTATAGACAATAGGTTTTACTAGTATAAATAAGTGAATGAGGCCAATAAACAAACAAGAGAAAATACTTGGATACATAACTTAAAAGACTAGGATACCAAAGCCAATGGTCAATGATCAAATATTAGAAAAGTGCAAGGGCCCAACCATGAATTAGAGTTTTTATGTGGGCTTAGGGTTTTTCTAATACCCTAATACAATTTGTAAGGAAATACTTACAAAACATAGAACTTTTATAAATTTCAAAGGACCTAGATAACTTGGAGGGCTAAAATTTAGACAATGATTTAGACAAGAATCACTAGGCCCTATGATGCATTAAACAAAAGATATGCTTATTTCCATGTTTGCACTGCTCTTAAATGTTACTTTTTGCAAGAATGAATTCATTGTTGACATGGTCAATAATATGGATTTGACCAAAATTGAGAGAGATTAATGTGGAGGAAACCCATATCTATCTATAGGTTTATATGGAACATTCCTAGGTGCCATGAGCTTTGGAAACTAC
This sequence comes from Sequoia sempervirens, assembly GCA_007258455.2. Taxonomy (NCBI): domain Eukaryota; kingdom Viridiplantae; phylum Streptophyta; class Pinopsida; order Cupressales; family Cupressaceae; genus Sequoia; species Sequoia sempervirens. The sequence goes on along the minus strand of VDFB02086081.1, from coordinate 271,217,527 downwards.
TCCATCATAGTTTGGTAGTTTTGTGCTCTTAGGGCTTTGAAGACACTACATTAGAATAGTGTAGCCTGGAAGGATTGGGTAACTTGGGGAAAAAATGAATGCATTCAATAGCATTCACCTAACCACTGCAATCAATTTGGCCCCATGATAAAAAATATTAAAGATATTCAAAACACCCATCAACAAATTTTTTTGAGCGTAATGATCATATTTTTTGTTATCTGTTCTATTTTATTAGCTCTTGTTCAATGTATTTATATTATGTTAGTTGATAGATAAATATCTTAGCATGTTTTGAAGAACTTAGTGGTTATATTGTAACATTTTTGTAAGAATGATATGGAATAAAATACCAACACCTCACTTAGTCAACTATTTCAACTAAAATAGTTTTAAAAATATTCATGTATTTCCTCAAGAAAAAAGTAAAAATTATTGTAAATTTTTTCTAATAAAATTTTCCCAACAAAAAAATAAATTTAGTTGTACATATATATATAAATCAACTTTACATTGCAAAGTTTTTACATTTACAATCATTTTGACCATTTTTGGCTTTTATTTTGTAGGTATGACAATCTATAGGTATACTTTTTTTATAATATTCAAGAATCTCCATGGATAGATCAACATAATATTACCTTGATCACCCATCTTTCATTTGCAATCAAAATAATAGGATTGTCAAATAATAAAAACAAGACCCTAAAAGAAACAATGAGAAGATTAAAGCTTGTTTAATATAGTTAACCTATATTTTAAGAAGTCAATAACATAGTTAGATAAATTAAAAAGGAGAAAGTTGTTGAAGGGGTTGATATTTATTGGTTAAAAATTTGATTTCTCATTATGGCGATCCAAGTTCAAAACCCAAAGGGGCATATATTATGGAATTCTAAGTTGTGACTCTTGGTCTTCCATAGTTGGCTTCTATTATGGATGTGGTTTCTAAATAAGTGGATTCTAAGTTGTGACTCTTTGTATTCTATTGATAGTTTCTAATGTGGCTACTTGAAAGGAGCTAAAATTACTCTCATGGCTATGCTCACAATCTAATCTTTTATTGGTCTCATGTTGATTCTTGTATGAGAAAAATATTTGTAAATGATTAAAAATAAAAATATAAAGCATACTCACTCACTATGTACAAGATAAGAGTCATTCAACCAATTCAATCCAATGAACCATGCAAATATTCTCTACATATTATTATTCAATGGTCTAGCCCAATATTTGATCAATTGAATATTTGATGCCACAAAAAGGTTAGAATGATGAATAATCTTCTTGTGTGTCAACATCCTAGAAAAACCACCCATTAGACTTCTTCATTGGGTACTATAGAGTCTAAACTAATGTATTGTAAACTTGGCAGAACCTACACAATTCAAAGGTTTATTTGACTGAATAGTCCACTCAACATTGCAAAGACTACATTAAAATGTCAACAAAGGTTTATAAACTTGTGATGGTGCTACACTGTTTGTGCCTTCAGAGACTCAAAAATACCTAAGCTATCCTGAACTCAAGATGTTCTACTTGCTAAAAAATTCACATAATTTCAAAATAGTAAAAGAAACAAACTAACACCAATGGCTACGGGTTCCTACAACTTAACTTGTAATTGAATTGCTGCTAATTAAATATTATTGCATCAACTAAAAACTAATCAAAACTAAAAAATTAGCTAATTTAACCTCTGGAGTACTACTGGTTAACCGTTGCATGCATGTTCATGAACATTTATTACCAATAAGCAAAGTATGAGATTCTGGTTTAACTTGCATGTAGTTCATGAAGTAATGATAAACAAAAAATGACTATTAAACAAAAATAAACAACTAGAAAATGAAGTGAAGAACAATTACCTTGAGTGGCTTGCTCAAGTGGCTATTCTCACTTAACTGGAATCAAATATAACTAATAGATTCTACACATCCATGTGGAATTGACTTCATTCATTGCATATCATGAAAGATTACATAAGATCTTCTTCACAGATTGTATTCAATGAAAATCATTCTAAATATCCGTCATGTCTTGAAACTAAAAAATAACTGATAATAAAAGACTAAAAATCCAACTAACTCATCTAAGGACTCAACCATCGGCTATTACAAGCTCAAGGGAGTCTTATTCTAAGAAACAAATAAATCCAATCATTAACTTCCACTCCTAGATATCATAGCATATAGTTAAGATTGAATTGTTCAAACCATAATTGAAAAGAAATAAGAATTCTAATAGAACTAAAACTATCTAAAATACATGTAAAAAACACAAACATTTGTCAAAATCCTATCAATAAAGAGTTCTTATTTTCCAATGCTTATTAACTTGTTATAATGATGCACATTCAATCTCCATTAGGTGTCTTAAAACAGTAGTTATCACATTCAGCTTATTCTGGAACTCCCTTGTTTTGTTGTCCCAGTCTTCCTTTTGCTACGAGTTACAACTTCCAATTACTATGTGTTACAATTCCTCCTTGGCTGCAAAAAGGTTAATTCACAAAGCATGTGCATAGGACTAACTACCATAATTAAAACATAGGATTCCATCCATATTTCATGCATACTCACATATAAACCATGCAATACCATTATGTCATAACCATATTCCCATCACTATGATTTAGGTCCAAGTCTACATAATAAGTATGAAGAGATAGCATAATATAGAAGTATTGTCTAGAAGTTATATCTAAAAGTGTCTGAAAGTATGCATGAAAGTAATAGAAAATAGGCTAATAAAGAAACCCATCACTCCCCCCAACTATACTTTTTTCTTGTCCTCAAGCAAAACACTAGTGGTACAAGTTATATTGCAAGGTGATCTGCCGCAAGTCCATAACATCAAATCCCTGGGTTTGTTTCAAGTAAAAACCTCTGTAAGATGCAAGTTGTCTCATTCTGGTATTCCCATCTCTCTTACATTCCTCACCTTCCCCTGTCCAATATGGAACTGGATAGAGCAACATAGGTGGGTGAAATGTGAGTGGTACCCAATAAATCCCTTTTCCAACACCAATTGTCATGTACCTATGTACCCTTTGAAGCATGGTGGCGAAATTATACATGGAATGAGGTTCCTTTCTTTGTAATTTTGGAGTCAAACTGCTCCATCTACTTTGCATGTAATTGTAGCATTGTTGTCCCAAAACTACAACTAATGTTTGCATTCTTTCATAATCTACCTTCTTGAGTTTCATAATTTTCTTGCTTACACCTTTATGATCAATGAGTTTCAACCATTCATCAATAATTGCATCAGAGTTTTTAGATTCTATCCTTATGGGGAGAGCAATTGATTTCTCCCTCTCCTCATATTCTTCCATTATTTCCCCCTTGATCTTTTCATTTATGTAATAAGATACAAGTGCCCTTACCTCAAGATCCCCTACAAACATAAGAGGATTCCACTCCATCTCATCTAGCACCACATAATTGTCTAAATAATATTCACACAACTGATCTTTCTCCTCAGGTGTAGAATCAACAAAAACATTAAGAAACTCAAAATTTTTTCTCATCCCAACTGATTGTTTACTAATTATCCTACTAAACTTTAAAATAGAAATATTTCCTATAAAAACAATGCATATGTCCTTGCTGGAGGTCTGCATCTGATGATATGTGTAGCTTTTTCTACCATTCCTAAAACCTACTTAACTCCATCTCTTTCTTTTCTAGTTCCTTTGCATGCTCTTCAATCAAAATTTATTTTTCCTTCTTCCATTTTTCCATTTCCTATATAAACTCATCAATCACTCTCCATAGCTGATGACCAAGTGACAAGGTGGTATGGTGAATTGAATTTTTGATGGAAGGAGGTTTCTGATATGGTACTACTAGTTCTCCATCCCCAATCTTAGTTATGGCCAACTGTACCAATAAATCAAGCTTAGTATCATGGCAATACATTTGCAATTTCTCCTCCATTTCCTATATTTTTCTTTCCCTCTCCTTGTCCTTCTTTTCATAGCTTTGCACTAACTCTTCCAAATGTTTGATTCTATACAAGGTTTCTTGGAGCTCCTTCATAACATCTCTTTCTTATATATACATTTCCTTTGTTTCTATGAATTGCTCATTACCTCCCCCTTCATAGTCATAGGTAAAACTATCTAGGGTTTCCTTTTGTGTTTTCTTAGCAATAAACATATCTTCTGATTCTAAATTAGAAGTAGTAGACATGTATCTCTTTCTTTTAACTAGTGTATTTACATTACCAAGGATATCTCCCTTCCCTTTAAATTTTTTCTCTACTATCATGACACCTTCCTCCTATTCTTTTCTCTTTTCCTCTTCTTCAAGTTTCTCTATACTTCTCCTCATGACACCTTGTCTCTTTAATCTACCTAAACATCTAGGTGTAGGTGTTTTCTTCTTAACATTCTTCTTTTCCTTTTGAATACCCTTCTTCTTTTGAACATCCTTCTTCTTCTTTTCTATTTTAGAAGGTGTGGGGGATGTGGATGTACTGCCTTTATTGCTCTTGGGTCCTTGTGATTTTGAAGATGGAATTTCCTCAATTAGAGATGACCTAGGATATGACTCATTATGTTCCTTATGCTCACCTTGGCTATAGGTAGGTGAATCCGTAGGTGATACATGAGGGATTTATCTTACAAGTTCATATTGTGGCTCTCTAGTCTTAGGTATCACAGGTGCATCTAGTAAACTATTAATGTCTTTACATTCCTTAAAATCTTCCCAATTTACTTGTGGGTACCCAATCCTCAAAATTATTTTTACCAATAAAGTAATCAAATAGTGGTGTGATAGGGAAGTGTCACTTTGTTTCCTTTGATACTCTAATGCCATTCTTTTCAACCAGATTATAAAGAAATTTTGGAATATTTACCAACTTATTGTGTCTAAGGTGACTGAGTAATTTAAAATGTACTGTATACAAGAGAATTTTCCTACCATCACAAGTGAGATATCTAACAATGTAGGAAGAAAAATTATCCCATAACCATGGAAGAGAGAGTCTCTTTGTACCTTGTGAATATGAATCCAAATCCTCTCCTCATTCACAGAGTTCCTCTCTAGCTATAATTGCATCTGCACATGCTGGAAACTCTACCCTAGTTCTAGGTAACCCAATGACTTGTGCTATGGCAACCTTAGATGCATCCACTAATTATCCCTTCACCATTGCTTCATCATACTCAAGCGTAGCTGAAACCTTCTTGTCATATCATCATCATATTTTTTAGTTTTAGGAAATAATCAAGCCTTCCAACCCTAGTAAAAATGGTTAGAACCATTGCATCTTTTAGAATTTTCTTATGAGCTAATGAATCTCTCCTGATAACATCATCTCCCATTATGAATTTATTTTTTCTACTCAATGTGTTTAATTTGGTATTGAAAATTCAACTCAATTCAGTTCACCACCTTCAAAACCCTTCTCCTGTTTGATGTTTCCTTATATAATTTTACTGCCATACCATAACTGCAACTCCCTTTCTTAGTGTCAACTTAATTTGAGCTCATAAATAGGTTCTAGGTTCAACTCTGGTTTGGAATTAACTCAAGTTCTCAAGACTAGAAATTTGGTAATTGGAGATATTAGTAAAAAGTAGGTATAATTTTAGGAGGGTTTTGCATATCACATCTATCTATTACATTTAATTTGGGTGGCAGATTTCAAAAAAATTGGCCGAGTTGTACCCTCCCCCCAACTTAATGGTTGAAGTGACCCCACTTCACGATGTGATTGGGAAATGGTAGAATAATGGAAATTAATGTTATGAATATTTTGCATGCATGAATTAATATGAAATCTTAAAAAAAAAAATGGTAATCATGATAACATACCTTGTGTGCTAGCTAGAAGACATAACTAATCATTGCACATGTAAACTGAAAAGCATGTATCCAAATTTTGATTTGATGTGACTAAAAATAACTGTACATGAATTAATTGTGAGGTGGTGAATGAAAATTGATGGGATGGATTAGATAGATAGTAGCTGGTGATGTGACAGCTCAAAAATTTGAAATTCGAATTGGAAATTGGAAATTATAGAATCGTGGTGTGGGTTCTTATTGTGAAGAGATGGATATTGCATGTGAACTTGCAATTAATGTGGTGTCAAGTGATTTAAATTATTTCTTTCTTCTTCCAGATGGTGCTACGAGTACCTTTGGTAACAAGTCCCATTTTGAATGTTGATAACTATTATGCTATAGGTCCCTATGGCATCAGGATCCTTTCTGAATGTGTAAATAAAAACAAGTCCTTTTGGAGAAAATACACACATCATTATAGTTGTGTTGTGTGTGCTTGTGAGATAAAGTGATAAATTAATCCCAAGTGATCTCATGGATTGAGTTGTGTAGCTTAATCATTGGGTCACTTGAAGTGCCTAGTATATCATGTGCTGTTGAAATATCACTTTGTGTGTCATAACCTCTATCACTGCAAGCACTGTATTTTTGAAATAGGGAGAAAATAAAACCATCTTTCTATAATGGCTTCTTATATAGCTCCAATATGTGGCCATTAACCAAAAGAGAAAATCTAATAGCATCGATGGTGTTCAGCTTAACCACTCCATTAGGATAGATTGGATTGATTTCATAGCATCCCAACTACCTAGATTGGAGTTTCCCTTTGAAGTATTTATACCTTGAATCATATAACAATTCCCAATACCCTACATTAAACTCCTTTGTTTTGATATACTAGTCATGCCACTTCATCCTTTGTTGTTGTACTAGCTCAGTGTGATGGATTGCTTCCATCCTAATTTCATCCAATGTATTTAAATTATGCAACCTCTCCTTTTTAGCTATTTTTAGGTCCATTTCCAATTCCACTGCTATCCTTAATGTCTTATATTCAAACTCAATTGGAAGGACTATTGTTTTACCATACACTAGCTCATAGGGTGTAAAACTAGTTGTTGTTTTCCAGGTTGTTCTATATGCCCATACTGCTTTTGGTAACCTTACAACCCAATCTTTTCCATGTAGTTGCACTATGTTGGTGAGAATACTTTCAATTTATCTATTGGTAACGTCCACCTGATGATTAGCTTGAGGGTGGTAAGGTGTTGACCCCGTATGCCTAATTTGGTATTCTTTAACCATTTTGGTGATGAGGTCTGAAGTAAACTATGGACCCTAACCAATGACCATTTCTCTAGGTACTTCATACCTAGTGAATATATCCTCGTAAAAGAATTTAGCCACATTGACATCTCTGGAAAACTATAACACCTTTGCTTCTACCTGCTTAGTCAAGTAATTTATGCAAACACAAATGTATTCCTTGTTATTGGAAGTAGGTGAGATTGGTCCAATAAAATATAGACCCCATTTTTCAAAAGGAGCTAGTGTTAACAAAGGCTGCAATGGAATTTCATCACTTCTTGTTGGTTTACCCATTATTTGGCACCTACCACAACTCCTTGTGTATTTGATAGAATCCTTGTACAAAGTTGGCCAATAATAACTAGTTGTAATGATTTTAATTATTTTTCTTTTTGCTGCAAAATGACCTCCACATGGATCATCATGGAAAGCCTTCATGATATCAAAGATGTCATCTTCCCTTTGCATCTTTTCATGATATTGTTAGGGCTGGTGTAAAATAGATAACCTAATAACCAATAGTATGGAAAAAATTTATGTACCAACTATCTCTTTTCCCTTGGAAAAAAATGTGTTGGAATCTGCCCTATTACTAAATAATTGGAAGTATTAGCATAGCATGGAATATGTACATTTAGAGAAAATAAGTGTTTATATGAGAATGAATCATCCACCACTCCTTCAGTTGATTGTGTTGGCAATCTTGACAGAAAATCTACCACTACATTAGCTTTACCAAGTTTTTCTACTATGGTAATGTCAAATTCTTATAGAAGGAGCAACCATCTAACCAATCTTCCTCCGACTACAAGTTTGTTCATAAGATATCTAATAGCAGTGTGGTTTGTATAGACAAAAATTGAGTAACTAGCAAAGTAATGCCTGAATTTATTGATGGAATACACTACTACCAACATCTCCTTCTTTGTGGTGATATAATTCAGCTTTGGTCCTTGAAGATTCTTGCTAATTTAGTATATTGCATATTCTTTGTTACCCTCTTTCTGACCCAAAACTGTTCCAATGGAAAAATATGAAACATTTGTATGTATATGAAAAGGTAAGTTCCAATTTGGCCCCCTCAAAATGGGTGCTTGAGTCAAGGATTTCTTCAACTCTTCAAATGAGTGTTGGCACTCTGATGTCCACTCAAATTCAATGTATTTACTCTATAAAAAAAATAATGGTGCAAAAATATTATTGAAGTTTTTAATAAACCTCATGCAGTAGCTTTCATGGCCAAGGAAACTTGTGATATCTCTTTGCTTTTGTGGAATAGGTAATGTCAAAATAATTTCTAATTTATGTGGATCAACCTAAATCCCTACACTAGATATAAAGTTCCCTAAAAAAATGCCCTGTGTCATCATCATAAATCACTTTTCATTGTTGAGTGATAGGTTGCGTTCTTTACATCTTTTCAATACCTTTTCTAGATTATTAAGGGCTTCCTCATAAGTCTCTCCATATGTGGTGAAATCATCCATATATATCTCCATATAGTCATGAGCATAATCAAAAAATATGTTGAGCACTACCCTCTAGAAAGTAGCTAGAGCATTGCATAAACTAAATGGCAGAATAGAGTAGGAATAAGTCCCCCAAGGACATGCGAATGTAGTTTTGTAATGATCCTCTAGAGAAATTTTTATCTATTTGTAGCCACTGAAAGTGGCTAGGAATGAAAAAAACATTTTCCTAGCTAAGGAATCAAGTACTTGATCTATGAAGGGCAATGGAAAGTAAGCTTAGCTATTGGTTGTATTCAGTTCCCTATAATCCACACAAACTCTCCATTTTCTACCATTCTTAAGAAAAATTACCAAAGGTGAGACCCATTCACTATCAGATATAGGATAGATAAAACTTGTATCAAGGAGTTTTTGAAGTTCAACTTTGATTATGTCTCTCAAAGCAGGGTTCATACATCTCTGAGGTCTTCTAATGGGTCTATAACCATCATTGATATATATCCTATACATACACAAGTCATGATCTATTCCTTCATATCATGGTAATCCCATGCATATGCTGTTGAGTGTGCCTATAGTACTACGTGTGGGGAGTTTTGTTGTTCTTTAGTCAAGGTATTGTATATGTTCAACATTTTTCTTGGAATGACTTCTAATTCCTTGGATGATTCTTGTACAGATGAGAGGTCAAGGCTTAGAATGATTAGTACACACTGTTGTGGTAGTAAGGAATGGAATATCTGATATATTTCTTCTAAGGAATTGGTGGGTACAATACTTTGTAAAGGGTCTTGTAGGCACGCGAGGCAGTCTTGTTGTTGTGGGCTCCTGTCATAGCCATTTTGGATTATGTGACCAATAAGCTCATCTTCATCCTAATCATCCAATAAAGGGTTGTGTTCTATGGTCATCAATGTCTATAGAGAATAGTTATCTTACTCATCAAAAGTGGTCCAAATAGTTTACTCAAGATTAGTAGTAAGGTTGGGCTAGAGGATAGAGGACCAATTTCTTAGTCAGTCTCCCATTAGATATTATCATATTGCCAGACCTAGTCTATGAATGCATTAGTTGTAGCTATCCATGGTTTGCCTAGGATGAGTGGGTATCCTCCAAGATTAATCTTCGGCTATAAAACTATAAAGTTAGCAGGATATTCCCAAGAATCCAATGCAATAAATAAGTATTCAATGATTCCTTTAGGCTTGATTGTTGACCTATCTCCTAGCTACAAAATAGTTTGTGTAGGTCTAAGGTTGGCTAACTGAAGTAACTACATTATTTCTTTAGTTATTACATTGATTGTTGCCTCCAAGTCTATCAAAGCATTCTTAATAAGGGTCCCATTAATCTTGATGTCCACTACTAGACTACCAGGGTCTATGTACTTAGGGACAATTATGTTCCCTAATATGATAGCTGCAAGGTTTCCTAAGACATGGATTGTCTAAGGATCCTTCATTTTCCTTCATAGTTTCTTAAGACATAGGTCTCTTATAGCTTTAGTACAAATAGGGATGTACTTGATAGCTTAGATGAGTGGAATCTTGATGCTCACATCTTCTAATTGACCTAAGAGGTCCATATCAACTTGTATGTGATGTTTTTGAATGACTAAGCATTTAGGAAAAGGAGGCTTTGGACTTGAGGTAGTTTGGTGTACTTGATTTGACATAGGTTCCAAAGGTGTTTTTTTCTGAAACTTCAACTGTAGGTTCTTCATCCTCTATCTCAGTAATTTGAGGGAATGAAGGTCTAGCAAGTTATTTTATTGATCTAAGGTGAACATCACTCACCTCTACCCCATAAGTGGGGTATTGCATAGCTTCATTAGTATAAGCCTGCTGAACATGCTTGTTTTTAGGGTTAGGTGCAGGTTGGGAAGGTATTTGTGGGGGCTTGGGTGGCTAAGCTGTAGGATTTGATGGAGGGATAATAGATTCTTGTTGTTGTTGAGGTGGAAGCATAGGCTGCTGATAGTTCATGTTTTGCTACTACCACTACTGACCTTTTTACCATTGAGGCTGCCACTGGTTCTACTGTGTTGTCCATTGAGGATTATAATTAGAACCCTATAAATTTTTTTGTGGCCAAGGATTTGAATACTGTTGGTTCCAATTTTGTTAGGGATATGGCCATTGTTGAGGATTTTTCCATGGATTTTGGTTTGTTGGCCAGGGCTGAGAATTCCAAGCAGAAAAGTTTTGATTTCTAATGGGAAATGATGAATTGAAGCTAAGAGGGTCTTGTGGCATACCTTGTCTTTGTTTCCATGCAATTCTATGATATATATAAAAGATTTGTCTATCCTCTCCAAGTGGATAGAAATAGAGTTTTTCAACTTTATCTTGTTAGATATTAGCCAACCTTTTGCATTTATAGTTTGCTTTCCTTTTCCTACAACTTGGTTAATATTTAGTGAGAATTGCCTCAACTCCCTCTTGCTTCTTTTTCATGTGGAGAGTATCCAACTGAGTTTTCAAGTGGCTGATAATGTCCTCCTTCATGTTGGAAAATAGGTTGCTTAATTCTATCTTTGAAACCCTTGTAGATGATTTTCCAATAGTGGATGTCCTATCTCCTCTTGGTATTTTAGTGAAGGTCATGGAGTAATTCCTATAGACCTTACAAATTTCTTGAAATGGTATCTCAAAGATATCTCCTTGTCCAATGAGGTTGAGGGAATCCATACAGTCATCATTAACTCCCCTCAAGAAACCAACTTGAGGGACTCTTCAGATAACTTGTTTTGTGGGTTTTTCTTCAAAGAAAATTGAAATCTCTCCACATAATCTTCTAGTGGTTCATCTTCCTTCTGTGAAATTCTAAAAAATGTCATCTTTCCTCCTATCAAGTCCCCTACAATAGTATTGGTACTTCTCCAAGAAAAATTTCTTCATGGTATCCCAATTAGGAACAACATCCCTACCTAATCCAATGAACCATCTTAAGCTGCATCTTTTAGAGTGGTAGGGAAAAGCTTGAGCCTATGAGTATCATAAGTATAGTCATAAATTTTGCACAGGACATCAAATTCAAACAAAAATGTATCTAGGTTCTCACTCATTAACCCATAAAAGACTGGTAAGGTTGAAGGAGGAATGTTCTTCAACACTATAGCTCTTTCTTGGTTAGTGATTGGGAACTCAAATGTTGTATGTTCATAATCATTACCCACCACGTCACCCATGGTGCGGTATGTTCCCACTATAGGTGTAGTAGATGTTGGTGATAGGGAAATTTATTCTTTAGTATTACCCTCGCTTTGAGTATTGGGTTCAACAAATTCTACTATGGCTTCTTGGTGTGTAGAGGGAATGAATCTATCCAAAGAATCTCTTTGCCTCTGCATACATGAAATATGGATTTATATAGCAATGGTCCTACACAATGTTAATGTATCTTCTGGTGTTGTAAAATAAGTAAATCTAATAGTATTAATTATAAAAAAAAATGTAAACTATAAAAGTTGATAAAAAAAGTCTATGAAGATAACACCATCTCCAGAAATGGTGCTAAAAATGTAGAGTCTAAACTAATGTATTGTAAACTTGGTAGAACCTACACAATTCAGAGGTTTATCTAACTGAACAGTCTACTCAACATTGCAAAGATTACATTAAAATGTCAACCTAAGGTTTGTAAACTTGTTATGCTGCTGCACTGTATGTGCCTTCAGAGACTCAAAAATACCTAAGTTATCCTATTCAAGATGCTCTAGTTGCTGAAAACTTCATAGAATTAAAAAATAGTAAAAGAAATAAACTAACACTAATGGTTACGGGTACCTACAACTTAACTTGTAATTGAACTACTACTAATAAAATATTATTGCATCAACTCAAAACTAATGAAAACTAATAACTTAGCTAATTTAACTTCCAAAGTACTACTGGTTAACTGTTGCATGCATGTTCATGAACATTCATTACCAATAAGAAAAGTATGATATTCTAGTTTAACTTGCATGCAGTTCATGAAGTAATGATAAAAATAAAATAGCTATTAAACAAAAATAAACAACTAGAAAATGAAGCGAAGACAAGTTACCTTGAGTAGCCCTACTCAAGTGGTTTTTCTCACTTAACTGGAACCAAATATAACTAATAGATTCTATGCATCCATGTGGAATTGACTTCATTCATTGTATACCATGAGAGATTACATAAGATCTTCACAAATTGTATTCAATGAAAATCATTCTAAATATCCATCATGTCTTGAAACTAAAAATAACTAATAATGAAAGTTTGAAAAACCAACCAACTCATCTAAGGACTCAACCATTGACTATATACAAGCTTGAGGGAGTCTTATTCTAAGAAGAAACTAACTACAATCATTAACTTTAACTCCTAAATATCAAAGCATATAGTTAAGATTGAATTGTTCAAAACATAATTGAAAAGAAAGAAGAATCCTAATAGAACTGAAACTTTGTAAAATAGGATTTCATGTAAAACACACAAACATTTGTCAAAATCCTATTAGTAAATGAGTTCTTCTTTTTCAACACTTATTAACTTATTATAATGATGAACGCTCAATCTCCATCAGGTGTCTTTAAACATTATTTATCACATTCAGCTTAATCTGGAACTCCCTTGTTTTTCTATCCCAATCTTCTTTTTGCTGTGGGTTACAACTTCGAACTGCTATGTGCTATAGTTCCTCCTTGGTTGTAAAAAGGTTAATTCAGAAAGCATGTGCACAAGAATAATTACCATAATTAAAATATAGAATTACATCCACATTTCATGAATACTCACTTATAAACCATGCAATACCATTATATCATAACCATTCATCAATACTCACATATAATTATGAGTTGTAGTGCTCCCATGATTTGATGTCTTAAATAGTCTTAGAGTTCTTGTGCACCATTCATCAACCCACTCTTTTGAATCATACTTATTTCAAGCCTAATCTGTACATGGAGAACAAAAGAACACCATCTACCTTGTATGAATAATCAATGAACTTATATTTGATCTTATAAAAGAGTGAATCTCACTCGATACTATCAATATACAATAATCCATATATTTTGAAAGATTAGTTTAATCAACCAATCAAAAATATATAAATTGTAGACTTACATTTGTTACTTAGACCCATTGTAGTATTACAATAGATTTGATGAAAAATGTTACATCTATCAACTTTGCACTATCTTTAAACTTTTAACTCTTCTCATGCTAAGGCTTTTTTAATACATAATCATTCTCGCCCTTTCCATGCCCATCCTCAAAGAAATTTTATATATGATGAACACCACTCATTTTATGCATCTTATGCAACCAATAGAACATGCATGAGTTTTTGAATTTTGATGTAAAATTATCTAAATATGTGATATGTTGACCAAATGTGATGTTCTTGCTAGCCAAATCATGGTAGAAAATTTGAAATCAACCTTGCACAAAATTTGTATAAAGTGTGTGATCATCACTGATGTAAAAATTATACTCTCTCAAGATTTTCCTATATTCCTCTATATCATCAAGTCTATGAATGAACACTATATGCACAAATATGTCAACTTGAGTGGAGTTGTAATATTGTGATTGAACCTCATTATATGGTTTTAGTGTATAGTTCTCTACAATTTCTATAACCAAAATGATGGTACCGAGAAGAAATGTGTCCTTGCATAACTTGAATTGAAAGTACAACAATTGAGCTCTATGAGTATGCCTTGCATAATTATTCACTATATTCTCTAGTAAATAGACATAAACTTATACATTGTATTATTTTCACTCTCTAATTCGCATATTTTTTCTTCTTTACCTTCTTTTAGATTATATTCTATTGACCATATTTAAAAAAAAAAAATCATTTCCAATCGCATGTGTATTCTCCATATGTACTTAATTTGTCAAATATTGCAAGCCGCCACAAATATCACATATTCCATACAAGAAGATTTTTTATAGAATAATTGACCATCCAATATTTCACATAAAAATGTTTTAAATGAAATCTCTTTAAAATATAGGTGGAGCCTTTGTGTAGTACCCCTCAGTTGCCTTTTTGTTTTGGAAGTGACTTGGATTGTATTTGGACATTTTGATACTTGTTTGATGATACTTGGACATTACGATATTGGATTCTCATTTATGATGACTCATTTATATTTGATGTTTTATACTTATACCATGCTTAATAGACTAGTTTAATTGTTTATGTGAGTTATCATTGATATGAGTAATATGTGTTTGTTAGATGTATGTTCTATTATGATTTTATATCTACTTATTGTGTATAGATGTTTTGGTGAAGGGGAACAATGTCACATCACTCACTTGTGAGTGCCCTACGACTCTGTGACTTTCCTTCACAGTGTGTTTGCATGCTTGTTTATGTACATGTTTGACTATGTGGTTTGCTATAGGTTGCAGGTACCAGGCATTGACTCCACCTAAATTTTTAGGTCTGAGTGTTCCTTATACCCAATGGAGATAGTTGATTCAAAGATAGTGATGAGCCCCCCATGTTGAGCCATCATCCTTGATGAGGATTAGTGTCCACTCACTGTTCCTTGTTTGTGTGGTCAGTTCAAGTTATTTTGTTGATGTTATCATTGTTTGCCTTCCGTTTTTCCTTGCGGTTAGGTATTGTTGGGTATACTATCCATTTGAGTTATCTGCCTGATTGATGCCTTGATGAATTTTATATTAAATGGAAGAGTTTTGTGATTTAAAAGGTGATTGGATAATTTAATTATATGATCTAATATATTGGTAAATTTTAATAAATAGAATATTATTAATGTTTTGTTTAATTTAAATAAATTAAAGCTTATAGTTTATTACAAAAATAATTAAATAAATATGTTAATTATCTTATTGTGCAAAAAATTTAAAATGAAGGGATTAAATTAAAAATTAAATATTTAATAGTTGAATTAATGTTATGTGCAATTATAAGGCTTGGTGAAAATTACAACATAATATCTTGGAGGAAGTTGAGGGTAGTGGTGGAAATTAAATAAAATAGTTAAATTAAAAGTAGTGGGGCTGCAATAGATGGGGGAAGAGTAAATAAATCAGTTAGAGTTAACTGATAGAGGGGCTTTTGGTTATTTCTGAAAACTTATCTTTCTCTCCACCGGGGGAATCAACCTTCGGGTTATGGGAAAGATTTTCTCTGGAATTGGGGGTTTTTCTATCAGAGCTCTATAAAGTGTTAGTTTTTGGGAGAGAAATTGAATCCACAACTTGGTATTTAGATCGACATCAAATTTCAACTCAGCCAATCAAGTTAGCTAGGTTCCTCTCTTTTGTAATCTTCTTCTTTTTTTAGAATAAACACTTGAATACTAGATGCTATCTTAAAAAAAAAGGTGTCTATAATTATTTGGGTTGATTGAAGCATTTAGTGAAAATATTTTCTAGTGTTGCTTCTTCTCTCAACATATTGTTTCATACTTGCGCTATCATCTTGTATTCTTGTGGTTTAATTCTCTGTTAGTGCTGATTCCAGAGTTTATTCCTTTCCTATTTGTTTATTCTGTGGTTTGAAACTAGACCCCTTTAGCTTATGGAATTCAATTGTTTCTCCCTTCTTTCTAAATTCATTAACCATAATCCTCTGTTATTTAATGTTGCTTGTGCTTTGGGTAATAAGGGTTGTGCATGGTGTTTCTTTCTTCCAACACTATTAGAGCACCTTTTGTATTACATAGTGGATCTTGCGACATGTTCATAAGCTTTGGTTAAATCATGATATCATGACACCACCACTACTAATTGGAGCTCTTAGAATAACATCCTTACTCCATGTTGAAATTTGATGTAACTTAGCATTTGGTAGGGTTCTTCTTTTCTATATTCAATATCTAAGCATCACATGTGATTTAATAGAAGTAAAATTTCTCTTTGGTGTCAGTTGTGGCACATTATTTTAAAATAAACCACAAGTTTTGGACATTTACTGCAAACTCCAATAAGCTCTTTAATTGTGTGACACCATTCTTCTACCATTTCAAGTTGTTTTCCAAGAAACTTTTCTCCCATTAACTACCTATCTTATTCCATGCTCTAAAGAAAAAAATTACGCTTAATTCCATGATTTTCCTCACCCCATACTAGGGTTAGAAGCTTGCATTGATTGCAAAACTTTATTTTAGATATGATTTTCCTTTGTTATTTGGTCATCCCTATTTAAATTCATGAACACGTTTATGTCTTGCATCAGTCAATAAGAATTTTAATATGTGTCCAGTTGTTTGGAAATGCCTGTACAAGCCCATTTAGGACTTGAGATGAGATGAATATGCTCGATCAATATTTTGAAAATGATATCAACTAGTAAAATCTATCAATTTATGCTAAATAGACTTGATCTAGTCTCAATTAGTGTAAACTATAAAATTCTATATGGTTTGTATCTAATTATGGAGATGGGTCATCATAGGACAAGCTTAAGCATCCATTTTTTCATTCATAGTGGATATTTTGGTTCAAAATCTTGGGAGATTTGTTAAGTTTGGAAAAGGGCGACACTCTAAATTCTCCTTCCTCTATGGGAAACAATTGGGAATGTCCCTCACATTAGTTTTGTTTGTATATCATACGTTTCCTTGTCTTGTAGTCTACTAATTTTTCTTTGTTTATCTACTCCATTTAAAAATAAAAAAGGAATATAAATAATGTAGAGATCTTCTGAGTGATAATTAGACAATCGATTCAGGAAGCTGGTCACTTTTAACTAGATCTCCCTTTAATTTATGGTTCTAGTTTGTTGCACTTAGTTAAATATATCTTGGAATGAAGATAACGAGTGATGCTGGCTAATGTTAAGATTTTTATTCTTTTGCTCAAGATTCAAACCAAGGTTAAGCAAATTGGATAGGCATATAGGAATTTTCAAGAAAAAAAATGGTTAGTTAAGGATGCACCGACACTGAGATATGCATGGGTTTCAATTAGCAAACTGTAGTCATTACTATATAAGCTTATCATATATCTTCCATGTTCTGCAGTAGTTGAATAAACTTCATTATCGGCATGCAAGTATTGTTTGTGTTCTTCCAAATGTTTGTAGGATATACGTGCCTAGATCAACACCACTATTGTTTTCTTTATGTTTGGTAGTCACCTTTTGGCTGTATATATATATATATATATATTAAACCATTATTTTGTGTTTATCTTAAAGAAGACATTTATATATATTTAGACCTATTTTCTGAATTAAATTTAAATCTGGTTTCTTATCTTCATGGTAAACCTATGTATATATATATATATGTGTGTGTGCATAAAATATGTTTTAGTAAATGTAAAATATTATTTCAGTCCTTATAATTTATAATTTCGGTAAATTGTAATAGAAAATAATTATATGTGAGGAATATCAATTTATTTTCATATGATAGAGAAAGGATTTGTTAAATAGTTAACTTTTACATTCTTCCCTTGAAATTGAATTAGGTGGTAAATGGTTAAGTTCATGATAATTTAATAGTGAACATCGTATGAAGTAGGAATTAAATTTTCTTGGTTTATGTATATTTGGATTATTGTATGCTCTTGGCATTGGGTGAGTATGCAATCTATTTTAATGGGACTAGTGTTGTAAGCTGCATTGGAAGTCTTTTAGAGGCTTGGGAAATATGTTGATGGTTGAATTGTCAAGTTTTCCTTTGAGATTGGTCAATGTGATATTTGCTATGTGTTATTGAGGGGGTTTTAGCCATGCACTAGTTACTTGATTTTATGGTTGCTTTGGTGTGTGGGATGGTTCATGCCTTTCCTTTGTGTATTCTCTTGTGGTTCTATTAATTGTACGTGTTGGCTTGCCCTGTTGGATGTGTTATGTTTTATGGTTGTTAGAAGAGGGAGTGGGTCTCAATGAGGGTTGGGGCATAAAGTGGCATCCAGGACAACCCATGTGGGAGTTCCTTAACTAAGTGGTAACAAAATTAATAATCTAGGGGGATTGGGTAGAATTTCACTTTAACTAAGATAATTAGATGCCTTACCAATGCTTGTAGTGCTCATTTAGGCTAAGGATGGGTTGGGAAGGCCTAGTTGGCAAGACCAATATCCTTGTCCCCACAAAAGGATAATTGGTCTTGCATGTGTCACCCTGTGGGGCTGGCGTTGAATGTGAGACTATCAAGACAACCATAGATGGGGCCCAACATCTAGAGGGAGACTATTAGGATAACCCATGCTAGGACCATGCGATGGCACTCTCCCCTAGTACGACCTAGCATTTCCTTGACTTACATTTCTATGTGATATTTGGGTGTGCCTTTGGAAGTGGTTTATTGTTGTTTGATGTTGTACTTTACTTGTTCATTAATGTTATGTCAGCCTTGTATTGTCTATTCTCTTTTTCCTGATTGTGCTAATGGGACCCTTTACCATCTTCTAGCATGGGGCATGGACCTTTGGGTTCTGCATGGTTGGGTGGAAATTGCATTATACTCCATTGGGTTCCCTCTCCTTGTTCATGATTGTGGTGACTTCTCTTGGATTGAAGACTTCTGCATTTGTACTAGATCATGTGGATTGTTACTCTTGTACTTGTATTGTATCATAATTTGATGTATCATGTATCATACTTGATGTACACTCCTCACATGTATACAAGGAGATATTGATGTTCAAATGTATAAATGTAATGATGTAAACTAATGTTAATCTCTATTATGTAATGGACTATGTAACATATGTTATTGTATATGCAAATAAATGGTTTGATTCAATTGATCTCTATGAATTCATGTTATGGTTGTATCAAATTTATTACTAGATTAAATGAGATGATTAGATGTAATTCCTTAATTATGTTAGCATTTATTTAATGTAACAATTTATAGTTTCTTGCTAGTAAGTTAGTGGGAGTTCATGTAGTGTAGTCACAGACCTTAGAGAACTTGTGTTATCTTTGAGTTAATGTTCATTTGTAACAGTGTGTTTAATGCACTTCAAAGAAAAAAATATTGTTCTATTTTGGTGTTAGTGTGTTGTTGTCTAGGGTCTCATGGTGGGGCATTACCCATGGTATTAGAGCCCAAGTTCAAACACTAGGTGCTTTGGGTATATAGAAGAGCCCATTTGGTTGTGTTAGTTGCTTAGATTTTGAAGTTGTGTTTCCCTTGTTGGCCTCATCTAACAACCTAAACTTTTCCTTGGTGGTTTCTATGCTTTTGGTGTTAGTGTGTTGTTCTCTAGGGTCTCATGGTGGGGCATTACACATGGTATTAGAGCCCAAGTTCAAACACTAGGTGCTTTGGGTATATAGAAGAGCCCATTTGGTTGTGTTAGTTGCTTAGATTTTGAAGTTATGTTTCCCTTGTTGGCCTCATCTAACAACCTAAACTTTTACTTGGTGGTTTCTATGTAGGGTAATGCCTAGAGGTTAGGGCTGAGGTCAAGGGCATGGTAGAGGTCATGGTAGTGGCTGTGGGGCCAATCACAGGATTCCCCTCCCCAAAGTTTTCACGAGTCAGATCATGAGAAACAACAAGGTTCATAGAACAATTAGGGAGGTGGAGGACAAAATTCAGATTTGCTAGGGTTGGAGGGCACATAGTTGCTTCCCTTACTAGAGGAGGCTCTTTCATGTCTTGGTCCAAGATAGGAGGGCGAGCAATTGGTGATTAGAGAGAGAAAGATCTCCCAGGAGGAGAGAGATTGTAGTTGAGCAAGATGCCATATTAGCTAGTCATATGAGGGACCTTATTTAAGCACGTCCTCTAAAATTTGATGGGACTGACACTGGTTTAGAGGTAGAGACCTGGTTAATTTATTTGAACAGTTGTTTCTTTATGCATCCATATTGTAGCAATACTAGGGCCCGATCCACTATTATGAATCTCTAAGGTTTTTCTTCCACGTGGTGGTATCTGGAGGAGTAGAAGCTCCATTTGGATATAGATTCAGTCTCATGGGAGATGTTCTTAGAGAGATACAAAGCTCAATTCTTGTTCGACCATTGGCAACAACGTCATGCAGATGAGCTCCATGAGTTGAAATAGATGGTGATGTCAGTTGAGAAGTATGAGCAGAGATTCTATGAACTTAAGTAGTATGTTGGCATAGGAAATGATGAGGGGATGTTAGTACAACACTTTATCAGGGGTCTAAATGCTTGAATCAGTGGGGGTGTTCAAGTGTTTGAGCCAAAAACTATGGAGGTAGTTGTAGAGAAGGCTCAAATAATTGAGAAGAATTTGGCTATGGCTTTAGGTGGAAATATAGGTATATAGATTGATAGTGCACCTCTAGTTGGTGTTGGATATCAGGGTGGTGCATCTATGGCTATGGGTTCCTTCAAGGGCCATCAAGAACCCATTAAGGGTGAGTAGCAACAACTCTCATAACACTCCTAGTTGAAACCTAGGAACTCTCAATCTCATCATGGTAGTAGGTTCCAAAAAAGGAAAGATCAGAGTTGGCGACAAGCTAAGCAACATCGTCCTGACTAGCCTACTCAGAGCTCATAGTATACGGTTAGTGGAGGCAGTTTTTGATAGTCCAGTGCACCATTTGGTGGTTGGGGTTATGGTAGAGGCACAAGATGTTTCTCTTGTGGTTAGTAGGGTCACGTTGTGAGACTATGTACTTAGAAGGGCACAATTGGTTTTAGTTAGATATCGACCACTTTAGAACTGACAGTAGGAGATGCAAGTAGATCACATTGGGTGTTTGTAGTAGTGGATAATCACCAAGCGAAGCACTAGGGTTCAGTTGGAGAGACTTCTAGTAAAGGATGAATAAAATTCTTTGGAAATCATGCACATCCTATAGCATCGGGAGTTGACCCATGGGGGCGAGTCTTGGTCTAGGTGAGGGTCCAGTGGGATCCTAGTGTCGAGTCTTCTATCTCCTAGGAGGATGTATCTTAGATGCATGAGTGTTACTCATTTATGTTTGCAAGCTTCTAGGAGTAAGCCTAGTCCTAGGGGAAGAGGATGTAGTGCCCCTTAATTGCCTTTTTTTTTTGGTAGTGACTTGGATTGTATTTGGACATTTTGATACTTGTTTGATGATACTTGGACATTATGATAATAGATGCTCAGTTATGATGACACATTTATGTCTCATGTTTTATGCTTATACCATGCTTAGTAGATCAGTTTAATTAATTATGTGAGTTATCATTGATATGAGTAATATGTGTTTGTTAGATGTATGTTCTATTATGATATTTGCATATTGTGTATTGATGTTTTGGTGAACGGGAATAGTGTTTCATCACTCACTTGCGAATGCCTTGTGACTCTGCAACTTTTCCTTCATGGTGTGTTTGTGTGATTTTTAATATACATGTTTGACCATGTGGTTTACTCTAGGTTGCAGGCACCAAACATCGATTCCACCTGAATTGTCAGGTCTGAGTGTACCTTATACCCAATGGAGATATTTGATTTAGAGATAGTGATGGGTCCCCCATGTTGAGCCATCATCCTTGAGGAGGATGAGTGCTTGTTTTCCATTCCCTATTTGTGTCATCAATTCAAGTTGTTTTGTTGATGTTTTCATTGTTTCCTTCTATTTTTCCTTACAGTCAGGTACTGTTGGGTATATTGTCCATTTGAGTTATTTGCCTGATTGATGCCTTGATGAATTTTATATTAAATAGAAGATTGTTGCGATCTAAAAGGTGATTCAATAATTTAATTATATGTTTTATTATATTGGTAAATTTTAATAAATAATATATTATTAATGTTTTGTTTAATTTAAATAAATTAAAGCTTATAATTTAATACAAAAATAATTAAATAAATATGTTAATTATTTTATTGTGCAAAAAACTTAAAATAAAGGGATTAATTTAAAAATTAAATATTTAATAGTTGAATTAATGTTATGTGCAATTATAAGGCTTGGTGAAAATTACAAAATAATATCTTGGAGGAAGTTGAGGGTAGTGGTGGAAATTAAATAAAAAAGTTAAATTAAAAGTAGTGGGGCTGCAATGGATGGGGGAAGAGTAAATAAATTAGTTAGAGTTAACTGATAGAGGGGCTTTTGGTTATTTCTAAAAACTAATCTTTCTCTCCACTGAGGGAATCAACCTTCGGGTTCTCAGAAAGCTTTTCTTTGGAATTGGGGGTTTTGCTATTGGAGCTCTTCTAAGTGTTGGTTTTTGGGAGAGAAATTGAATCTGCAGCTTGGTATTTAGACAGAAATCAAATTTCAACTTAGCCAATCGAGTTAGCAGGTTCCTCTCTTTTGTAATATTCTTCTTTTTTTGGAATAAACACTTGAATATTGGAAGCTATCTTAAAACAAAGGTGTTTGCAATTATTTGGGTTGATTGAAGCATTTAGTGAAAATATTTTGTAGTGTTTCCTATTCTCTCAACATATTGTTTCGTACTTGCATTGTCATCTTGTATTCTTGTGGTTTAATTCTCTATTATTGCCGATTTGAAAGTTTATTCCTTTCCTATTTGTTTATTTTGTGGTTCAAAACTAGACCCCTTTAGTTCATGGAATTGAATCAATTCTCCTTTCTATTTTCGTTAACTATAACCCTCTGTTATTTAATGTCACTTGTGCTTTGGGTAATAGGGGTTGTGCATGGTGTTTCTTTCTTCCAACACTATTAGAGCCCCTTTTATATTACATGGTGGATCTTGTGACATGTTCATAAGCTTTGGTTAAATCATGATGCCACCGCTATTAATTAGAGCTCTTAGAATAACATCCTTACTCCTTGATGAAATTTGATGTAACTTAACATTTGGTAGGGTTCTTGTTTTCTACATTCAATATCCAAGCATCACATGTGATTTAATAGAAGTAGACTTTCTCTTTGGCTTTAGTTGTGGCACATTATTTTAAACTAAACCACAAGTTTTGGACATTTAATACAAACTCCAATGAGTTCTTTAATTGTGTGACACCATTCTTCCACCACTTCAATCCACCTTCCAAGAAGCTTTTCTCCCATTAACTACCTATCTTATTCCATGCTCCAAAGAAAAAGATTAGGCTTAATTCCATGTTTTTCCTTGCCCCATACTGGGGTTAGAAGCTTTCATTGATTGTGGAACTTTATTTCAGATATGATTTTCCTCTATTATTTGGTCATCCCTGTTTAGATTCTTGAACACGTTTCAATCTTCCATCAGTCAATAAGAATTTTAATATGTGTCTAGTTGTTTGGAAATACCTGTATGAGCCCATTTGGGACTTGAGATGAGATGAATACGTTTGGTCAATATTTTGAAAATGATACCACCTAGTACAATCTATCAATTTATGCTAAACGAACTTGATCTAGTCTTCGACTAGTGTAAACTATAAAATAATCTATGGTTTGTATCTAATTATGGAGATGGGCCGCCATAGGAAAAGCTTAAGTGGCCTTTATTTCATTCATAGTAGATATTCTGGTTCAAAATCTTAGGAGATCTGTTAAGTTTGGAAAGGGTGACACTGTAAATTCTCCTTCCTCTGTGGGAAGCAATTGGGAATGTTCCTCACATTAGTTTTGTTTGAATATTGTGTGTTTCCTTATCTTGTAGTCTGCTAATTTTTCTTTGTTTATCCACTTCATTTAAAAATAGAAAAGGCATATAAAATATTGTAGAGATCTTCTGAGTGATAATTAGACAACCCATTCAGGAAGCTGGTTGCTTTTAACTAGATCTCTCCCTTTAATTTATGGTTCCAGTCTATTGTACTTAGCTTAGTTAAATCTATTGGAATGAAGATAACAGGTGATGCTGGCTGATGTTAAGATTTTTATTCTTTTTCTCAAGATTTGAACAAAGGTTAAGAAAATTGGATAGGCATTAGCTTTAGGAAAAAAATTTGTTAGTTAAGGATGCGTCGACCCTGAGATATGCTTGGGTTTCAATTAGCAAGCAGTTGCTACTAAACATGCTTATCATACATCTTCCATGTTCTACAGTTGTTGCATAAACTTCATCATCAACATGCAAGTATTGTGTGTGTTCTTCCAAATCTGTGTAGGATATACATACCTAGATCAGTGCCACTATTGTTTACTTTGTGTTTGGTAGTCACCTTTTGGTTGTATATATATAATAAAAAATTGTTTTGTGTTTATCTTAAAGAAGACATAGATATTTTCTCAATTAAATTTAAATTTGGTTTCTTATCTTCATGATAAACCTACGTATATATATATATATATATCTATGTGTGTGTGTGCATATATATATATGTGCATACAATATGTTTTAGTAAAGGTAAAATATTATTTCAGTCCTTATAATTTATAAGTTAGGTAGAATTGCAATAGAAAATAATTATGTGAGGAATATCAATTTATTTTAATATGATAGTGAAAGGATTTGTTAAATAGTTAACTTGTACATTCTTCCCTTGAAATTGAATTCGGTGGTAAATGGTTAAGTAAGTTAATGATAATTTAATAGTGAACATTGTATGAAGTAGGAATTACATTTTCTTGGTTTATGTATATTTGGTTTATTGTATGGAATCTTGTGATGCTCTTGGCATTGAGTGAGTATGCAATCTATTTTAATTGGTCCCTCATGTTTCACCCTATGGGGCTAGCGTCAAATGTGAGACTGTCAGGACAACCATAGATGGGGGCTAGTGTCTAGAGGAAGACTGTTAGGACCACCCATGCTAGGACCATGCGATGACACTCTCCCCTGCTATGACCTAGCATTTCCTTGACTTGCATTTGTGTGTTATATTTGGGTGTGCTTCTAGAAGTGGTGTATTGCCGTTTGATGTTGTACTTTACTTGTTCATTAACATCATGCTAGCCTTTTATTGTCTATTTCCTTTTGCCTAATTGTGCTAGTGGGTCCCTTTGCTATCTCCTAGCATGGGGGGTGGACCTTTGGGTTGCACATGGTCGGGTGGAAAGTGCATTATACTCCATTGGGTTCCCTCTCCTTGTTCGTGATTGTGGTGACTTCTTTTGGATTGAAGACTTCTGCATTTGTGCCAACTCATGTGGATTGTTACTCTTGTACTTGTATTGTATCATAATTTGATGTATCATGTATCATACTTGATGTACACTCCTCACATGTATATGAGGAGATATTGATGTTCAGATGTATAAATGTAATGATGTAAATTGATGTTAATCTCTATTATGTAATGGGATTTGTAACAGATGTTATTGTATATGTAAATAAATCGTTTGATTTAATTGATCTCTATGAATTTATGTTATGGTTGTATCACATTGATTATTGGATTAAATGAGATTATTAGATGTAATTCCTTATTAATGTTAACATTTATTTAATGTAACGATTTATAGTTTCTTGGAAGTAAGTTAATGGTAATTCATGTAGTGTAGTCACAGACCTTAGAGGACTTAGGTTAGCTTTGAGTTAATGTTTATATGCAATAGTATGTTTAATGCACTTCAAAGAAATTTTTTTTGTTTTGTTTTGGTGTTAGTGTGTTGTCCTCTAGGGTCTCATGGTGGGGCGTTACACTTTGTCATACACTCCTACAAAACCTTATTAGTATTCAAAACTACATACATATGTTGATAAAAATCAAAAAGATTAGAAATTTGAATATGTACTCTACACCAAAAGGTTGTGTATGTGTGATCTATTTTTACATAAAAAGAATTTTAAATTTCAAAATACCTTTGACTAATTTTTATTTGAGGTTGCATCTCAACAAATTTGGAGAAAAAATATGATTTTCGTATCCAAAAAATACTTTAGATGTGGCTCACACTTTCAACAACCAATTATCCTTTTTACTAAATCTCTTTGATTAGCTGATAGTCTTGTGATATTTTTATAAAATTCTTCAATTAGGGATTTCAAGGCTTGAACTATAATTTATTTTTTCATGGGAGTCTACCAAACAATACCCATAATTCGTTGCTATTTTGGGTCCTCAACTCCTTCATGCCTCTCAATAGATTTCATTAGTGTTTTTCAATTTATTTTTAGTTCTTTATTTATTTTTCTTATTAGCCAAGCTTTCTTTGTTTGATTACATAATATAGTTGATGTAATTATATGTTGTGTAATATTACTATCTTTGGTGCATGAGGTGGAACCCAGAGTTTTATATGCACTCATTAATTTTTTTCAATAGATTTTTCACTTGAAGTATCTAATGTTCTTAGGCCAAGAATTTTCATTATGGGTCTAAATTTTAGATTTCTCACCATTTCAACAAATAATTGATATCATTTGGTTTCATTTAACTTTTCATAAAAAATAATTTCTATATTTTATTCACATTTCTTCAATAATTATGTTTGGTAATCTTATAAACCACCAGTTTTAAAAAATTCTCCTCAATTTCAATTAAAAAATTAGGATTTAAATGAAAAATTATTGGAGGTGTTATCAATGGTAAACTTGCCTCAATATTTGAATTTTTTGCAATATCATAATAATATGGGAAAATGTCCCACCTTCAACTTGAGATGGGAAAATGACATACCTATAGCTTGAGATGGAAGAGATGAGGCACCTTCAATTTCGAGATTCAATTTTTCCTTATTGCATGAGTATTTTTCATTCATTACCTTTGTTTCTCAAGTCTTCTCTTTCATGCCTTTATTGGATGCTTCATGTTCATATTCAATTGCAAATGATTCTATGCCTTCTTCTATGGTTGTTTATTTATTTATTTTTAATTCAAGGGGTAAACGCTTTTGACTGGAGCTATGAACCGGATACAACCATTCAACAATACCACCCCAACGGGGTTTGAACCTTGGTGGCAAGAACAACAATGCCACCTATAAACCATCACACCGTGCCAATACCGGCTATGGTTGTTTATTTATTAATTTCATAAATTGTCCTCATTTTTCTATTTTCTTCACATTCTTGGCTCCACACTCCTTTGATGATTGATTATTTGGTCACTTCCTTGATAGGATGATGAATTATATATCTATCATTAATAATACATGAATATTAGTTGATTTATGGTACAAAAAAGCATCAAACCACAACAAAAAAAATATAATACATAATTAGAACAACCTAATGATATTGATAAAAACCTAAAGTGTGTACATTATGTGATCAAAAGATCCTTATGAAAAAATTATGACACATTTTCCAAGAAATAATAAAAATAAAAAGAGTTATTAATTTGACTAATTTGGAATTCATCATAACCAATCCTTTGGAGGAGGGAATGAGAGATCACACTAATTATATAATTTTTATTGATAATAAAACAATTAATACAATAATCATAAACTTAGAATTAAGTATGCCTTATTTGTTATGAGTTTCCTTGTTCTTTCATTCTTATTTCACCTTCTATATTATGTATTTTATCTTGGTTTATTTCTTTCATATATTGTGTTATATATATATATCCAATTAGGGGTTTCCCCTCCATGTCACTTATCTTGTTATTCAAATCTAACAATACATTGAGTGGTTTCTTTCATCCTAAGGGTTGAGAATTTAGATATAATCTTATAGAATGCATTCAAAAGAGTGTTGGTCATTTAACCACCAATACCAATTCTTAATTTTTTGGCTCCTCTTAGTAGCCATGCAATTAATATTTTCATCCTATTCCTTCGTTATCAAGAGCTTGAAAGGCTATCAACTAGTCTTGATCAAATTTCTTAATGATATATAGTTTCCCATAATATCTTCCAAGAGATGAATAAGGTCATCATTCATGTATGGTTCTATGAAGAGTAACATGTAGTGATCATTGAAGGTACTCATAATATAAGATTGGTTTCTTTCAAGAAGGTTTTACTCACCCATTATTATTGAGATGTGCTCTTTATTACCATATTTTATCTAATGGAGGCATGGCATAATTTGAACACACATTAATTTATAGGAATCTAAGCATTTGATGAGATCCTTAGTGTGAGTTGCATACTATTAAAAATTGATAAATTAGTTTGACTAAGGATGGTGTTGATAATTTTAGTTTTGGAAGAAAGGCTATGTAGAGTCCACAAAGGGAGTTTCTTAGAGACATGCATTGATGTTGAAGGGAAATATTTAGATCCATTAGAGGACAAGGACATAAATGAGGTTTTTGAATAGGGAAATATTGAATTAGGTGACCGTCATGGTAATAGTAGAAGTAATAATTAAGATTATAAAGGTAATTGATAACTTATTTGACTTCAAAACATAGTCTAAAAACACTGATAAGTTGAATCTGGGTTTGAGTGAGATCCATTCCAATGTAGGCCCTAAAATATAGCTTAATATTGGAAAAATATTTATTATTATTTTATTATTACTTTTGCACTATATTTCATGCCCTAAATAACTAACTATATCATGGAGAAGCAAACAAAATACTAGGTTAATGAAAGGAAACTCAATCCATGTTGGGTACTTAGAGGTTCCAAATGGGTGAAAGTTGAAGTCCTAGACTTGTAAATAACTAGCTTATTGATAGATCACTAATAAACCATAATTCAAAGCCACTCAAGCATGATTATGATCAATATATACAAGATATATACCTTTTACATACTCCCTTAGCAATTTTTATTGCCCGCCCTTTGCTTTCTTGTTTTATATGAGCTTATTTAAAAGAAGTATTAAATTAATGGAATTTATTTAAGAAAGAAATAAATTATATTAAAGTGGGATTTATATTCTACAAATAAACTCTATGATATCATAAGGAATATCAAAGGATATAATCCTTCCTTGATTGATGAAGGAGGGATACTCTCCTTTCAAATCTAATCATAAACACACATACAACTCTATGAAAGAAGGCAACAAATTAACTTTAACACATAGAAATGGAAGATAAATCTTCAACATATATTAAGTTCAAATCTGAAAATGAATTACATAATCATGGAGCTCATATGCTCACATATAACATGGGCTTCACACATACAAAAATCTACAATTCAACATTCCAACATCATTCCAATAGTATTTGGATATGCAACCACCAACTCTCCAAAGTCCCCCCATTCATCAAATTGTAAGCATTAATATGTAAAAATTGTGTGAGAAGAAACCACTATTGGTTTCTCAAAACAACCTCCACTAAAACCACGAAGAAAACCCGTCACTTTCTGCCTATCAATGCTTTGTCATTCGTCAAAATTTTCTAAAACAGTTTTTGGGTTTGGCATGCCTCATTTCCATATTTTTGAATCATTTTGAAATTATTAATTTTTTTTATTGTATGAGAAAGTTATGGTCATTTTACTAAGACTGGGTCTCACAATTATGACACAGACAATCTTTTCTCTTTTCTCAAAAATAATATTATGCCAGTTAAACCTCCAAAATGCTCATTACTCCTTCCTAGCATGGATTTACTCTTATTGGAATATGAATTCTATATGAAATTCAAAATTTTATTTCCACTCTCCCTCAACACCCTGCATTCCCAACTTGTAACAAAATACAAATTCGAAGTTCAAAGTGGAGTTGCAAAGCATATTAAATTCCCACTCCAAGCTTGGGTGTAATATTTTATTTTTTATAAAATTAACATATTTTAAAACAATTTAAAAATGAATCAATTAATAATTTTATGTTCTCATAATCCATCACCAAATTTTTCTATGTTGGAAGAACTTTGAAAATTTCAACAATTTGCACTTGCAACAAAAAGTCAAAATAAAAAACAATCATACAACTTAAAATATTTTTGGTTGTGCAAGATTTCTTGGTACCCATAGATGATCCCGCATCAGACACCTGAGGTAGGAAATTTTTTGTGAAAATGGATTCGCAAAATGGAGTTGAGTGGTAGTGCCACCCTTTCGAATTGTAAGCAATCCTCAACAAACTCCATCACTGAAACTAGTACCTCTGATTTTTTTTTCCTTCTCTTCTTCCAACACTTAGCTAGAAAAAAAAAACCTCCTCCTTTGACAAATCTACAATCCATTCTTCTCTCCTCTCATTGACTTGTATCCACCATGTACCATCCTCCAAATAATCTCTCTACTCCTCTCCTCTTTTGTGGGTTTTGACCCACCACAAACCGACCACCTCCACCAAATATCTCATGTAGCTTCCTTCATAGCCTCCACCTGAAAGTATACACCTATATACCACTCTATATCCTCACAATATTTTTTCTTTTTCCAACTCTTTTATCATCTCACAATACAAATCCTTTACAAATTCAACATTATAAAATTCATAAAAATCAAATTCTACCTTGATGAATTTTTCTGTCACATCTTCTTCCTCACTACTTAATGCTACTATCTTTGTTGTTGCATTGAAAAAATTCTCTATCTATGTAATCTCTTCTTCAAGAAACTCTTGTTCTTTATCAGGTTCCTCATTGAACACTGGATCCCCATACATCACTGCATACTTTGCTTTAACTGCAACACCCTCAACTATTGCAATTTGGTTTTCCCTTTCTTCAATGTCCTCCATTTCACTAAACTCTTTTGTTGTTGATGCAACCTCACTTGCCACACTCTCAAACTTCAACCTCTCAATTATAGACCACCTCATGCTCGGCGATCTAGCTACACAACACACACATTCCACCCCTAGGTCCTGGTGCAAACTGCCTCCAATTGGTGCTTCTGCCTACACACTCAGGAACTGGTGCTCTGATACCACCGATTACAAGGGAGGGATACTCTCCCTTTCAAATCTAATCACAAACACACATACAACTCTATGCAAGAAGGCAACAAATTAACTTAAACACATAGAAATGGAAGAGAAATCTACAACATATATTAAGTTCAAATCTGAAAAATGAATTACATAATCATGGAGCTCATATGCTCACATACAACATGGACTTCACACATACAAAAATCTACAAATCAACATTCCAAAATCATTCCAATAGTATCTGGATATGCAACCACCAACTCTCCAAAGGACCCCCATTCATCAAATTGTAAGCATCAATATATAAAATTGTGTGAGAAGAAATCACTATTGGTTTCTCAAAACAACCTCCATTAAAACCACTAGGAAAACCTGTCACTTTCTTCCTATCAATGCTCTATCATTTTTTAGAAATTTCTAAAATAATTTCTGGGTTTAGTGTGCCTCGTTTCTATATTTCTGAATCATTTTTTTAAATTCTTAATTTTTTTACCGTATGAGAATGTTATGGTCCTTTTACTGAGACTGGGTCTCACAAAACGACCTAGACAATCTTTTCTCTTTTCCTAGAAATAATATTATGCCAGTCAGACCTCCAAAATTCTCATTACTCCTTCCTAGCATGGATTTCCTCTTCTTGGCATATGCATTCAATATGAAATTCAAAATTTCTTTCCACTCTCCAACCCACTATTTCCACTCTCCCTCAACACCCTACATGCCCAACTTGTAACAAAATACAAATTCAAATTTCAAAGTGGAGTTGCAGAGCATATTAAATGCCCACTCCAAGCCTGGGTGCAATATTTTCCTTTTTATAAAATTAACATCTTTTAAAACAATTTAAAAATGAACCAAATAATAATTTTATTTTCTCACAATCCATCACCAAATTCTGCTATGCTGGAAGAGTTGAAAATTTCAATAATTTGCAACTATAGCCAAAAATCAAAATAAAACACAAGCATAAAACTTAAAATATTTTTGGTTGTGCAGGATTGCTTGGTACCCTTGGATGCTCCTACATCAGTGATGATCAAGTCCTAGATTACAGAATCCATCATTGATCTCCCTTGTAATATTGGTTTGTTTGACATCATTTCCTAGTGTTTGCTCATCATTGGAGTGAAAATTAGTGACATAATGTGTAGATAGGTAATTTTGGAATGTGGGAATTCAGGTTTTTTAAGGGAGTTTCAATAGAGGTGGGATTAGGGTTGGGAAGAATGGATGATGAATCATCCATAGATTGCAACAATTCATGTCACCCTTGGGATTTATAGTGTGGAGACTTTAGTCACTTGTTTTATTCTTCATTGCAATGTGTTTAGGGTTAAGGGTTAATCTAGTTCAAAACCAATAGTTATTATCATTGTATTTCTTTAGCACTTTAATTTTAATGATTATATATTTTTATTTACTTTAGATTAGATTCTAATTAATAACACTATCATTGTTTTATTTGGCTATAATAATGTATCTTTAGAGTTGATTTTTTTTTATAGTTGGGACATAATTTTATGATGATGATTGGTATTATATTGGCCAAGTGAGTGCAATGATAAAAAATCTATGATAATTAAAATTATAGTGACAACATCAAAATTATTAGAAAGATAAGGGATATGAACCATGACAGGGTTAAGAATCGAGCTACGATGAAGTAAATAAGGACTAGGATATGTAGTACATGAACTATGTTGACAAGTTGATATGAAAAAAGGGACAAAGGTAAAGAGAACAAACCTTAAAATGTAGGATTCGATTTCACCAATTGCACAATGTTGTATAGTTTGATTTTAACTTCAAACTCCTCCAAAATTGAGTTTTTTCCAACTCCCTTGGTATGATATTCAATTATATATCAATAAAATAGAATTTTTAAAAATATGAAAACAATGATTATGTATTATCAATTTTTTTAAAAAAACATGATGATTATCATTCCAAGTATTTAAAACATGATAATACTAGTTCATAGTATCAAATTTAGTCTAAAATCATACAATGTAGTTTTTCTAGATTGAAAAAATAAAAAAGGGTGGTGGAATTGTTAAATAATGATTGATATTATTTAAAACCATAAAAAATGAATTTCTACATCAAACAAAGCATATATTATAGAGAAAATAGAGCACGTGGGTTTTGAATCATGGGATCCCCATATCTTAATTATTATTAATTTTAATTCCAACAAAAATACTCATGCTATAACCTACTTTGAGTATTACAATAGGGATTGAGAGAGAGGGGGAGAGTTAGAGGGAGAGAAAAATACGGAGAGAGACATAGAGAGATGAGGAGATAGAGGTAGAGAGAGATGAGGGAGAGAGATATATAGATAGAGGGAGACACAAACAAAGAAGGATAGGAAGATAGATAGATAGAGGGAGGCACAAACAGAGAGGGATAGGAAGATAGATAGATAGAGGGAGATAGAAGTAGGGTAAGATATGGATAGAGAGAGATACTGGGAGATAGAGATGAAGAGGTAGATTTCATTTTTACTTCACAAACATGAGCATGTTCTAATATACTCATGTTATAATATGGGTACACTATAATGTGCTCACATTTTGATCCTCTTTGGGTATTGCAAACCCTTAGGGTTGAATTTCCTTGGGAATCCAACCTAAAGGATTGGACTTACATGTCAACACCCAAAGACATATTTTTGTAAATTCTAAAAAATGATAGAATCTCGACATGTTCTCCATCAAGTTTGCAGATTTTTCAATGCGCAATTAAAAAAAATTCCACAATAACAAATTGAGCTCTCTCTCAGCTTTCTAAATGTGTAATTTTTTTTCTATGTTTCTAATGTAGTAAAGTTTTGATCTTTACTTTATTTTTCTAGTGTCTCCAATTTTTTTCAAAAACTTATGTACGGTAGTTTTAATTATTAATAGTTCATCAAAATTTGAAACAAATTAAAATTTTACAAGCTACACTCTATTCTATACACATTAAAAAATTATTTCTATTAGCTTCCAAAAAAAAGGAGGGTATACTCAATTTTTCTTAGGATGTATCCATTTTTAAAATTAATAAAAAATCATATATATTCATTAAAAATTAGCATAAAAAATAGGCATAAGCTACATGGTGTTAGATAATTTTTCACTAAAGCAATTTTTACATAATAAAAAGAAGTTGACATTTTAGGGGGAGCACACTAGATGTTATGTTATATTTTTTTGACAAAAATAAGAGTAGTTTGTGTGTCCCCCTTATTTGAACATCTTAATCTCTATCATTTTAAAAAAAAAATTAGAAAGTAGATTTAGAGCACTACAAATCTTGTTCTTGTCGTGTCTTTAAATTTTGAACGTAATTATCTTCAATTTATTATCTAAGATCAATTTTTCTGATTTAAAAAAAAATGACCACTTAAGACCCCTTTTGATCTCCCATTTCCATTTACTTAGCCACCATCTCTATTATACTATATGTTTTGTTTTCTCTTTTGGGTACATCTTTCTTATATTACTTTAAGTCTTAATATTTATCCTTTCTTATATACCATTTTTAACTCTTATTATTTCCTATGTTTCCATATTATTTCCTACACATCTTGTTTGATTTATGTGTTCTCTCCCATATTTTTCATTCATGTTTTCAAAATTTTCTTGAAATCTTCCTATGATACATGATATTCTATTGCAATGTCACATGAATTTATGATTTTTTAAAGTTCATCATGCTCTATATTTATGACATTATCTATATTCCATTTGATCACTTTGATTATTATGATTACATTTTACTTGATCCTAGTGCTTCCTTATAGTTTATGTTCTAATTCTTATAATCTTTATCATACTTACAATTACATGTTTATAATCCTTATCATGTCTATATTTTATGATTACATATTAATAATATTTTATAACATTAAAAATGTATGATTAATGTTATAACTCTTTTCATTCTCTTATCTTTTACATATTATTTCTACTAACATGATCCTTATCTATCCTTTACAGCCACCATTATCTTATCATTTACCTATATTATAGGTAAGTTTATTACACGTGCCTTTATTCTTATCTTCGACTCATGTTCAAATATATGTTTATTATATGATGGGGGCATGTGCACCAAGATGGGGCATAAAAAAGTGGCCAAATGCCCAAAAATGATCAAAACACATTCATGTTTTGAAAAAATTCAAATAACATGATTGTGTTATGGCTCAAAAAATCTAAGCCATAACATGAGCGTGTTATTTGAATAAAAATTATGCAATTGTTTTTATAAAAATAAAATAGGAACATAATTTTGTAGAAACAAACCACGCACACATTTTTATAAAAAAAATACACCCATGTTTTAATAATATATATTTTTAGAATAGCTTTACCAACGGGGGAAACTTGCGTTATATTAATCCACAAAAAAGAGTTATAGAATTTCATACATTATGAACATCATTCCCTTCCCAAATACCAAGGATCACTCAAGATGAGAGGTAGTAAGGAGATCCCCATTGTTGTTGATGAATTCTCCAAAATTGGAGAGGTTTCTCTTGTAATGCCCCATTGTGTGAACCCCAAAGGACAATTAAACAATAATTACTGCACATTTTTTTTTTAAAAAGTAACATAACATACATGTAATACACATTAAGTCATGACATGAATTTCATTTAATTAGATTCACTAACACATACATCCCTTGGGATACACAAGGAGTCATTACGAACTTAATTCCATACAACAACAATAAAGAATAAAAGTCAAAGATATAGTCCACAACAAAATAAACATTAACAACTATAGCACATACATGATAAATCATTGATAAGAAACCATCTGTGTACATAAATACAACATATACATGATTAACTCACACATTGAATAACAACTGCCATGGCCAATAGCCACACAAGGTTTAACGTTCCATTACAATACAATGTTCAAGAGGTACAATGATACAAAAGTGTTTTCAAACATGAACGGAAACCATACAATGAGATAACATGATACAATTGAATAGATGAATACAAAGTGTCGTAACTGGCTCCAAAACAAATACAACTCTGGAGTTGCCGCAACAACACCAATTTGCACCTCTCGATCCTCGACTAGGGACCCAATGGGGTGCTTAGCACGTTCCACCCGACCATGTGGGTCCGAGGACCCACCCCCCGTGCTAAGGAGCTGACAAGAAAGAGACCTCAACCAAGAACATCCAAACAGGGAACCACAAGGCTCAACGTCATACAAAAGTATCATAAAACTCAAGGATAACAATGACATAATCAACAACATCCAAGAGTCAACATAATAACTTAAAGTCATAAATCTCATCACATAAATCAAAGCAATAACTAGTAAACAAGTAACCAAAGGATGATCATGAAACACTTCCAAATCAAACTAGATTAATAAACAGAATACAATTCCAGAGGCAATAAGGAAGCAAGGAAAATGGGTGTCCAATGCAGAGTGTCATCGCAGAGCTCTCATGGGATCTCTTGGCCCTTCCTCCAACTTTAGGCGCTGGCACCCATCTATGGATCTCCTGGCTCTTCCTCCTACTTGAGGCGCTGACACCATAGGGTAGCTCATGTAGAGCCAATAACCTCTCATGGGGACAAGGTTACGACTTTACCAACCATGTCCTTCTCAGTCTATCATTAGTCTATGATAGCCCTAATGCATAGACGAGGCATCCAATATTTATTATCTTGTGTGTTTTACTACCCATCCCCCTAAATTCTATTTTTAGGTTATCACTTGTTTAACTACTCTTACGTGGGTTCTCCTGTGCACTTCCTCTTACCTGAGGCATCGACCCCCACAAAGAGCCACTCTCCCTAGAGACCCAACAAACATCAAACCAAAAACCAAGGGTTGTACAACATAACAAGAACATTAGATCACAATAGAGAAGCATGCGAGGCATTACCCATCTCGCTATAAACACATAATCAAGGTCTCAACAATTCTTGTACAACCCTTTCAAAAGCCTGATACCAAAACAATTGCCACTTTAAGGGCACATAAAAGGAGAGACATTGACCAACCATAAAAACAAGCCTCTGGAAGACTCTCAAAAAGTTTACACTAGGGTTTCCCCATCCAAGAACTGACAACAATAATTGCAAGGCCACAAGAACTATTTTCAATTCAAATATAATGAGTGAATACATCAAAATAAGATCAAAAACCCCATCCAAACTACATAATCAACTTTGATACAAAATAAATGGAAAATCCAAGAAGATCAACTACCCACAACTAAAAAACAAAAATACGAGTTCCCAATTACATTGCAACACAAATTAAATGACAAAGGATTCCTTGAATCAAAATTAATCTCCAAAGGCATTCACACCAACACGGAACCATCCAAAAACAATCCTTCAACAACAGAGGTAAAATCATGCAACCAGGCATCCAAGGGAGACCTCAATTTCCTCCTCACAAGATACCCGTACAGTTGGTAAACAAATGACCTTTGACAAAATCAACAAACATGACAACAATATAATTTAATGTTTCACCAAAATAATACAAGTGGGAAGACTGCATTCAATAAGAAGCATAAACTTATCACAACCAAGCATTGCATTAGTATCCAAAATATTCCACCACAAATTCAATTAATAAGACCCCCACCACTCAAAACAAACCAATAATTCACCACGTAAGGTTCAATGAATAGCAACACAATTTAACTTAAAGAAGATCCCCAACTCACGTCAACTCAAGAAAAGTCAAGATGAAAGGATCTATCAAACCACTCATAAATCAACATGAACCCGACATAATGAAATCACTTCCGTAGCCAAGGAATTCCAAAGAGGACACCACAAAAAGGATACACCAAATTACCCTTAAATGATCAATGACCATTCAAATACCATTTATCCATTCGTTCAATAAGAATTAATTTAAAATAAATAAGGGAACTCTATAATCACATATCGTATTTAACTCAAGGCATATTTTATCATACTCAGAATACTAATCCAACAAATCAAAAGCAATAAACTTCAAAGAACAATTGAACTATCATCTACGATCTGACTCTTCACT
This sequence comes from Sequoia sempervirens, assembly GCA_007258455.2. Lineage (NCBI taxonomy): Eukaryota > Viridiplantae > Streptophyta > Pinopsida > Cupressales > Cupressaceae > Sequoia > Sequoia sempervirens. The sequence goes on along the minus strand of VDFB02086081.1, from coordinate 271,179,373 downwards.
TGATAAGAGATCGTTTTAACTCATTAAAGGCTATATTCACAACCTTACTAACATCTCACTATGCTCATCATAAAGTTGCATTAAATAAAAGAAGTTATAAAAGCATTCCAACCAATTTCTTTTATTCCAATACAGGATTTATAATCATTCCTATAACTATATACATTTATATAAACATAATTAGCCAATTAATACTCTAATTATATTTAAAAGGATAACTAATCTCACCAACACTACATTACAATGCCAGTTTTCTTCTTAACTAGAACTATATGACCATCTAATTTCACTATGAAGTAAGAACTTATTCATTTATAAAAAGGCATAACTCTTTTCCCTAATATTCTAATGTGTTACCAATTTTCATTATATAGTATAATCATTTAATTTTACAATCAAGAGAACGTTCTTTTCTAACATTTGAAATATGCAAGAACTATTCTCTATATAATTATAGCTAAGAGGGGAAACATTCTTTACTAGCACCTTTATAAAAAAAAGATCTTCATTTCCACTAATTCCATTATAAAGAAATGATCTACTATCAAAATATTTACCATTATTAATGGGACTCCACAAACAATGCATACTGTTGTTAAAATTAATTAACCAATATTCCACACATAATAATTTCTATTTGTAAATTTGTCTAACTTAACATTATGCGAACTAATGTAAACTTCTAAAATAATCTCTTCTACAATTTTTCCCTTCACTAATCTGTTTGACATATATCTTTTATCGTTCTATTGACTCTAAGTGCTACGACTACGTTAGATTGACAAAGAAATCAGATGGATTACTTAAACCTTTAAAAATTTCTTGTTATGGCCAAGCGTCGTAGCTAAGAAAGATTGACAATGAAATTAGAGAGATTATTTAAACTTTTAAACTTCCTATTATGTCCAGGTGCGACGGCTGAGACAGGTTGCAAACAGAATCAAAGTTTATTTAAATCTATACACCCTACCAAGTTCAAGTGCGCCACTGTGATAGGTTATCAATGAAACCAGAGATATTATTTAATTTACTACACCTTTGCAAGTCTAAAAGTTGCAGCTGTGACAGGTTGCCAAAGGTTTTAGGGAGGCTACTTAATTCTGTACACTGCCTCAACTCTAAACATTGTATAGGGACAGGTTGTCAAGTATATTAGAAATTGAATAATGGAATTTGGAAATATCGCCATCCTCTTGCATTATTGTCAAATCCCAAATATTATCCCCAAGACTGAAGGGAAGGAGAAAGGTGAGGTGCAATTGCGTGACATAAGAGTAGGAGAAATAATGTACAATTTTTTTTTTTTTTTTTTGAACTTAACGCATTTTTGTTTGGCAGCAAGTTTCTAGAGATGCGCTCAAGTTGAAGTTTGGAAATTAAAATTCACCACGATCAATAGAAAGCTCTTTATTTTATTAGTAATTGAAAATATCTTATTTTCAAGTGTAGCAACTGTGATAGATTGTCAGAAGAATCAAGTAGGTTATTTAAACCTTTAAAATTTCCTAGAATAACAGTCTCATGAAATGCCATTATTGTTGAGCAGGCACGAAAATGGATTCCAGAAAAAGCTTAAGAAGTTTTCAACAATGAGAATAGGTAGATGTAAAGACAAAATTTTGAACCAAAATTTGAATGCAGAGAAAAAGTGCCTAAAATTGACTGAACTGTGGCGTGACCACTATAGCATAGCACAAGAATTGATTACTATCATTCCTAGATACTGGGATTCTACCCAATTGAATACATTTTCCACAACTTATGAAAAATCACTAAATCTTGTGTTTCACTTTTTCAATCAATATCACAACTATAAGGGACAGAGCTGTCTATTAAAAGTTTTCTTATATATGGCCATGAGACCATCGCTCCAGTTCGGGTTTCACCAAATATGACAATAAAATTGTATGTGTATATTCAGGTTTAAATGCGAACCTATATGAATTTGATTAATGATTGAGTGATGACTCCTTGATCTACTAATGCATGGCATATGAAATAAACTACTCAACTAACTGGAAAAGGCCCTTTCTTCAAATTGTTATTTTAAGCATGCAAATTACATCCTCATTCCCGTGTAGATCAAACTATAGAAGTAAGAGATTAAATTCGAAAGTAAACCCTAGAACTTCCTAATTCTTTATAAATGATAGACTAGATTGGTAATTTGACAAGTTTCCCAATAAAATTCCGTTTGAAGCCTTGCATAGCTTTCTTTTTATCTTTTTCTATTTTTTTTTTGTTTTGTTTTTTTTTTTTACAACAGTTTCAAACTTATCTTCTAAATTCATATGAAAAATCCCCCTTATTGTCATAATTAAACAATTATCCCCCCTTAAAAGATAAATTGTCAAATATTAAATGCAATTTAAAACAAAACTTTTATCTAAACAATTTTAAATCTAATTATTTATTACTAAATTTATATTATATTATAATTTTTAAATTTTAAATTTATTTAAATTATTTCACACTCAAATTTAATTAAATTGCAAATTACTCCACCCATAAAATATTAATTTCACCTCAATATAAATAATACGAAAAAAATACAATATCACTCTAAAATCAATTTATTTAATTCATCCCTAAGTGACAACTTCACAACCAATCAATTTCGATACCCCCAACAACATTAAATTCAAACCACCTGAATAAAATTTATTGAATACCAAAGAGGAGCTAGTCATAGAGGGGCACTACATCTCTTCTCAATCCCTTCCCTATATAGTTGCAGGGTCTTTGCAGCCACACCTTTCCTATTCACAATAGTAGCATAAAAGATGCTCATAACAGAACCACTGGATAAAAGCACAAGGATCAAATCCATCTCATATTTGACCATATCAAAAATGTCATGAGCAACTAGGTGATGGACATAGGACAAACCCATAGTTAGGATCCCCATCACTTGGATCACATTTTCAATGAACTAAAGTAGAACAATACATTTGTGAGTGTGCCCATCTACCTAGTAGGAACTGTTGATAATTTTTATAATTGCCTCTCGAGTACCCTCCTCTTTGATCTTGAAGAGCCTTTTGATATGATCATCTATCATCTCAACCTCCCACAATGCATCCTCCCCTTCTTGCTCATCTTGCTCATCTTCTTCCACAACCTCTTTATGAGCACATGCACATTCAACACCAAAGACAATTGTGCTCACCATGGTATGCACACTTCAAGAAAAGGAAACCATGGCAATAAAAATTCATATGGCTGGAAATAAATAGAGAGGCATCTTTCATCTTGGCCACATCAAATGATTTGACCCACTAGTTGTGGTAGTACACAAAGATCTTATCAAATCTCAAAGAGGACTTGATCAACATAGGTGTATTGTAGAGATTCTTGTCATTTAGCCACCATAATTCAAATCTATAAGTTCACAAAAATACACAATGAGATCATGAAATATCTCCATGTTTTTAGTAGTGCTTCCATGTTTGAAAAGCTTGAGGTAGTCAAAATTTTGTAAACACAAATTTGAACTATTACTAGTGCAACCAATGAATGTAAAACCCAAAACATGATCAATATGTCTAGTTACATTGCCAAAAGTACACAAACACCTCCACATAAAACATTTGAACATGGGTGAAGCATCACCACCCAAGCATACCAGACGATATTTCCATAATCTGAGCGTTTAACGAACACTTGCTCACCACACCCATATCTGTGTTGGATTATTGAAGACATGAGGACATAAAATCTGATTCCATCTTCACTTGCTTGTAAAGATTAACTTGATTGTATTGTACAAATTCAACAAGGCTGAGGTCACATTAGATATATTTTATCAATTATCAACAACATTTCTTTCCACCCTAGTGTTTCTCTCCTTACATAGGCTAGCAATTTTAAATTCATAAAACACGTACATGTTTTTAACTTAACAAACATTCACATGTTTTATTTAGTTTTGAGTTTTTGTGATATATTTACCTTTAAAAAATATTTACATGCCTTTAAATTAATAAAATGTGTATGTGTTTTATTTAATTTTGATTTTTAATGATGCATTTACCATTACAATACACACACGTGCTTTTAACTTAACAAAATGCATATGTTTTTTTCTTAGTTCTAGTTAATAGGTTAAACCCTTAACCATATAATCAACCCTAAACCCTATACCCTCAATGCTAAACCTTGTACCATATGTACCTTAAACCTTATCCCTCAACCCTAGGCCCTAAATCCTTTAGGCTAAACCCTCAACCCTATACCATATACCCTCTTGACCCTAAACTCTATCCCTCAACCTTGGGCCCTAAGGCCTATATTATAAACCATCAACCATATAAACTCAATCCTAAACCTTATATCATATACTCTCAACCTTGAACCATAGCCCTTGACCCTAGGCCCTAAATCCTATAGGATCAACCCTTGATCCCTTGTACACTCAATCCTAAATGCTATACCCTCAATCCTATACCTTATATCATATACCCTCAACCCTCAACCTTACACTCAGCCCTAGGCCATAAATCCTATACCCTCAACCCTAATCTAAGTACATTCAAACCTCAAGGTTCCTATACCTTGTATATTTTGGTCATTAGGTTTTCATCCTTATGTTCATGTGTCACTAAGTTGGTGCCTACAACACAATTTATTAGCCCCCTAAATTCCAATTATCGTGAATATCACTTTTCATAGGAATCCTAGGATCTATCCCATCTATCTTTGGTCTTCACATGATATATCTTTCCTCATATAAAAAAAAATCAACCCACCTATCATCCTTATAGAAAAGGATATCATTGTGTGCTTTGACTGGTAGAAACAAGGGTATGTCTTGGATTTTGGTGATCATGTTTTCTAGGTTGTCTAGTGTTGTACCCACCAAGATTCATTGCGATCTTGTGTTACAATAGTTCATCTTCTTGTGATTTTGGTTTTCCAACATTGACCCCTCCAAAGCCCTTCATGACTTTGTAGGATGTTGGAACAACCTGTGTGTTTGTTGTGTTAGTCCTATACATGTGATATGTCATCTTGGTTCTTCATACCCTAGTGCATAGTATCACATACATTATCAATTTAAGTGATCTCTATATTGGAGTTCAATTATTACATTCCAAATACACCTAATCTCATCCCATCCCTTATTTATTGTCACCATAATTTTTCTCTTTCCTAATCATCAATTGTATGTGCACATTCATTCTCTATTTCTTTCATATGTCTCTACACTCAATGTATTAACATGGTTTCCTAGTCTTCATGTCCATCCAACTTATCTCATCATTGTATTTTTGTCTCAAGTCTAAATATATTTTTTATTCTAAGTGAGGAAGAGAAAGAGAGATAGTGAGATAGAGAGAGAGAGAGAGTTGAGATATAGAGAGGAGAGATCTACATAGGGAGGGAGGGAGAGGTAGATAAGGAGGGATGAGGGGAAAGGTAGGAAGGGGAGATAGAAAGCTAAGATAGAGTGATCAAGGTAGATAGTAAAGAGAGAGAAGTTAGATAGGCTAGGCATTATACCCTATTGGATGAACCCTCGACCCTATACACTCCTAAATGATATACCCTAAACCCTATACATTAAATCATATACCCTATAATCTAAAACCTACACTCAACCCTAGGTATTAAAACTTATGCACTCTGCCCTAAAACTTATACCTTCAACCCTAAATGTTCTTATACCCTCAAACCTGAACCTTATAACTCAATGTTATACTCTCACCCTAAACCATATACTCAACCTTATACACTATACCATCAACCCTAAACCCTAAACCCTATCCCTTAACCATATGCCTTAAATCCTATAGGCTAAACCCTCATCCCTATATCATATACCCTCTTGACCCTAAACCATATCCATCAACCTTAGACCCTAAGGCCTATATAATAAACCATCAACCCTATATATTCAACCCTATACCCTATACCATCAACCCTAAACCATATACCTCAACCCTAGGCCCTAAAGCCTATGGGATGAACCCTCAACCCTATACACTCCTAAATTATATACCCTAAACCCTATACTCAACCCTAGGTCATAAAACCTATACATTCTAGAGCCTAAACCTTATACCTTCAACCCTCAAGGTTCCTATTTGCTCAATCCTAAACCTTATAGCTCAATATTATACTCTCAACCCTAAACCATATAATCAACCCTATACCCTATACCCTCAACCCTAAACCTTATAACCTCAACCCTAAACCCTATCCCTCAACCCTTGGCCTTAAAGTCTATAGGTTAAACCCTCAACCCTATACCCTAAACCCTATCCCTCAACCTTCGACCTTAAGGCCTATATAATAAACCCCTAACCATATACAATCAACCCTATACCCTATACCCTCAACCCTCAACCCTAAACCCTATTCCTCAACCCTAGGCTCTAAAGTCTATTGGATGAACCCTCAACCCTATACACTCCTGAATGATATACCCTAAATTCTATACACTATATCATACCTTATACTCTAAACCCTACACTCAACCCTAGGTCATAAAACCTATACACTCTACCCTAAACCTTATACCTTCAACCCTCAATGTTCCTATACCCTAAAACCTAAACCTTATAACTCAATATTATACTCTCAACCCTAAACCATATTATCAACCCTAAACCATATACCCTCAACCTTAAACCCTACACCCTCAGCCATAAACCATAAACCCTATCCCTTAGCCCTAGGACTTAAATCCTATATGCTAAACCCTCAACCCTCAATCCTATACCATATACCCTCTTGAACCTAAGCCCCATCCCTCAACCTTAGATATTAAGGCCTATATAATAAAACCTCAACCATATACAGTCAACCCTAAAATCCTATATCATATACCCTCAACTCTAAACCATACCCCTCAACCCTAGGCCTTATATCATCAATCGTAAACCATAGACCGTACAACCTGTAGTGATAGAAAAAGTATCTATTTTACTCACTTAATTTGGAAATAATTGACATTGAGTTAACTTAATTGTGCCTTGGGTTAATGTTGTAATGTGTACACATTCACATTAATCTAGGGCCCCTTTTTAAACTAAAAGTACTTAAATTGCACCTTGTTAAAGTGTTGTAACACACTTTAACACTTTTCTAGGGTTTCTTTAACTAATGGAGCCTAATGGGCCCCTTTTCAATACAATGCACCTAAGATATACCTTATTTATGGTGTTGTAAAGTGTTGTAACACACTTTCACACTTACCTAGGGTCTCATTAATTAATTGTGGTTAATTGGAGTTAATTATCCCCTTTAATTCAAATTTAAGCCTTATTTATGACACCTTCCAAAGGATTCATCCTGACAACCAATATTCAAATTGTAAAAAAATTAATTTGGAAAATTTGAGGTCCTAGAAAATGGTGATAGGACCCATTCACCCTAGGTGGTGAATGGGTCTCCCTCTATAGGACCCCCCTTTCTTTGCATATTTGACATGGGTTTTTGATGTTAGTTCACCCCCTGAAGGCAAGATCCTGGAAACTTGTGCTAGGACCCATTTTCCCTAGGTGGTGAGTAGGTCCTCCCTTAATAAGGACCCCCTTTTTGAATTTAACTTTGGTGGGATTTTACTAATTTTCATTTCCAGATCTAGTGTTGGATTGAATTTTTTGAATTTTGGGGTTAATCTCTAGATTTAGTATAAATAAGGGGTTAATTCACATAGTTTCATCCTAGACTTCTAAGCATTCATGCATTATAGAAAGTTTGAGATCACAAGAGTTTACAAGAGAAATTCAAAGGCATTTCAAGGCAGATTACCAAGGTTTTATTGCAACAATTCAAGATCATTTCAAATGTCCAAGGCATAATGCATTCATGCATGTTGTTGAGCTAATATAATGGATGTAGCATTGAAGATCTACTTGTAAGCATTGTTTCACATGTAAGATCTACATTCTTCATGGCCACCACATGTTAGTTTGTAGATTTATACTCCAAGACATCTTCCAAGCTATAAACATTCTACTATTTCATGCTCCAATTTCCTTATTTCATCATTTGGTTTAAAATTACCTACAAGGGGTTTGAATTAGGAAAGCCACTATTCACTAATAATCAACAAGTTTTTCTCCTCTTGAGTATGTATTTGTAGATTTATAGGTTGAAGGTTAAGAGGATAAAATTTTTAGAGAAAAAATATAAAAAGATGTCAAGTTGCAAAGTTGACCTTCATAGTGCAAGAATACAAAATTGAAGCTACAAAATTTGTTACAAGTTTTCGGGAGTTGACAACTGATGATCTAAGAGTGTAGACATCAAGGAAAATATCCCAAATCTTAGTTTCAAGAACCCTAGCAGGGAACCATTCACCACTAAAGGCTTCTTGCAACAAAGTACACATCATTTTAAGCTCTCAAAACTTTCCTCATAGTTTCTATAACACTTAATTGTTATTTGTATCTTTTGGCTCTCATAATTGAATGTTTCATAGCAAAATGTAGTGGTTCATTGTCTTGATCCATTCATCTTGGTGTTGAACCCTATTTTTTCTATATTTCATTTTGGTGAACCCAACTCATTACATATTGCATTTTTTTGATTTTGAAGTCTTTCATTGCATCCTAGGTTATATCTTTCATTCATTTGCATTCCATTTGCATTGAATTAGATCTCATTTAGGGTTTATTTCTTTGCATTCAAAACTTGCATCTCATCTAGTGTTTAGATTTGCATTGTTTTGAATTTCTTAAATCTGAAAAATAAAATTTAACAAATCAATCATTTTGTGCATATCATTTATATCTCATAAAATTGCATTTGAAAATAAAAAAAATGCATTTCAACCTAGGTATTTGCATTCATCTTTTCATTACATTTTCACATTGCATTTTTGGAAAATTTGAAATTGAAACTTACCGTCTCAGACCTAGAACTAAAAGACATTACCGAAAGCTTGAAAATCATTCAAAAATAGTTTCAAAACCCTAATCAAGGACCCATTCACTTTTAGTGGTGAATAAGTCCTTGATCATCTCAAACTTGAACTCTTTGGCATCTAAAAAAGCAATAAAAATCACTCTGAAATGAGTAAAAACATCTCAAAAATACCTAACTAGGACCCATTTTCCCTTACTAGCGAATGAGTCCCTATTAGATCTTGATTTACATTTTTCAAAAATTGAAAATTCAATTTTAGGCTTCTGTTTGCTGCTGTTACTTTCCCATTTCAATTTTTTTGAGTTGTCCCATCAAATTCATTGCATATAGTTTAAATTTCTTTATTTAGTGCATTGTCAAAATTTTAAAAAATTGTATTTACAACATTTCATTTTTAGCTTATTACATTGTGTAATCAATAAATTACTATGTTTAGATTTGGAATTCTGAAAATGTGCTACGCCCTTAATAATATTGTACATCGGGTTATGAATAGTCGGCTTGTGGCTATCTTAACTCTCTATTAAGTCATATTATCATTATTATATTGTTATTTAGTTGTTTAGGTCGGCATAAGTCTTATATAGGTGTGTCTAAGTCGGCCTAGGTGATATCCTTGGCATAAATAGGTATATATAGGAGGTTGTGAGTCTTATTTCATCATCAAGTTGTGAAATGTGTGTTCTCATTAGAGATAATTGGAGTTTTAGCCCTCGAGAGTGGCTTGTTATTCTCGTTATTATCAATGCTTTGCAGCATATTTCATATCATATTCTTCTATTGTGCGAGTTATTTCATAACAAGTGGTATCAGAGCATGATCTTGGCACCGTAGAGGCAAGGTTTTTTCTCAATAGTGGAGGCGAATTTGGGAAGAGCATATCTTTCAAATTTTGGCATTTTTTTTCTGATTTTAAAGGGTTTTTTAATATATTAAAGAAGCTTCAGTCTAGATTTCAGAAGAATTGGAGGAGAATTAGGCGAATTATTGCAGAATTAGGGTTTCTACACTATTTTTTTGGAATCTACATATCTCGCACATCTTGTTGAATTGGAGTTTAATTTTTATTGGGTTTTTGAAGAAATACTAAAGGAGATTACAGTAAAATTTTGAGATAATTTAAATTTCATTTGTGTGATTTATTTCAATATTAGTGGTTTCCATCATGACAGGGCCTGCAACAAGGGGTAAAAAGAATGGTGTCACTCCGGAAGAGTCCCGATAAGGAGATGCAGGAACAATCGAGATTACCCATAATGAAGAAATAAAATAAGGTCAAGGAAGAAATCAATGAAGATGGATATGTGTGACCTAAGAGGAGATATGTCGGACATACGAAACATGTTAAGCACCTACATGGCTGAACCAAGAAAGGAGTTCTCAAGCGCCCAAGGTGAAAATTCTAGGTCAGCTACCACAGACACAAGCTTTAGTACTCCTATGGGATCTAGTAATTTATTTTCAAAGGTGGATATGTGCAAGTTCGATGGTAAGGATCCTCTCACATGGATAAACCAAATGGAGAATCTTTTCGAAGTACACCAAACCAAATGGACAAAAGGCCATTTTATATTTAGAACCAGATCAATCTATTTGGTATCATTATTTTGAATTTAATGAGGGGTAAAAAGGGCCCACCATGGTCAATTTTACAGAGAACCCAAGCAATAAATATAGCAATAGCATCACGCATAACTTCTCCACTACTAGCTAAACTTCAACAACAGGACAGCTAAGGATTATATTCAGCACCAAAATCTATCCTTAAGGGTGTGTGGATTCAATTAATATGAAAACTTGAATGACTTATTCTTCAGTGGTCTCAAGGATCACATTCAACATGAGGTACGAATGTTTGGCCCTAGTTCCATAAATGAGTCTTTTATCTTAGCACCCGAGGTAGAGCATAAGTTTTTGATTCCTAAGAAGCAAGGGGCCAATGTGACAAGAGAAAGGATATTCAACACAACCTACTAAGTTGACTCCACAACAAATTGAGGAGAAAAGAGCAAAAGGCTTGTGTTTCAATTGTGATAGCAAATACAGTTGAGGACATAAATGTAGTGAAAAGAAATTGTTTTATATTGAAGGTCCTAATGAGGAAGAAGAGGAGGAACCCATACTAGAAGATGAAAGGGAGTCAAATGAGGAATCACATGATTCTCAACCAATCATTTCTTGTCATGCACTCTCAGGTTTCAGTGCTCCACAAACTCTCAAGGTGGTGGGGTTCCTAAAGAAGCAGAAGGTAACAGTGTTGATCGACTCAGGTAGTACTCATAATTTCATCAACAAAAAGTTAGCTACTCGCCTAAATTGTTTCATATATCCAGCTCCAGAGTTTCAAGTTTTGATTTCAGATGGTGGTACAGTTAGTTGTTCAGGGAAGTGTCATAGCATTAAATTATCCATGGGAGATTATCAACTTGATACCCCAATGTATGCGATATCCATGGGTGCAGCAAATATTGTTTTGGGAGTACAATGGCTTACTACATTAGGAACATTTGAGATGAACTTTCAAGAACTATTCATGAGATTTCAATCAGAAGAAAGGCTAGTAGAGCTAAGGGGGTTGAAGGAAAAGTCTCCACAAATGGTAAGCTCTCATCAAATGCAAAAGTTGCTTAAGAAAGGAGTGGATGGATTTGTGGCCCAACTATGTTCATTAGAAGTCTCTCAATCTATTACTCCTACTCATCCAGATTTACAAGCTATAATTGATCGTCACTCAGTTGTTATTGGAGGTATGCCTAAAGGACTCCTCCTAAGAGGGATCATGATCATGCCATACAGCTAGTCCCAGGGAGCTATCCACTGAACATCAGGCCTTACAGGTATCCACACATACAAAAGAGTTGAGATAGAAAATTGTTGAAGAGATGCTAGAGGTAGGAATCATCAAGCATAGCCAAAGTGCTTTCTCCTCACCTATGGTGATGGTACGTAAGAAGGATGATACTTGGCACATGTGTCCAGATTATAGAGTGCTCAATATGTACACCATTAAAGATAAGTTTCCAATTCCAGTCATTGATGATTTGCTAGATGAATTAAATGGAGCTATGTTTTTTACCAAGTTAGATCTTAGATTTGGTTATCACCAAATTCGGATTAAGGAGGAAGATATTTGTAAGACAGTATTTCGGACTCATGAGGGTCATTATGAATTTTTGGTGATTCCATTTGGTCTTACTAATGCACCATCTACATTCTAAAGTTTGATGAATTCCATTTTTAAGAAGTTCTTGAGAAAGTTTATGTTAGTATTCTTTGATGATATATTGATTTACAACAAGACTTGGGAAGAACATTTGCAACATGTGGACCAAGCATTACAAATAATTGAAGATCATAAACTCTATGCTAAGCCATCCAAGTGTGCTTTTGGTCTTACAAAGGTGGAGTATTTGGGACACATAATTTCACATGAAGGAGTAAAGGTGGACCCTAACAAAATTAAGGCTATCATGGAATGGCCTATTCCAAAAACCATTAAGAAACTGAGAGGATTCTTGGGATTGACAGGGTACTATAGAAGATTTGTGAAGAATTATGGTAGCATAGCAGCACCTCTCACCACTCTATTGAAGAAGGATTCTTTTCATTGGAACAAGTCTACCAATACAACATTTGAGAGATTGAAGGAGGCTATGTGTATAACTCCAGTACTTGCCACTCTTGACTTCACCAAGGAATTCATTGTGGAATGTGATGCTTCTGGAAATGGGATAGGAGCAGTGCTCAGGAAAGAAGATCGACCAATTGCTTTTGAGAGTCATCAATTAAAAGGTAAGAATCAACTAAAACCTATTTATGAGAAGGAAATGCTGAAGAATACCCATGGAAACAATGACAACCTTATCTATTGGGTAGACATTTCAAGGTTAAGATAGATCATGATAGCCTAAAATATTTTTATAACAAAGACTATCTTCTCTAAAGAGCAACAAAACAATACTAAGATGTTAGGATATGACTTGAGGATTGTATATATGAAAGGAAAATATTGTCGCAGATGTAATCATTAAGGAAAGACAGCATGAAGCCTTATTGTAGCCCTTTCAATATTAAGCAAGAAAATTGGGTGGAGAAGCCAACTAGAGTACAAACGATGTTACATAAGTAATCTCATTGAGTACCAAAGTGATCCTAGTAGTTCAGATAAGTTTTGTTGAAGGAGATACTGGTATAAAGAGCATTTGTATCTCTCGCAGAATTCCAACCTTGAAACAAGATTCTCACAGAGTTGCATGAGTCTCCAATGGGTGGTCATTTAGGATTTTTGAAGACATATCATCGAGTCAAGCAAGATTTATTTTGGGAAGGGCTAAAGGGTGATGTTCAAAAATTTGTGGCTGAATGTTTGGTGTGTCAAAGGCATAAAGGGGAGACAATTAAGACACCAGGTCTCTTGCAACCCTTATCTATTCCTAGCCAGCGTTGGGAAGAGATATCCATGGACTTCATCACAGGGCTTCCCAAATCTAAAGGTCATAATGTCATCATGGTGGTAGTTGATCGGCTCACTAAATATGCACATTTCATTGCATTAGCACATCCTTTTACAGCAAGTGCAGTGGCTAAAGCTTTTTTGGAGAATATCCAAAAGCTACATGGTACACCTAAAGTTATTGTTAGTGATGTGATCCTATCTTCACTAGTCACTTTTGGAAAGATTTATTCTCATGTTTGGGTACTCAATTGGCTCTTAGCTCTTCATACCACCCTCAATAGATGGGCAAACAGAGGTTGTAATAAGTGTTTGGAAGGATATCTACGTTGTTTCACTTCAGAGAAACAGTCCCAATGGGTAGATTGGCTACCACTTGTGGAATGGTGGTATAACACTTCTTTTCATAGCTCATCAAAAATGTCTCCATTTTTGGCACTTTATGGATATCATCCTCCTTCCATCACATCATCAATTAAGGTGTCCCCAAGATTCCAGGTAGTAGAAGACCACTTGCTTCATCAACAACAAGTACTTTCAGGACTCAATGAGAATTTATCCATGGCACAAAATCGAATGAAACAACAGGCAGACCAACATCGTAGTGAAAGAAGTTTTGAAGTGGGGGATTGGGTCTTCTTGCAATTGCAGCCTTATAAACAAATCTCACTAAAGCAGCAAAGAAAGAATAATAAGTTGTCTCCAAAGTATTATGGTCCATACCAAATCCTGCAGAAGATTGGTAGTGTTGCCTACAAGCTTGAGTTGCCACCAACAACAAAGATACATCCAGTTTTTCATGTTTCCTATTTGAAGAAGGTAATTGGGCATAATATTCCCACTCAAACAACACTTCCTGAGTTGGATGAAGAAGGGAGAATCATTTTTGGAACCAGAAAATCAAACACGCACAAAGAAGCTGAGGAATAGAACTATCGAGTATCTCATCCAATGGAAGAATTTACCAGTTGAAGATGCCACATGGGAAGGACGAGGAGTTCATTCAAAAGTTTCCAAACTTGATTAGCATTGAGGACAATGCTTCTTTGAAGAAGGGGCATGCTACGCCCTTAATATATTATTGGTTATGAATAGTTGGCTTGTGGCTATCTTAACTCTCTATTAAGTCATATTATCATTAGTATATTGTTATTTAGTTGTTTAGGTCATCCTAAGTCTTATATAGGTGTGTCTAAGTCTGCCTAGGCGATATCCTTGGCATAAATAGGTATATATAGGAGGTTGTGAGTCTTATTTCATCATCAAGTTGTGAAGTGTGTTCTCATTAGAGATAATTGGAGGTTTTCCCCCTCGAAGTGGCTTGTTATTCTCAGTTATTATCAAGTATTTGCAGCATATTTCATATCATATTCTTCTATTGTGCAAGTTATTTCATAACAAAATGGATGCATGTTTAATCAATGTGCGGAAATAATTGTTCTCATTGGTGGATGTTTCAAGTTGTGTCTTTGAAAATGACCCTAATGAAATTGAACCTACTCATGCTCATACAACTCCTAATGCATGTACTCCTCATGATGTTGACATCATTAGAGAAGATGATACCAACATGAATGAATTCATAAACTATTGCCTTAACAACCTTGAGTCTAATGTATCCTTCTATCCTTCCATGAAACAACCAACATAACTTGAGATGTTTAGTCTTTTACACCTTGAATCCAAGTCACAAGATGAGCCCAAGTTCCCTCCAATAGGTGAACCTAGTTCCTCTCTTCAAGAAAATATCCAACCATTGTTAACAAAGTAACCAACACAAATTAAAATTGAAGAGACACACAGAAAAGGATTCTCAAACTTAAGAAAAAAAGGATGTGATACAAGTGAACATGAAATTCATCAACTCTTAGAGAACATACCAATTGAAGATACAAAAGGGTTAGGATATCAAGAACCTCCTCCCAACATAAGTGCTCTAATCCCTAAAGAACAACAAATGCTTCATAAAAATGGTAGGATTGTCTTATATCCTCATCCCAACATAAGTGTCCTTCTTCCTAAAGAGCAACCAATACCTCCTAAGGACAATGATAAAGAAGACAAGGTCATCTCAAGTCCTCCTGCCCTATATCCACCTAGGGAAATTGGTGAATCTAGCAAGCACATAAGGCCTTACAAATTAAAGAAACTACAATTACCTTATCCACCAAATACAATTGAAAGGAATTTATAGATACTCCTACACTGTGGACTTATAACATTACCACCCATGAGAGAAACACCACAACTATATCCTAAAGATGAAAATGTTCCACATTGTTGATACCATAGAACTCTTGGAAATAGTGCTGATAATTGTTGTGCTTTATAATGAATATTTAAAAGACTTGATATCAAAGAAATAGTCCCTTAAAGCATGCATTCTACTCCTTACCATGTAATAGTTGTAGGATCTTAAACATTCTCACCATTACATGTTAATCATTTTCCTTATTACAAGGAGATCATTCTCATCACCTACCTTAGCTCATTCTTGCTTTGCACTAAGTGGGGGCAAGAATTTGATAGCCTTTCCCTACGAATGCATTTGTTGTTGTCCCTTTGGCTAGTTTCCAGCCTTCCATTTATATTGACTTAGATTGGGATGCAGAAGACCTACTTTAGGTTGAATCACATGTGCCTTACTAGGTATTTTTCTTTTTCATGTTTCTTTATATGATTACATGTGCAAAATGTGATCCCTCGTGATGTTTCATTTGATGTATCTCTCTTTTTTTGTATTCCTCTACATGTACCTTCATTCTTCTATATGTCGTAATCATTTCATTTGTCTTGTGTTTTCCTTTTGGGGATGATGCAAGGTGTCAAGAAATTTAGGTCTCTTCCATGTTGAACCAAAATATTTTCTTCTATCTTTTTAATTTGTCTTGTGTTTTCCTTTTGGGGATGACACAAGGCATCATGACATTTAGGTCTCTTCCATGTTGACCCAAAAGCTTTCCTTTATCTTTTGTCTTGTGTTTTCCTTTTGGAGATGACATTAGGTGTCAGGACATGTAGGTTTCTTCCATGTTGAATTGAAAGGCTTTCTCTTTTTTTTCACTCTCTTTGTGTCATTCTTCTAGTTCTATGAGTATTTGGAGAATGATGACAGTTCCGAGCTTTATGACAACATTGTAGCAAAGACTTACTGAACCCGAATCCATAGATCCCATATGTATTTCTAGGGGAAACCCTTCCTATTTCATGGCACAAATTTATTTTTAAAAAAATGACTTGGCATAGGGTTTTCCAAGGAAATCTCTCATGTCTTATGACAAAACATTGGCTAATTTAAAGTAATTTATCTTAGTGATGGTGTAGCAACTGCTTTAAAGTTGGGACATACATCAATGGCATCTTTCAAAAAATTTCATTTCATGATTTTCTTTTTTCTTGTGACCTTTCCTTTACTTGGTGGTGTCATTGGGTTTGAGGTCCTCCAAGAGTGTGATATTTTTATGCATATGATCTCCCTTCATAGCATGATGTGAATGAGGCATCCCATAAGTGGTAATCTAATATCCTTGACTTGTCCTCTCTTGGAAACATTAGGCACAATGCTCCCTAAGAAGAAGACCTTACACGAACAATTAAAAATCCAATTTAACAAAAAATTACATACATTCAAAAGCATTTACAAAAACCATTACATTGTGGTTCCTTATTGAAGTTATTAGGAGGATAGCTTTGGTATGGTTAGTATGATGAGAAGCTAACACTATGGCAAGAATTTCTCATTATATAGTGAGAAGCCAACACATAAGCATGCCTTTATCACTAAACCACCTCATTGGGATAACTCACCTAGTGGAAAAACTAAGGTTCCACTACCCCAGAGTGAAAATATGCATGATTGGGGCAACTCACCTAGTGGACAGACTAAGGTTCCACTACCCTAGAGTGAGCAGTGTATGTTATAGACAAACAACCCCATTCCACATTGTGTTGAAATGGTTGTGCTTGATCCTTTTGTTTTTCTTGGAATTTGATAGGGTATGATTATGTATATTTGTTATTTATGCATAATTAAGTGTCTTGAATGTCTACTTTAGTGTGAGTTTGACATGGGCTCATCCTCTCACTAAAGTGGGGACAAAATGTAGTGAAAAAAAACTCTTTTCCTCACTTAATTTGGAAATAATTGACATTGAATTAACTTAATTGTGCCTTGGATTAATGTTGTAATGTATTGTACACATTCAAATTAACCTAGGGCCCATTTTAAAACTAAAAGTACTTAAATTGCACCTTGTTAAAGTGTTGTAACACACTTTCACACTTTTCTAGGGTTGCTTTAATTAATGGAGCCTAATGGGCCGCTTTTCAAATAAAATGCACCTAAAATGTACCTTATTTAAGGTGTTGTAAAGTGTTGTAGCACAATTTCACACTTACCTAGGGTCTCATTATTTAATTGTGGTTAATTAGGGTTAATTATCCCCTTTAATTCAAATTTAAGCCTTATTTATGACACCTTCCGAAGGATCCATCCCGAAACCCAATATTCAAATTGTAAAAAAATTAATTTGGAAAATTTGAGGTCCTAGAAAATGGTGCTAGGACCCATTCACCCTAGGTGGTGAATGGGTCCTCCCTCTATAGGACTCCCCTTCACATATTTGACATGGGTTTTTGATGTTAGTTCACCCCCTGAAGGCAAGGTCCTGAAAACTTGAGCCAGGACCCATTTCCCCTAGATGGCGAGTGGGTCATCACTTAATAAAGACACCATTTTTAAATTTAATTTTGGTGGGATTTTAATAATTTTCATTTCCAGATCTAGTGTTGGCTTGAATTTTTTGAATTTTTGGGTTAATCTCTAGATTTAGTATAAATAAGGGGTTAATTCACATAGTTTCAACCTAGACTTCCAAGCATTCATGCATTATACCAAGTTTGAGTTCACAAGAATTTACAAGAGAAATTAAAAGGACTACACAAGTCAGTATGCATAAGCTCCAACACTTCATTTGAACAATATTGTTTGCTTCAGAATGAAACTCTAGTTTGCTTCCCTAACTAACATTCCTTACCTATAGCATTAGTAGGTTTTATCAACTTAAGAAGATATCTCATTGCCTGAGTAGAACTTATCTTGATAATATTATCAAAGTTTACATGACACAATCTCTTATGCCACAACCAAATTTCATCAACTTGAGCAATTAGAAAACTTTTACTAGTAACACTCAGGTGAAAGATATTACCTTTTTTTTGTACCAGATGCAATCACATCCATAACTCCCCAATATTCTACACTTTACATCCTTGAATTAAAGATTGTATCCCTTGTCAACCATTTGTCCAACACTTAAGAGATTATTATTCAAACTTTCCATATATAGAACATCATCAGTATTATGCTTACCATCAAGAGAAATGGATCCTTTTCCATGAATTACACTAGCTTTGTCATTACCAAATCTTACAACACCACCATCATATTTTTGCAAGCTCACAAATTTACTTTTATCACTTGTCATGTGATGAGAGCATCCGCTGTCAATCACCCAATCATCTTTTTCTTCAACTCTAGCAGGTAGAGCTTTCTCCACATTTATGTAACTATTAGATTAAGTAGGTACTGGATCATTTTCCTTGATAGCAATAAACACCCATTAATCCTCACTTAAATTCCCTTTATCAGATTCATCATTTGTCACACCTTCATCATCAACATACTACCACTTTCTTTGGAATCTAGGCTTGTTAGGTTTTGGATTAGGAACTCTTTATGGATACCTTGAGGAAAAATGACCTATCTTATTACAAGAAAAACATTTAAGAGGCAACTTCCCTTTATACTTACCTTCTCCTCTGGCTTCCCTCTTGACAATAAGTGCTTCAAGCTCATCTATTTTTCTCTCTTCTTCTTCAATCTCTCTCATTTCCTACTCATACTTGGAAATTTATCTAGAATAACTTTCTCCTAGATCATATCTCTGCTTATCTTTTCCAGAGATAGTAGCTTTGAATGCAAATTCTATCTTAGGAAGAGATTCACAAAACTTACTTAACTCAAAAGTAGTAACCTTACCAATCAACATATCTCTAGTTACATTTGTCACATTCCAAATCTCCTTAATAGTAGTACCTTTGTGTTTGTATGTAGCAAGCAAGGATTTGAGCACTTTAGCAACAATCTACGATTCTTCCAATGTTCCACCAACACATTTGATACTATACGCAAGTTCATTCACTCTGCATAAAAGAAGTAATGTTATCATCTTCACCCACTCTCAACATTTCATATTTCCCTTTCAGGCTTTACAACTTAGAAATTTTCACATGGGTATAACCTTCATACAAAGTTTCCAACTTTTTCTAGATCTCATAAGCAGTCTTCAGCTCCATTACATTTGTCATCTCAGAATCAGTTAGAGCACTCAACAATGCTTCCTTAGCCCTGATATTATACTCGGCTTCCTTAATCTCACTTGCAGTAGAAGGACCATTCTGTGGGATGATATACCTATTCTTTTTAATTGTCTAGTAAGGTTCACCAATGCATCTCAAATGACACTCCATTCAAGTCTTCCATAGAGAATAATTAGTTCCATCAAATCTCAGACTATCCTTCTTATGTCGCCATCCTAGATCACCTCAAGCTATTAAACTTCTTCTAAGGAACCTGCTCTGATAGTAATTGTTGGAAACACAAGGGATACAACTAAGAGGGGGGTGAATCAATTTTCACATAAATTATATTTATTAAACTTATTCTCAGATTTGATAAATAAACATGAAAGCATAAACCATCACCACATCAAAATACACTTAACACCAATATTTTTTACGTGGAAACCCTGTTAGGGGAAAAACCATGGTGGAGGTTAGTCCACAAGATTATACTCTATTAAAAGTATAAAAGAATTATAAATGGGGAATGCACATGCATTCAGGCACACTACCTAGAGCACACTGCTCAAATAGAAAAGGATTACTACCCAAGGAAGACTCACTATCTTACAATTACATTTGGATTACATCAGAAAGGTTTTGAACTAAGAAAATAACATCTTCTAATGCCTGGTTACAGTTTCGGTTAAGCACATAAACATATGCTCACTCTTCATCACACTTTACTTCTACCTTCAAAAGATTAGAAAATTATTGACATACAACACTCACACATCATTGCATCAAATGGTAAAAAATCAATCATATATATTTGCAACTAAGGTTAACATCAACTACATGTTGGCTTTAACAAAATATAAAATGTGTACAAATTGTTGGCCCAAATCAATAAACAATTTATCAGTGCAAACTAAACATGTCAACCACAACATAGTAAGGACCCAAAACAACATCCTCAAACATGAAAAACCTTAAACAATTATGCCTAGAAGATCCAAAACACGCTACAATCACCTTGTCAACCATGATCATGAAAAACATGAACTCATAGAAGAAAATCACCAATCACGAGCACAACAATCAATGTAGACCAACAACACATATAGAGAATGATCTAGAAACATCGACAAGCATGATGAATCACCACAAAATCATCCACAATAAATCAAATTACTAGAATCACATCATCTTCTTTTAGGAACACCAACTGAAGCAACAAAACAATTGTTAGAACACAGATACTCATAACTCGATCAAATCTTTATGTGAACCTCTAAAACTTCACATGGATAAACTAGATATACTCAACAAAAAACCCTTTAATCCACAACCTCTTATCATTAATATACTGAGCTAGCCATCATACTAAACTTCACTGCATCACTTACAACCTACAACTTATTTTATTACAATTTTCTCAATATTGTTGACATATACAACCTTAAAGACATTAATTCCAATAGCGTTGACATCAATGACAACCGCATATCAACAATATCCAACATTTAGGGTTAGTTTCTGACTTTTATTTGCATATTTTGGTTCTCATTATTGAATATTTCATAGCAAAATTTAATGGTTCATTATCTTGATCCATTCATCTTGGTGGTGAACCCTATTTTTTTTATATTTCACAACCTAAAACCTAATACATAAACCTTGTACCCTATATGTTAAACCCTAAAACCTAACATAGATAATTTAACATGTTGAAATATATATATAATTAAATTTAATCCCTAAACCCTCAATCTCAACTCTCCATCATAAACCATCAACCCTAAACCCCTAAACCATAGTCCCTAAACCCTAAATAATGAATAATTTAGAGAGATCTAAGATAGAGAGAAGATAGATCTACATATGGAGGGAGGGAGATGTGAGACAAAATAATAGAGATGGGGAGGATATTAGAGAGGGGGAAATGTGAGAATTAACTTTAAACTCTATACCCATTTAACCCGAAACCCTATACCCTATACCGTTAGTTCCCTAAACCTTATCCATCAACCTTAGGAACTAAAGCCAATAGGTTAAACCCTTAACCATATACTCAATCCTATACCATCAACCCTAAACCCTATACCCTAAAACATCAACCCTAAACCCATAAACCATAGGCCCTACACCCTAAATAATGAATAATTTAGAGATGTTAAAAGGAGAGAGGAGAGAGAGACATGGGAGAGAGATATAGAGAGGTGATATATAGGGATGAGAGGTAGAGAAAGATGTATGTGAGATAGATAGAATAAAGATCTACATAGGGAGGGAGGGAGAGGTAGGTAAGGATAGATGTGGAGAGAGATAGGAAGGGGAGATAGATAGTGGAGAGAGAGAGAGATTAGATAGAGAGAGGTAGATCTAGAGGTGAGAGAGAAGTGAGATAGAGAACAATAGATATGGGAAGGAGAGTAGAGAGGGGGATATGTGAGACTCAACCTTAAACTCTTTGGTCATTTAACCCAAAACCCTATACCCTATATCGTCAGTTCCCTAAACCTTATCCATAAACCTTAACAACTAAATCCAATAGGTTGAACCCTTAACCATATAGTCAACCCGATACCCTCAACCCTAAAGCCTATACACTAACCCATAAATAATAGGCCCTAAACCATAAATACTAAATAATTTAGAGATATTAAAGGGAGAGAGGGGAGAGAGACATGAGAGAGGGGAGAGAGACATGCGAGAGAGATATAGAGAGGTGACATATAGGGAAAAGAATTAGAGAAAGAGATATATGATATAGATAGAAGGGATATCTATAAACGGAGGGAGGGAG
The DNA here is from genome assembly GCA_007258455.2 of Sequoia sempervirens. Taxonomy (NCBI): domain Eukaryota; kingdom Viridiplantae; phylum Streptophyta; class Pinopsida; order Cupressales; family Cupressaceae; genus Sequoia; species Sequoia sempervirens. Next base: position 271,156,892 of record VDFB02086081.1, on the reverse strand, counting down.
AGGTAGATAAGGACAAATGAAGGGATAGATAGGAAGGGGAGGTAGATAGTGGAGAGAAAGAGAGGTTATATAGAGAGAGGTAGATCTAGAGGAGAGAGAGAAGTTAGATAGAGAAAAATAGAGATGGGGAGGAGAGTAGAGAGGGGGAGATGTGAGACTTAACCATAAACTAGATATACCCATTTAACCAAAACCCTATACCTTGTATTGTTAGTTCCCTAAACTTTATTGCTCAACCTTAGGAACTAAAGAAAAATACACCTAATCCCATCCCATCCCTTCTTTTTTCTCACCATCATTTTTATCTTTCCTAATCAAGGATTGTATGCACACATTCATTCTCTATTTCTTCCATATGTCCCTACACTCAATGTATTAAGAGGGTTGTCTTGTCTTCACCTTCATACAACTCATCTCATCATTGAATTTTCATCTTAATTCTTTAGATTTATTATATTGTAAGCATCTTATCATCATTGCATTTTCATCTTAAGTGTTTAGATTTTTTATTCTAAGCATCTTATCATCATTTCATTTTCATCTGAAGTGTTTATATTTGAACTATTTTTAGCATCTTATTATCATTGCATTTTTATATAAAGTGTTTAGATTTGTTATTCTAAGCATCTTATCATCATTTCATGTTTTCATCTTAAGTGTTTAGATTTTCTATTCTAAGCATTTTATCAACATACATGTTTATTACATTTCATATCGACAACATACATATACATTCTTGATTACATACATTCTAGATTCATTTTAAACTAGTTACATATATCTACATTAACATTCACCTATATGTCATAAATCACATACACCAGGAGAAACATCATTGTTAGTACATTGATATCATAATCATCATTAAAATATAAGCTATTCTTGATCATCATATAACTAATCTCCTTGGCCTCATTGATCTAGTTGATCTCCTTGACCTCCTTGATCTAGTTGATCTAGAATTTAGGCGATCTATATAGCTTTACAATATATGTACGCGCTTTTAAATTAACAAAACACGTATGTGTTTTGCTATTATTTTGGTTTACAGTGTATTTAACTTACCAAAAACCTATGCACTTAACCCTAACACCTATACACTTAACCCTAAATTATATACCCATAACCTAAGATCTATACCCACAACCCACAACCCTAGATACCTTATACAATCAACCCTAAAAAAATATCCCTCAATCCTAAACCATAGAGAGAGAGAGGTAGTTTTAGGGAACTAAAGTCTATACCCTATACACTATATTGTCACTTCCCTAAACCTTATCCCTCAACCCTAGGAACTAAAGCAATAGGTTAAACCCTTAACCTTATACTTATCCCTGTACCCTTAACCCTAAAACCTATACCCTCAACCCTAAGCCCTATCTCTCAACCATAGACCTTAAAGCCTATAGGCTAAACCATTAATCCTCAACCCTATGCCCTATACGTTCATTACCCTAAACCCCATCCCACTTGACCTTGGATCCTAAGGCCTATATAATAAACCATCAACCATATACACTCGACCCTAAACCCTATATCATATACCCTCAACCCTAAACCATATCCCTTAATCCTAGGATTATGAACACTCGACCCTATACACTCAATCCTAATGATATGCCCTCAACCCTATACACTATATATCATATACTACCCTCAATTATAAACCCTACACTAAACCATAGGTTGTAAAACCTATACACTACCCTAAGCCTTATAAATTCAGCCCTCAAGGTTCCTATACCCTTAAACCTAAACCTTGTAACTCCTCCTAGATTTAAAAATGAAAGCTAATTAAACGTACACTTAAAATACTTATAATAACCAATTACTATCTTGTTTGATTTGTGATTTAATATTTGCAATATATATTATCTAAGTGAGAAAGTAACAATATATTTTACATAACAATAGTGGTACATAAATGTGAAATTGATATTACATGTTGATTTACCTTTGCATACACAAATACATAATCTCCCAATTTTAAATTTTAAATATATATTGTAATTTCCTCTAAAATATAAGATACTTAGTGATCAATTTTAGTTTTATCCACTCTTCAATAACTTCATTTTCTTTATATGATTCATGAATAGACAATTTTTTTATTTTCTTTATTTGTTTACTCATAATTTTACAAAACACACATACACATTTTGGCTTCCACAAAAAATGCACGTGTTTTGTATTTTACAAAACACATATATGTTTTGGCTTGATAAAAATATGTACAAGTTTTATCTTGCACAAAACATGTACACATTTTTTCTTGCAAAAAATGTGTACATGTTTTGTCTTGTACTTAGGCTTGGATGAGAAACCTTAGGATTGGATGGTTCATTTGCCTCATTCTCACATGATTTTCTCATCCATTCTCATTTTTCAACTTGCTCATCATTAGGTTTACACATAATAAATCGAATCTTAGTAAAATTACCACCATAATTTTATACATCTTCTAAGCTTTTTAACCATATATATATATTAGATTTGAACTAAATTAAAATGTTTATTTTTAATTTCTTTCACTAATGTTTCAATAGTTATTAGAGACATATGTATTGAATTTTTTTAATAAATTTTAATCTACTTGTCCAACTTTGAAAAAATTATATAATATTGTTCTACACTTCATTCTTTAGACATTGGAAAAAAAATTGTATTTTCGATTATTTTGGTGCAAGTTATGTGACATGCACACTTGGTGATGCGATTTTCAAGATGCATCCACTTTGAAAACTCATAAAAAAAATGTACTCAATAAAAAATAAAAAATCTACAAACTTCTAGTAATCGCTCTTAAATATATTTATACCAATGGGTGTTTGAAAATACTAAATGCAACTAAAAAAAGTGAGGGGCGCAAGCCAGACACTATGATATATTTTAAAAAAAACAAGAACACTTTTGTGTGTGTGAAGCATTTGATCCTCTTAATCTTGTACATTTAAAAAAAAAATAGTAGTTTATAAACTATATTCAAAGTACTACAACTCTTGTTCTTTTGATATCTTCAAAATTTGAGTGCATGAATCTCAAATTACTCCTCCAAGTTTAGGTTTAGCTAATTTTAGAATAAAAGTGGTCACTTTTGACCCCCTTTTTGTGCACCATCTTGGTGCACTTACCTAATGATATCTTCTATAATACTGACATGTTTTATTTTTACCCTATTCTCCAATTCCTTGCATCTTTGGTATGCTATCAATAAGAGGGGAGATATGTGTCACTAAGGTTATTTTGAGTTATATTTTCTAAGTTCATGTAGATTCCTTGTTGAGGGAGCTTTATCAAATCTCATCCACTTAGTCAAATTCTTTCTCAATCTTCATATAGTTATATTTTTTTGTCAATTTCTATAATAGGTGAAATCCCTCATTTATATCTTCTTGATTTTTACTATTTTCAAAGATAGTTATTTTTTTTTTATTCAAGGGGTAAATGCTTTTGACCAGATCTATGAACCGGATACAACCATTCAACAATACCACCCCAACGGGGTTTGAACCTTGGTGGCAAGAACAACAATGCCACCTGTAAACCATCACACCATGCCAATATGGGCCAAAGATAGTTATTTTAAAGAAAGTTGTAATTAGTGCTTATTTTAAAGTTTTTGACATACATTAGACTAATTACATATTCTTGTTATTTCATATGATCTTTCTATGAAAAAATTATAACAAGAAAAAATAATTATTATTTGTTACTTTACATAGATGGTATCATTTTATTTTATAAAAGATGAAAGGGTTTCCCATTTTTCTAGAGTTATTTTCCTAGGGGGTCTAAAGGTCTCTTGGGCAACCCTCCTATGAAGGATAAGTAAAATGTTTTTTTAAATGCGATTGAGGACTTGGAACTTAGGTACGTAAGAGGTTGGACAAGATGGTCAAGGGGCTAAAAAATGTTGAATGATGGGCCATCAAATGTAAAACTATTAATATAAGTGCACTTCACACCTTCAAGGTTCATGAGATGAGACCACAAATCATCACCATATTTACATGTTAGCATATACAATTTTGAGAACTTACAATTGCAGCTAGATTTAAGTTATATCATGGAAAGAAGATCCTAATGCCTATTCAAAAAATTCTAGTTTTGTACATGTTTGTTCATTTAATATACAAGAATACAATATTAGCTCAATTATTTCCAAAAACTTTAAGAGATTATACTATTTAATTTTTCTACTCTTTGAATTTTGGTTCCATACATTATTTTGATGAACTAACCATTATTTTTAAAAATATTTTCATATTAGTATGTTCTTCAAAATAATTATGATTGATTTGACTAAATGTGTCCAACCTATCAGGGATTGTTACTTTACATGGATTAGTATCATTTGAGAGTCTAGAAAGAAAAAAACAATTTACATGTTGATAATTTATTTTATTTTGACATGTATCCACTTACTAGTTCTCTTGCACATCAAAGTAAGAATTAATATAATGGTGATAAATATATGTCACATTCATTTCCTTTATATTTTGGGTCCTCTTTGATTAGAGCACGTCATAAATGCAATTATTATCTAACAAGTGGTATGTTTCTACATGAATTTTTCTCATGACATTGTTTCATCTCCTAATCCTTAGAGTTTCATTCTTAATCCATAAACCTATTTTCTTAATCATCATGGATTAGATATGAGGTATGGACTATAGTCATGAATATGATCTTGAACATTTTTTATTATTTAGAATTTAAAATCACACATTGTATACCACTCAATAGCTATTATGAATTGACCTACCACACATTTTTATTGATTTAGGTGTTATATTATATTTAAGGATATTTATTCATTCATTTTAAAATCATCTATGAGTTATCAATAATCACATTTAGAGCTTGATTTGGAAAGAGAGTAAAAATAATGTATATTCTTTTTAGAGAATTATTGTTACACCAATACCACACTATCTTAGGTCTATTGCATGCATTTTTTGATGTCTTCAAACTTGTTCTTAGAGAAATAAATTTGATATATTAGTGTTCCTATTAAGGATAATATGATCCTCACAATTAAGTAGAGTCTCGAAAGGTGTTTATAAACATAACTCATCCTTATAACAATTTAGACCTCAAAAATTCAGGTAAATCCAATAGTCTATATTTTGCCAAATAAGATCCATGAGTTTCAAATTAGGTATAAGTGCACCAATTTATATATGCACTTAGTTTAGATCTACACTCATGTAGGTGAACTTGAGAAAAAGAGTGATTTTTTTGAATTAAAAATGAGCCCTTAAAATCTAGAACTTTGGCAAATTGGTCCTCGATATTTTAAAACAAAGACCTTTGTCTAGGTGAGCCTTAAAAAACTAGAAACTTGATGAATTACTTTCTTGCATTCTTGAGAGCATATATTCACCATCATGTTTTAAGCTAGTACATTTAGTTTATTTAAATTCTGCATTAAGTTTGAATAATTGTATTTATTATTTATTTTATCTAGCTTATTTATTTGTTAATTAAGTGCATAATAGTTAATTTTGACCTAAACAAATTAATGTAGAGATGTTTTACTTCTACACCTTAAAAAAAAATAATAGCAATGTCAAAAAGTAAATAAAATAATAAGGAAAATTATAAAATAGTTATAATATGTTAAATAAAAAATTGAAATAATTATATATTTTAAATAAGCATAAATAATTTAAAATAAATTTTTAAATAACAATTAAAGTAAATGATTTATTTTAAATTTAATTCAAAAAATTATATGAATTATATGATTTAATGCACTATTACTTAGAATAATAGTTATAATATGTTTTTGATTAGGATAAAAAATATGTTTTGATGGGGCCTAGAACCTAGTACAAAGGAAAGCAAGCTACAAATAAGATAAACCATAGAACAACAACAACTCCATAGCAGCCTCTAAAAGATTAAGAGGACTACACATGTTGCATCTTATAAACAAACAAGGGCCTGAGACCCTTAAACAATTTGGTTATTAACCAAGACTAGAAACCCTTTTAGTTAAACAAAGAACCCACCTGCATCTACCAGGCATCAACAAACCAACCACTCATGGAAGACACCACTAAGCCAAGAAATATATTCAACACTAAAAGAGCAAAGAACATAGTGGTATAAACCACCAATAAGACCAAACACCCCACCTCAATAGGGGCTTTGTGATCCACTGCTGAAAATGATAATAAATCAACTTCCCTGCAACACTGACTCACTTGGTAACAAGAAACCAACTCCATCTCCCTCTAATGGAGTGAACTCCCCTCAATTGGAGAGAAGGATACGATCAAAAAAACCAAGACGTCACCAACACCATCAACCTCCACCTCCATAGGAGAACTACCCACCTCAATAAGAATAACTATTGAGGGGGGACCACCTCCATAGGACCAATGGAGAAATCCAACACAGTAGCCAAGCAAGCACTCGTAGCCTCCTTTGGAAAGCCCTGCACTAGGAACAAAACCATCTAGGGTATAGGATTAAAACTTGAGAACCACCCAACTAAGAGAACAAGGCCATAACTCATCTGAGTAGAGTCCAAAATAGCAAGATCCTTTAGCCAAAAAGTCATGAACAGAGAAAAATCCATAGCAAGCACCGCAACTAGGTAAAACTTCAATAGCGACCACAAGCCCAAAAAAACTGACTCCATCACCACGTCTAACATAATATGAGTAGAGATCTCATCTAAAGAAGGAAATAAAAAAGTACCCCTAACCAAAGAAAACATCTAGGAAAACAAAAAAACACTAATCCCAAATGCAAAAGCACGACAAAAAAAAAATAGGGGAGATGGACATAACCATCGGCTCCATATGAAACTTAATGGCTTCCAAAAAATGATGAGGTAGAGACAACCCATCCCAAGAAAACATCAAAACCACACCAGCAACCAACCCCTAAAAAGACATAAGCATCAAGGAACACTTAGGGTTCAAAAACACA
>VDFB02086081.1:271128755-271149844 GCA_007258455.2 Sequoia sempervirens | reverse complement strand
TTTTTCAACTTGCTCATCATCAGGTTTACACATTATAAATCGAATCTTAGTAAAATTACCACCATAATTTTATACATCTTCTAAGCTTTTTAACCATATATATATATATATATATATTAGATTTGAACTAAATTAAAATTTTTATTTTTAATTTCTTTCACTAATGTTTCAATAGTTATTAGAGACATATGTTTTGAATTTTTTTAATAAATTTTAACCTACTTGTCCAACTTTGAAAAAAAAATATAATATTGTTCTACACTTCATTCTTTAGACATTGGAAAAAAAAATTGTATTTTCGATTATTTTGGTGCAAGTTATGTGACATGCACACTTGGTGATGCGATTTTCAAGATGCATCCACTTTGAAAACTCATAAAAAAAAATGTACTCAATAAAAAATAAAAAATATACAAACTTCTAGTAATCGCTCTTAAATATATTTATACCAATGGGTGTTTGAAAATACTAAATGCAACTAAAAAAAGTGAGGGGCGCAAGCCAGACACTATGATATATTTAAAAAAAAAAGAAAGAACACTTTTGTGTGTGTGAAGCATTTGATCCTCTTAATCTTATACATTTTAAAAAAAAATTAGTAGTTTAGAAACTATATTCAAAGTACTACAACTCTTGTTCTTTTGGTATCTTCAAAATTTGAGTGCATGAATCTCAAATTACTCCTCCAAGTTTAGGTTTAGCTAATTTCAGAATAAAAGTGGTCACTTTTGACCCCCTTTTTGTGCACCATCTTGGTGCACTTACCTGATGATATCTTCTATAATACTGACATGTTTTATTTTTACCCTATTCTCCAATTCCTTGCATCTTTGGTATGCTATCAATAAGAGGGGAGATATGTGTCACTAAGGTTATTTTGAGTTATATTTTCTAAGTTCATGTAGATTCCTTGTTGAGGGAGCTTTATCAAATCTCATCCACTCAGTTAGATTCTTTCTCGATCTTCATATGGTTATATTTTTTGTCAATTTCTATAATAGGTGTAATCTCTCATTTTTATCTTCTTGATTTTTACTATTTTCAAAGATAGTTTTTTTTTTTATTATTCAAGCCTAGGTAAACGCTTTTGACTAGAGCTATGAACCGGATACAACCATTCAACAATACCACCCCAACGGGGTTTGAACCTAGGTGGCAAGAACAATAATGCCACCTATAAACCATCACACCATGCCAATATGGGCCAAAGATAGTTATTTTAAAGAAAGTTGTAATTAGTGCTTATTTTGAATTTTTTGACATACATTAGACTAATTACATGTTCTTGTTATTTCATATGATCTTTCTATGAAAAAATTATAACAAGAAAAAATAATTATTATTTGTTACTTTACATAGATGGTATCATTTTATTTTATAAAAGATGAAAGGGTTTCCCATTTTTCTAGAGTTATTTTCCTAGGGGGTCTAAAGGTCTCTTGGGCAACCCTCCTATGAAGGATAAGTAAAATGTTTTTTTAAATGCGATTGAAGAATTGGAACTTAGGTACGTAAGAGGTTGGACAAGATGGTCAAGGGGATAAAAAATGTTGAATGATGGGCCATCAAATGTAAAACTATTAATAGAAGTGCACTTCACACCTTCAAGGTTCATGAGATGAGACCACAAATCATCACCATATTTCCATGTTAGCATATACAATTTTGAGAACTTACAATTGCAGCTAGATTTAAGTTATATCATGGAAAGAAGATCCTAATGCCTATTCAAATTTTTTTAGTTTTGTACATGTTTGTTCATTTAATATACAATAATACAATATTAGCTCAATTATTTCCAAAAACTTTAAGAGATTATACTATTCAATTTTTCTACTCTTTGAATTTTGGTTACATACATTCTTTTGATGAACTAACCATTATTTTTAAAAATATTTTCATATTAATATGTTCTTCAAAATAATTATGATTGATTTGACTAAATGTGTCCAACCTATCAGGGATTGTTACTTTACATGGATTAGTATCATTTGAGAGTCTAGAAAGAAAAAACAATTTACATGTTGATAATTTATTTTATTTTGACATGTATCCACTTACTAGTTCTCTTGCACATCAAAGTAAGAATTAATATACTGGTGATAAATATATGTCGCATTCATTTCCTTTATATTTTGGGTCCTCTTTGATTAGAGCATGTCATAAATGCAATTATTATCTAACAAGTGGCATGTTTCTACATGAATTTTTCTCATGACATTGTTTCATTTCCTAATCCTTAGAGTTTCATTCTTAATCCATAAACCTATTTTCTTAATCATCATGGATTAGATATGAGGTATGGACTATAGGCATGAATATGATCTTAAACATTTTTTATTATTTAGAATTTAAAATCACACATTGTATACCACTCAATAGCTATTATGAATTGACCTACCACACATTTTTATTGATTTAGGTGTTATATTATATTTAAGGATATTTATTCATTCATTTTAAAATCATCTACGAGTTATCAATAATCACATTTAGAGCTTGATTTGGAAGGAGAATAAAAAGAATGTATATTCTTTTTAGAGAATTATTGATACACCAATACCACACTATCTTAGGTCTATTGCATGCATTTTTTGATGTCTTCAAACTTGTTCTTAGAGAAATAAATTTGATATATTAGTGTTCTTATTACAGATAACATGATCCTCACAATTAAGTAGAGTCTCTAAAGGTTTTTATAAACATAACTCATCCTTATAACAATTTAGACCTCAAAAATTTAGGTAAATCCAATAGTCTATATTTTGCCAAATAAGATCCATGAGTTTCAAATTAGGTATAAGTGCACCAATTTATATATGCACTTAGTTTAGATCTACACTCATGTAGGAGAACTTGAGAAAAAGAGTGATTTTTTTGAATTAAAAATGAGCCCTTAAAATCTAGAACTTTGGCAAATTGGTCCTCGATATTTTAAAACAAAGACCTTTGTCTAAGTGAGCCTTAAAAAACTAGAAACTTGATGAATTACTTTCTTGCATTCTTGAGAGCATATCTTCATCATCATATTTTAAGATAGTACATTTAGTTTATTTAAATTCTACATTAAGTTTGAATAATTGTATTTATTATTTATTTTATCTAGATTATTTATTTTTCAATTAAGTGCATAATATTTAATTTTAACCTAAACAAATTAATGTAGAGATGTTTTACTTCTACATCTTAAAAGAAATAATAGCAATGTCAAATAGTAAATAAAATAATAAGGTTCAATTTATTATAAAATAGTTATAATATGTTAAATAAAATATTGAAATAATTATATATTTTAAAAAAGCATAAATAATTTAAAATAAATTTTTAAATAACAATTAAAGTAAATGATTTATTTTAAATTTAATTCAAAAAATTATATGAATTATATGTTTTAATGTATTATTATTTAGAATAATAGTTATATTATGTTTTTGATTAGGGGTAAACAATATGTTTTGATGGGACCTAGAACCCAGTACAAAGGAAATCAAGCTGCAAATAAGATAAACCATAGACCAACAACAACTCCATAGCAGCCTCTAAAAGATTAAGAGGACTACACACATTGCATCTTACAAACAAACAAGGGCCTGAGACCCTTAAAAAATCTGGTTATTAACCAAGACTTGAAACCCTTTTAGTTACACAAAGAACCTGCTTGCATTTTCCAAGCATCAACAAACCAACCGCTCATGGAAGACACCATTGAGCCAAGAAAGATATTTAACACTAAAAGAGTAGAGAACATAGTGGTATAAACCACCAATAAGACCAAACACCCCACCTCAATAGGGGCTTTGTGATCCACTACTAAAAACAATAATAAATCAACTTCCTTGTAACACTAACTCACCTTGTAACAAGAAACTAACTCCATCTCCACCTCTACCTCTACAATCAACAAAACCAAGACGTCACCAACATCCTCAACCTCTACCTCCATAGGAGAACTACCTACCTCAATAAGAATAGCTATTGAGGGGGGACCACCTCCATAGGACCAATGGAGAAATCCAACATAGTAGCCAAGCAAGCACTCATAGCCTCCTTCGGAAAGCCTTGCACTAGGAACAAAACCATCTGGGGTCTAGGATTAAAACTTGAGAACCACCCAACTAAGAGAACAAGGCCACAACTCATCTGAATAGAGTCCAAAATAGTAAGATCCTTTAGCCAACAAGTCATCAGTAGAAAAGAATCCATAACAAGCACCGCAACTAGGTAAAACTTCAATAGAGACCACAAGCCCAAAACAACTAGCTCCATCGCCACCTCTACCATAATATGAGTAGAGATCCCATCTAAAGAAGGAAATACAAAAGCACCCCTAACTAAAGAAAACATCTAAGAAAACAAAAAAACACTAATCCCAGCCAAAAGCGCCCCACAAAAAATAGGGGAGATGGACATAACGATTGGCTCCATATGAAACTTAATGGATTCCACAAAATGACGGGGTAGAGACAACCCATCCCAAGACAACATCAAAACCACACCAACAACCAATAACCCCTAAAAAAACACAAGCATCAAGGAACACTTAGGGTTCAAAAACACAAAAACAACCCACAAGCCAACAAAGAGAATAAGGAAGAAACAAAAGACAACTAAAAGGAAGCAACAAGTAGAGTAGGCCAACATGAGGAGCCCCAAAGCCTCCCTATTATGCTGAATAACCAACAACCCAACTTCCTTTAAGCAACCAACATACTCCCACATCTGCTGCAAAGAAAGCAACCAAAAAATAACAAGGGAAGCCACAACCAATCCACAAGAGAAAGAGACACTCCTCTAGTCACACCAGGAGACTGCAGATAGGAGGCCAAGACTGACCAAAAAAGATCATTAAAGTAAGCAACCTCAATAGGAATCCACCCAGAAGAAGCCAACCACATATTGAACTAGCATCTGAATCACAAAGGCCATAACATAGGCCAAAAATGAGCAGAACCCTTCATCCCCAAATACTTCAAAAACCACCAAGGGGTCAACAACAGGCACCAAATCTAGCTTAAAGAAAAAAAACTTCAAATAGCAATGAAAATCTCTAGATCTTCAAGAAGCGCTTGATAAACAACCCCAAAAGCAACCAAGAAAGATGAAACATAGTAAATCTATTCCCACCCAGACCAACAACAGTCTCATCACAAGAACATAGGTGAGGCTTCCCCAGGTCGCAATCATCAAAAGCTTCTTCAAAGGTAACCACAAAAAACATTGTAGAGAGGAACTTCTGCAACCCACAGGTAAAAGAGGTAGAAACCCCTATAGCAACGCCACCTTCATCTTCTGTAGGAACCAAACCAACCCGCAACACATCCACCTCACCATCCTCATCTGTTGAATCACCATCCTCCTCCATAAATTCTTCCTCGCCCTCGACAGAGGATTTCAAATTCCTTCCTCCCGGCGCCTTCTCACCCACTTGCCCATTCACCATCACCTCTGATAATCCAATAAAATATGTAATCATAATAGTTATAATATGTTAAATAAACAAATTGAAATAATTATATATTTTAAATAAGCATAAATAATTTTAAATAAAAATTAAAGTAAATGATTTATTTTAAATTTAATTAATTTTTTTTATATGAATTCTATTATTTAATGTATTATTATCTAGAATAAAAAATATAAATTAAAAATATTAAAAATTCAATAATTTTATATATAACTGTATAATATATGATAATATCTAAACTAACATAAAATATGGATAAAAGTGGTATAATAATATGTCCCGATATTGTTTTAAATCGACATTTAAAATATTTTAATTAATTAAAACTTAGAAAACCCATTTTTTATAATACATTATATTAAAATTTCATTTATATCAATGACCATCCAATTGCTTAAGGATAGGATAAGGTATAACATACACATGTTATAAAAAAAATTGTTTTAAAAATATATTTCCATTCTATATTTTAGAGTACATATTTTAATTGCCGTATAATATTAAAATTTAAAATTAAAGATAATTTAAATCATAATAATTTTTCATGAATTTTTTAATATTAAAATTGTAAAATTTATAACTGAAATTAAATAATTAATCTTATTTATGAATAGCCAAGTTATAATAAACAGTGGATATTAAATTATTTTTCAAAACACAATTATCATAATTATAATTTAATCTAATTTTATTTATTTTCAATAAATAGAAAAATATTATCAATATAATATATTATTTATATATACTGAAAAATTACAAATAAAACATAATTATATTTATTTCTATATTACAATAAATTATACTTAACCAACCCTAGTTTATTTTAAATTTAAAATCAATTTAAAATACAATTAATTACCTTAGTGAAATACAGCGGTCCAAACTCGTGGGTTGACATTTACTTGTGCATTGTTTTAAAAAAAATCATTTTGATATTTAATGGCACGTAGTTTTTACACGGTCAAATTCTATGGGTTTAGGATTTCAAGGGGCTTATCATTTAGGTAGTTGGGGAATAATTTTTCGGCATCTAGTCTTTTTGTCGTCTTGTTTGAAGGATCTTAAATTCTGTCGAGAATTTGGAGACTTTCGGTTAGAATTTCAAATTCAAAGGCACGGATCAAAATTTCATATTTTGGATTGTTGTGACATTTCAAAGTATTTGAATTAGTTGGGTAGTTAGATTTATATCATTGTACATGGAATTCGCTTCATTAGGGTCATAAGAGAGAGAAAGTAGGTATGGAAATTTAGTCATCTTCCCCTTTTTATGGAAATTTAGGTTTGGCTGTTTGTATTGAGCATCTTTTACTTTGTGGATTGGCATCTTTTCTATATGTGAGGATTTAACAAATTGCTTACATATACGTATGATACAACTTTTGTTTCCTTTTTAGTTGGCTATTTTAGACTTTTCTAGAAAGAACGTTTGTCTCCCTGTAATGGGGCATTTTTTTGCTTGAATTTGGGCATCTTTGGATGTTTGAGATGCATCTTTGTCTAATGGCATCTCTTTGTATTAAAAGGATTTTATATGGATAATTGATTTTGAGAGTAATTATCTAGTGACTCAAGTAAAGTAGTCCATATCAAGGTGTAATATTGATTTAAGATCCTCTAATTGAGACAATGGATTGTAGGTTTTATAATTTAATAAATTATCTTATTATCTTTGAATTTTAGTGGGTCTTGTATATATTCTAAGGTTTTATTGTTGTATCATTGTAAGGGCTTATTTTATAGATCTATTTAAAAAATGTTTTTTTTATATTTAAATAGAAATGTATAAAATATATAATTTAGATGAGTATAAAATATTATTAATATAGTTATATGAAAGATCAAAGGAGCATATTATTATAAAAATAACATTACAAATTCAAGGTATAAAATGACATAATAATTTAGTCTTCATCTATATCATAGAATACTAAAATTCTTAGTCAAAATATCACATTACAATCAATTTATTTATGGAAGTGTTATTTTCTTATGGAATTATATATCCTTCTCTCATTAGAATCTCTAAGGTATACAATTAACACAAGAGGACTAGGTTCTTTATAACTCCCAATAGCTCCCTCTTCACTACCTATAGGTCCCTTGTCACTACCAACATGTCCCTCATTATTGGCAATACTTGTTGCTTAATCTCCACCACTTCAAAACTCTCAATAATAGCCACAAGTTAATTTGTAGTTCTACCCCTCTCTCTTATCTAATATTTCTAGGACTCATTTCACTTTAGGAAACAAGCTCCTGATATGTTCATTAATCAACTTATACATAACATCTAGGAAAGGATTATAAGTAGTAGCCTAAATAAGATTTGGGTCTTTCAAACCAACATCCACAACTCTAGAAGAGAGGATATCAATTAACATGGACTTTACTTTTCTCTTTTCTAATCCTATCCAAGACCTCCTAAATGCCATTGACTGCTTCTTATTAAAAATTATTTCAAGAAAACCCCACAAAATATAATTTTAAAAATAATCATTCCTCAACATATCCCAACATTGTTCATCTACCTTAGTGTTGTGTGGTCTCACAACAAGCCCTAAGACTATAAGACTTGGGGACCCAAGTGAAAACTAATGCTTATGGCCTAGGTGCTAGCTAATTGGAAAGATCACCGAAAGTGAAGATGAAAGGGAAATCTTTAATACAAGAAAAATTCATAATGTAGTGTTCTGAGTACTGAATATTGGGAATCAAAAAGGTTAGAAAGGAAAAAGGTAATACAAGAATTGAGCAAAATGTTCCGGTCTGATAGTCGAGGTTCAGTAAAGATGGAAGTTCCAGTAAAACCGAAGTCTGGGGAAAATTCATGGGTAAAGATGAATACCGGGTACTGGTGTAAGAGAGGGGGACCACCACATGCAAGACCCCATTTCATGGAAGCTCAAGACATGAGAGGCTTCCCTAACTTACTTCAACTAAGTGTAATGTAAGGAAATATGAGACAAGGGTGACAAGGACTGTGAAGCCTCTCAGTTACTCTGCAGAACTGAAACATAGGAAAGGCCTAGGAAAGCCAATTTTTAGGTCCAACACTACACCTCGAGAAGCTCTCTACCTGAGGATGAAAGCACGACGTGTTGGTGTCTCAAAAGTGCATTGGTGTTTGTACGTCCAGACAACAACAAAGATGAGGTAAAACCAAAAAAACTAGCTAACGGCCCAACTGACTATCTAAAGGGCTAGAATGACGTGATTAAATAAATGAAATACTCTCTAATGTTATAAAGAAAATATGCAAGAGTAAAGAGAGTAAGGAGGATTTCACCAAGGAATTTGTTCACTAGCTGATCCTTCGAGAAGCATGTACTCCTACACATAGAAAGAGAAGAAAATGTTGGGTGACTATATAGGGGTTTGCCTTAGTCAGACCCTCATTTAGGTGTTCGAACCTCCACGGACAACCAAGGAAATGAGATAAAGGAAATAATACAATAAAGATCAAAAGAGCACTACAAAACAGTAAAGTGCTAACTCAACCAAATGATAGAGGAGAGGAGAGGGAAGCTTACCACCTCCACCAAGAGCACTCAAGGCTGCTTGGTGAAGAAAATAAGAGGAACTCAAGCCTCTGCTACAATGGTGTGGTCCCAAACTTGCTCTACTGATGTGATGGAGTGGAGCTTTAGCTACAATGGAATGCAAGAATGTTTCTTGAAGGTTGAAGTGGATGCTAAAGAGTGTGAAGTGAGCTTGTGAATGAAGTTCATAAGTTAAAATGCTTGTTCAAGGAGTGAATATGAAGGAGAGATGAAGAGAAACGACCATATTCGAGTCGGTCGGCCGAAGGGGGTGTTACAACTTCACCTCTAATGAGAAGAGTAATGCCTCTACAGGTTCAACCACAGGAATCTGCCAGGGACATAAGCATGTCGTGCGGATGTCTGTGCATTGTGCGGGTGTCCCTGATAAAAACGCCTACATCGATACTTAAAATAGGTGCCAAGTGGGATGCAAGCAACGAGCTTAGGTGGAATTAAGCCTTCGAACTTGGTTTTCTAAGGTGGATAAAGGAAAAAAGGGGATTTGGACATGGGGTGAAAATTCACGCTTATACAACTGGGTACCGGGTAACAATGCAAAGTGAAGTTTTAAAATTTTAAGGTTATCTAATGTGTCTGATATTCTGGTAACCCGGTATATAGAAGATGGTCATGTGAGAATTTATGATATGTTAGAAAGCATGTTATGTATGATGGATTTAAATGATAACAATTGAATGATGGTTTTATTTACATGATATTTTATAAATTTTTTTTTTAAAAGGGATTTAATGAGTGGAATTTGTGATTGCAGGAGATGCAGTTTGTGATGTAGAGCTTTGGTATGGATGGTCAGGAAAATTTGAATCATGGATAGAATCATATCTAAGTCGGGTTGCCTATTCCAGGATGCTATTACAGAGGAGTTTGAATCCACCATAATACTGGAGATCCCGGTATTACACATGCAGTGGACAAGAGCACCAACCTCTGAGGAAGCTCATTCCTGAGAGTGGAAATCCTGAGGCAGAACAAAAATGTGGGAACAAAATGATGATTTGATCATTCTGAATATATGGTAAGTTCCTACATACTATCTTGATTCAAAGTATCATCTTGGCGATGATAAAAGATAAAAACCCGAAATGCTTCAACGTGCAATTGAGGTTGACCTTCATTGACTTTGATTGTAATTATCTTACCAGTCACTGCATTCCACGTGCCTTGATGTAATTTGTCCCTTGGATTTCTTCTCATGTATTTGTCTTATCCTATTGGTGCCTTACTTCTATAAAAGGCCAGGGGATACTTCTTTTTAAGTTAAGTTCAAAATTCGTGGATGTTGGAAGAGCCAAAAATTCTCTAAGTTTTGTTCTTTTTTCCTTTTTTTGAATCATTCTAGTCTAAAAAATTGTATGCATGTAGAAATTAATCAATATCAGAGCCAATTTGATAGCTACCTATCTCATGAATATTTGTAGTTGGTTTTTTTAGTTCATCCAAACAAGACTGTGTGTTGCGTCATTTAAGGGTGCATACAAAACCAACTCGATGTCCAAAATAAAACCCATCTCTTTAAAAGCTTGCACCATTTTATATGTAGTTGTGAAGCAATCTGATGAAGTATAAAGTGGCTTGCTTTGATTTGATTAACTCTTTGGGGCATGCATGGGGAATAACTGGGAGAAATTTTAATTTTCAATATTTTTTATGCTTTATTTTAGAGTAGATGTTTAAATTCTTGAAAATGCTTCAAAAATAGATAAATGAATGGAAATTTATTGAAAATCTTTCATTTTTTGTGAAATTGTTGAATGCTTAAAGCTAATTCTACTTAAGTGATAGCAAAAATTGTTGATGTTCATGAAATATTATTTCAAATCTTTTGATTTCATGATATTCTTTTATGATCGAGCTGAAAATTCAGTGTATAATACATGATTTTAAACAACTATATTCCCTTTGATATTAACAACAATATCACATCATACCCTGAAGTGAACTTAGTGCGGTTAAGACCTAACTACCAGATACTTGGGATTGAACTAAGCCAACTTTTTCCTATTACACAAATTTCCCTTAGGTTGTCTTTGATTAAGTCTTTCAAGAAGGATAGGATCTTCATAGTTTATCTATGAGGAATTTATCTACACTATTGTTGTGAGTGACATCATCGTCAATAGGAACTGGCACTAGAAGGAGGGGCTTATATTGAAATTTGTATTAGTCCTAAGTTTAAAAGTAGCTTGTAAGATGAAAATTCTAGTGCAAGCTGGTACTTCAATATGGAAGTTGAGAAACTTTGGAAAATTTTAAATAAGAGATTACATCCTTTGAGTTTACTCACCTTTGGTAGAGTCACCAAGTGTAGAATTCATGATAAGATTGATCATGGTGAACTTGATTGTGAATTTTTTTTACTAGGGTAAGTTTGGCTACGTGTAAGGTGATTCTATTAATAGAAAAAGTTCTAACTACTAAAAGAAAGGAATTGTTAATTAGAAATGCATCCAGCCCTAGTGGAATTGAAAATATTAAAAAAAATTATGATACATCAAAATGATTTGATAACTACAATTATTATAAAGAAAACCTTAACATTTTGCAGGTAAATAGGCGAGAATACTGAGATTTAGAGACATCACATCAGAAACGAGGAAATAGTATTGACGAGTCATCATTCTCCTTATATGTGGAAAATGAAAATGAAGAGAAAGAGCGGGAAAATCAAGTGGGAGGTGCGTGTTTTTTGTGCCAAATTGGAAATTCACAAGCTAAAATGGGAAATTTTCTCAATTTTATACAAGATATAGAGTATCAAACTTTTAATTTTTCTCTCTCTAATAACAATATAAATTGTGATATATCTTGGTCTAACAAAGCTCAAAGTGAAGATAGGACCAAAGACACAAAAATTTTTGGAGGAGAAGGAATCCGAGAAACAGACACAATCATTCATGGAATTGAACAAAGTAAGGAAAAAAATCATGAACCAAGGCTGAAAGAAGGTAGAGTAGGGTCACAACAGACGAAGTGTGCAATTGACCTTTAATGAGGTTTTTTTCATACATATGAGCCAAGTCATTGGTAAGTACACTTTTGAATTCATGATTATTAAATGTAAAAAACTTAAAATAATTCATTTTTACAGTAGAACATTTGAAATTTATTTGAATGAATTTAAGGATAAAATTGCTATAATTCATACCAAAACAACAATGGAAATAGTTATTGAAATCAAAATAAGTTGTTTTGTTAGGATTAATTCTTTGTATTAGAAGTTTGGTTAGTTAGGGTTAGTTTTTCTTTCATAGGGTTTTTTTTGTTTTATTTTTCTTTGTTGTTGCTTTTTTTTTGTTTGGCCCTTGCATCCTTTGAATTCATGATTATTAAATGTAGAAAATTTAAAATAATTCATTGTTACAGTAGAACATTTGAAATTTCTTTGAATGAATTTAAGGATAAACCTACTATAATTCATACCAAAACAACAATGGAAATAGTTATTGAAATTAAAATAAATTGTTTTGTTAGGGTTAATTATTTGTTAGATTAGAAGTTTGGTTCGTTAGGGTTAGTTTTTCTTTAGGGTTTTTTTTTTGTTTTTCTTTTTTGATTTTTTTTTTTGGCCCTTTATTTACAAATCTTGCTAAACTTATCTTACACATGAGAGTTAATTCAAACATTTGTAAAATTAAGCTATGAAATGTAAAATGATAAAACCATGCATAGTAAATAGATGCTTTAAGATGTATGATAAAGCTATATATGTGTGTGTATGTATCATGTATATAAATGAAAGTATCAAAATTATTCCTTCAAAAGAGAAAAAGGTTCAAAAAACTCAAATAAAAGTGAGTCGAGCTACAGATAGAAGTAGCCATTTAGTCGATGTGGGATGCCTCATCTATCAGGGCTAAATACCCTATGTAGGAAAGTTCCCAATGAACTTCAAAGTCATGAATAAGGAGGTCAGTGAGGAAAGGATGGAGTGGAACCACTTTCCCATGTTCCAGGAACTAAGGAATATCATCCATGGAAGGGATTCCGATGGTCAAATGTGAAATAGACAAAATAGTATCCAGATTCTCCAAATATTTAGGCATTACTATCAGATTAGCAGACAAGTGAACATCTTCAACATGCAACCCAATATCTAGAAGTGATGCTACAAAGTGAGAAGCCACGTCAGAATAGAAATAGTAGTAGCGGCTAGATTCTACATATTTCTCCCCAAAGACTAAGCACAAATTTGGTATAGAGAATGTAGAAGTTTGAATGAAGAAAAAATTTTCAAGCCTTTGTGGTGTGATACTACCTAAGAAAACATTTTGGTGGTAAGAGAAAGCCAAGAAAATTGGAGTATCTATAGCCTAGAAGTAAGCAAGAACAAGTAGAGCAAGAAATGAAAAATAACAAGAAAGCTAAGTAAAAGTGTGAAGAATTTGAGAAGTGTGGAATTTATAGAAAGCTATGAGGAAGTTGCAGTACATAGTTTCCTCGAGTGAAGTCTTAGAAATCGTAAGCAAGGTGGAAACTAGATGAATGTCTTCAAAGCAGAATGTTAAATAAAATTATTTTTTTACACATAGTTGGTAATAAGCTGCTTCAAATTAATCAATACAAAGATTGCAAATCAAGAAAGTTGGATATTTTGAAATTAATAGTGGTCATTTCATTGTGTTAATTAAGTCGTATTAATTATGAAGGTGCTTATGTGTGCAAAGCAAAAAATAAAAGTGAGTCAGTAAGGCAACACATGTCATCACCTGGAGCATTTGAAAGAAATAATACATGCGTATTGATGTGTGGAAATTTAATGCATAATAATGTGATTGTGTTTCAATGTCATCATGACATTTTTGATCCATTAATGTGGTGCAATGTCATCAAATCGGAATCGCTAGCCAAGTATTTAACAATTGCCATGAAATTTAACCAGAAAGGTGGTAACTAATGGTTCTAAATTTAGATTTAAATTTGGTGATTAAATTTTTTCGTTCCTAAATTTTAATTTATGCAATTTTCTAACACATAGCAAGTTGTAGTTAGCTAGGATTTGGCATAAAATGGTCAATTTTAGTCAGAAATACACACCAAAAGGGAATTATTAAATGAGTTTTTGGGAAGTAGCAAATTGATGAAGCGATTTGCATTGAATGAAAAATCAAAAGGTAACCTTTGCTACCATTGTAATTCCCAACCTAATAGCAGACTTCATTGCTTGCAAGTTGAAAAATGAGCCATCATTGAAATATTAAAAGTTGAAAAATGAGCTATTATTGCAAAATAAAATAAAAAATCAACTCTTTAGGCTATCCAAATATCTCTACCGGGGCTATAGATGCCTAGCTGGCAGTAGAGCTATATTTGGAGGAATCACAGAGATAACCTTCTCGGGGCTATGGACGCTTGATTGGCAGTAAGGCTCTATCCCTAGTTGGATTTGGAGGATTACCAAGTTATGTAATTTAATGTCAATGAACTGATTCTTTTCATTGAATTCCAAAGACTAGAATTAATCAAAGCACACACAGATTTTTCCGGAGAAATTTTCTTACCTTTTTATGTCAAAATCTAGGTGAGGCAGACTTCCTTCAGGGTAATAATAGATCAAAGATTGAAGCACATACTGCTCAACATTGATTCCTTGACCGTCATGGATGTCAAGATGATTTTGGGCTCTGGGGATCTGGAAAATAAGGAGTATGGGAGGGATAATGTGCATGTCTCTTCACATTTTTTGGCTTCCCTCCTAGATAGCCAAGTTCCCAAGGTAGAGGTGAAGGATTTGTTGGCCATGAAGCTGTTTAGGAAATATTTGGTGGAGGGAGTTGATGTTGGTGTAATTAATATTTAATTACACTTTGCATAACTTTATTTAGGTGTTATTTATTTCCTAGGTTAATTAATTCTCATCTTTATCTTTTGAGCTATCTTGTTGCTCAAGATAAGATTAGGGTTATGCATCTTTTCTTTTATAAAGCAAATCTTTATCATGTAATTATAAACTTTCGAATAATAATATTTACACATCTTCTTGCAAATGTCTTGCTTTTTTGTTTTTCTCTTCTGTGGAAGGATTATTCTGGTTTGCAAATCATTAGAAGGTTCTTTTAGGATTCCTTGAGGATATCTTGCCTTGAGTTCATCTATGCACCATTTTGGATTAGATCGGGCTTCACCATTAGATTCAGAGTGCTGGAAAAAGTCAAGATTGGCTTTTATTTTGCAAATTTTGGTCATTGTTTGCCAGATTTGTGAGGGTTTCAAGTTCAGAGTTTTTTGCAAGTTCAAAAGATAGCTGAATTTTTGGAGCAGTTTGGGCACAAACGGAGGTCACCATTGTGTCCAGAATGGCCAAAAACCTAAAGATCGACTGTAAACTCACCTATATTCGGTGTCGGCTATTCATGAGGCAAAAAAATATATCCGTATGGTCTAGTTTGTTGTGTGCACACAGTTCGAGGTGATTTTTTGAAAAAAAAAAATTAAAAAAAATTAATTGATTTGTTTTTGCAAAAATTTTTCAAAAAAATCATTCAAAAAGTTTTTAGAAAAACTTAAAAAAATTGTAGTTTTTTTTTTAAAAAAGACAAAGTACCTGGAAGGTACGTACCTGCACAGAGTACTGTGTAGGTACTGACCTGCACAGACCTGCACAGGTCAGTACCTGTGTACCTTCCGATGGTCACAATTTTTTATGATTTTTAAGAAAAAAATCAATGTTTTTTTAATATATTTTTTTTAACAAAAAATATATAATTTGTAATGCTTTTTTATAAAAAAACATTTTTTTCTAAAATAAGCCCAATTGAAGAAATCCGCAGACGGCCATTTGGCTGTCAAATTTAGGCCCGTATTTTGCTTTGATGGTCGTATGACCATCAAATTTAATTCAGCACTATGTTTTCCCCATTCTAGAGCAGTGTTCACGAAATCAGGTGTATTTTTTGCATACGATCTCTGTTTTTTGCAAACAAGATACCGTTGGAAAGCTAATTTTGACGCCGATCTAGTGGTGCAGGTTTTTTTTACCAGATCTTGCTCCAGATTTTTTTTATAGGCCCTTGAACTCAGATGTTACTATTTTCACTCTGGAGGGCATATCTTTGGACTCGGTGATCCATTCTTCGTCATTCTTGCGGTGTTGGAAAGCTGATTCAGTCCTCTACACAGATCTGAGGTCATTTTATTTTTTGTTTATGCATGTTTCTATGCTCTCCTTTTACAATCGTCGAGTTATTGTAATAAATGAACTATGATAAAGTTCCATTCAGGGGGGTTTCTTGCATAATAAATCTGATTAGAGTGTGCATTCACTTTGATCTCCATATCCATTTTGATTTGTTGACAACTCGTATGGATATATTTGGTTTCTCAATTTATTTTGGCCACATTTTTGCTCTTGCTTGACACATATGAGATTTGCATCCGGTTCACATTTTAGATTGAGAGCCTATGGTTAATGATCCACATTAGATCCATCTCAATTTGAGGGCCATGTTTTTATGGTTAATGTTCCAGAGTCTTCATGGTACTCCTTCCCATGGAAGAGTTTTAGTCCTAGTTTGGCATCGGCATCGAGATACACGGCTTCCAGATTATGTCATCATCTCATCTCCTATTGTTTCACAAATTCCAGGGTTTGTGAGTTTTCTAGTGTTCTGTGGCATCGGGTCTGTTGTTGCTTTATCATGATTCCTTGAGTCAATCAGTGACTCTCATCTGGTTTCAGTAGTAAACATAAGTATCTTTCCTTGCTTGCCAGTTTCAGGTTCCAGTGTTACTCCACAGTGTTCTTCCAGTGCTTCTCTGCAACAGTCATCTCATTGTAGGGGGGGTTTTGTCCCACTGGGTTTTGCTTCTCTACCTCATCTTTGCATTTGTACATGAGTACCTGATCAGGCCTTATTGTCGGGAATAATCTTTGCATAATAATTTGCTTCTCCCTAAGTTGCACTTATGGGGGGGTGTTGGTGTAATTAATATTTAATTACACTTTGCATAACTTTACTTAGGTATTATTTATTTCCTAGGTTAATTAATTCTCATCTTTATCTTTTGAGCTATCTTGTTGCTCAAGATAAGATTAGGGTTATGCATCTTTTCTTTTATAAAGCAAATCTTTATCATGTAATTATAAACTTTTGAATAATAATATTTGCACATCTTCTTGCAAATCTCTTGCTTTTTTGTTTTTCTCTTTTGTGGAAGGATTCTTCTGGTTTTCAAATCTGATCTTGGTTTCTAACAGTTGATGAGGTTCTACAAGAAGTGGTTGAAGGTAAGGGTATTTTCAGGCCCTATGATTTGGAGCTACTATGATGCCTTGATGAGACTGTGAAGATTTATCCTTTTCTTCTAGACTTGCATGGACTGGCCCTCATGCATCATCAGATGATAGTGGTAGTGGCTGTGGAGTATTTGAAGAAATTTCTCGGGTTGTTGGCGGCTAGTGGCTTTGAATGGGTAAATTATTTTGAGGCCTTTGCAAATTCCAATGGTTTCTTATGAGTCTGGCTATGGTTTGGGGTTTTTCATACTAGTTTGTGTGGGGTTTTTCTTGTCATCACTGTTCAAGTTTGGGTGGTGCTCTGTTCACATTATTGGCATTCAAATGGCCAATTTTTCTTTGCATAGTGTATGGTTGGGTTTAGTAGTGGGGATAGTTGAGCTAGGCATTTATATGTAATTTTGGACTCCCAAGGATGGGATTTATTTGGTATGGTGGTTCCCTGTCTGTAATTTTGAGGTTGAAATATGATATCCCTACTTAACAAATGTTTGTAGTTTTTTGTTAATATTAATATACTCATCTTGCATATCAAAAAAAAAAAAAAACATACTAACATTCTTACAAATTTGAAATAAACAAGTAAGCATGTATATATGTAAATCAAAGAAACCAAAAATATACACAACTATCTATCTACTCTAAATGTTCATAATGCTCAAAGAAATTCCATATTCTATTAAAAAAGTTGTTCCCAATAACCTTGAGAGTATTCTACAATTTTGTGATACTAACTAAATAAAAATGACAACAACCTAAAAAATGGGGGTTAAGAGACCTATACAATAACCCATAACAAATCCTAGTTACACATAGATCTACATTTACTAAAATACACATATAGATTTACAAACAATGACATAGATAAAATATAAACTAGACCTATAATGCTTGACACTTGATATTTTGCAAAAAAAACTAGAGGACACCTATATAGATCATTATCTTTTTTCATATGAGAACCAAGTATTTGAATTGGCTATAATTGCTCAAAACTATTCTATTAATGATAATCTTTTTAAATTTGATGCTAGAAGAAAGAAATTATATCTCCAAGAATTTATTCTCTTGGTCATACAATAGGAAATAAAATTTGATTTTAATGTATGAATAGGGGTAACCTTAATTGGATCTAAACCTCCTAAAGGAATAGATGAAAATTCTCTTCATTCTTGTACTCAAGCTTTTGCAATCACCAAAATGTTAAATTGATTCATCATTTAAAATAAGTGTTGGGATTTTGACCATGTCTCAAATATTTGATTTATTCAAACTTCCTCACTTGACAAAATATCTAGTTAGTCCTCATTAAATCGTTAAATACCACCTCCAAATTAATCTATTAGGGGCTAGTTAAATCAATGGTCTAGCTATTGGTCTATACTTAGTTTCCATATCCTGCATTGAGCTCTGTGTGTTCTAGTGTACTAATTTTTTTATTAGAATATACACACTTGCATATGTGAGTTTTTAGCTTAAGGAATTCTAGGTTACCTTCTTTATTTTGAACAAATATTGATAGATTGATGTATTAATTCCTTTGATATCTCACTCATTTATCCTATAGACCATTTAAACTATTTTTTCAATGTTTCATGACTCAAAATAATTCTCACTATCCTACCATGTGACCTCTTTCCATTCACTCATATAGAAGCCACCATATCTAAACCAATGATTCATATTGATTATAAAATTCCACATGACAATCCCCAAAGAATCTAGATTTAACCCAATAGTGACCTAAAATTGACTAAAGTAAGGAATAACACACATATATCCTAAGGCCATAGGGTAACATATCAAAAGGTTATTGAAACAAAATACCACATAATTCTACTTGATAAATATTTTGGGCCTATAGCTTGTGGGTCCCGTTAGACTTGAAAAATATATTTTCTCCACACCAACCAAGATATGAGACCCTTGTTACCCTTTTATATAAAATGAACCTAGGTTTTCTAGATACATTATATTTTCTAGACTTGAAAAAAATGACATCACTAGATGTGAATATCATTCTAAAATCTTACATATAATAAAGTTGGGTATATAAGGACTCAAGAATATCAAATGCCTTGGGTTAGAAAAACATGAATTATGTGAGAGTGGTACACATGAGACATAAAAAATATATAGAGTAAAAGCCTCTCCAATATATAGATTTTTGAGAAACACAAATTTATTCTGAACATATGTGATAACATTAATTAAATCTAGGGCAAGAGAAAAATCAATTTTTCTAGCAACAATTTAATATTCAAATAAACATAAAGTTCACAAGAAGAAACATAGACTTAGGCACTTGTTAGAGTAGACTATTGTGGGAATAAAAGATAAAGCTCAACTAAGGGGAAATATTGATAATTAAGATAGAGGTTTGGGTATGTGATACAAAGGAATGATAATAAACACATAGAGGTATTCAATGGGGCCCATTGAATGAAATCCTCAGAATGATTATATTCTAATGCAAAAATTTATATACCTTGTAATATTGACACTACAAATCATACCTATTTTAGAATATATTCCCATATAATTTTTTTTAGGATGGTCCATTTTATCCCATATTGTATCCTTTTTCCTAATCTAGACCTATACCAAGTTTTATGTTGTTTGCTACTTATATTTTTTGTTGTTATTTTTTATGCTTTATTCCTTTTTATTAACCTCAATAATTTTCTGAGGTTATTGAATTTTATCCATTTTTGGATGAAACTCCTCTTATCTAGACATAAGTGTGGCGGCCATGGTTTCATCTAGTAAATGTGTATCCATGTAAACATAATTCAATGGAAAAAGAATGTTCAAGATTCTTCTTGGGTATATTCACCATCCACATATATTCTTCTAGTTTATCAACAACCTTCTTTTGATTCCCTTTCCCAAATTATAAAAATGGATGATTGGGAGTTACAAATTTGGATTTTTGTAGGTATTCATTCCCTTGACTATTTATTTGGTTGTAACTCTACATTTCCATACAATTTTACCCTAAAATAATCTTATTTTATAACACCATTATTTATGAATATTTTTAATGAGTTTCCTTGTGTTCGAACCCTTTTCCTAGTACTTGCAAAACAACATGAGTAGGGGTTTAGGGGCGCAGCCCCCGAGAATTTTTTTTTTCCATTTTTTCGTGTCATCAGTGAAAAAGGAAAAATCTTCGAAAAAGAAAGAAAACTGACTTTGTAAAACCCTAATTCTGGAAGCTTCTAAAAGCTTGTTAAAAGGGGTTGGGATGGGGGTTACAGTATGAGGAAAAACACGATTATTCACGAGATTGTAATAGGTTTTGTACTGGATAATAAAAGTATTGGATGGCTGCGGTTTGGTGGATGTAGCCTAGATTGAGTGAACCACGTTAAATTCTCTGTGTTATGATTTATTCTGTGTATGTTTTAGTTTCTTTGCTTATTATTTAAATCTACATTTAATTGTTAGATATCTACCATCTCTAACCCTAACAAGTGGTATCAGAGCGAGTTGTGTTTCAATTATCGTCTGTAGGAAGATCTCACGGTTGAGTGGGAGCAATGGCAGATGAGGGTAAGAAGGTTGAGAAGTTTAATGGGCAAAAATATTAGTTATGGAAGATGCAGATGGAGGACTATCTCTATCAGAAGGATTTATGGTGGCCATTGGAAGGGAAAGCCAAGAAACCTGCAGCAATGTCAGATGAGGACTGGGAGATCTTGGATAGAAAGGCTCTTGGCAGTATTCGCTTCATGTCCGCACAATCGGGTATGCTTAATATTACAAGAAGAAGACAACTCAAGAGTTGATGGAAACCCTAGCAAAGTTATATGAAAAGCCTTCC
>VDFB02086081.1:271073327-271128655 GCA_007258455.2 Sequoia sempervirens | reverse complement strand
TAATTAAAGGAGATGGTGTTAGATTAAATCAAATAAGGTTTTAATTTATTTAATTTAATGGATAGGCTTTAGATATTTAATCAAATAAATTGATTATTTAATTAAATAGGGATAATTAGATCAAATGGATTGATTTAATTAACTGAAGGAATTTAATTAATTATATAAAATGATTTTATTAATTAAGAGAGCAATATTGATGAATTTAATCAAATAAGGAGATTTGATTAAATGGTTAAACTGAGGGATGATTTAGGAAGAAACATTGTTAGTAAGTTAGGATCAGATGCATAATGTCAATCGGTATATTTTACGTGTCTACATTTTGCCCCTCTTTGAAGCAATGCACTCATTGTGTTGGTTCAAAGATTAAACGATCTCGATCAAAGCCAAAAAATTCGTTATTATTAAAACTTGCCCCATTGCTGCATGGCGAGAGAAAACATGCCAATATAATGCCCCCTTGAGAGATTGGACAAAAATTCTAATTTTTGGGTGATCTCGCAAAAAAAGATGACAAAGTACCTGATAGGTCCGAAAAGACTCCAGGAGGCTAAAAACATGTCTAAATGCAATAAAACAATGAAAAAGAAGCCTCAACTAGATAAAAACAAGTTTGGGGGTCTAAAATCCCAACAGGATAGCCAATCAGGGTGAAAAAGCCCTAATTTTCAACCTTAAATGGGGCCCGATGGGTCACTTTCAAGTCATTTTGAATCACCTCCAATAGTGACCTTGAGATTTGAGCTCAGACCCTCCAACGATATGGCACAACGATAGCTTTCCCTGCACATTTCGGATTGAGTTCAGACGTACCAACGACCACCTGGCATTGGGGCATTGGTAAGTGGTCCTTACCCTAGCTTTGTCCTTCATTTATTACCTTAATTAATGCTTTAAAAAGGCGGTCTATCTGCAGTGGTGCTATATGGCACTGCTCAAAGGTCAAACTGGTCCGCTCGATGCTAAATAGTGCCATGGCGGTGCGGTTTGGAGTTTAGAAACTTCGACGTTGAGCTCGGGGCCGACGGGTGGATTTACAAAGTGCGCTGCGACATTGCTAATTTAGCACAAAGTGTGCCGCTGGGACAAAAATTGCACTGTGGCGGTGCGATTTGGTTCTTTTCAGCCCTAGCATCAGAGTTTGATTAAAATCAAACTGCGACGCCATCACGGGTTGCACCACTGGGGAAGTTTTTTGAATGCTTGATGAAGAATTTTTTTAAAATTTTTAACATGATGATCTTCCTTAATGCAGGACAGGGCGAGGGAGCTTTACTCCTGGGAGCACAGGTCGTGAGACCTGGCTGGCTACCTGAGGGACCTAAGCAATAGGGACTAGGACCAACTTCGGATTACGGGGTTGTGGCACATTGCATATGCGGCACCAATTCACACTC
Organism: Sequoia sempervirens; assembly: GCA_007258455.2. Taxonomy (NCBI): domain Eukaryota; kingdom Viridiplantae; phylum Streptophyta; class Pinopsida; order Cupressales; family Cupressaceae; genus Sequoia; species Sequoia sempervirens. The sequence continues at coordinate 271,127,255 of VDFB02086081.1, read as the reverse complement.
ACTTAGGGATGCTGTCAGTGCTGGCGGAGAGATGGCACAACGAGACATCCTCATTCCATCTTCCCACTGGTGAGGCCACCATCACTTTAGAGGATGTTTGGCAGATTCTACGATTGTCTGTTCATAGTCACCGAGCGATCTTCGATATGGACGAGGGACGTGAGGCTTGCTTCCAAGTCCTTGCTATAGATGAGATTATCTTCTATGAGGGGCAGATAGAGATTGAGTGCCACCGGATCCTGGCACCTCCCTACCACTAGGTGGTCAGCTATCATTTCGGGCCTTGTTGCCCTAGATAGGCGAGGGAGATATTTTAGTCCCGGCTAGGGATATTGTTGGGAGCAGATGGTCTGAGACATGCCAGTTCATTTTGCATGGGGGACTGTCCTTCTCACTTCACTATACAAATACCTCCACGAGTACGTTTACATGGATGGGAGAGCACTGGGAGTAGGGGTGACTCTTCTTCATATCTGGGCATGGGAGTACATTTTTGTGCTACGACCGCGTGTTGTTTTAGTTTTGATGGGGTCGGACAATCCCCTCATGGCACGGTACAGAGGAAGTGTGTCCTTTACACACACCGGTGAGCACATGATCCCCTACTAGAGGAGGGTTTTGGATGAGATGCAAGTGTTTACTTGGCATCCGTACCTCGGAGGAGGGTTTTGGATGAGATGCAAGTGTTTACTTGGCATCCATACCTCGGTCAACCTGGATGGGCTGGTGATGCTGACTAGATGTTTTGCTGCCGCCAGGACCATTTCATGCAGGGTTGGGAGCATACCATGCTCGAGAGGTACCTTCCTGGGCGTGTTCAACGTTAGTTTGGGGAGCTGCAGGATCGTCCCGATGATGATTATGTAGTTGTCTTCGCCTGGACTATGACACAGGTCTCATGGGGGTGATATATTCCTACTTCAGAGGCAGTTGATAGTTTCAAGTAGCTGGTAGCCCGACCATGGGCTTATGATCAAGGTTTAGCAGATCCATGCACCACCTAGGCCTACAGAGATTGGTTCCGGCCTTTGCTTCAATTGACGATACCAGGCGCAGTTCTAGATGTGTGAAGAGTCAGAGGTAGAGGGGGAGGACAAGGATGAGGACAAAGAGTCAATATTCGGCAAGATCTGCCATTTGTGCCTCCAGTCCAGCCAGGGCATGAGGATGTTCATATGCAGGATTAGCAATAGATGCCGCCAGTTCCACCACCACGAGCCGAGGGTGAGGATCAACCTCATGTGCAGCCACGGGTATAGCCAGCAGGATAGGAAGATGCAAGAAATATTCTGATTGCGCAGTTACGGGCTCAGATTCAGGCCGTGACAACCGAGAGGGATCAGCTCAGAGCTGATAGGGATCAGGCCATGCAACAGAGATAGGCTCCAGAGCTACAAGCAGCCACTGAGCTAGGCCACAGGTAGTAGACACAGAGCATGATAGCCTCCTCCTCCCAAGGTACAGTGCTAGTCCGATCCTATAGGGATGTCATTTGAGAGGTAGAGTATTACCGACAGGCTTATCACGATGTCATACCTAGAGCAGAGTGGGTCCCAGAGTACTCCGAGTGGGACAGCCACAGACCAGCAGAGGGTCATGGTGATAAGGGTGAGGGAAACATTCACAGGGATCGATCTTGATCGAGATGTTACCATTATTTTTGTGCCTTATGAGCTCATTTTTGATAGCCCTGATGGGCCTTTTGTACTGATTGACACACATGTACAATTTATTACTTGTACTATGACAGTTGATGATATATATATATATGAGCCGATTTTGATGTGATGAAATGCGTACTCTTTATGTATGCATGTATGATTCTACTTTTATATGTTGTGGATGCATTTATTTCTAATGATTTTTATGCATTATGATTATGACTAACAGATCTATATTATGCTTACCTATGATATGATGTGCAATGATGATGATCTATTTTATGCAAATGTGATATGTGATATGGATTTTAATATGTAAAGTATATATACGAAATGATTGTGAATAATGCTTATACCATGTTTATGAATGGATGTATGTCTTGTATGTGATGGACTAATCCATTTATGCTTATGTGGGATGATAAATGTTTTATGATGTTATTTATGAGATGATTATGGGTGATGTAGTATGAATGTGATGGTTGTGATATGAAAATGATGTAATGCAAATGAGATATTTTTATGATGATGCTTAGAATAACAAATGCTATTATCCTAAACATTTAGATGATGATGTAATGTATGTGATGTATGGATACGATGTAATGATATGATAATGCAAAGTGATATGATGATGCGTAATGAATGTAATGTGATGAGATGATGTCATGATGTTATGCAAGTATGTAAATGAATTAAATGCTTTTTATTATGTATGATTATGCAAAATGATGATGACATGCTTCTGTAAATGTGATGGATGAAATGCAATGAAATGGATGCATCTATCTTTGAAGAATGCTTGTGATGACATGTTTATATGATGATGGAAATGTAATGTGTATGTTTCCTATGTGATATTTTTATGCAATATGCTAATGTTTTGTGGATGCAGGATTTAATGATGATGATGGTGATGATAATCAACTCTCATAGTACCTTGTTAGTGCGGTCAACAAGGAAAGAAGAAGTCATTTCAGCAAGACACAAGATGATGCAAATGTAAATGATGATGGTGAGGATGATGATTACCTACCGAGGAATTGGGATTTTCAAAGGGCCATATTTTCTTATGTTTGATAACACACATGGTATGATGCATCCATGTATAGAAAACCATGATGGCGTAGTACCTAGTGAGATGGACTTTGAATTGACAAGCAGATAGGAGTATCCTTGTTCACACCTGACATACAAAAACCTTGATAGGATGCACTTCAGAAATTTCAACCATCTTGGACCAAAACATGGAAAAGTAAACCTATCCATGCAATAGTCAACAAGTTGCCCTAGACCTGTTCCATACATACCCAACAAAGCAAGTATTCGCCAAGGTTATATCACAAGAACGTCCAACAAGCATATCAGACAAAAGATAATGATCATTGCTCCATTCCTATTTCTCTAAATCCTCTGTCTTGGGATATCATCAAGACGTCCTTGGAATGAGCGCAAATAAGATAAGTCAAAAGATAAAGAAAAAGTAAACAAACAAACTGATGCTCTTCAATACCGCTAACGGAAAGAGGATGTGTTTTTTAAGGATAAGACCCAAAACTTATTGCCAAAAGATAATGCCCATTGTAGGAAGGATTCATCCTAGGACATGTTAGTGGATGGCGGCACGCCATTTCGTTTATCCAAAGTATTCTAAGGGATGATTGATATGGGACCAATTTTAGGTGATGAGTTACCAATATGAAGAGATGACCAACTTACTTATGCACTGACTTAGACCTGAGACTTGACATTTTTTGAGTTTAACTTTTAACCTGCTAGACTTGTTTCTAACTGTTTCACTAAAGGTTGGAGATGATGATCAATTTATTATGAATGGTGTTATTGCGGGTGCAAGCGAGATGAGAGGGATGGATTTTTTCAAATATTTGGATGTTTTTGATGTTTTGCAATGTTTTGAGGTTGTTTTTGATATTTTTCGAGGTTCTACTAATGTTTTGATTTTTGATTTTTCAATGTTTTTGGGGATTTCTAATATTTTTACCAAGAGACTAACCTAAAGACTTATCCTAGGGGTCTTGGGAGCTGATCAACAAATTAGCCTTGCCTACGTTATACACACAAAGACCACGTAGTTCGACTGACGACTTGACCAATTTACAGATGATGATATACCTGATGAACTATCAGTTTATTATGATGGAATCCTATAGGACTGACCTAAATGTCTTAGGAGATGATCAAAGATCAACCTTGCCTACGTTCAAGCTCAGAGATGACGTAGTTTGACCGATGACTCTGTTTTTGGCTTTTGATGATTTTGATGTTTTTGGATTTTGATATGTTTTGATATTTTTGGATTTTCTGATTTGAGAACTTTGAGATCATACACAAATCTGATCTAATAAGAACATTCCCCCAGTGTGATGCAATAAACTACTCCGATAAAGGTAGGACAAACTGACCTTGAGAATGGGCCAAGTAATACTAGGAGGGATCACGATATGAGAACAGGACCAAGCTATGGTACAGATGCGAGTGGATGGGTGATGGATGGAGATCTAAATGCGATGGATGATGGAAGCGAAATGAATGGATGATGCAGAACAAACCATAAAGATCCTGGTGGATGGAAAGTGCTTATTTATGCAAGGCGCCTGTTTACCAGGTTTTCGCCAAGGTACTTGCCCAAAGTGCCACCAAAGTGGTTTTCACTAGAGGATGATTTTTTTCTTTACTATTTTCAATTCTTTTTCTAATTTTTTTTGGATTTTTTGCTTAAATTATTATTTTTTTGCTATCACCAAGATGCCTGTTTGCCAGGTTTTCGCCGAAGTGACCACTTTTTCAAGACTTTTTCTAATTTTTTGGATTTTTTGGTTCTATACCTTGAAAGATTTAGGCATAAAACTTTTTGAGATGGGAGCTATTCATTGGCTCCTACAGAGGTTCCCCTTTGGGTGTTGATAACTGATATGCCCCTGACTTATAACTTGCTGTGATGACGAAAGGTCCTAACCAATTAGGTTCGAACTTGCCTTTGCTGCTTGGGTTTGAGACATTCCTCTGATTTTCTTTTAAGACCAGTTCTTTGACTTGGAACGTCCTGCTTTTGATTTTCTTATTGTAGCTCCTTTTTAGTGTATTATGATAGACTTTCAAATGATTTAAAGCATCTATTCATCTCTCATCCAGTAGCTCCAACTCATTTAGTCTTGACACTCGGTAGTCTTCATCCATGATGAGGTTTTGTAGTGATATCCTAAGGGATAGGAGCTCGATCTCAATGGGGAGTACAGCTTCTGATCCGTAGACCAAGGAGAAGGGGGTGGCGCCAGTGGGTGTGTGGATGCTGGTTCGATAGGCCCAGAGGGTGGGATTAAGTTGTAGGTGCCAGTCATGACCTGTATCATTGATTTCTTTCTTGAGGATTTTCAAAATGGTTTTATTTGTAGCTCCTGCTTGGCCATTGCCTTGGGGATAGTACGGGGTGGAGAAGCGATGCTGGATTTTAAATTTTTCACAAAGGTTACAGAAATCCTGATTCTTGAATGATGTCCCATTATCTAAGATAATGGCTTGTAGAACACCATAGCGGCATATGAGATAGTTCAGGATGAATTTAGAAATCTACTTCCCAGTTATATACGTCATGGGTATGGCCTCCACCCACTTTGTAAAGTACTCAGTTACGATTATAATGAATTTGTGGCCATTGGATGAGGTGGGTGTGATTTTCCCAATGAGATCGAGTCCCCACTGTGAAAAAGGTCCATGGTGTGACGATGGGGTGAAGCTCTTGAGCTAGAGCATGGATTAGGTCCCCATGTTGTTGACATTGTAGACACTTTCTGGCATGGTCATGTGCTTCTCTTTCCATTTTGGGCCAATAATACCCCATCCTCAATAGTTTCTTGGCTATGATCATTCCACTCGAGTGTGAACCACATATACCGTTGTGTACTTCAATTAGAGCGGTTAATTCCTCCTCAACATTTAAGCAGCGTAGTAGGGTTCCTTCTATGCTTCTACGATACAGGGTATCTCCTAGGATGACAAATCTGGATGCCTTTTTGACAAAGGTTCATTTTAGGTTTGAAGGTAGGTCAGCGGATATGACTCCTATTCGAAGGTATGTATAAATGTCATGATACCAAGGATTGCCAGGACCAATGATTTCACACACATATTTTGATTCTGGTACCTTGAATGCGGGAATGAGAAGCTGTTCAATCAAGAATTTGTATTTTGGAACATTGTTGAGGATGTCCAATAAGGACCCAATTGTTGCCATGGCGTCTATTGCTCTATTGTTGGTTCTAGGTATCTGCTCAAATGTGATTTCGATGAAGGATTCCTTTAGATTCTCCACCAATTTTTTGTATGGAGTGAGCTTTTCATCCTTGGTCTGGTATTCATTGTTCACTTGATTTATGATCAGTTGGGAGTCTCCATACACTTTGAGAGCCATGATGTTCCACTGCACTGCTATTCTAAGACCTATGGTTAAAGCCTCATATTCTGAAATATTATTAGTGCAAGGAAATGCCAGTTTGTAGGACCTTGGTATGCAATCCCCTTGTGGGGTGATGAAGAAGACAACAGCTCCTGATCCATGTTGTGTGTATGAGCCATCAAAGTATAATTTCTAGTGGTCAGCTATGTTAAGGTTAAAAATAGTTCATCTGGAAATTCTGAGACAAGAGGATTCTCAAAATAGATAGGTGCTTCTACTAGTTGGTCTATGATAACCTAACCCTTGATTGCTTTTCTCTCCACATACTCGATGTCTTATTCTGATAATATCATTACCCATTTTTCCATTCTTCCCATGAGCATTGCCTTTGATAGTAAATATTTGAGGGGATCAATTTTGGTGATGAGCTTTATCTTGTGTGCCAACATGTAATGTCTAAATTTTTGTGATGCAAACACTACTGCGAGGCATGCTTTCTCAATGAATGAATAGTTTAGCTCATGGCCAACCATTGTCCTGTTGATATAGTACATAGCCCTCTCCATTCCATCTCCTGAGGTCATTCATTCAAAATTAAATAAACATTGTCATCAACCTTTTAATCAAATAAATCAAACATCATCCCTTTAATTAAATAAACCAAAACTTTATTTAATTAAATCTCCAAATCCATATTTCATCATTTTTTGATTTAAATAAATCAAATATTTAAGTCATGAAAGTCAAACTCACCTAATCATCATTAAGCTAACCTATCAATGATCAAATACTAATCCTAACCACTTGCATTCTCTAGATTATGCCACTTGCACAAATAAATCAATTTATTGATTTATTAAAATCATCATTTTCACTCAACATGGCATTTATGGGGAATATTCCCTCAAGTTTGAAAAATATGACAAGTTGATTTGTCCCTCCAACATTGCATTTATTTCTCATTTTCTTGTCCCCCACTTAGCATTTACTCTAAAATTTGAATTTGAAATTTCCCCCTCTTGGGCACATTTCCCAAATCTTGCACATCCTCAAGCCTATCACAACTTGACAAGTGGCCTCTTCCTATTGGCTTGATCTTTGTCCCACATTCATCCATTTGGCCAATCTCTCATCAAGAAAATCTTTAAATACATGCATCATTCTTCAAGCAAATCCTCCACAATTTCATCTACATCTCTTACAAGGTCATTCTCTTAAACTGAGAACTGATTTTGCTCATCATCACTCCACCATCTTCATAGCATTTTCATCATGAAGCTTATCTATCAAGGATTGGGAAAGGGCTATTTTCAACAATAGCACCAATCCAATATGGGATAGGATTCATTTCATGTTTTCATATGCTTGGTTTTGTTGTTTATTTCATTTGCATTTATGAAGCATTGATGTATTATTCCATAAGGATGTCTTATTTGATTTTCCTAAAGTTTAGTTGTTTGTTTGAGCAAAATGCAGATTTAGCATCATACATTTGGCGCTAGAAGGAGGGCAAGAAAACTTAACTTGTTTATGATTTTAACCCAACTTTTGCAGGGAACATAAATCTAGATATTAAAGATAGTCTTGCATTTGGTTCATTTGATTGCAACTGTCATTTCTGAATTCAATATTGCTAACCATATTATGCACAGTTTTTGTCTCACAAGTTCTTGATTGATTAAATCTGGAAATTAGAAAAAGGATTTGTTGAACTTATTTCTTGTTTTAAGTAGTCAGGATTAAAATCTAAAGAGCGACTGTATGCACAATCAACATTTGTCTTTTCTTTATCAAAGAAAGAATTCTCCAAATTTGGTAAGGATCCTAACTTTTGAATAGCATCTCCTCTTATTTCTAGGCACAACGTAGGTTTATTTATGGGGATAGCTTCAGCTCTTAATACCTGGGATATCTTACCTTTCGAGCATTCCATTGAAGTAGAAAAAATTGTCCTTTATCTATTTAAGAGATTCGATCCTTAGACATGCTTCTACATAAATACATTGTAGGCCAAATTTGTGGGACTGGGAAATATATGATCAACTATCATTAATTTCTCTGTTTTACTGAGCCAACGTGTTTTTATTGAGTTTCTTTGTTTTTATATATGCAAATACCCCACTTTGCTACTATCTAAAGGACAGACTTGACGTATCTTCAGCCACCTACTTATGTAGTGAAAGTAGAAGGCGTGGTTGCAGATTCTCCATGCCACAGTATATTCTTCGCTGGTTGCACTAAGCTTTATTTGCAGTAATCATTCAAATTAAAATTTCATTTTATGGTCTAATGTGGGATGCCAGTTAGATTGAAATAGGAGGAATGAAATGTTATTTCTGATAAAGTGTCTATCTAATCATTTTGCTGACCAAGTAAATCTATCTTCGAGATAGTGAGTGGTGGATTTCCTGTCCTTCAATATTAGTAGTCACTCTCACCATCTGTCAAAGTGCGCACACTTATTAGTCATGGCCTGGAGTCTGTGTTTATCACCTACTGCTTGAAGATTGCATTTATCACCTTGCTTATGCGCCCTTCAAAATACACGCACCTATTATTTGAAAATACACACACTTATTGTCTGGAGTTTGCATTTATCAGTTGTGGCTTGAAGTCTATGTTCAATGAATGACGCTGCCAACTCATCTATCATCTCAAAATAAAATTCTTTAGAGATTTATCAATCAAAGTAACTGAAAGGTACACTAGATAATCTCACACAAGCCCAATTGTCACGCCTACCAGGGAGAGGATGATTACAACTGATAGAATTAATGAGACTACAACGCACACTCTCTGGCTGTTGCTTCTCCTTCATCTGATACTGAGCTGAGGGATTCATTGTTGGAATTTGAGTCCTCATTAGAAAATATTTCGTAGGCATCAATGTCACCTAGTTGTTTGCTCATTGCCATTTTTACCTCTTGTTGCACGTCTTAATGCAAAGTGTTATTGTGTTTTTTCAAAATCTACTTGGTTTGCTCTTAGTACTCATTTCTGGCATTCTACTGCTGCTAAATAGACTCAGCTAATAGCATGGAATCTACTTCATTTTAATCTTCCTATAAGTCATCATTTGTGTTTCCTTACAATGACTCTTTTTCTTTGTCCCTTTTACAATCTTCAATAACTATGAAGCATGTATTTTGGTTATTTCCACATGCGCGTTCGTTGCGGTTTACTGTTTCCTTTGATTTTCCTACTATTTTCCCTTTGCAATCAACACTTTTGAGGCTTCACGTTTCTTATGAAGCAGTTATCTGCACTCGTTACTGACAATACAATAGCTTTGATAAAGCTAAGGACTTGGTTTTCTTCAATTGAATCTCAATCGCAAGATTTGGGGGAGATTTGAATGCTGCTTCAGCCTTTTCTTTTGTTTCTCTTATGGCTGTGCATTACTTATACATACTCTGGTGTATATACAACACTAGTTATATCGCTTCAGCTATTGAACTGTTGTGTAATAGCTGATCAGAAGGATTAAATACGGTGAGTTTAGTTGCATTTTCTAGATTGCTTATACTAGTATTTTTGTTTTTGGTGCCTGTGGTGAACTTGATATTGACAATAAGTTTGGGGGGTGAGTTAGTCAAGCTGCTCATGCTGGGTCTTTGAATAAATTGGAGTATTTAGATCTTACCTATGCTAATTTTACCAGAGTTGGGCATGTAATAGTTGCATTCCTTATTATTTCCTAATTTTAGAGATGAACCGTGCTATGTGGGATGGAATACAGCTTCAATTTTGTGGCTCAATGAGAGAAGATTTATATTTATGGTTGTTAGGGTGATATGAGATTCTAAATATTAATGAAAGAATTTGTAGGGATTTATTAGAGTTCAAACACTCATGACTCTTGCCTACGTTTAGGTAACACGTCCTTGTGGCGTATCAAATCACTTTGAAAATAGAAGCTCTGTCAATGCCTCTGTTGATGTCAAATCACTTAGGACTGCAGTTTGATTCTTAAATGAACATACTAGTTGCCACCTAAAACGTGTTTGAATGAGTATGATGTGAAGGCAAGTCTAAATTTTTTTATTGAGCTTACTCAATCTGAAGACAATGCAATTAAAAACCCATGTCGGTCACTTCGATGAAAGTTCATTGAAGACAAATTATTTAATACTTACCCTAGCACCCATAGAGAACACATTTATGTAGAATATTAAAGTTCAACATTTGTGATTGTTTGGTTTACGCAACAGTAACAACGGTGCAGTAGGTGGCAGATTAAAGATCATTCAATATCTTTATCCCCATTATGAAATGCACTCTAAACTCCTTTGAATAAACTTTCCACGATCACTAGCAAAGCTATGGTACATCAGAACAACATGATGATTTGCTAAGCTATGGTACATCAGACAACTGCGGAAAAATATTTCCTCATAAATAGCTGATCGATCTCGCTGCACACCATTGAAGTCTTGGGCACCCGCTAGTGAATGAAAGGAAGGCAACGCAATATTCTTTTTCCAGCATATCTTATTTCAATCTTCTCTGACAACTCTGTCACATTGAGAATAGTGCGACCAACAGGGGGAGGTTGTAGTTTTAAAATATTTAATGTGGTAACTATTGGAAAGTGTTCTAATTGTTAAAAACAATTGAGTTTATCATTAATTTTTGAACTCTCAATTTTCAATCAGTTAAATCTACAAATTCATATCACTGCATTTGTTCTAAACAGTGCAATACTTTTTCTTTTGTTTTCATTGTAGGTTGAGTGGATCTAGGAAGGTGTAATCTGTGTTATGTTTACCATGATTTGGATTAAACATTCTCCTTACAATCAAATTTTTTGAATTGTTTTCCTGCTTCTAAATCAGAGATTTGTTTGCATATATCTTATTTCTAACTATTTTGAATGATTACAGGTTGACATCAATGATGGTTGCTCTCATGTAGGAATCAAATGACACGACTGATTTGAATTGGAAAGTGGGGACTTGAAATTGGAAAAAAGCATTTCTTAATGCCTATTAGCTTGAGGCATTCATTTCCTGATTTCATTTTCTATTTTAGGACAACTTGCTTTCAGTTTTAGATTTAAAATCAATCACTGATTTGATCTTTTCAAAGTTGGATTAAAACTGAACACTAGAAACTGACTAAATTTTACTTTTGGGCTAAAATTGAATAATCAACTTCACACTTGATATTAGTGTTTTAAAATAAATCAAATCATTGCTTTGAAGGATAAAATGAATGTGTGCCTTTATTGTTTTGTAATTATTTACACAAAGTAATATCATCAAAAGACGTATGCGCTTCTCTCGTGCCTCATGGAGATCTTGAGAATCAAAAGGATTTTGGTGACATTAAGTTGCATAAATAATTGCCCATACACACTTCGAATTGGGTTTAAAATTGAACAAAACACTTTGCGAGTGTGAGTTAGGTATATCGCGTGTGTTCTCCCTTTGTTTCTAAATGAAGGTCGATCGAACTACGGATGTGCTTGTTCGCTATTGTTTACCTTTAGAGGGGCCTGTCTAAGAGACACATCCGAAAGGAGAACTCGAAGGCGACTCCAACTGGTTTTTCATTCGGGCTAGTATATAAATGGATAAGACTAAACTGTCAAGTCCTCATGGTATGTAGGCCTTAGCCATACAGTTTCTTTCAAAACAAAGTACTACCGTAAAACATATAAGAGCCCCTAGTAGGATTGATTAAAGCCTTTAGTGGCTTGCTGGATGCTCGCAAGGTGCCATTTTCCCGATGTCTTGTCATTAAGAACCTTGTTTGTAGCAGCCAACCAGTTCATCCAACGAGTTTATCAAAGTGGTGCATTGGAACTTAGATTCCAAGAAGTTACTTGCCATGTCTGATCTTGGTTGAAATATAGAGGTTAAGAATTCATTCTTAACATACCTTTATATTTTATCCTTGGTTGCATGTAAAATTATCTCTTCTACTACGAAGGGCATGAGGCAAGCCTACCAAGAAAAATGTACCAATTGAGCTAGGATGTCATATTTCTTGTGGTTTGAAAACACAATGCTTTAATCGAAAACATTAGAAAACCAACATTCAACGAATCATCAAAATTACAAAACCTTTAGGAGAGGCAAATATCCTTGAAAAAATTCACATGTTATTGCTTGCCCTTGGGATTCGTATCCTTAGAGGCATCTAAACATTTGGATTTCATCTCAATTTGCTTCTACTAAAGTCAACTTTAGGTAACTCTTGTCTCAAATTTCCTTGGTTTCCACATAATACACTTTGTGGGATAAGGGGAAAGTTGAGACATTAGACATCTAGATTCAAAATCTAATCAAGAGTGTGTTTGTGGTAAAAAGAATCCATTAAGCAAAGATTAAATCAATTGGACCCCACATATGTGCTTGGCATCTTTTGGTCATATGGTTTTCATGCAAACATTGGTCTTTTGATTTTGAATTACTCTTAGAGAAAGGCATGTTCTTCACTATCTTGGTCTTGTAAACAAGTCCTTCCTAGGTTCATTTAGGATCACATCAAACAATTCATCCAAATCCCAAACATTTATCAAAATCCATCCCACCAAAACAACTTTAGAGCTTTGGAAACATCATTCTAGACTTGGGTAGATCATCAAAATAAAAATCACTTTGTTTAGATAGGTGTATGGGAATGGATCCTTTCTCATACATTTAATTGAATTAGCAATCCTTTGAACAAGTTTATCCTAAGATCACATCTAACATCTTAGGGTTTACAAGTTCAGTACCCCAATCAAACAATCAAAATCAAGCCCTAAGTCTAGCATTGATCCAAAGTTACTAAACGTTCATCACTCATATCATTCACCCCTTTTCATCCTTCATCTCATCATTAGTCCTAAGAACCTTAGAGGTCACTTTTGCAACAAGGTCAAAACACAAGAGGAACATGGAATACAAACTTGATCCATACATCATGAGTAATCCAAATCAAATGAAATTTCAAAGCCTTACAACACCTATCGATTATCAACACTCACATCTATACAATCCATACATGGGATCATTCCCTTCTAAAAACTTCAATGGTACAAATGTGAGTATGCCCAATCAAGAGTTTGGAACACCTTTTCCAATGGTAGATCTAAATCCAAACCTACAAGTCTGTCAACCGAACAATCAAAGCATGAGCCTTCAAAAGAACAACATCATCCCATAAAATCCCTACAAGCCAAATGAGAAGGTACCAAGTACAAGTGTTTGAAACATGAATCCAGAAAACTTTGGGATAAATACATTTGCAAATCATATGAATATTCCAAACAATGGTCAATTTCAACCTATCATGCCAAATCTAAACATCATCCTAAGTCAGAACAATGCCCAAAATCAATTTTTCCATGATCCCATTCAAAAACCACAAGTACACACTCCAAATCTTATTAAAAAAAATCCAAATCAACTATATGAAGGGAGTCAAGATCGAAATCAAGAACAAATTTGGCGAGATCAAATTGCTACACTTACCAAAAAAGTTGAGTCATTGCGCCAAGGAAAATCTCCACCACCATTACCTATATCATTCCTTGGTTTAGGGCTTCCCCCTTTACCTAGCACCAATCACTCCATCCAAATCAATCCACCTAACACCAATCAAGCCATCACATCAAATCCTTTGAATATACCATTGACATTGCACCAACAGATGGTATTCAATCAAGCAACAATGTTGATCTCGACAAATCAAAATGTGGTCTCCCAAGTACCTATCACCTCGGTCATTCTGACCATTCCTATTACCTAGATCACTCCAATCACCCCTATCACACCCATCATATCTCAACCCCTCACTACCATGATCACTCCAAGCATATCTCAACCACTTGTCACTACATCCAACACGATTCCAAATACACCACCACTACCACCAAAACCAAGTGCAATAAGTCAATACTGTAACATCACACTAAAAGCACATCAAGCCTACCAAAAAACACTTCAACAATATCAGGTGTTTCCACAACCCGCTCAAGCTACCCAAGCCTCTCAAGCTACCCAACAAACACAAGCACAAAAAATGACAACTGTTGAGAACAAGGATCAAGATCAATCTATCACTGAGCACCTTGAAGCTATGTCTACTTCATCCAATGATCAAATCAACATATGTCAAGAGTCACTTCTCAATCATGATCAAAATTCACCAACAATAACCAACAATGATCCAACATCATTTGACCCTATGGTTGAAAACATTGGAAATCCCTCCACCACAATTGTTGAAAACAATGATCAAGATCTCTCCATCGATGAGCACCTTGAAGATGTTTCCACCCCATCCGATGATAAACTCACCATACATCAAGAACCACTTTTTAGTGATCTATTTCAAGGAGTGTTATGATTGTTTGATCCCATCGACATAATGCACGATCCGTTGACCAATGATCATGACAAAAATGTCTCTACATCACCTAATGAGTTAGAGGACATATCTCAAGAATTTATTCAAAAGAAAGATCAAAATATTCCACTAAGGTTTAGCAATGGTCCTTTCCAAGATATGTTGACCCCGTTTGATCTCATGGTTATAGATACTGAAGGAACTCTGAACTCAACACTTGATCTAAGTCCACTGAAAGATCAAGAGGATATTGAGCCACTTCCCATTCCTAATGACAACATCCAAGAACCCTTTATAAGAAATCCATCCTTTGAAACTAATCCATGTCAAGAACTTGATCCAAAGCATGTCGAAAGCAACCCCAAAATCTTTCAAGATCGATAATTTGTATCTTCAAGATACTACAATAATCTAATGCACACTCTCCTATCTCTGCAAGATGATCATATCCATGTAGAACATCCTCTTCCATCTACCCATGAGATTCTTTTTGCGGATGGACACGTAGATGATCTTCATTCAGAACAAGATTCCTTTACTCCTGATATTATTACACAGAAAGAGCAGATACTTAACTCCTATAGTCAAACTAAGTTATCAACATTAGGATCAGATATATCCAAAATCCAGACTGAGGACATCATGAATAAGGATATCCAACATTATCCGCTCAAGGAAATGAGTCAGACAGAACAATATAATGTAGAGTTAGCAGAGCAACAAATTGAAAGAACGTCACCTACGGTGGTCATTTATAAGAGAATACATTCTGAACAAGAGCTCTTAGAACATGCAGAATCAAAGCATGAAGGTACTACTTCCACAATACTGGGGGCAACTTCATCTCGAGCAAACATCAACATAGGGAGAATGAGGAATATTTATGAAGAAACTGATGCCAATACTACAACTAGTCACGTCATGAATCGTCATCCACCCATCACCCCATCCATGAATTGGGACCAATGTCAAAAGAAAGATTTGAATCAAAGTACGAAGAACATTATCAAATCAAAAGAAGCTGATAAGCATAATGGACAAATCAAATATGCATGGATACCAAAACTTACAAAGAAAGATTATCCCTATCAAACTCCATCAAGCAAATAAACTATGGGGCAAAATCAAAAAGGGAAAAGTATCCATCAAAGATGTCCACAAAAGAAAAAATAGGCTTTTCAAGCGACGTACAAAGTGTATCAAGCAGTTGGTCCTAATTCCACGTACACTTCTGTATCCACCCATCATTGCTCATCTTCCCAAGTTTGGAGAGTCAAAGGTTCCAAACTGTCAACCAATCCATCTCTTATCCCTAAACACACTCCATCCACGCCTCCATGCATGATATCCAATTCTTAAATTGACCATGTATTGGAAACGACCCTTCATCATAAGGATTCTGAAGGAACTCTATCGCGATGTACACACAGAGACAAAGTTAACTTCGGTATCGACAAAGCAGATCAAGAATTCCAAAAGCTGCATCCAAGTGCACGTATCTTAGCAAAACAACTTCTTCAGGCAGGATACCGATGGCACATTATGATAGGGGAATCTACATCAACACCACTAGGTGGGTTAGCATAAATCTTTCAGGAAAAACCATAAAAAAATAAAAAAATATGAAAATCCAAAAAAATCAAAAAAAGGATTGAAAATAGTAAAGAAAAAAAATCATCCTCTAGTGAAAACCGCATGGGCGGCGCTTTGGGCAAGACCATGATGAAAACTTGGCAAACAGGCGTCATGTGTGGAATCGAGCATCTGCATACACCACTTCAGGTGAAAGCATCTCATCCCATCCATAATAAATCCATTTATCCATAAACCATTGATCCAATCCATTTTCAACCATCTGCATCCATCATCCAAGTTATCTTGATCTTGATGAAATTTTGGGGCACACTTTATGATTGCTTAAGGTAAACATCTTGACATGGGCTGTTTTCATTGATCTTATCCTATGCAGCATTATCTGAGCCATGAAGCATTATCCAAATGAGCATTCTTCATCCAAACACTTTATCTTATCGCAAGATAATCCTTGGAATCCTTTGTGTACTTACCATATCCATCCATCCATAAGCCTATCTGAGCATCCATCCATAACATTCCATACATTGCTAGACACTGGGGGAAAATATTTGCATTTTGCTTTGAGAATAAATCTTGATCTATATCCTCCAACTTATGTGGTGATCCGAACATTGGAAAATATAAAATCAAATTGGTCAAACCACTTGTGAGCAAAAATCCAAATCACTAGCCCATGGCATATTTTGACGAGAAGACATTCCTTATCAGTCTTCATCTTTCATTGAACATCAATCCAAATAATCAATATCAGCTGCATCTAATTTACACTTTAGGCATCACGTCAAATTATGTGAACATCTTTTGTTTCAAACCAAGCTTTATCGGTCATGATCAATCAAATCCAATCAACCTTAAATCATCATCTTGGGATATCCTTCCTAATCCTTGTGTTTCTTAACACTATCCTTGCATTATCATGTATCTTCAACAATGTTATCATCATCAACCCATAATCATCTTGGGGATATCTTTCCTGATCATCGTGTTGCTTAACACTATCCTTGCATTGTTGTGCATCCTCAACAATGTTATTGTCATCAATCCCGATCAATCAAATCCTTGCATTGTTGTTTATCCTCAACAATTTTATCATCATCATCAATCCATTGATTTGATCAATCAACATTAGCTTGGTCTTCAACAAAATCCCAAATAGAGCATTGATATCACCACACATGTCCATATCTAAATCGTCAAAATCATCTGAAAATCCAAAAAACACTGAAAAAGTCAGAAAAACATCAAAAACATTGGAATCCAAACTACATCATCTCTGAGCTTAAATGTAGGCAAGGCTAATCTTTGATCAGCCCCCGAGACACAAAAATCCAAAAACATCCAAAACATCAAAATCCAAAAACATCAGAAAATCAAGAAATCAAAAACATCACAAAATCCAAAAACCCAAAAAATAGCCTCAAAACATTTCAAAACATCAAAAACATCCAAATATTTGAAAAAATTCCATCTGTCTCATCTCGCTTTCACCCGCAATAATCAATCATCCATAATAAACTAATCAACACATTCATCCTTTAGCAACACAAACAAAAACAATCACAACAATCAACAAAAGCAAGCTTCAATCGTAAAATCAAAATCGAAACAACAAACTATTAAACACAAAATCAAACTCTTGATCAATCGCAAACATGTCAATCAACCTTATATGAACAGCCTATCAATCAACTTATCAAACCATCATCATCCTTTACAATGTATGTCCTAGGATATATCATTCCGACAATGGGCATCATTTTCGATATCACCTTAGATTCTTATCCTATCAAAACACATCCTTTTGGCTGAAGGTATGAAGAACATTGGCTTGTTTGCGTACTTGATCTTTTCATTTGATTTATCTTATTGCGCTCATTCCAAGGACCTCTCGATGATATCCAAATGAAGGATTTAGAGAGATAGGAATGGGGCAATGATCATTATCTTTTTTTTGTTGTGCTTGTTGGATGTTCTTGTAAAAATAACTTGGCAAATACTTGCTTTGTTAGGTACGTCCTAGCAAAGTTTCTGTATGTCAAGTGTGAACAAGAATACTCCTATCTGTTTGTCGAGTGAAAGTCCATCGCACTAGGTACAACGCCATCCTGGTTCTTTATACCTTGATGCATCATACCTATATGTGTAATCAAACATAAGGTAAGTAGCCATTTTAAAATCCCAATCCTTGATAAGCAAATCATCCATCTATCATCATCATTTCTCATTATCATTTCTCATCATCATCTATCATAATGTTGGCTTGTTGGATCCTCTTGTCATCATCTAATTTCTTCATTTTCTACACTAACATCACAACATGAACAGTTAATCATCATCACCAATACATCCATCATACATCCATCATGCATCCATCATGCATTCATATCATCATCATAATATAGATCTGTTAGTCTAAGCATCTCATAAATCATCCATTGCATAATCACAACATATCATATCATCAACCTCATTCATCTCACATCATATCATCATTTAAGTTTTTAGAATCATATAGATTTGTTATTCTAAGCATCTTAAATCTATCTCATTTGCATCTTAAAATCATCCAATCATAACCATCCAGTTTGAACCTCTTTATCGTGAGATCGACCCTCAAATTGAATCTTTTCGCTCGGTCTCTTGAGGGGGAAATGTACCAATGTACTTCTTTCCGTTGAGGCATCCGAAAAATCAGAATTTTTTTGATTTTTATCGTGGCAAGTTTATTCTTTGAACCAACGCAACAAGTACATTGCTTCAAAGAGGGACAAAATGTAGACATGCAAAATTAACATTATGCATTCAATCAAGTTCATTCATCAAGGTTCCACATTAGGGGCATTCATCAGTTAATCAAGTTCACCTTCATTCATTTATCAAGTAATTTCATTAATTTCCATCTCCTGAGGTCATTCATTCAAAATTAAATAAACATTGTCATCAACCTTTTAATCAAATAAATCAAACATCATCCCTTTAATTAAATAAACCAAAACTTTATTTAATTAAATCTCCAAATCCATATTTCATCATTTTCTGATTTAAATAAATCAAATATTTAAGTCATGAAAGTCAAACTCACCTAATCATCATTAAGCTAACCTAACAATGATCAAATACTAATCCTAACCACTTGCATTATCTAGATTATGCCACTTGCACAAATAAATCAATTTATTGATTTATTAAAATCATCATTTTCACTCAACATGGCATTTATGGGGAATATTCCCTCAAGTTTGAAAAATATAACAAGTTGATTTATCCCTTCAACATTGCATTTATTTCTCATTTTCTTGTCCCCCACTCAACATTTACTCTCAAATTTGAATTTGAAATTTCCCCCTCTTGGGCACATTTCCCAAATCTTGCACATACTCAAGCCTATCACAACTTGACAAGTTACCTCTTCCTATTGGCTTGATCTTTGTCCCACATTCATCCATTTGGCCAATCTCTCATCAAGAAAATCTTTAAATGCATGCATCATTCTTCAAGTAAATCCTCCACAATTTCATCTACATCTCTTGCGAGGTCATTCTCTTAAACTAAGAACTGATTTTGCTCATCATCACTCCACCATCTTCATAGCATTTTCATCATGAAGCTTATCTATCAAGGATTGGGAAAGGACTATTTTCAACAATAGCACCAATCCAATATGGGATAGGATTCATTTCATGTTTTCATATGCTTGGTTTTTTTGTTTATTTTGTTTGCATTTATGAAGCATTGATGTATTATTCCATAAGGATGTCTTATTTGATTTGCTTAAAGTTTAGTTGTTCGTTTGAGCAAAATGAAGATTTAGCATCCTACAGATACTATATATCCTAGAAGTTTCCCTGATTGTACACCGAAGATGCATTTCTTGGGATTTAGTCTGACTTTGTATTCCTCTAGTCTGTCAAAAATAACACTTAGGATTGCTATGTGATCTTTTCTCTTTCTTGACTTAGCTAAAATGTCATCGACATAGTCTTCAACCATCTTATGGATCATGTCATGGAATATCAATGTCATGTCCCTTTGGTATGTTGCTCCTGCATTCTTTAGGCTGAATGGCATCATGTTCCAACAGTATGTCCCCCATGGGCAAGTGAAGGTTGTCTTATGTTGATCCTCTTTGGCTATCATGATCTGATTGTATCCTGAGAATCCGTCCATTAGTGATAGCATCTCATGTCCCGCTGTCATGTCTACTATCATGTCGATGTTGGGAAGCGGAAAGTCATCCTTTGGACATGCTTTGTTCAAATCTCTGAAGTCTATATAGATTCTAATGGCTCCATCAGGCTTTGAAATAGGTACCAAGTTTGATACCCATTCTGGATAGTCTATTGGTTGGATGAATCCTGCATCTAGTAGCTTTTTTAGCTCAATTTTGACCAGTAGGGCGATCTGAGGGTGCATTTTTCGAAGCTTTTGTTTATCAGGATTTGCTTTTGGATACACTGCTAAGTGATGGACCATAGTCTTTGGATCGAGTCCTGGAATGTCAGAATAACTCCATGCAAATTTTATCTATCTTTCCCTTAAGAAGGCTGCTAGGAGCTCTTGCTCTTCTGATAGTAGTGATTCCACATAAAATGTGATATGCGGGGTCTCCTCTGTTCCTAGTTTGACAGGATTGCATTTTTCGGCCAAGACTGTTGACTTTTCCTGATGAATAGCTCTTAAAGGAAGATTGAATCCCCCATCCTCAGGCACCTCAGAGAGGTTTTCACCATTGGATATGTCCTTTTTTTTTACTTTTTTCTTGTTAGAGAGTGCCACAATGTGGTTTTCACTCAAGGACTTGGATATGATTCTTAATTTCTCACTTTTGTGATTGAGGGATTCAACCGTTTCCCCGTAAGAGGCATGTGTGTCCAACTCTATTATAAACCCTACTTTGTGATCCCCATCTAGAATGTTGGCCCACAATCCCATGAATTTTGAGAGCACCTCATCATTTTTGAATGTATCGAGAATCGGTGGTCCTCATTGGTCATAGTTGATGAGTTGGGGATATACTAGGTGAATCTCATGATTTTGATGGTCTGTTTCAAAGGATAGGGTACTAATCATGCAAAGAGTGGTATCCTCAAAAATCCTAGGTAGATTGGATATGGGGTCCTTATCATCACTACTACTATAGACATCAGTGATATCAAAGGTATAGTTATCTAGAACACAACCTGTGGATATTGGTAATCGTAGTTTTGCTGCAGTTGGTTGACAAGGTTTATTAGGCACTCTAATTAAAGGACTTCGACCACATATGGTTATACTCAGAGGGGTACACCCAATGCCAAGATTTTTTATTGGTCGCGTCTTTGGCATGATAGGTATCATAAGCCCATTGTCATTTTGTCCCAGTCTTTGATTTCTGTCGTAGCCCATTGCAAGCATCATTTGCAGACCCTTGCTTGTTTCATCCATTGGTAAATTAGTTTCTGGTATTTCATCTTGATATAGCATGTGTGATGGATCTACCTCAATAACCTCCTGACCAAGGTCTCCCCATCTTGTGAATTCAGGATAGTCTTCGGGAGACGTTTGTGATGTGGAAGCTTGATTTTCTTGTGGACATCCTCGTGATCTAGGAGATTGTGGTAACTCTCCTACCACAAAGGAATTATTAGGGAGCTTGTAGTTTCCACAACCATCCTCCTAGATGATGAGCTTGATGTCGGAGATGGTGGGAATGGTGGGAGTGGTGGGTGTCTTTGTCACAGAAGTGGATGCGAGGGTGGCAGGATTGATGTATTGTGTGGATGGGCCCTCATCATTTTTTGGTACTTCAGCGATTTTGTAATACTTTGCTTCAAGATTTTTGTAATATGAGAAAGGTTCAAGATCTCCATGGATGGTAACTTCTTGTCCATTATGTGTAAATTTCACACATTGGTGGAAATTTGATGCTACTGCTTTCATCGCATGGATCCATGGTCGTCCTAAGAGGATATTATATGGCAAGTCGAGGTCCAAAACCTGACAAGTGCTTTCCATGATGGCAGGACCTACTTGAATAAGGAGTTTGATTGTTCCATGAGACACTCTTTCTTGGTCATCATATGCTCTTATCGTGATGCCCTTTCCTTTGTCGATGGAATCTTCTGATATTTTCAACTGCTTGATGAGACTTGGGGAACATATGTTCAAGCTCGCACCTCCATCCATCAAGACCCTTTTCATTTTTCTCTTGTGTACTATGGCTTCCAAGTGAAGTGCATGGTTGTGAGATGGTTGAGCGGGGAAATCATGGTTAGAGAATGTAAGAAGATTAGGTGTTATGATATTTTTGACCATAGCTTGGAATTGCTCCACATCAAGGTCTGCGGGGACAGTGGATGAGGCTAACACTTCCTCAAGGATCTTCTTATGAGCTGATGATATTTTTAACAACTCCATAATAGAGATTTGTGATGGCATTCTCTTGAGTTGGTCTAAGACATTATAGCCATTAGGGATGGATCTAGATGCCGGGACTCTGTTTGGTTGGGATGATCCTACAATGGTTACTTTTCAGCCTCTTGTGGTGACTTCACAATCTTCGGCATGGGCGTCCTTGATGGTGATGACCATGCAGTCTTCATTTAGGGAGGCAATGACTATTTCATACACATGATTTACATTTCCTTTCCCTTTATCATTTTTATTGCCTTTGTTACCATGATTCGACATCAGATTCATATATATCTTAAGATCCTGATTTCCTGTAGGTTGTTCCACATTTATGATTTTTTATCGATGAGATCTTGGATGATGTTTTTGAGTCTCATGCAACTATTTGTGGTATGGCCTTTGATTTTATGAAATTTGCAAAGTTGATTCTCATTATACCAAGGACGTTTGACATCGGGTTCTTGGTAATTCTCAAATTAGGAGGCTTGATGAGTTTTTCGTCGATCAACTTTCTCATTATGTCCTCAAGGGGTTCCCCCAAAGTAGTGTATTTTCGTTTGGGATAGCTTTTGCATTGGGGTGGTACCATTTGATCATTGAGGTTATTGATGGTTGGATTGTTGTTTGCATGGTGTGTTGTGTGATGGTTGTTTTGGTGTTGTGTTTAGATTTAAGGTGTGGGTGTGTTTTGGCGAGGAGCACTAATGACCACCTTGGCATCAACGACACCATCATTAGTAACATTTTGTTCCTTGCCCACGTGTGAGGTTTATCATTGTAATTGGATGGTGGGCAGTTGTTTTGTTGTTCATGGTATGATGTTAATTCCGTGGGTTGAGTCACAAGGGCTCTTTCAACGCTAAGCACTTTGGGGATCAACTAATCATATGTGGTGATGCCCTGAACCTAAAGATGAAATGCCAAGCGGCCTTCAAAGTTGGCTATGATGGTGAAAAATTGTTGTTCTTCTGGCATGGTCCACTTGCTTCGATTTTCCTTGGATTGCCATTGTTGTAGGAATGAAGCGAAAGATTCACCCTTTCCTTGTTTCAGAGCTGAGATTTCTTCTAGACTAACATCCATTGCGATGTTGCATGCATAGGTTTTTATGAATGCATCTATAATTTCTTGAAATGTTCTAATGCCTGAAGGTAAGCAAGAGAACCATTCCATTGTGTGGCCTACCAAACTCCTAGGGAATAGTCGCATCAGATAAGTATCATCATATGCGACTTCCATGCAATGAACCTGGAATTCCCTGATGTGATCTTATGGGTTTCCCATCCCTCGATATTTGTCAAATTTGGAGATCTCGAATCCCTTGGGGAATGGTTTCATTATTAAGCTCCTATCAAATGGATAGGGACAAGGGTTGCTTGGTGTTTTGGTTGTTCACCCTGATTGAAGGTCGAGCACTTGTTGCGAGAGAAACCTAAGTTGTGTCGTCACATCATTTTGTGGATTAGGGGGTGGGATGAAAGTGTTTTGGGGTGTTTCAATCATGGGCTAGATGGGTGGGTTGGTTGGTGTGTTGTTTGATGGTATCTGTCCATTTTTCCAAGCGAGGTAGGCTTCCACCTGCTTTTGTATGAACAACACTTGTTGTTGATCTTGCTGTTGCTGCGCTGAGATTTGTGCTTGTTGTTGTGCTTGTTGTTGTTCCAACAATGCTTGTTGTTGTGCTTTTTGTTGTTCCAACAATGCTTGTTGTTGGGCCACTAGTTGTGTTGCTTCTTGTTGTTCTTGATATTTCTTTAATGCTTGCTGATATGCTTTCATTTGCATAGCTTGTCTTTGTGCAAGGATTTGTGCTTGATATTGAACTTGTTGTGCCTAATATTGAGCTTGTGCTTGTGCTTGTGTTGCTTTTTGTTGCAATAGAGCTTGTGCTTGAGCGGTCTTTTGTGCTTGCAATGCTTGAGTGGCTTGGGTGGCTTGTTTTTGTTGTTGTTGTAATAAAGCTTAAGCTTGCGCGACTTGTTGCACTTGCAATGCTTGAGCTGTTTGGGCAGCTTGTTGAGCAACTAGGTGTACAACTTTTTGTTTCTGCACTTGTTGGAATCCCCTTTGAAAAGTGGCTTGCAATGCCACATTGTATTGACTTGATGTGGTGGATGTTGGTGGTGGTGGGGTTGGCAGTGGATTCAGAATAGTGTTTGTGGTGAATGATAATGGCGTGTTGATGTTTTGAGTGGTGGATGGTGGTATTGATGTGGTGGTTGGTCCTATGCTCTATGATGCTAGGAGGGTGTTTGATGGTGTTGTAGTTGCTTGTGTATTTGTCATTTGTTGTTGTGATATCAACGACAAATTTTGAGTGTTTGGCATGATGCTTTGATTGATAGTTGGGATATTGGTTTGATTGATACTTGGTAGGGGAGGAAGCCCTAAACCAAAGAGTGGTGTGGATGATAACAAAAATGGTGGGAGAGGTGGAAATGTGAGGGGTACGATCTCTTGCAAGAATGTTGTGGTGTCAAATATGCCTCCTAGTCTGAACATATCTCCCTCTTCTTTGAATTTGTGAGAAGAGGTGTTTGAGGTGTTGTGTGAAAAAATGATGATGATGGATCATGATGGAATGTGAGAGGAACATTCTTGTGTAATGGGTTTTGGGGTATATTTTGTTCCCATATTGTATTTGTATCCAAATTTTGATTATTAACAAGGGGGTGTGTTTGAATTTCATTGAGAAATGCACTTCCCTTATTAATATTGGGTTAGGTTGGAGCAAATGATGTCGTGATTTGTGGAATGTTTTGCATGATGTTTTGAGATGGGAATGGTGGATTAGATTGGCATAAAATATGTCTCCACTATAGTAATCACATTGAAATCTGAAGGTAACTTGGTCCCTTGTTTTGCTAGCTCAAGCATGTATAACGAAGGGTTAAGTCTCATCATGATGTTAATGATTTTATGGTTCTCCAGATTTTGGAGCATTTCAGTCATTTCTTCGCGAGACATTCCAAAGGTAAGATCCTCTTCTTGGTTTTCTTCTTGCCGATTTTGCGATGATGAGAGGGTCAAAGGATTACTTGATTCAGCAGGATTCATTTCAACGTTTGTTTGGCTAAGATCACTTGAAGCAGGTGTTTCTTTGTTGGCTTCCATACTCTTCTTGTATTGAGATATAGTTAGAACCATAAAACAAGGATCAATTTTCAAGAATATGGGAGATGAATCTCTTGATCTTTTGGATTGATCTTTATTTTATGTCCAAAGTAGAAAGCTTTAGGATGTCTTGAGGATAAAAAAGTGATGATATGATGATGGTGTTAGGGATGGATGATACAGATGTTATGATCTTTTGGTAGGTCTTGAAGGAGATACTAGGATTTTAGGACTTGCAGATTTTGATTTTGATTTGATTTTGATTTGCTTTTGATTTTGAACAAAAAGACCCTAAGATGTTGGATGATGATCTAAAGGATATATTTTCTCAAAGGATGATAATTTGAATATGTGTGGGGAGAAGGATGCATCTACCCATACCTATCCAAACAAGATGATAGTTTCAGTAAGCATATGAAGAAGGATTCATCTACATATACTAAGATAAACAAGATGATTTTGATAATATTTGACTAAGCATATGTAAAAGGATGCATCTACACATACCTAGTCAAAGATGATTTTGATAATGTTCTCAAGGATTTAGTCTCAATGATTTTGATGATTTTGATTTTTCCACAAAAGCCTAGTATTAAGGATGATTTCAAGATTTTCCAAAAGGTGATGATGAGATGGATTTTTTTTTATGGATGAAGGGTGGATGAGAATATTTTGACTTCTTTTTGATCCTAAGATGACCCTAAAAAAGACAATTTGTTTGCCTAGACCTAGGTATTGAAGAGCATACAATGCTTCTATAGACCTTTGTAACCAAGAAATGTTTTCTTTTGAACATTCATTTTCGGATTTCCAACTGATAATTTTTTTCTTTGGGATTTAGATTTTTTTAAGAATCGTAAATCTTCAAAGTTATTTTTACTTAGCTTTTCTTAATGACTTTATTTTACCAAAAACACTTTCTTCGATTAAGTTTTCAAACTAAGATGTCCAATGTCTTAATTTATTCAAACCCCACAAGATATGTTATGTGGAAATTTAATGAACTTAAGGCAAGGGTTTTCCTATTGTTTACTTAAGGAGACAAATCGAGATATAATCCAATGTTTAGAAACCTCTAAGGATGTGAATCCCAAGGGAAAGCAATAACATATGGATTGAATCAATTGTATTTTTCTTCAAAAGGGTTTGAAGTTTGGATGATGTTAAGTGTTTTTTTTTTGAGATTTTTTTGATCAAGCAATTCATTTTGTAACCCAAGAATAATTACAACGCTATGGATGTGCAAGACAATATTTGTTGGATTCCCACTTGAACAAGTCCAGCTATGCTTATCTTTAGCCAATGGTTAGATGCTTGATCCCACTGGCTCCCCTCCACAACACTCACTTATACAGGGCATCCAAGCATCAACACACATGAAACTCCCATGGCATGCTTTCCATTTCTACTAAAAGACCGTAAAAGTGTGAGGCGGCTTCAGAACGACCGTTCTTGCACCAATAAATAGATCAAAGGATTTTGGAAAATTCTAGCACATGGGTTTTAATAAGGACTTTTCATTTGTGGAGATTGACCCATACAGAAAGAGTCCCCTTTCGGATCCATCTTGTTAGAATCAACCACAAGATATTGGCATTTCTTCCAATATCCACATTAATATCCCAGCTGGAAATACTCTTGGCTTTAAAGTGTTATCGGTTGAGTTGTTCCCTTGGGTGAGTACGTTTTCCCCAAGGCAGGCCCTCTAGGATAAACAAAAGCGAATAGGAAACACTATTTGTAACTCGATCAATCCTTGTGGCCAACAAGGAAAGAGAATATATGCAACAATGCCCCCACTCACACTCACACAAGATGTTGTTCAATTTTAAGCCCAAATCGAAGTGTGTAGGTGATTGCTTTGTCTTAACCTAAAATCATGAAAAAGGCCTTTTGATTCTCAAGATCACTATAAAGTGCGAGAGAAGTGCATACGTCCTTTTTCAATGAGGTTAGTTCAAGTAAGCCTTCACAAAAGCAAAGTTGCACTTGTTCTTTTTAAAATCCACAAAGCAAGATGTGGGTTCGTTTTAAGCACCAAAACACAAGTGAAAGACATTTTGTTCAATTTTTAATCCAAGAAAAAAAATCTAGTAAGTTGTGGTCCTAATGTTCATTTTAGCCTTTGCAAGAAGAAATTGAAAGATTCTTTTTAAGCCCAAACGAAAACTAGTGACCTAAGAATGAAGGGATAAAAATTTCATGGAAGAGTGTTAAGAAAACACTAAAGTGTTTAAAAACACTTTGATTTGATGAAACATCCTCTTCATGCTTCTCCTTTTCTTTGATTTTGATTTCCAACCTACAATGGAGAAAAACCAGTTAGATTCTGGAAATATAGAGACAAGAAAGCAAAAAATAGAGAACAAATTAATTATCAACCAAAAAGCACATGCTAAAATTAAATTTTCTCCTTTTACTCCCTTCTAGTGTCTCAACTCGTAACTATGTCACAGTTTGATTTCTGAGCGGTGCCCTCAAAGCATTGCTTACCGGTCAGTGTCACTCTATGTTGGGACAGAGAGCTCAACTGCATTGCACTTTTCGCCCAGCGTCGCAGTTTTCTTCCAGCTCGTAGTTTTTAAAATTTTGAAAATTTATGTGAGTCAACGAGCCCAACGGTGGAGTTTATAATTCAAATTTTCTTGGCGGGACGAGTCCAGCATCACACTTTGAGTCTCCTATGGTGCTATATAGCGACACTAAAGAGACAACGGCACCAAAACAACGATGCTGAGCTCCCAACGTTAGAATTTTCTGTGTGTGAGCAAAAATGCAGAAATTTCAAGAAAAGATGAGAAAGAATGATATCCAACCCTCCTTCTAGCGCCAAATGTGTGAACCCTTTTCCTAGTACCTAGAAAACAACATGAGTAAACAAGTTAAACAAGGAATTGCAAGCCAAACAAGGATTCCCCATGAAATCCATTTACAACATTCATATTAGGAAGAAAATAGTAAAGAACACAATGAAAATGACAAAACAAAGATTAAATCCTAATTAGAAAAGAAAACACATGATCCCATGGGGGAATTGGTGCCAATTTGATGTGAAAATTGGCCCTTTCCCAATTCCTATGATGCGAGCTTGATGTGTTGAAGAGATTTGATCCACTTTGTTGATGTTGATGAATGCTCCAATAAGAAAATCTGCATAACCTAACTATGATTCAATAAAAATGGATGAGGATTGCTAATGATTTGAGCATGTTAACTTTGCATAAATTGTGGATGATGAAATGAGGATATGAGCTCTTTATTTATAAAATTCCAAGATGGATGAATGTCCAAATTTGAGCAATATGGGACTAACATTCATCCAATGGCATGATGCCACTTGTCAATCTATGAATGGATGGTGGATGTGCAAGATTTGGGGATTGTGCCAATAAATGCAAATATTTGAAATTCAAATTTGTTGAAATGACTTGCAAGAGGGAAGGGAAAATGCAATAAATTCCACTTGGCTCAAGGAAAGGACATGTAAGATGGAGTTATTGCCTTGTTGGATGTACATGTTGAATTGAAATTTTTGAATTGAAATTGAGAGAATATTCCAAAAGATGCCTTGTGAGGAAAATAGAGATTTAATAAATGAATTAAATCTATTTTCATGTGCAACTTGCATTATCTACAGGATGGGACATGAGATGAGATTAAATTAATCAAGGGTTAATTAATTTAATGAGAGAGATTAAATGATGTGACCCATTTGACTCAAATTTATGGATTTATTTAAATCAAATAAGAGAGGAATATGATAAGAGGTTAATTAAATAAGGATTTTGATTTATTTAGTTAAAGGAGATGGTGTTAGATTAAATCAAATAAGGTTTTAATTTATTTAATTTTATGGATAGACTTTAGATATTTAATCAAATAAATTGATTATTTAATTAAATAGGGATAATTAGATCAGATGGATTGATTTAATTAACAGAAGGAATTGACTTAATTATATAAAATGATTTTATTAATTAAGAGAGGAATATTGATGAATTTAATCAAATAAGGAGATTTGATTAAATGGTTAAACTGAGGGATTATTCAGGAAGAAACGTTGTTAGTAAGTTAGGATCAGATGCACTATGTCAATCAGTATATTTTACGTGTCTACACCTTGCATTTTTCTCTATTCTCTATTGCAATTATCCTTGAGATTGTAGGTATTTTGGACACATTTATCCTTGAGCTAGGTGATATCAATAGTTGGTTTTATTTTTAAACATCTATCTATGGTGTTATATTTTTTAATTATTTATCGTAATTCTCCTATTCTATCAAAAATTTATAAGTTTATTGTTTCTTGTGAATACTAGGATTTTTTTGAAGAACTTTATTTATCTTCAATATTCTTATAAAATATGGAAAATAATCCCCGATCCATTGTCTTTTTAATTTTTTTTGTTTTCCTAGTACTACTAATTGGACATCACATTATCTTCCACACATACTAGAATAGTACCACAAATATTCACTATTATTCTCACAATCATTCATATTATTTTTCTTAACTCTAGATGCACACAAGATAAGAGCACATGCATACAGTCCAAATTTCTATTGAAAATTTATGGAACTTGGAAGACTATATGAAGGGCTTGGAATCTTTGGCAAGCTCATATGTATTAATTTCCTTTTCTCTAGATCTAGATGTTAGGAATATGTGTTTTTATTATTGTCAACTCAATATGTGTTGCCATGAATGTTAGCTTGAGGTCATATTTGTGTTTAAATGAAAAATATAACTAAGAGGGGGGGTGAATCAGTTGTAGCAAATTAAACCTTCAAAACCCTCAATAGTAATCAAATCCACAAACATTCATTAAGTCCTTATTATGTTAGATTAATTAAACATGAAATGCAGATAATAGAAAGTGAAATCACCACACCATACACATGAAAACACCATATTTACATGGAAAAACTAATGAGGGAAAAACCACATTGAGGATTGGCTCACAATATAAGTACTAGCAAAACTGATACAAAGGGGCTCACTGCCAAAATAGGATGCACTATCCAAAAAGGTACACAACTAGGGCTCACTACCACAAAAAGAATACAAGAAGATGTTGGAAAGAGACACTACAAATATTTTCAGGTGTTGCCATTGATGGAAACCATAGTTGGTGATTGGATCCACACATCATCATTTTCTCCCATCGGTAGACAGATTGAGGATAGTCAGGAAGAACAGAGCATCTGACAGTTTTGTGATCATTGATTCACATGTATATTTTCGGTTATCATTTTGAGATGTGGATCTCATGGAAGGTTTATTAATGTGTATCTTGTGTTATCCAGAAATATCAGTGCCTCATACCAAGTCATATGTAAGTTTGGTGATCCAGCTGATTATTTTTCTGTTCATTAGTGTTTTGTGGCTGACTCAGTTGATAAATCATGTTGTGGATATTCGAGGCATGTTTATTCAAATATTTTAGTGTTTGATCATTATGTTTTGGGTCTAAGCTAAGTTATGGATAACTCTTGTGGGTGCGCATTGAATATTATTCAATATCTAAGCCGATAGTTGTGAATATTTTTAAGTTTTATTAAAGCTGATTTGTTGCGACCAAATCCTTTGTTGCGGATATATATATATATATATATATATATATATATATATATATATAAGTGATCAGTTACATCATTTTGGTGTGGAAAAAAGGTGTGTCGATATGTGTTCTAATCATCAAAATGGATATTAATCGATTATGCATAGTTTCACTTGTACATTAAAGATTATATAGTGTGATTTTGTGTAGAGTAGAGTAGAAGTGTAGAATCAGTTAGAAGGATAGAAGATCAACTACTGAGCTTAACCAAAACTTTAATCAAGCTTGTGTAGATGTTATTCTTTTAGTTCATTCTCTTGTATCTAATCCAAATCATTGTAAGGTAGTGAGCCTTTCTTGTTTGAGTAGTGAGCTCTAGGCAATGTGCCTGGATGCAAGTGCATTCCCATTTTGTAATCTTTCTTTTGGGTATACTCAGATTATATTGTGGATTGGCCATCCACTGTGGTTATTCCCCTAACAGGGTTTCCATGTAAAAATTCTTGTTTTATAGTGTTGTGGTTGTTTGTTTTCTATTTATGCATATATCTTCTGGTTGAATGCTTTAAGTGGGTTAGAGATCAAAATAATAAATTCAATTTTTGCACAACACTGATTCACCCCCCCCTTCTCAGTGTTGCTTGTTTCCAACAATTAGTACCAGAGCTAGTTCCTTGAAAGAAGTATAACAACTTGGGGAGATCTTGGAAAGTATTTTCAATGGATACAAGTAGTCTTCAAGAACAACTTATGGTGGCCCTGGATGATCTTGACCAGTCAAAATTTGAGAACTGGGAATTGCAAGAAAATATTGAAAGTGCAAAGAAATTTATTCATTCATTAAAAGGAAAAATCAATGAATCAAGGGAGAAAAGAAAGGAATCGTGTGATCAACTCAAGTAGAAGAATAGAAGCATGGAAGATGAACAACTCAGTCATGCCTTGAAGGAGAAAATAGAGGAATGTGAAAAGTTTTCCAGAGAAAATGCTGCCCTGAAGCATGAGATGGAATCTATCATGATGAAGATGACCAAGGAGATTGAAGATAGAAAGAAGAATGAAGAAAATATTGCACAATATTTGAAAGAAAAATCTAAACAATACAGTTAATTGGATAATGAACTAGAATAATCTAAAAATAATGAGGAAGAACTTGCAAAACAACTTGATGATCTTAGACATGATCTTACTGCTGCAAATGAGTACAAGGAGAAATTCAAAGCGAGATCAACTAAACTTGATGAACTAATTAAAGGACAAAGGACTGATGCTGATAAGTGAGGTCTTGGATATGAAGAAGGAGAAAGCTTCAAATTTGGTCAAAGGAAATCCGGACAAGGAAGATTGAGGCAAGGAAATCAGATGAATGGTGCTCGAAGGAATCTAGTAAGACAACCAAGTGCTCAAAAATTCAATGGCTACTATTTTCCTTGCAAAATTTTTGGACACATGGCTTCTTAGTGTAGAAGTAGGATGAACACAAGTGGACCATCATTCTCAGGTCAGTGCTTTAATTATAGTAAGTATGGTTATTAGTCAAGTGAATGCAGAGTTGTCATGAATAATGTTTATAGAGATGTCAGATGATATGCATGCCATAGATTTGGGCATATTTCTAACCAATACATATCAAGAAAAAATTAGTGGAACAATTGGCCTAGACAGAGAAATGTTGTGTTACAACTACAGTAAATTTGGCCATACTGCTAGATTCTGTTGGAATAGAAGAGGTCCGATAAAATAAAACATACAATAGGATGTGAAGGGAAAAGGTAAAGTCACTGCTAATGTGATCAGAAGAAAAATGTAGAAGAAATGGGTGAAGAAGAACCCCTCTATTGAATTAATTGCTCCAACACCATAATCTGTTTCTACCAATTCCTCTAGGAATTAGTTTTAGGCCTTTGGCCTAGGGAGAGTTGTTAGGAAAATACTTTTAACCCCTACCAACAATTGATACTAGAATGTGGACAAGTCTAGTAAGTGGATTGATGCTTTTTAGATGTTATTCAACCAAGTGGAGGTAGTATTGTAAAATTTTAGAGATCCGTAGAAGAATCATCTATCTTAGTACATAGAAATAGGGTAACTGGATGAGTTAGGGTTAAAGCATTTATTGTAACAAAAGGGGTAGTTGAGTGATTGATAAAAGAACACTTTTATCCTTCATTTTTCACTTTTTATTTTGGAGGAAAGCAGTTTGGAGAGCCCTGGAGTGAACTTTGCTGAATTATGGAATGATTCAAGTGTGAAGAAGTTTTTACGATCAAAATTTGATCTGACGAAAAGGTATTTATCGAAAAGCCTATGAATTTTTGAATTTGCAATCATGTCCACTCCTTCAGTAGTTGAAGTGAAGGATAGACCCCTTCCAAAGTTCAGATGGCATCCTTATAAATATGTTGAGACTGAGCCATTAGGTGCATTTTCGTCTATACCATATGGAGTATTGCATATTGAAGATATTAGAGCTTATATACATGCCAATATTGAAGTGTTAGGAAGCTCTCAAATGATGAATCTGTATTCCCATCATATAATTGGAGAGGATTTTTCTATGAAGTTGAAATTTAAAACCCTTGAAGAGAAGAAGTTTACACAGTTTGTAAAATTTCCCATATTTGAGGAAAATGAATGGTTACAATATATTTTAAGCCGTGTTCATGCCAAATTCATGTGGTTGAATGTGCCTTTTAAGATTACAAAAGAGGCTATAAACGTGGTCACGGGTTTGAATTACACCGATAGACTTCTAGTCTTGAAATCCGTGAAGAATGAGAGGGTTATTGATGCAACAGGTGCACACTAGGACAAAAGGGAAATGATAATAGAAGATATTGTTGAAGTGGATGTAAAATTCGCATCAATGGTCATTGGCTACAAGATCTACCACTCTAGCTGGGATAATTCAGTATCTAGTATGACCATCTATGTAGCATATGAGATGATAAAACAAAATGTAGATTATGACTTGTGTGAATTGCTCAGAAGTTAGTTAATGGAGAATCTGGGGAAGATGAAAGAAGGACAAGAAGAACACTTTTAAATATGGTAATATGCTACTATTTTTGTTCTTCTATTTCATGAGTGAGGTTCCAGGAGTTGGAAAATTTAATTGGAAAAATAACTGGACTGTAGCTATGCAAATAAGAAATATATTTTTTGGAAGCGGTGATCGTCTAACTAAAAATGTTGCTCTTTGGGGATATTTCAATTTTTTTTAAAATATGATGCATTCCAAAGAAAGAATTCCTACCTCAATTGTGGAAAAGTACAAAGACACAATTTACTTCATGGTAGACATTGGTCAATGCCATATGGAAGCTGTTGATCCCAGAACAATATGGATCATACCCATGGGATATGAAGTATATGAATTTTTTTTGAAGATGTATGCAAAACACTTGTTAAGCATGCCTCTGGATTTGATAGAAGAAAGTTTTGGAACCTATGTAGAAAAGAACATGCAAGTCCATGATCAATTACAGAAGCCTAAGATAGTCTGGAGAGTGAGAAAAGAAGTAGAAGTCTTTGCAGAGAGTATGGGTTTACCGGTAGAAGCTTTGAGATAAGAAAGAAGGAAGAGAGATGAGGCTAAAGCAACAAAAGAGTCAACAAAAACCGAATCTGCTAGTCTAGGAGTATCTTCTGCCCACACTAGATCTACAAGGAGTTCCCCATCCCTGTCTACTCCTACAACCAAGTCAACTCAAGAGAAGGCTTCTAGTAAAAGGAATAAGAATAAAAGCACAAGAATATATGAAACCATTTTAGAAGATGAGGAAGCTAAGTCTAAGGAAGTTGTGAAAGAAATGAAGGCTACTAGAACTCAGGTTGTAAAAATCACTAAGAACAAATCTTTCGGTGAAGAAGCAAAAAAGAAGGAAAAAGTTGATAAACTAGTATGTCAGTTGAGGAAGTTAAGTATGTTATTGTCAAATATGGAAACCTCGTGTCTCTCTACTAATGGTTTGAAATTTTTGATGAATCTAGTCAAAGAACTCTTGAAGAGGCAACAATAAAGCATATGAATATTTTCAATAAAGCTCTTATTGAAATTATATCTAGTTTGTTAGAGAGTTTGTATGAAGTTTTGGAATTGAGAAGATTAAGTGCTATTCTTGTGGACTTATGTCTAGAGATTTCAATTGAGGAGATGAATTCACTCCTGGAAAGTGCCAAAAAGAAATTCAAAAGAAAAATAAGGGTAAATAAACTCATGATTGGTGAAACTAATGTTGTGGCTGGTGAAACCAAGAAAATTTTGGAAGCGTTTCTGTCAAAGAATAAGATTAATGTTGAAGAAGTGAATACTAAAAAGGTTCCAGAAAATGAGGAAGTGAATGAAAATGTTGAGGATTTTCAAATTCCTCCTAAAGTGGAAAATGTAGAAATACCTATGGAAACTGAAGTTCCTAAGGTGGTGTTAGCTAAGGAGAAGGATGTGAAAAATGAAGAAGTTGAAGTGCCTAAAGGCAATCTGGAAACAGTCTCTGAAGAACCCAAGGTTGAGGAAGAAAAGGTTTAAGTCAAGGAAATTAGAGTGGAGGCAAGAGACACTACCGAGGTAGTGAAGAAATCTCTAATGGAATAGGAAGAATTTGATCCTGAATTGGCTGAAGGCTCAATCAATCTATCCACTTTTTCCCCAATTTAGATGATGAAGGTTGTGTCAATTGTACAAGCTAAGGCTAGTGAGAAGAATCTGCAGTCTCACATAGAGGATAGTGAATTACCGAGTCTTGCATATGGAGTTCTACAAAAATTAATGCTTACTCATGTCAAGGATCTTCCTGGTTCCTATTCCGGTCAGCTAAAGAAGCTCATAAATTCTTTAAGTACTCACTTTGAATCTTTTGAAAAATCAGCTATGATTAAAGTGTAGATGGAGTTTAAGGAAAAGAGATTTGGTGGATTGATAGAATTGATTGCAAAATATAGAACTTTTTAGCCACCTATATGAACAATATTCAAGATGCTCTATCTAAAGGTGGAAAAGTGTATAAGTCATGCTTATTTTTGTCTAAATTTACTGAGGACAATGAAAAGAAGGTGAAGGACATTGAAAAACAATTAGCCACTATCTCTAATGCTTTTGATCCGTTAGTTTGTAATGTTGGTGGGCAAGAAGGTCAAGTAATATCTTTTCTTGACAAAATAAGGAGTATGAAGCATGAAAATGAGAAGATTTTAGGGAGAGCGTATAAACTCAAAGGACTAATTGGTCTGAAGATTGAAATAATGGTAAATGCATTAAAAGAGGCCAAAGATGCAATGGTAGCTCGTGACCTAGTAAATATTGAAACTACAGAAACTTTGTCTTATCTAATTTGTGGTCACATAACAATCCTGGAGAGTCTCAAAAAGGTTTGGGACATAGATTTAAGTGTGTTGAAAAATGATTTTGTAGATGTCTTCAAATTTGTGTAAATCAAAGGTTATGCTTGTATAGTTTTGAAATTTTGTTTTGTGGATTCCCAAAATTTTTTCATTGATGTCAAAGGGGGAGAGTTGTACAGTGAAAAATGTGTATTCATCTTAGGGGGAGTTGCATTTCTGAGCTAAGGCTAAAGTTTCTTTTTGGAGTTTTGAAGTGGCAGTGTAGTTCTTGGTGGTACTGATCCGACACTTAGTCATTTTTCAATAAGTGTTGCCATCAATGCCAAAGGGGGAGATTTTTGGCAAGAGAATTTGCAAATATTTTCAGGCGTTTTCATTGATGGAAACCCTAGTTGATGATTGGATATGCATTTCATCATTTTCTCCCACCAACAAACAAATTCAGGATAGTCAAGAAGAACAAAGCATCCAACAGTTTTGTGATTGTTGATTTACTTGCATATTTTCAGTTATCATTTTGAGATGAAAATCTCATGGAAGGTTTATTAATGTATTTCTTGTGTTATCCAGAAATCTTAGTGCCTCGTACCAAGTCATATGTAAGTTTGGTGATTTGGTTGATTATTTTTTTGTTCATCAATGTTTTGTGGCTGACTCAATTGATAAATCATGTTGTGGATATTTGAGGGGTGTTTATACAAATATTTTAGTGTTTGATCATTATGTTTTGGGTCCAAGCTAATTTTTGGATGACCATTGTGGGTGTGCATTGAATATTATTCAAGATCTAAGCTAACAATTGTGAATATTTTTAAGCTTCATTGAAGTCGACTTGTTGCGACCAAATGTTTTGTTGCAAATATATATAAGTGATCAGTTACATTATTTTGGTGTGGAAAAATGGTGTGTCAATATGTTTTGTGATCATCAAAAGGGAGATTAATTTATTATGCATAGTTTTACTTGTGCATTAAAGATTATATAGTGCGAGTTTGTGTAGAGTAGAGCATAAGTGCAAAATCAATCAGAAGGACAGAAGATCGACTATTGAGCTTAATCGAAACCGTAATCAAGCATGTGTAGATGATATTCTTTCAGTTCATTCTCTTGGATCTAATACAAATCATTGTAAGGTCGTGAGCCTTTCTATTTTGAGCAGTGAGCTCTAGGTAGTGTGCTTGAATGCAAGTGCATTCCCATTTTGTAATATTTCTTTTGGGTATACTTAGACTATATTGTGGATTGTCCATCCACCGTGGTTATTCCCCTAAAAGGGTTTCCATGTAAAAATTCTTGTGTTACGGTGTTGTGGTTTTTTTTTTTTCTATTTATGCATATATCTTCTGGTTGAAGGCTTTAAGTGGGTTAGAGATCAGAATAATAAATTCAATTTTTGCACAACACTGATTCATCCCCCCCTCTTAGTGGTTCTTATTTTAAATAGAAGATAGAAGAATAATGTTACATAGAGAAACATTTCTCAATGCAACAAATATTCCACCCAAATTACTCACACACATTCACAGTCTCAAATGAAAGATTTCAGATTCCTTTACGTCATTACCTTCAGAACCCTAACATGAAATTCACACTTATCTACTCAATTTTGCATGTCATTACACTTCAATCACAACAATCTTGCATCTATATTTTTTATTACTCTTTCATACCCTCTTACATCAACACCA
Organism: Sequoia sempervirens; assembly: GCA_007258455.2. Classification (NCBI taxonomy): domain Eukaryota; kingdom Viridiplantae; phylum Streptophyta; class Pinopsida; order Cupressales; family Cupressaceae; genus Sequoia; species Sequoia sempervirens. The sequence goes on along the minus strand of VDFB02086081.1, from coordinate 271,089,151 downwards.
TACATATTTATATCAAGTTATATCACAAACTTTCTCTAATGTTGGCCACTAGCTATTATACATTCAAATTTCAAATAGGTCAGCATGCAAACATTCTCGTAGTGGATAAGAATTGAAGGTGACCTATATAAATCCTTAATTAGGACCTAAATAGATCCCAACACACTTCAAAACACTTCTACAAGCCTCAAATGTAGTGCTAAACACAAGTTTGACCAACACCTATGCAAAAAAAAAACATTAAGTACACTCTTGCTTAGATCAAGTCGAAAGTTCTAGACAACATAATTTACTTGCACAACACAGTTTAACCTGTTTATTAAATTTTCTCAAAAGAACTTGGAAACCAAGTACCAAAGCCATCATCTCAGCTCATTCCAACTCATCTTCAAACTTTGCAACAAAAGAATAGCTCCATGTCCTCACAACACTTTATCAAGGTCTCAACTACACATGCACAACATATTTTCCTCTTTTCACAATTTTCTCAACATCCTCAACATCTTCACCCAATAGTTGACATCAATGACAACACTAGTCAAAAAAATTCCTATTGAAATCAATGAAAACACCATCATCCTTGCAACAATCTCCCACTTTGTCATTGATTGCAACACAATATGTGAAAATCCACCATAGACCACACAATAGTTTTGAATGCTCTCTCTTTTTCTTCAAATGATCTTATCCCCCTGGGTAGATAAGTTCTATTTTTTTCACATGACTCATTCTCTCCCCCTTTGACATCAATGGAAAAGGATAAAATGTTTTGCATTGTTCTCCTTCTTTGACACTGAACCAAAATACATACTTTGAATACTCCCCCTTAGGAGTACACCTAACTAAATCAACAATATAATGACAACACATGATACTACCTACTCACCCTGAGAGGTAGCCACCAACATCAATACAAAAAAGAGATAGATACATAGATCCATTGGACTAATGCACCTCTATATGCATCTAGTTGAAGAAAGGATAGGCAATAAACCCCAAATTCTCCCAAAGGTACTCAAAAGTAACCTTAGGAAGAACCTTAGTACATATGTTAGCAATATGATCCTTTGTAGGAACATACTCAAGCTTCACTTCATTGTCCATAATCTTCTCTCTCAAAAAGTGATATCTAATAAATATATGCTTTTTCCTTGAATGCATCACTGGATTCTTTGAAATGTTTATTGCACTTGTATTATCACGAAAGATAGATATAGGTTTGTAGACACTGAAATCTGGTCTAAGCCTGTGACTTAAATATTCTTCATAATTCGTATTTCCATGGTCATGATTAAATAATGTTAATTATTTAATTATTCTCTAAAGTCTTAATTTTTTTATTAATTAAATAAATCTAATTATTTAATTAATTCACTTTAACTTTTATTCTTCTATTAATTAAATAATCTTAATTATTTAATTAATTCACACTTTTCTTTATTCTATCTGATTAATTAAATAATTTTTTTTTATTTAATTATGTTACTAATTAACTTTATCCTTCTTCAATTAAATAAATTCTTATTTTATTTACCTCTATCATATTTCAACTATAATTAAATAAATCCTTTATTTATTTAATTATTCATTTAAATCTCTTCATCACTTAATTAAATAAATCTTATTTATTTAATTATTCTTCAAATATCAAATCTTGAATTAAATGAATTATTTAATTCATAAATTCTATTTTAACACATTCTTCTATATTTAGATAATTGTGCAAATTATCTAAGTATTCACTCTTACTTGACATCTATTTTAATCGATCAGTTAACTTTGGATTAGTGTCTGAATGAATTTCACAAGTAATCTATTTGTCATATCATGCAGTCATCTAGTTCTAACTCAATTGTGTGTACATGCATATTAATTAAATATTCCTATTTAATTAATTAAATCTTGTGCATACATTCAAACAGAGAGTTGCTTTAATCCATCCTTATCTTTGTCATGCAAAGACTATTCTTCTATTTTTGAATACCTAACTCGAAGATTAAATCATTTATTTACTTTTTATTTCTATTTCTAGTTTTTATCACTCATGTTGCTACTAACAGTTATCATAATGCATGTCTAATTTGTCGATCTCAATCGTCTGTCGATCTTTCGATCCTGGCCTGCCATTCAAATGATCAATTTTCTATAAATTGATCTATCTTTCATCATTCTAATCTCTCTCGAAATTGTATGACTTTTAGAGTAGTTATCTTGAATCTTCGATGTTTTGTCTTAATCACAACACTTAGGCCATGCTTGCATGAACTTTGAAAATCTGAGGGCAAGTACACTACACAAATGAAATGGAGAAGAATAATGGAGGTTATTCAATAGAATTGATTGCATGTTTGGTAAAATAGTTTCTTTTATGCATGTTGTTCTTAGCTTTTTTTTGTGCTCGGTTATCTAAGCTTTGAGGATTCATTAGTATAGTTTGAATAGATCAGATTTGAATTGCCTAACTCTCTTGTGTGTTTTTCTCTGAGCTACATTTGGTGAACCCAACGTGAACTACTAACCCTATTGATTGGCATTCTTTGTTTAGAAGTTTTTGGTATTTTTTGTCTTGAAGGGTGTAGGTACTTTTGAAGAATCTTATAAATCACACTTTTGGGAGTCTTTTGAGGTCAAATAAATACCATGATTGCATTCGAAAGGGTCGAGAGATGAAAATTCATATATTATACTGCATATTTTTGTTAAGGGAAGCATTTTTTACAAGAAAAACATGATTTTTTTGTGGCTGAGTTGAAGTGACGCATTTGCAAGATAAAGTGACATATTTGCAAGATAAAGTGATGCATCTGAAAAATAATCATGCATCTGTCATTTTTTGAGCCGCAACTGACTGGTAAAATATCACGACGCATTTGACAGAGAAAATGACACATCTGACTAGTATATTTTTAGGTTTAGACTTTCAATTTACAGTTTCCTTTCGTGTTTTTATTTTCTCTAATCTTCTTCTTTTAGCATGTGTCTTGAGGAGTTAACAAAGTTTTTGCAGATCGGTAGTCAAAGACCAATATCAAACTACTAATGAATCTTTCTATAGAATGCATGTTGAAGACCCTAGTTAAATTTTTGAAACAAATTGTTTGGTAGTGTAGGAAATCTTTCATTTGGATTAAAATTAACAAGTGTCTACTATGTTTGGTGTGAAAACACAATATTGTAATTACCCTCATGATTTTTTACATCAAAGTATCCTCTCCCCTTGTGCATCCATGAGATCCTGGGTGTAAGAGAAATAGTTACTAACTCTAGAACTTGGGCCTGTTCTGGTAGGAAAAAGTACTCACCCCAAGACAACTCAGATCAGTAGCACCTTGAACCCGAGGGACTTCTAGCTGGTATATAAAAGTAGATTCTTGGGGAAAGCCCAAGAATCACGTGTATGGTTCCGATGGGATGGATTTGAAAGGGGACTCTTGCCGCATGGATCATGCCCTATGAACAAAATTCCCTAATTAAACACCTTTGTTTGTAGTGTCCAAAATCCTTCTATTTACTGGTGCAACAGGTCAGACTTATGAAGTTGTCTTATGTTCTTATGGTTCATGTGTAGAGATGAAAGTATGCCATGGGATGTTCATGGGTATTGTAGCTTGGCTACCCTAAATGATGTTAATGAGTCATGGAGGGGAGCCAAAGGGGTCAAGCTACTAATCATCTACCTTGAATAAGTGTAGCTGGGGAAACCCAAGTGAGAACTCAGTAAATACTATCCTACATAACCTAGGATGTGCTTGTCTGTTATCAAATTAAACATTCTATGAGTCCAAAATCAAATTGAAAAAACTTTGTCTTACGATTGTCTTTGTTTTCCAGAACTTGATCATGAAAAACAATGTCATTTTTATGTCTCCATTCACTAAAAACACACAACTATCAACAAAGTCGCAACTGTTCACCAGAGAGTCGCAATTGTTCTATCAAGTCACATATGTTTAGCCTAGAGTCACTTCTACTAGATTAGCTCACAATTGCTCTATCAGAAACTGCATTTGTACTTGTGATATTTTGTGATGCATTTGACAAGGTGAGCCGCAACTATAGTCTGGAATGACGCATTTTCCACTGTAACAAAACTTTTACCGGTGCACAAAGTTTAGGAAAACTTCATTTGTTACAGTCTGAGTCACAATTTTCATTACGAGTCGCATCTATTAGAAACTAAACCGCATTTGTCTAACATAAACACTGAATTTTACCAGAAACTTGCAACTGATTACCAGAAAACTACAACTGTGAAACATAACCACATCTATGAAATTCTGCGACACATCTGCCTGAGTATTAGAAAATCAAAATTTATAGTTACAGTCCAGTTGACACGGTCATACTAGTCTTTGATCTATCTTTTCACAGTAGTCCTTGGACAAAAACTTGAAACGATTTGCTCAATTTTGCATCCTTTAGGTGTCATTTATCCATTACTATAGTCATCCCGATTCTGAGTTTTACTTTCATCTTTGAGTACATGTTACCTTGAGATTAAAATTCTAGGAAGGTCACTTTTACAAACTTTAGAATAGGTCCACTTTCTACACTCTAGAAAAATCATAGCGTCAACAAAATCTGTTATTGAACCTAGTCCTATCATCATATCTTTTTTTCCTATAGGGAGTCCTCCTAGCTCATCAGTCTAGTTAGGAAACTCACCTTATCTTTGATCCTAGTCCTACATTGGTTCCTTGAGATAACTAAATTGATGCCTTGGTTAGACTTTAGGTAGTTGGTAACCTCATCTTAGGTTCACAAAATTGATTACCTTAGAAGCTTGCTTAGACTTTGCATCTTTATACACTGCCATCCTAGGATAGCATCATTTTAGGCATACCCTATTTGTAGAGAAAAATACCAAAAAAAATAGCTATATTCATTCCTTATTTGAACCTAGAAAATCCCAAAAACATAGCTTAGGTTGCATACCTTAGACTTAAGTTACTCTTTGCATTGTCATACCTTAGGTCTCATATCACATACCTTAGTCATACTCCATATTTTTTCATAACCTCACCACCATGTCTGCAATTTACCTTGATATGCTTGCTAGTCAAGTTGAATACTCATTACTCTGTAATGGTTAATGCCAACAAGCCATAGACTTCAAAAGAAAATTTATCCAATCCAAATGCCAATCGACGTCAACCCATGGACAACTACCCACATACCTTTCCTACCAACAATCCATAAGTCCTAGTCCTCCATCCATCTACCCTCATTATCAAGAGTCCCTTAGCATAATCCACGCCATGAATCCACAACAAACATCCACTTATCACCCTTATCCTAACCTTGACAAGAGAAACCAACCTTCCACTAATCCCTTCCAAGCCTCCATGTCCTACCCTAGTCCTTCATCCACTAATTCCTTCCAAGCCTCCATGTCCTATCCTAGTCCTTCATCCACTAATCCCTTCCAAGCCACTCCATCTCAGTCTACATTTAGTCATGAAAATACATCTATTCATGGTCTCCAAAGTCACATCCCATCTACTAAACTTAAGGATACATGTCAAATGGAAAGTCCAAAGCATGACTTCATGGCTTCACCTTCATGTCAAGATCAAAGTAGTCTATCCCATGACCCTATCTTTAAGTCCATCCAAGAAGTCCTTCTAGATAATCATGGCATCCAAAATACACCTATCCTTGATCAAGATTCCATTCTCAACCATATCATTCAAGACAAACTCATCTTTGATAAAGACACTACTATTGAGCAAGAAGTCCAAAATGATCCACTCCTTGACCTTTATGCTATTCATGATCAAACATTTGAAGATGAACCTATCCAAGTACAAAACACATCCATTTCCCAAAATGAGACACTTGCCTCTTTTGAGCACATAGACGATATTCCTCTAGAATAAGAGTCTCCTACTCTAGAAATATTTGCAAATGATCAAGCTATAGCTAAGTTCATTGGATTCTATGACAATGACCATAAAGACAATTTCAACATCGACTTGGAAGCACCAGTAGAATCATCTGAGTTTGATATGTCACAAAATAACAACAATGATATCCAACATTTCAATGAAGATATGACATCCTATCAACTAGGATCATCCACTTTTATCAAATCAGGCTTTCTTGATGAGGAGGAGATTCCAAGTAACAATTTCCACAAACACAATGATGGGTTATCATCTTGCTTCCAAAATGAAAAATACCCCATTACAAATAGAATATGTTAGAGCATGCAGTATCAAGGAAAAGGACTAGGGATAGACAAGCAAGGAATTCTAGAACTAGTACAGTCTTAGGAAAATCCTAGACATCAAGGTCTTCGTTATCCTTCAATAAGCAAATCTAATGATGTTAACGGTATCTTCTCGATATTGGGGGCAACTTTATCTGATACAAACATCAAAATGGAGGCCATGAGTAGTTCTTACCATAAGGTTGTTGCCAACACTCCTTCCATCCATACCATAAATTGTCATTCCAACATGAACAAACCTTCCATTTGGAACCAACAAAAATAAAAGTCTTAAAAATTCAAAGCTCAAAATAAAATATCAAAGGCCATTGAATCAAACAAAAATCCAAGTGGACAAATAAAGTTAAAATGGATCCCAAATAAAAATAGATCAAGCAAAGAAAACAAGTTCAAAAGTAAAAGTCAATAAAAATGTGGAGCCACAAGAAAAGAGGACTCCCACATATAATAAATGTCCACCTTCAAAATGGTCATCATACAAGGCATATAAAAGTCATGGCTCCAAATATTATCCCAATCTGAAACCCAGTCTCCATCATCCATCACCCCAAGTTTGGAAAATAAAAATTCCTACATCTAAATTTCCAAACGTGTCTACCATCATCCGTCATAATCCTACATCTCACCTAAAGTCTAAAAATCCTATGTCACAAATCCATTGCATCTTGGCAGCAACTCTTTATTGTAAGGACTCCCATGACACTCTATCGTGATGTGCATATTTTGATAAGGCCAACTCTAGTGTCAATAAGGATCACAATGACATCAATCAATTGTATGCAAGTGCCATGATCCTGAAAAGGCAACTACTTCATCAAGGTCATTATTGAAATATCATGGCACCAGTCTCTACATCAGCACCATCAATGGATTCAGCAAAATCAATGATCATCTAAAGCATTGAGGTCATCCAAAAAATGCAAAAATATAAAAAATAAAAATAAAAATTCAAGAAAAATATTTTGTCCAATAGTGAAAACCATTTTTATGGTGCTTTGGATAAGTACCATGATGAAAACCTGGCAAACAGGCGTCATGTGTAATAAATTATCTATGGACTATTACACTTGGGGGCAAGTTGTCTCATCTCCCATACCCTTTGTATGACATTTATTATGGCATTTCCATCTATCCATCTTAACCCTACCAATCACGTCCATTTTCCCACCTACTTTGATCTTGATAAGGATGGGTAGAAACATAAATAATGCTTTGGAAAAAATTCTTGATATGTCTATCCTTTGGTCATACACTATTCATGAAATATCATGTCATAGCCTTCATAGCATTTTCCAGCCAAAAATTCTCATGTCACTTATCTTTTATCAAAGCCACCCATCATCTATTCATAGCTATCACATGCCTTGGTTTTTCCCTTGTTAATGGTCTAAGGATCTTCCATCATCCCATCCAATCCTAAAAATTCATTCCAAATGAAACAAGCCCAATCCATACAATCTTGCTATGTATTCTAGCGCATCATTCAAAACATTCCTTGAATTTGTTTCTAGCCTTGTTGCAAACCTTAATCCTTTAGTCACATTATTGTCATCCTCATATTATTTTAGGATGTGTCCTTCCTACATCACACAACATCGTCACCATCCTCATCCCCTGTCAATTGGTTTTCAACTTGACTAGGGGAAAGATCATAGTTGTCCTTGGATTCTTGCACATGCTTGCTCATTTGCTTATCCCTATACATATTCCTTATCCTTGTACATACACCCTATCTTTGTATATACTTTCTATCCCTGTACATATCACTTATCTTTCCTATCCATCACTTGTACATACCATTCATAATAAGTGGTATTCTTTCCCATAACTTGGAATGATTGACATCGAGTGCATTTCATATCCCCCATTTTACCCTATTCATAATCAATTGGTCTTATACTCGACTAGGGGAAAACACTTGATGTGCATCATATTGGTTCTTCCATTGGCTGTGTTGAAGACGTAAAACCATAGAAAAATCCAAAAACATCACAAAATGACCTGAGAAAACACAAAAAACATCAGAAAACTTCAAAAAGACAAAAAAATCAAAACATGTCAAAAATCCAAAAAAAAAAGAGTCAAAGTCAGTCGCACTTGTCGGTCTTTCTCGATTGTCAAACTACGTTGCCTCTGTAACTGGACATAAGCAAGGCCATCTGTCGATGTGCCCTCGAGATGTTAGGTCAATCTGTTTAGGTTTGTCTGTATAAAATCATGACTCAATCCATATGTCTATATGACAAGGTCATTGGCTGTGTCAAACTATGAGGTCTCTGCATGTATAATGTAGGCAAGGCCATCAATTGATGAGCCCTGGAGGCCGAACTAGGTCAGTCCATTAGGGTTCATCACATTCACTATCACACATCTTCTATTTGTAGTTAGTCTTGTTAGTCAAAGTCAAGTCAAACTATGAGGTCTTTGCGTGTAGAACGTAGGCAAGGCCATCAATTGATGAGCCCTCGAGGCTGCACTAGGTCAATCCTTTAGGGTTTTTCATCACACATAGTAAATTGTCCACACATCATATCAAGTCATGCATCAATCTGGTGAACAATTCAACAATGTCTCTAGGTGAAATCAATCAAATTGCAAGGGAAACAATAAAAAAAATCAACTAATGTCTGCTACAGGATGTGTCCTTCCTAGAAAGAAACATCAAAACAATCAATATGTGTCTTATTCAGGATGAGTCCTTCCTAAATACCGATATCAACAAAACAATCTATGTCTTATATAGGACAAGTCCTTCCTGCATATTGACATTATCAAACAATCAAGCATAGCCTTACATAGGTTATCACGTCAACGACATTTGACTCAATGTCTTATACGATACATGTCTTTCTAAAACTAGGCTTTGTCATGCCTTATATAGATGGTCATAATATCAAAACCAGACTCAAAGTCTTATTCAGTACGTGTATCTCTTGGAATTAGGCTCTATCAATCAATCCTTTTATCAATCAAAACAAATCAAACAAACAGATCAAGTTTTGGAAAATATTTTACTAGCTTATTGACTTTATGGCTTGTTTAGTTTATCATTTCATTTTACTTTATGATGGCGATTATGTTACTAGATTTCTCAAGGATGTCCCATGAAGGATTTAGAGAAGCAACGATGTATCAAAATTCTATTTTCTTTAACTGATGTCTATCAATTGTCTTTTAAATTTGATTTTGAGTCATGTTACTAGTTTCCTCAAGGATGTCTCATGAAGGATTTAGAGGAGTGATGACGTCTCATGACTTGTCTTTTCTTTTGTTTGTTGTCTATGGTTTGTCTTGACAAAAAGACAAGGGCAACTTGTGCCCTTAGTATGAGTTAATGACAATACTTGTCTATGACTTTTTGTTGTTAGCAAGTGGATGACCTTGCACATCTTGATCTATGTCATATCATGGTGTTTTTCTCCATTTGTATTATTCCTGCCCAATGATGATAAAGTGCAACGCCTTTTGTGATACGATGAAACATTAAAGATTTCTAATGCTAACATCATGGTATTTTATTATTCATCTTTCTTTTCACACTAACATTTCTTCTTTTCTACATCTTCACCACCCTTATCTATTTTCCTCTATCCTTTTTTCTTTCATCTTCTAGTTCTCTCATCGATTTTGAGAGCACACTCATGTTCTTTGAACCCACCTGTCCTCGTGAGGGGGCATACCTTCACCAGTTTTACATCGGGGAATTACTGGGGCATATTTTTTATCGATTTTCTTTGACATAACACCGAAATGACATTATATCAAAGAGAGGAAAATATAGACACTAAAATCCGGTCTAAGCCTGTGACTTCAATATTCTTCATAATTCTTATTTCCATGGTCATGATTAAATAATATTAATTATTTAATTAATTCACTTTAACTTTTATTCTTCTATTAATTAAATAATCTTAATTATTTAATTAATTCACACTTTTCTTTATTCTATCTGATTAATTAAATAAACACTTTTTATTTAATTATGTTACTAATTAACCTTATCCTTCTTCTTCAATTAAATAAATTCTTATTTAATTTACCTCTATCATATTTCAACTATAATTAAATAAATCCTTTATTTATTTAATTATTCATTTAAATCCCTTCATCACTTAATTAAATAAATCTCATTTATTTAATTATTCTTCAAATATCAAATCTTGAATTAAATGAATTATTTAATTCATAAATTCTATTTTAACACATTCTTCTATATTCAGATAATTGTGCAAATTATCTAAGTATTCACTCTTGACATCTATTTTAATCGATCAGTTAACTTTGGATTAGTGTCTAAATGGATTTCACAAGTAATCTATTTGTCATATCATTTAGTCATCTAGTTCTACCTCAATTGCATGTACATGCATATTAATTAAATATTCCTATTTAATTAATTAAATCTTGTGCATGCATTCAAATAGAGAGTTGCTTTAATCCATCCTTATCTTTGTCATGCAAAGACTATTCTTCTATTTTCGAATACCTAACTCGAAGATTAAATCATTTATTTAATCTTTATTTCTATTTCTAGTTTTTATCACTCATGTCTCTACTAACAGTGATCATAATTCATGTCTAATCTATCGATCTTTCGATCCTGACCTATCATTTGAATGATCAATTTTCTATAAATTGATCTATCTCACATCGTTCCAATCTCTCTTGAAATCGTATGACTTTTAGAGCAGTTATATTGAATCTTCGATGTTTTGTATTAATCACAACACTTAGGCCATTCTTGGACGAACTTTGAAAATCTGAGGGCAAGTACACTACATAGACAAAATGGAGAAGAATAATGGAGGTTAATCGGTTATGCATGTTGTTCATAGCTTTCTTTTGTTCTCGATTATCTAAGCTTTGAGGATTCGTTAGTATAGTTTGAATAGATTAGATTTGAATTGCCTAACTCTCTCGTGTGTTTTTCTCTAAGCTACAAGGTTCATCAAATATAACTCTGATATCCTTCAAAATTTTCCTCATCCATAATAATTGTGTACAACATGATGCTGCTACAATATATTTAGCCTGTATAGTGGATAAAGAAATTGAAACCTATTTCTTACTTAGCTAGGATACCAACCTACATCCAAGAAAGAATGCACCACCACTGGTATTGTTCCTGTCATCAACTCAACTAGCACAATCTACGTTTGTAGAAGCATTTAATGTGAAATCAGTATCCTTATGATACCATAAACCATAATCTAGTTTTCCTCTTAAATATCTAAATATTCTCTTCACGGCTACAACATGTGTTTCTTTAGGATCTTCTTGAAATATACCAACAAGACAAATTGCATGTATGATATTTGGTCTAGTAGTAGTTAAATATATCATTCCACCAATCATAGATCTATACTTTCTCTGATCAACCTTAGGTGAATCATCATCTTTGCTTAATTTGTAACTAGTCACCATAGGAGTACATATCAGTTTGGAGTCATCCATTCTAAAATTCTTCAAAATTCCTTTGACATAATTAAACTATGAAATGAAAATCCCCTTAGCAGTTTGATTGATCTAGAGCCTAAGAAAGAGACATCTCCCTAAACATAGACATCTCAAATTCTTTGTGCATATCTTTAGTAAATCTCTTGCACATAGCCTCATTTCCACCAAAGATAATGCCATCCACATATACAACAACTATCAAGATCTTGTCTTCCTCAATTTTAAAGTAAAGATTACTATCTGTGAAGCCCTTTTTGAAACCTTTTTGTATCAAGTACCTATCCAATCTTGCATACCAAGCTCTGGGAGATTTCTTCAAACCATATAGTTCCTTCTTCATCTTACATACCATGTCTAATTGATCTGTTAATTGAAATTTTTTTGATTGTTCCATATGAACCTCTTCTTCTAAGTCTCCATTCAAAAAATTAGACTTAACATCCATCTGATAGACCTTAAAATATTTATGCATTGCAAATAACAAAAACATCATGATAGATTCCATCTTATCCACATGAGAAAAAGTATACTCAAAATCTATGCCTTTTACTTGTGAGTAACCATTACACACAAGTCTTGATTTGTTCCTAACTAATTCTCCATTCTCATTTAGCTTGTTCCTAAATGCCCATTTACTTCCAATTATGTACTTGTTTGCTGGTCTAGGGACCAATTCCCAAGTTTGATTTTTCTCTATTTGCTTAAGTTCTTCTTCCATTTCCTTCATCTAATGTTCATCCTTGCATTCTTCACTCACTGATTTAGGTTCAAATTTAGAAAGTAAATAGAAATTTACCTCAACTTCAGAAGCTTTGATTCTTGTCAATACACCTTTCCTCTTGTCTCCAAAAATTTGATCTTGAAAATGATTCTTTTGCACATACTTAGGGATTTTAGGGCTCTTCTCTAAAGCTTCTTCCTCTTCATTCTATACCTCTTTTTCATCAATTATTCCTTCTACTCTTCTGTAATTAGGTTCATCTAACAAATACCCATCTACTACAATAGAATTCTGCAAGTTTTCATCAACTTTAACATTTGCACTTTCAACTATTTTTCCCAACCTTTTGTTTGTAACATCTATAAGATTTTATCTTAATATAATATCCAAGAAAGATACCTTCATCATACCTTGCATCAAACTTTCCTAAGTTTTCTTCATCTCTTTTGATATAACATTTTCTTCCAAACACTCTAACGTACTTCACAATAGGAATCTTTCCATACCATAGCTCATAAAGAGTATTTGTATTGTTAGCTCTAGCTTGAACTATGTTAAGTATGTAAACAACAATATGAATAGCTTCTCTCTAGTAGAATTTCAGTAGATTTTCCTCTTTCATCATAATTCTTGCAACTTTTTGAATAGTTCTATTTTTCTTTTCAACAACTCCATTTTTCTAAGGAATTCTAGGGGAAAACGTATGCCTCTTTATAACACGAAGTTTAAAAAACATGTTAATCTCGTTGGAGGAAAATTCACCAACTTTGTCACCTTGTAGAATTATCACACTTTTAGGACCACAAAGATCTATATGCACTAATTCCAACTATCCAGTAGAAAATTTTTCCTTTCTTTTAAAGCTACTCCTTGTTTATTTTCCAAATTGACAACTCTTGCAAATAACATTGATAGGTTTTATGATCTTAGGTAAGTCTCTAACATCATGAACTAAGATAATTCTTGTTAAATTATCAAAATTCATGTGAAACATCCTCTGGTGCCATAAAAGGCTATCATTAATCTATGACATAAAGAAATGGCCATCAAGACCCTTAAGTTGATAGATGTTTCCATCTATTCTCTTACCTATTGCAATCATAGTTTCAGACACTTTCTAGATGTCACAAGCCTCATCCTTAAATACAAGATTGTATCGTTTGCTACACATTTGTACAACACTCAAGAGATTATGTCTAAAGAACTTAACATAGTAAACATTATCAGTATTATGCTTTCCATCAAAACTAATTGAACCTATTCCACAAATATTAGCTCCTGAATCATCTCCAAATTTAACTATTCCCCCATCATATTTTCCAAGTTTAAAAAACGTACTTTTGTCTCTGGTCATATGATTAGAGAAGCCTATTGGAATACGAGAAACAATGAGAGGGGGATCAATGTTTTAATAGCCAATATTAAATTAATGATTATTCAAAACACTTAATCTCTTTGAAAACTATAACTGTTTAGTTTCAAGAGTATAAATGTGATAACCAATTTGCAAATTTTTAAACAATATATGTAAACTAAAATGTTGTAATCTAAATGAAGAAAATAGAAAGACCAAATTGCATCCACAATATAATCATAAAACCATGCTTTTCATGAGTGAAAAACCATCATAAGGATAAAAAACCACTCGAAAAATGCCTCATTAGCAAAGCCTCAATGGCTACAAATGCCTCACTAGCTAAAAATGTCTCACTAGAAACATAATCCTCACTAGCTACAAAATTCCTCACTGGAAACATAAGCCTCATTGGCTACAAAATGCCTCACTGGCAACATAAGCCTCACTAGCTACACAACATGCCTCACTGGCAAATACAACCTCAGTGGCCAAAGATCAAACTTGTGTCACTAACAGAATCTTATACAACACATTCTCAAACATGAATAAATCAATTACAAAGGGTTACCCCGTTTCACTACATAAAATTTCTACTTTCGATCTTAACACATTCAATGTCCTAAAAATTCATTAAATTGGAATCTTCAAAACATAAAATGTATCAGGTTATATATTACATTGTTTTGCATACAACTTCACAAAATAACATTTCAGAATTCTTCTCATAAACTCAACATTATATCATTGTGAAAGCACCAAACCAATAGCAGTGATAAATAACTATTTATATAAACATTTCAAGAATAGTAACTGCTATAAAATGTCTTTCAAAATAATGTCACATGTAACTTGTTAACTGTCTTCAAAAACTACCCCTTGAGTCATCATGGTATATCAATTTCTAATATGCTATAATGATATTTATATCACTCTTCAATTAAAATCATCATATGTAACCACTAAATATTTAATGCATGGTTGAAATTTTGTATATACCATGCATTGACAGTAGCATGTATATTGCACAAAACCCTAATGTTCACTTTATAAATAGCTTCAAATATTTGACACAAAGTCATGCCCTAGAAAATATCAAAATGCAAAAAAACCCTTTCATGGTGTGCCCTAGAAATGGGTGAAAACAACTATGTAGCTATAAAATGAATACAAACTTAAGGAGCTCGACCTCAAACAACCATCGACTTCAAAAAGAAACAAAAAACAACATTCAGCCACACAATCGACTAGAGTTTGCATAAGAAAAAATTATTACCTCTTTTAAATGCAACTTATACTTGAATGGAAGAAAACATCACCTCTGATGCCATAAAAAAAACTTCTTGAAACCAATTTATTCTTCTTTTCTTTCCGCCATACCACCACTCTTCCAAGCTCTTCCAAAAAATAATACAACCTTCAACAAACTACCTTCGAAAATATGCACGAGACCACATTTAGGGAAAATGAAAACTATAGTGTCAGAATCATAATATTGCTTAGCTTTTACCACTTGTATCACACAAAACCACAAATTATTATGTCGGTGTTGCACCTTTGTAAAACAAAACAATTATCATTGTGTTAGTATTTGACATTATTTGTATGATCACATTAAACCTCATAATGCCCAATGATACATTTTGGTCTAATAAAACATGTGCTAAGTGAAGACCAAAACCCTTTTGTCAGTCTAGCAATAACCAAGTAATGAGCATAGATCAAAACTAACCAATACCAAAGACCAATGTATGGTATAAATCCCAAATGTATCAAGTGTAGAAACAAAACTCATATGCATATCAAACATTGTTTCTTCAATAAAATTGTTGTCTTAATGAATTTTCATTGTCACAATCACACATAGACATAGAAATATATTTTTCCTTTGTAACAAAAGAATATTTCCATCCCAATGACATTCTAAGCCAATCAAATAGCACTAAACCTTCAATGAATTCCACAAATGTATGCCAAACTTGTATATATACCAATGTGTATCACCTCAATATGTGCCAAGTTGAACACTCAACCTGACATCAATGCCAAAACCAATGTCA
>VDFB02086081.1:271062796-271073227 GCA_007258455.2 Sequoia sempervirens | reverse complement strand
TGGGGGTAAATGATACATCAATGTTTATCTCCCCCTAACCTCATGCTATCCTTTAAGTAGTTATGGATGTTTCTTGTGCAATATGCACAAATTTTTTTTTTCCTTTCTCTTGCACATGTTTTCTCCTCCAAATTTTCATAGGCTATTTCCTCTCTTTTTTCCCCTTGTCTCCAAGAGCTAATAACCTTGTACTCTTCTTAGGAGAGGAATTATTTCTATTGTCATGTTGCACAAAATTGGTACTATAATGCTTTGCAAAATGACTAGGATTATTGCATCTAAAACATATAACATTGTAGCCTAGAGCAAAAGAACTATAGCTTTTCATTGGAAACTAATAAGGACTTCTATTATTGTGCCTTATATAATAATATCTTTCAAGTTCTCTACAATATTTCTCTATGTGACCAACTTTGTTAGAACTATAACATATAATATTGTAACTTTGTTTTGACAGTCTACAAGAAATTTTGTTCCATTCACAATCACTTCTAGCACGAGCTCTACAATCTCTAGTTCTATGACCAAAAATATGACATGAAAAAAATAACCATGAAACTGTGAGTAATTGTACCTTATTGTTTTCTTTGGACTAGTAGGTGAATATCTTGAGGATCTACTTTTCCTTATACCTTCATCAACACATTTATCTTCTATTTTATTTTCATGAGCAACAACATGATGACCCAAATCTATCTTCTTCCTTGGTGTATTTCTGACTTTAGAGCACTTTCCTTCTTCATATTATCTAGACCATTAGTGTCCTTATGATGATTTTTCTTGCTTAACACGTCTTTTAACCATTCAATATTCTTTTTAAATTTTAGATTTGTGTGCAACTTGGAAGATGCCTTTTCCAATTCCTTTCTTACAGAGACTATTTTTAACTCTAGTTTTAGGAATTCATTAGTTTTGACTTCAAGATTAGATTTTGTAAGATAAAATACCCTTTTTTCTTCTTCTATCTCTATCTTTAGGCTGATAATAAGTTTGTTAGACTCTTCAAGATCTAAAGAAACTTTTGCAAGATCTGAAAGTGCCTTGTTCTTGGAGTCTTTTTCATGTAAAATTTGGTCTTCTAATCTCTAGTTCTCCTTTATGAGTTTCTTGATCTCATTAAGGGAATAAATAATTTCACCTTCAAAATCAACTTCACATTCATCTTCAATGTGCTCTTGTTTAAAATCACTCTTCACCACAAAATCATCTTTTGTACTAAATTTCAGTGATGTTTGTTGTTCAACATTTTGTTGGGTATTTATTTTTTCTCTGTTTCTTTTACTTTTTTCCATAATGAGTACTCCACTACCAGGGACCCCCATGTTCATTAGAATTTATGCAAGGGTATGGCTCTGATACCACTTGTTGGAGTACGGGAAACACCAAGAGGGGGGAGGTTGACTCAGTGTTTCAATAGTCAATTTCAAATTAATGATTATTCAAAAAACTTAATATCTTTGAAAACTATAAATGTCCAGTTTCAAGAGTATAATCAAATGTGATAACCAATTTAAAAATTCTTAAACAATATGTAAACTCAAATGATGGAATGTAAATGAAGAAAACAACAAGACCAAATTATATCCATAATAGAATCATAACATAGTGTTTTTCATGAGTGGAAAAGCCTCATAGGGACAAAAAACCACTTGAGAAATTCCTCACTAGCTACAAATGCCTCACTAGAAAATCCTCATTGGTTACAAATACCTCACTATCAAAGCCTCACTATCTTTAAATTCCTCACTGGAAACATAAGCCTCACTAGCTACAAAATGCCTCACTGGCTACAAAATTCCTCACTAGCAACATAAGCCTCACTAGCTACACAACATGCCTCATTGGAAAATATGTCACTAGCCAAAGATTAAACTTGTCTCACTGACATGATCTTATACAAAACATTCTCAAACATGAATAAATCAATTACAAAGGGTTACCCTATTTTACTACATAACATTTCTACTTTCCATCTTAACACATTCAATGTCCTAAAGATTTATTAAATTGGAATCTTCAAAACAGAAAATGTATCAGGTTATAGATTACACTATTTTGCATATAGTTTTACAAAACAACATTTCAGAATTCTTCTCATAAACTCAACATGATATCTCAATGAAAGAACCAAACCAATAGCAGTGATAAATCACTGTTTATATAAACATTTCAAGAATAGTAATTGCTATAAATTGTCTTTCAAAATAATGCCACATGTAACCTATTAAATGTCTTCAAAAAATACCCCTTGAATCATCATGGTATATAAGTTTCTAATATGGTAGACTATTGTTTATATCACTCTTTGAATAACATCATCATATGTAACCACTAAACATTTAATGCATGGTCAAACTTTAATATATACCATTCATAGAAAACAACATGTATATGGCACAAAACCCTAATGTTCACCTTATGCATAGCTTCAAATATTTGACACAAATTCGTGCCCTAGCAGATATCAAAATGCAAAATAAAACTTTCATGGTGTTCCCTAGCAATGGATGAAAATAACAATGCAACTGTAAAATAACTAAAAACTTAAGGAGCTCAACCTCAAACAACCATCAACTTCAAAAAGAAATAGAAAACAACTTTCAGCCACACAACCAACTATAGTTTACACAAGAAAAACATGTTACCTCTTTTGAATGTGACTCATACTTGAATGGGAGATAAAATCACCTCGAATGTCATAAAAAATACTACCTAAAACTGATTTTTTCCTCTTTTCTTTCCACCATACCACCACTCTTCCAAGCTCTTCCATAAACTAATATAGCCTTCAACAAACTACCTTTGAAAATGTGCATGAGACAATCATTTAGGGAAAATGAAAACTATAGTGTTAGCATCATAATATCTCTTATCTTTTACCACTTTTGTATCACACAAAACCACAAATGATTATGTGGGTGTTGCACATTTACAAAAAAAATAATTTATCATTGTGTTTGTATTAGACATTATTTGTATGATCACATTAAACCTCATAATTCCCAATGATACATGTTGGTCTAATAAAACATGTGCTAAGTGAAGACTAAGACCCTTATGTCGGTCTAGCAATAACTAAGTAATGAGCATAGATCAAAACCAACCAATGCAAAAGACCAATGCATGGTATAAATACCAAATGTATTAAGTACATAAACAAAATTCATATGCATATCAAATATTTCTGCCTCAATAAAATTGTTGTCTCAATGAATTTTCAATGTCAAAGTCACCCATAAACATAGAAATATATTTTTCCTCTGTAACAAAAGAACATTGTCATCCCAATGACATTCAACACCAATCAAATAGCACTAAACCTTCAATGAATTCCACAAATGTATGGCAAACCTATATATATACCAATGTGTATCACCTCAATATGTGCCAAGTTGAACACTCAACCTAACATCAATGCCAAAACCAATGTCAAAGGGGTCAACACAACCATTGTCAACAACCCAATAATTCTTATCTTCTTTGACATGGAAAGAAGATACCAAAGTACCTTCAACCTTATCCTTTTTCTTTGGTATACTTTCCTTCACACAAATTTTAGGGTTAGTAGAACTAGATTCTTCTTTTATAGCCAAAAATAGACATTCATTATGATCAAAATCTCCATAATCAGATTCATCATTAGAAATACCAACATCTTCTCTCACATAGTAAGCTTTCTTAATCATATTCCCTTTATTTCCTTTGCTCTTATTGTTTACAACTCTATTTGGATATCTAGAAGCATAATGACCTATCTCACCGTAGCTAAGATGTTTGAAAGGTAATTTACCTTGATACTTATCGGTGCCCTTTTTCATCTTCCTCACAAAGTTAGCTTCCAAATCATCAAGATATTCTTCACCTGATTCTTCAACCTTCTCTAATTTCTTAGCCTGAAATCTATCTCTACTTTTGTTCTTTCATTTGTCTCATTTCAAATCTAGTTAGAGTACCAATCAACTGATCTCTAGAATATTTATCAAAATCAACTATTTCCTCAATAGCAAATAAATTTTCATTGTAACAATTCAGAAGATATCTAATAATTTTTTCTACCACTTTAAATTCTTTAATTGTTGCACCAAGACCTCTCATATCACCTACCCGATCATCAATTATATGTATGTAGCCTTTAATTTTTTCATCCTTAGATATATGAATCATTTCAAACTGTGCCTTCAAGTTCTACAAATTTTATTTCTTAACCTTTGGATCTCCTTCATAAATACTTACTAACTTATCCCAAAATTCTTTAGCAGTCTTCAAATTCATAACTTTAACTAATTCTATTTTTGAAATACTATTCATAATAATGTACCTTTCCTTAGCATTGATCTCATGCACCTTGATCTCTAAATTTTTATTTGGACCATTCATAGGTGGAGTGTATGGATTTTGATAATCCTTCTCAATATAATATTCCTGAGTGCACAAATATCCTTCCATCTTTGTTTTCCAAAATACATAATTTGTGCCATTGAATCTAGGGTATTCCAAAGGAATCTTGTTCGCCATCCTGCATCTACCTCAAGCAATTAAGCTCTTCTTGAAGGAACCTTGATCTGATACAAATTTTGGAAATGAACAAGACAACTAAGAGGGGAGTGAATCAATTGTAGAAAATTAAACCTTTAAAAACCTCAACAATAATTAGATCCATAAACATTCATTAAGTCCTTATTCTGTTAGATTGTTTAAACATAAAATGGAGATAACAAAAACTAAAATCATCACACCATACACATGAAAACACTAGATTTACGTGGAAAACCCAATGAGGGAAAAAAATGGTGAGGATTGGCTCATAATATAAGTAATAGCAAAACTAGTACAAAGGGTCTCACTACCAAAATAGGACACACTATCCAAAAAGGCTCATAGCCAAGGCTCACTGCCAAAGAAAGAATACAAGACAATAGAAGAAAAAAATTAATAGAGAAACAATTCTCAATGCAACAAAGATTCCACCACAATTTATCACACACATTTTTGGTCACACATGAAAGATTCCAGGTGCCTTTAGATCACTACCTTTGAAACCCTAACATGAAATTCACACTGCTATGCTCAATTTCACATCTCATTACACTTCACTCACAACAATCTTGCATCTATTTTGTTTCTTACTCTTTCATACCCTCTTACATTAACACCATACATATTTATATCAAGTTCTATAACAAACTTTATCCAATGTCGACAACTAGCCATTATACATTCAAATTTGAAATAGGTTGGCACCCAAACATTCCTATGATGGATATGAATGAAAGGAAACCTACATAAATCCTTAATTAGGACCCAAATAGATCCCAACACACTTCAACACACTTCCACAAGCCTCACAGGTAGTGTTAAACATAAGGTCAACCAACACCTTTGCAAGAAACCATAAACATTAAGTACACTCTTCCTTAGATCAAGTCGAAAGTTTTAGACAGCATAATTTACTTGAAATAAATCTAGAATAGTTAATTACTTAATATTCATCAACCACTTCAACCAAGATTTGCATCAAAAATTACTTCAATTTAGGACAACTGATAACCCTTGTTCACACACTAATAAATGAAACTTAAACTGTACTGCACCAAATCAACTAAAAATTTGAAAAAAAAAAGATGCAAGCATTATGAACAACTTCCCAAATCTGAAAAACCTAAATCTAAACAACAAATAAATGCAAAGAAAATAAAGTTCTCCTAGACCAAAAAAAATATTATTAAAAAAATGGCTCACACACTGGTGAATATATTTTTCACTGTACAATGATCCAAAAACCTAGATTAAAAATATATCAATGTCTGTCATCCTTGAATAATTTGTAAGATTTGCATAGGCATAACATCAACATAGAAATAATAAAAAGCATAATATTGGAGCACACTATGATCATTTTCATAACACAATTTACCTAGTTTATTAATTTTTCTCAAAAGCACTTGGAAACCAAGTACTAGAACCATCATCTCAGCCCATTCCAACTCATCTTCAGACTCTACAAGAAAATAATAGCTTCATGTACTCACAACACTTCCTCAAGGTCTCAACTACACATGCACAACCTATTTTCCTCTTTTCACAATTTTCTTAATATCCTCAACATCTTCACTCCATAGTTGACATCAATGACAACACTAGTCAGCAAATCAATGACAACACCAACATCCTTGGAACAATTTGTATAAATATTTTATATAAAAGTTGAAGAGGATAAGAAATTATTATAGATATATTGATAGTGTAAGATTTGAGAGAGTTGGTTTGGCATAGATGATGACATAGGATCGACATTATAAAAACAATCTAAAAGCAAGTTGTCTATGGAAAAAGCTACATATTTTCCTAAGTCAATGACCTCTCTTTTTTTAGTCTGCATTCCTCCACATTGTATTTTCTAGTTTGTTGGTTATGGAGTTAATTTTGGTAGCTAGAAAAGAGGCTGTTTCTAGAATTTCATGAGTTAGATGAGACTGTTCTCTGAATCATAGTATACCAAAGTTAAGTGTCTCAGATGTTCTCCAATTTTCTTTGTATTTCTTCAAAGTGATAGATAGGGCTATGAAGAATTAGTGTCATGTTTAGAGAGGTATATAGGTTCATCCATATGTGTTTAGAGGGTTTGGTGAACCACAATATAATATGCTAAATGTTGATGTGTCATAATCAGTATGGGATGTTTTGTTCTTGTATATTCAGTGGGTTTCTTCATTTGCATCAACATATGATGATAAAATTCTTCAAGAGAATGTTGTAAGGATGCTAATGATTACCTAAATTTCTCACATCTTGGTTTGGATGATGGTTTTGGTTTCTCCCTGGTGGTGTAAAGATGAAAAGTTGGTAGTTTTGGTGGTGGTGATGTTGTTTAGGTCGACAATTTGGTTTCTTTCATTTATGGTTGATCTTGATTAGTTAATTTTTCCTTGAAGGATGTGTTGTGATGCTTTTGGGCCCTATTATATCACGTGTTGTTATCAAAAACTTATTTCACTTTATAATGTATATGTTTAGAGCCAACCTAAGTAGTATCGTATGTTTCATCCAAAGGTCACCTTGGAGATGACCTAATTAGGTATTTGAGTTGTTTTGGAGGGTATTTATATAAGAAAAATAATAATTTTTGAATGCGTAAAAGAGAGATTGTGTAGTATGTTGAATATGATGTTTATGAAATTAGTATGATGGAGTAATTGTGTGAAAAAGGGATTGTAACATTAGAATATGTTAGATTCTTCTTTTGTAGCAATTTATGTTCATGTTTTCATTGTAATTTTTATGTATCCTACTATCAGACAGTGAGTCTCTTTAGCAGGTCCTTGTATCTTTCCCTAAGGTTGTGTACCTTAGCCTACAAGTCCTTAGGTTGTGAGATTCATATATCTTTAGTTAACTCTCACCGTGGTTTTTCACTCATTAGGTTTTCCATGTAAAAATCTTGGTGTCCTTGTGCAGTGCATTCTTTCCTTTTTGTTCCTATTTTAGTTAGCATGATTTGATGTTTTAAGGTTCAAATGGAATTTTTTAGAGCTTAAGAAAAAATTGTTCACCTCCCTCTCAATCTATAGGTGTGTTCAATAATTGGTATTAGATCCAAGTGCATTTGATAAGCCTAAAAATTGAGGTAGATCCTACACTTGAACACATGGGATTTGAGGCAATGATCAATGCTATGTTTTCTCCATAATTGAATCTAGAGTCAATAGGACTTTAAGGTTGGGATATAAAACTAGATGATTATGAAGTAGATTTGAAGGAGAACTCTGGTTTTCTCTTGAAGATATGTATGAAGAAAGAACACTAAATCTGAAATATGAGTGTGTGCTAAAAAAATCAAAGGAGACAATTTTCAAATTTAAGGCATGAGCTATACAATCAAAAGAAGAAATTGGAAAACTAAAAGCTCAAATAGAAGGAGTTAAAGGATGTGAGACTAAAATCAAGGAACCAAAAGATGTGATTTATAATTTAAAAATTAAGGTGGAATCATTGATTATTGCTTGAATACTAAGCTCAATGATAAAGCAACTAAATATTTAAAGCTTGAGGAAAATATTGTCACTTTGAGAAAAGAACTAGAAAAAATAAAATAAAAAATTGACAAGGGTTTGGAAATGAAAGGATGTTCTAAAATTCTTGACGAGTTGATTAACTCTCTAAAGCCATAAAAAGAAAAATCTAGTCTTGGTTTTGAAAAAGGGAAAAGTCCTATAATGAATGCATATGCAAACTTGTATGATAACATCAAAATAGAAGGAAAGTCTAAAACAAGGGAGGATAAATCCTGCACTAAAGAACCTAAAGAGACATCCTCCAAAGATTCAAAGAAAAATCAATACAATAAGAAATAAGGTGGATTTATTCCTGTCTAGAGGCAAAAATGATTCAAAGGT
Organism: Sequoia sempervirens; assembly: GCA_007258455.2. Lineage (NCBI taxonomy): Eukaryota > Viridiplantae > Streptophyta > Pinopsida > Cupressales > Cupressaceae > Sequoia > Sequoia sempervirens. The sequence goes on along the minus strand of VDFB02086081.1, from coordinate 271,064,834 downwards.
CCTCCACCATCTAGAAATCATGCCCCAGCAAGGTTCAATCAATATTTTAAAGGTTATTATTAGTATTACAATAATTTTGGGCACAAGGCTATTGAGTATAGAAGAAATATGAGTTATAAGTCATTTAGGCCTCCAAGGTATAATACTATGAGTTCTCAATTCTTTAATGGAAATTACTATTCTTGCAACAAATTTTTCCATAAGGCTAATTAATGCCAAAGTAAATCAATGAGGAAGAGTTTCATGAATGAGAATAATGCTATGAATTATTAATCCTTCTATGGTTACTACTACACATGCAAAAAGTTTTTTCATAAGGATGTTGATTATAGATCTAATGAGAGAATAAATGACTATGCTCCACAACCTAATATCACCTTCTACAATTACAACAAACCAAGAAACATTGAAAATTTCTACAAGGGAAAGAATGTAAGACATGCTACTCCTCAAAAGAAGATATGGAAGAATAAGGAAGAAAGTGAAGTAAGGAATGAATTTGTACCTTTTCTTAGTGCAGATGGATCCTTTGGTAACTAGAAGAAAGTATTAACTTAGGGGGAGTTGCAATTGTAAATATTTTTGACCCTTGTAAAGAATAAGATGTTGAAGTATTTAACATAATGGTTAAAAGTGACATGGACATGTCTTCGCATGGTTCTAGAGTGAATACACTCTCTTTGAAAGTTTGTTGAATGATCATGGGTCTCTATTATATCTCAAAATAGTAAAAAGTTACTTTTGTCATGTATAAAAATGCATTTAATGCAAAGTAGATAGGGTAGGTGTGAAGAGAATTTTAATCCCTGCTTGATCAAATTTAATCTCATTTGAATGATATCAATTGTGTGCAAGAGCTAAGGAAGTGAAGGAAGTTTTTAGTGAATTTGCATGAAAACCCTAAAAATAGTATTCATATGTATTTCTCATATTTTCTTGAAAAACCCTACTTTCATAAAGTATTATAATGGCTACACTAATGGTTATTTATGTTGTTGAGAATCAAAGGCCAAACTTCAAGAAAAATCCATACATATCTACTGAAATCGACAAGGATGGAGTGTTTTCTCATGTTCTGATCAATATGCTTCATACTAAAAATGTTTGCATCTATATTCACTCATAGCTAAATGAATACAATCATATGAAGTTGGAAGAGTTTAGAAGCAATCATCTCTTGGGTGATGATTTTCAGATCAAGCCATAGTATGCAAATGTAGAGGAAAAATGGTTAGACATGTGGAAGGTGTAGTCACCCAAAATAATACTTAATTAAATAAATACTTGTTATTTATTTAATTTAACCTATGTCCCTTATCCTAATATTTAATTAAATAAATCTAAGTTTGTTTAATTAAAGATAACCTTTATCATCATTCCTCTAAATCCCCTAATCCCACTTAAGTTATTTAATCCTTAATTAATTAACCTTATACCCTTCCTAAACCTCATTATCCCATTCTCTAATTTTTAACTCCAACCAAGTCAATAAGCCCTTGGTTTATTAACTCAACCCATTTTCATTAATCAAATAATCTTTGATTAATTGATCTAACCCTCATCCCTAGTCCTCATTATCATTATTTCCTAATTTTAAATTCCCGCATCTCACCTACCCCCACTAACCTCTTACACAAGCTCCCTATCTCTTACACAAATTTAATGCCTCTCTTCCCAATGTGTGCTCACACATGTGTTAGAACACCTCCCCATATCACCCCCTTCCATATTTTGAAACTTGTCACAAGGATAATCAATCCTCATCATTAATCCAAACCTCACCATTTCAATCAATCTCAACCCTCCATTAGCCATTGATTCCTCTCACCAAATTTCTATATAATGAGGCCTTGGCCCTCATTATTTTAACACACATTCATTCCATCCATATGCTACTCAAATCTCCAGAAAATACATCTTCATCCTACCATGATCACGATAAAATTTTGAGCAATCATATCCTTATCAATATTGGAGAAAATCTACAAGACAAGGGTGCATCTTGTGAGCTCAATCCATGAAGAGGAAGGAGCTATGA
>VDFB02086081.1:271042868-271062696 GCA_007258455.2 Sequoia sempervirens | reverse complement strand
TATATTCTTGAGTTGAGGTTTGGTTAAAAAATTATGGTTAATTTACAATGATTTTTTGTTGTTTTTAGTCATGTTGAATATGTTAGAAGTCTGAAAAGGTGAGGTTAAGTGGATTGAGTCAAGAATGTAAGTTGGTTCCATATTTAACCATGTTATTAATTAAGGATATTACCTCAAGAGAGAATTTTTTAGTTTGAAGAATATGATTTACGCAAGTGCATGGCAAGTTGGATGTTGTGAATCTTTGTATTGCATCATTCCTCCACATCCTAATCATACTATCTTTTCCATCGTAATCATCCCTTTTCATCATAATCACCTAATCCTAATCATCCCATCCTAATCCACTATTTTGATCTTAATCATCTCCCATTTCATCCTATTCCCACTTCTTAATCACCTTACCCTAACCATCCCATCATAATCCTCTATAATCATTATAATCACCAATATAGTCCTAATCATCCCCTAATCCATCCCTAATCATCCATTTAGTACCCTAAGAGTAGTTTTCCTAATTCATTTGGGGTCCTAATCATTATCCTAATCATCTTGCATAATCCCTATCCACTTTCATCATTAATCTTGGTCCTAGTATCCGCTATCCACCATCATCCTTAATCCATCCTTCATTATCATCCCCAATCTTCATCCTTCATCATCATCTTAATCCAATCACCATTTCCAACATAATACCATTTTAACCAAATCCCAATCTAATCCATCTACTCCTCAACAAAAATCCAATCATCTATTATCCATCTACCTCCTCAACCATACATTTAATCCCTCATCCTTAATCAAAATCCATCACTTGGGCATCAAAACTAGTTAAGGACTTAACCTCCTTCATACATCATATCCTTTCATCATCATCCAAATATTTCATAAGGATCCTAATCTAACCCATCTATCACCCATTTCAAGTCCAATCTCCTAATAAAAAATCAAGACCTTAACTTGATTTCATCTTTAATCCAAACTTTCTTAAGAACATTAGCCTATCTTAAGTATAGTTATCAAATCCAATCAATTCTTACTTAATAAATTTTCCTATCTTAAGTAGAAATTAAATCAACTCAACTCTTACTTAAGAACATTATCCTATCTTAAGTATAGAGAATCATCTTTAATCAAATGAAATCATTTTAAGGTCTTGAAATTTGATCCCAAGCCTAATCTCATCCTCCATATTCATCCTCATACTTTATTATTCTAATCACCCATCTTGTCCTAATCACCCCCTAAAAAATATCCAATCCATCCCTAATCTATCCTTATCCAAAATCAATCCCAAACTTTCCTCCTCCAATCAATCCTCTACCATGTCTAATTATCCAATCTATCTTACATCTAACCTAATCTATCCTAATCCACCTTCATCCATTTTAAACCAATCTAATATCATGAACCCATATTGTAATCCCTATGATGATAGTGAGAATATTGTGGGTCACCTTGAATCCAATAGACAAAATTTTCTAAATTTTCACCAATCACCCATCCAATATCCCCCTCAAACCCCAACCACACCCTCATCACCCATATCATCCTCATGGGATCCCATCACCAATTATCTCCTCATCCACTACTTTAATAATGGCAAGGATGCCATGCTTAGCTATCTCCTTGGAATTGGTGCTAAACTTCCACTGTCCCCACCTTCATCCAATCCCAACTCATAACCTCTCACTTATCATTCCTCCTCCTTTGACAAGGGAGAATACGTGTTTGGAAAACATTCCCCATCCCAAATCCCCATCTCTACATAATTTTCAAACTCCTCATCCTCATCATCCATTTACCAATCCATGAAAAATTACAACTCTTATTCCACTTGTTAATTTCCCACATCCTCATCATCCACATCACCCAAATCTTTCCAATAAAATTCATCTCATGTCCATCATAGTGGTTGGATCCAAGGACTACTTTCAAAGGTTCTTAATTCCCCATGCAAAAAGAAAGTTGTGAAATCTTTCCATGTATTGCATACACCTTCATCACCTCCACATCAGGATAAATATCAATCCCCTAAGTCTCATGAATCCTCTAATACGCCCTCCATCCAAATTGAAGCATCTTTTCAATATTTATCCCCCATCATATCATTCACATCAAATGAAACATGTTCATCTCCTAATCCAATGCATTCTAGCATGGATTCTGCTCCATATAGTGATCAAGGAACCCCATATCCTCCATTATATGTTCACATTCCATATCATGATCCCATTTCCAATCAAGAACAACATATACCTCCCATCCCATCTAATGATACCTTTCCATATCAAGATCCAAATACCTCCACTCCATTGTATGATCCCTCTCTAAATCAAGATCAAAGTACACCTTCCACCCCATTTAATGATCCTCTCCCCGAGCACACTACACCATCCACCCATCCCATGATCTTGTCCCAAGTCAAGGTCAAAGAATCCCTTCTTCTCCATCTCATGATCCTAATCCCCCAAAAGATCCCATCACCCCTATCCAAGCTATCCATGAACCCCCTACATATTGATTGGGTTCCTCCACATTCATCCAAGCTAGTTTAATCCAGGAGCCTAGTGTTCATTCGATGTCATATCCCACCCCAAAATGGACTCACATCTTGCTTCGAAAATAATAAGTATCCCATTGGAAAAAATATTTTCTAAGCCATGCATTATCAAGGAAAAGGGTTAGGCCTCCATGAGACAGGCATCCTAGAACCTCTTAATATAAAATAAAATCCAAAATATCATGGCCCTGGATACCAAGCTCTAGATGTTGGTACTCCTTCCACCCATCCTAAATATAAAATCCATCCATCTAAAGCCAAATATCCATGTTCCTCATCTTCCAAATCTATCTTGGGCCCTTATGTTCCAAATCCCAATCCCTCATCCCTTCCATCCATTTTGGGTCCCTATTCACCCAAAAAAAGTCCTTCATACCCTCCATCCATTTTGGGTTCCTACATTCCACTACCTAACATTCCTATTCCAAAATCCCATTATCATGTTTATCCATCACCTCATATCCCAAATCAAGATCAACCAAGGCACACACCTTTGAAGCCCTTCCAACATACTACTTACACTAACCCATCTATAATACATCCACATCCTTCATCTCCATCCAAAAATACTATTAATCTTGGAAGAAATTTGGATGCCAAATCTCAAATGTATAAAGCAAAAAATCCACAAAAAACAAAGGATCAACATGTCCCCTCAAAAAGACATGCAAAAACAAAGAAAAAATGATCTAAAATTAAAAATCCCAAAGGCCACAAAGTGTTAGAATAGCCAAGATCTGATTGCAAACTAGAAAATACCTTCCACAGAAGAGGAAAAATGAAAAAGCAAGAGATTGCATAAAAACATGCAATTTGATATATTCGAAAAGTATAATTAATTACAAGAGATTATTTTCTTTATAAAAGCAAAGATGCCTAAACCTAATCTTATCTTGAGCAACAAGATAGCTCGATAAGATAAAGATGAGATCCTAAAACTTAGGGATTAAATATGTCTAAGTAAACTTATGCAAAGTGTAATTAATAATTAATTACACCAACACCCCCCCATAAGTGCAACTTAGGGAGAAGTAGATTATTATGCAAATATGAGTCCCGGCAACAAGGCCTGATCAGGTACTCATGTACAAATATAAAGAGAGATAAACCCCCCTCAGTGAGATGAACTGCTGCAAAGAAACACTAGAAGAACTCTGATGAAGCAACACTGGAACCCAAAATCCGGCAAGCAAGGAAAGATACTTCTGTTTGCAAAATACCAATCGGAATCACAAATGCAACAGCAGACCCGATGCCAAGGAACCCTGGAAACTCACATACTGGATCAACTCTAGAATCTGAGAAGCAAAAGGAGATGAGATGATGACATAATCTGGAAACCATGTATCTCGATGCTGATGCCAAACTGTGACTGAAACTCTTCCATGGGAAGGAGTACCAAAAATAGACTCTGGAACAATAACCACAAAAACATGGCCCTCAAACTGAGAAGAATCTGAACCAATGAGGATCAAGAAACGTAATCTCCCAACTGAAGTGTGAACCAATGAATCCGACATGTGTCAAGTTAGAGCAATAATGTGGCCAAAAGAACAAGGAGACCAAATAACCCATGTGAGTTGCCAACAAATCAAGATGAATGCAAAAAACCCCCCTTAATGGAACTTTATATCAGTTTGTTTATTACAATAACCTAATGATTGTAAAAGGACAGAATCCTAAATGTGCATAAACATAAAATATGATGAAGTGGTACTGAAATGAAGTACAAATGTTCAATTTTCACCTTTCCAACTGCCAAAACATCCAAGTAGTCTCCAAAACACCCATCGGGAAAAATCTAGAATAACAAAAAGCTTGGGATAGACACAGAAAAAAGTGAATGGACATCAAGATAGAGCTCCTCAATACCTTTCCAATGCTTCAAATGAGGCGAAAAATGAAGATCGTGGCAAAAAGTTATGAGCTCGGAAGTCCAAAAACAACATCTGACTTCAAATAGCAATAAATGCAAGAAAATAGAAAAATATTGTAAACTAAACATCACCACTAGAAAGTGCTCGGAACCAGCTTTCCGGCGATATCTTGTTTGCCCAATTTGGATACCGTATGCCCAAGTTATGGCCAAAAGAAAAAAACTGCTCTTTTAGAAAAAACTAGGGTTAGGAGGGGCAAAGAGGCCCATACGGCCGTTGACGTCACCTGTTCATGAGGTTAAAATTGACAGCCATCTGGCCGTCACCGCAAAAAAATGCCCCCCTGCAAAAAAATTCCGTCGCCGGTATATACCCTTTTGCCGGAATATTCCAGCGTTGGTGGTCGGTCGGGTCGGATTGCCGAGCTCCTGGTTCTCCCATAGGACCTGCGCGGAGGAAAGGAGAGCCCGCGGGGGCTAGGCTAGCCAGCGGTGGGCTGAGCGCGGCCAGTGGTGGCGGGTTTGGGTGGCGGCCCGGTGGCCGCCGGGTGGCAGGGCTGTTTATTACTGGAGGCACCGACGCGGAATCCGAAAAAACCCATTTTTTGACATTTTTTTTAATTTTCATGCATGGAAAGGCGTGCTGGGGAGGCCGTACGGCCCCTTAGACAAATTTTTTTTGCCTCCCGGATCAACTGCTCAGAAATCAATGAAACAAAGGGTATTTTTAGGGTTTTTGGCCATTGCGAATGCAATGGTGACCTCCGTTTCTGCTCAAACTGCTCCAAAAATTTGGCTACCCCTAGATCTTGCAAAAAATCTTTGAACTTCCGACCCTTGTAGATCTGGCAAACGGTGATGAAAATCAATGAAATAAAAGTCATTTCTAACCTTTTCCAGTGCTCTGAATCCAACAGAAAACCCTGATCTGATCCAAGACACTCCAGAAATATGCTCAAGGATTGAAACCCTCGAGGGACTCTGAACGAGCTCTGCAACGAAATCCTCCAAAAAAGTTGAGAAGGGGCTGCGAATTGAGGCTCTGATACCATGTTAGAATAGCCAAGATCTGATTGCAAACCAAAAATTACCTTCCATAGAAGAGGAAAAATGAAAAAGATTGCATAAAAACATGCAATTTGATATATTCGAAAAGTACAATTAATTACAAGAGATTATTTTCTTTATAAAAGCAAAGATGCCTAAACCTAATCTTATCTTGAGCAACAAGATAGCTCGATAAGATAAAGATGAGATCCTAAAACTTAGGGATTAAATATGCCTAAGTAAACTTATGCAAAGTGTAATTAATAATTAATTACACCAACACAAAGGCCCATGAAACAAAAATAAATGTAAAATACCATGTGAATTCCAAAAGTACTCATATAATCAATGCATCCCAAAGAAAAAACAAAATTGGAATCCAAACTTGCTAATCCAAAAGATTCATCCAATTTTAAGTCTTTCACTACATCTAATAATCCTTCATCACCTCCATCCATCTTAGGTCTTTATGTCCCGAAATCTTCATCCAATCCTCCATTTAAATCTCAAAATCCAAAATCCACTTCTCTTTCACAATTCCACCACCCTTCAAGGTGTGTACCAATGTTGATCTTACCAATATTTGCATCCACTCATCCACAAGTCTTCCACCAACCCATCCATTATCCAACATCCATTCTCTCTCCTTCCATCCATCTTATCCAATTCTTTGCATAAATCCATAAACCTCCCCATCTCCCAATCCATGTTATCCCCCTTACCATAATTCTACCAACATCTATGAACATAATAGCACATAATCAAGGGATACCATGTATAGAAATAGATGCTTGAGTCCTTCCTCCCCACCCTCTTTCACTCTACACTTGGGGGAAAGATTCATCCATTCCACATTTGAACCACACCCGCCACTATCCTTCATCCTTTATCCATCATCATATATAATCCATCCTCCCTTTTTCTCTCCTTTGATCTTGATAAGGCTAAGGATCCACATGAGCATCACATATCCTACCTCCCTAATGTTATCCATTCCATATCTCCCATCCTATCCAAATCAATCCACCCCTCCCATACTTAATCTTGATAAGGATTATTCATGCTATAATACATGCATACCTTATCCATATCCCTCATTATCTTCCATCCCATATCTAATATTCTATCTCCATCCTACCTAATTCACTCTCTCTTCTCACCCTTAATCTTCATAAAGCTAGAGGAAAAATATGCATGCATGCTTTGTGATGAGCCTAGTTTTTGGTCTAGTTTGGGTAAAATCTATAGTCTATTTGGTCATAGATGTCATGGATTTTGATGCTTAAGTGTTGGTATTAGCATAATGTATCCCTCAAACCATTGTCATTTGATCTCTACAGGCTTTAATGATATTTGGCATAATATGTGGGTCATCTATGTTGATTTGCATATGATTAATTAGTGTTTCTTAGAGTGGTTATTGATGTGCTGTTATTGTGTGTACTAACCTTGGACTATAGACTTAATACATCAAGTTATGGAGGACATCGCTAGCTGGACATGCGCCATAATGTCTAGTTGAGGAGCCACTCCAGGTCAAAGGAAGCTGACAACAAAGATTCTTCATGCAACTGAATGTAACTTCCTTGTAGTGGACCTTAATGATCAAGCATGCATGGGTGTTACTGCTATGTTGAATTTGTGCTTGAATTGCATGTCTGACCAAATTCCATGCACATGTAACCATCGCTGCTCCACTTTTCCCTGCTTTCCCTAAATGGCGTCCTCTCAGTCATAGAGTTGACTTCCTTGTTAGCTATAGTATAAACAATAATTTGATTATCCTTCTTTAGGAGGTTGCATGATTCTACATTGTATTCTCATTTTAGTGATACAAATACATCACTCTTTGTATGCACAATTTATAGTGAATGAAAATAAAGTTCTAAGTTCAAACATCTGAGTTGTTAGTATATAGAGGATACTTATCCAAGGGGGCCCACGTGGTGAGTAATCCATTCTCTTAGTTTAGTAGTAGCTTAGTATTACTTGTCATTTGATATTTAGTTGAAATCTGGCATTGATTGTTCCTACAACCACTAGAAGTCCATTATATGTCTATTCCTATAACCAAAGTAGACAGAGTAGTTCCTGTTTGTTGCTCAGATCTTTCATTCTCTCTTTTCATTTCAGTTCAGCATAGTTGTTGGTTGATGTTTAGTATTTTCTTTACTTCCTTTTTGGAAATTTACTTTTAGCATTGTGTTTGTTAGCTATGGGAAGCAATGACTACTTGAACCCCTAGTGTACATATAGTGCTAACCCATTTCAAGTTCACATCCCTGGGTTGACAAGTTAAATGCACCTTCATAGTGGTTGAATGACTATTCAGGTTAGATGTCCAATCTTTGAATTATGGTCATAGAAGCCTAGTTATGAAATCATTGTAGGGGGCAACCATTTTTGGTGTCATTGTTAGGGACGGTGTCAAGCTAGGAAGTTTTTGGAGTCATTGGTAGTTTTGTTGTAGTATCTTTGGAAGTTGTTCTTAGCATAATCTCGTATAAGAAGTAATGACCCTCTTGATTCTTTACCAATTTTTTGTGTGAGGTGATTGATAATGAGTGATACTGCATGCATAGAGGAAGGAGAAGTGATGCTTATGGGAGATTTATTCCTAACAATCCTCATCCATTCTAGTTAGTTGAGTACCATAATCTATCAGAAGAAGGAGATCCACACCCCTTTCCAGATGCATATCCTGATTTGACTAGTTCTAAATTCTCCTCAGAAGATACAAACCAGATTGAGAACTCCTTTGTCCTTGAACCACATTAAGCAAGCATGGGTGATGCAAATGGGAACAAACAAAACCAATCGGATTTTTCTTTTCCCATTGCCCATCAGAATGAAGTTAACAACATTAAGAACATTCCTGCCTCAACACTCCCCAAGTTTTATGGACTTGTGATAGAAGATCTAGATACCTTTTTATTTGAATTTGACATACTTTTTAGGAGTTATGATTATACTACTGATGCCCATAGGCTTAAGTTATTTCCTACCACTTTGAAAGAGGCTCCATTAAGATGGTTTATGAGCCTAGGAAGAGATACTATGGAAAATTGGGAGGACATGAAGACAAAATTCCTTGAGAAGTATAAGGAATACTGCAAGGGTAGTGACATGAGAGGAGGAGACATTTTCATAATGCAACAGAAGGAAGATGAGAGCCTATAAGACTACATTGCAATATTTTTGTTTTTCTTAGAAAAATCTCCACACCATGCACTTAATGAGGACTCAAAAAAGTTTCTTTTCCTAAGAGGAATCAATGATGGCTACATGGATGCTTTGGACATCATGGAAGGAGGAGATATCTCCCAAGTTCCTTGGGAAGATATCAAGAAGATATGTCTGAATTACTCCAGGGTAGCTTCAAAGAAAGGGAGAGCTTATCAATCATCCATGGGTAAGTCAACTACTGGTGGAGTTTCAAGAATGGAGATCACTAATTTGCTAGAAGACTTCAAGAAAGATATTATTAACAATCTAGCTACTCAACTAGATACACTTCAAGCCAAAAAGAAGCAAGAGGAGGCAAAAATGATGTTGATAGAGTATTGTCCTCACTACAGACAAAAAAAGAGGGACTAGAAATGTAAGATGGACACTAATCTGGAAAGTAAGCATATTCCACCTAAGTTCAAGCCAATTTAGATTGAAGAAGACCAGGTCTACTATGTTGCACAAAGGAAGCCATGAGCTCCAAGACAAGGTATGCCACCAGATCCACTATCCTATGCTAGACCATATTTTAACTCTTATTCATTTGGCAACCAGTGGCAACCCCCATATCCACCCAGTTATGGAGGATATCCACCACAACCTTGGAGTAACCCTCCAAACACTTGGCCTAGCCATTAGAGTACTCCACCTCAGTGGAAACAACCTCAAGGGAATTGGTAGCAATTTCAAGGGCGTTGGAAACCACCTCTAGGAAATTGGAAACAAACAAACCAATGGAGAGGAGGGAAATAATGGCCTACCCAGAATACCACCTATATGCAACCACCTTTTGAGCCCCAACAACCTACTATAATGCCTCCACCAACTAACTCAAATCCTAATGCACTTAAACCAACCTAGCTACCAGGTCATCCCACACCCAATCCTAATAATAAACCACAACAACAACCTATATATTCCATTGATTCAAACCAATTTCCTACATATGTTGTGAGTGCAAGTGATATCCATTTACATTTAGGAACCAAGTTACCAGCCCCTTCCAAGCCCATAATTACTAAGCTTCTGGTGGAAGAGGAGGAGGAGCCTCCGAATGACCCTATCCAGCCAAATGCACCTAAAAGTCCTGAAATAGTCCAATTCAAATGGACCAAGCAAGAACCACCATTTCCCTAGAGACTGGAAGTTACTAAGAAGAAGGAAGAGAAGGAGGATACTGCTTTTGACATCCTAGATCAACTAAAGCATATATGCATTCGAATACCCTTGTTTCATGCCATAAAGGATGTTCCAATCTCTGGAAAAGCCATTAAGGAAGCTTGTATTAAGAAGCAAGGAAGGAAGAATAAAGACCCAACTACAGTTCATGTGGTGGGCCATCTAGCTAATATCATGTTGGGAAAAGTGACTATTCCCAAGTATAATGACCTAGGCAGTCCTGTAGTAGTAGTTGTCATAAATGGGGTTCAAGTGAATAATGCTCTAATTTATTTAGGGGCAGCAATAAATGTAATGACCAAAGACATCCTGCAACAACTAAATATTGCAAGCATGAGATCTACTCCTACTATCCTATAGCTTGCAAATAGCTCCACTGTTAAGCCTGATGGTCTAGTGGAGGATCTTGTGGTAATGCTAGACTCTTGGGAATATCCGGAAGAATTTATGATTCTTTCTCCAAAGGCCACATTAGGCGGGTATCCCATTATCATTGGAAGACCTTGGTTGGCAACCACTAATACATTTGACTACAAAATTCGATGAAACTGTTTGACGAAATATGTAAAATTCGATGTTTGTCGGGTGCTTGTAAAATTTGATGTGTAATTTTCAAATTTTGAAAGTTTATCCCTGACGTTCATTGAAATTTTGATGATCCTGGGTCTCGTCGAAAAGCTGGCTATCATTTTCGTCAAATTTTCGACAAACATGAAAAATAGAAAAAAAAAATTGTGGCTTACATAAAGAAAAGTGAGTTCGTGCCTGATTTATTGCGACAGTGTTTTTCTCTACTTGAGATAGTTCATGGAGAACTAAGGACGATTTTCTTGGAAAAAATTAGAAAAAATTCAAGAGGATATCGCCAGGTTGAGGGTAGTCATTGTCTTTTTGCAGAATTCAATTGTGAAGTTAGATTTGTAGTTCCAAGTTTGAAAATCATATTTTAAAGCAACATCTCATCGATTTCATTTTAGAGGTTAAGGGTTTTGAGAATTTCATGTCTAGATTTTGTTGTGTGGAATCACCATAAGATCACAAACCAAACAAATTCTTTGTGATGTAATTATGTGATCCATAACTCTATTGGTCATGTGGCATGTTGTGCTATAACAAATATAGGATGCATTCATGTGTGACCCAAGTTTAATGTGGCTATGTTGTGATAGAAATGGAGGCACTCATATAATGTAGTTAATTCAAGTTGTATAATGTAGGTGTCAATCATCAAGTGCATTTAGGTTGTCTCAAGTTTAACAGTTGGATGTAATTATAGCATGATCGGTTAGAGTGATTTCACTCTTACCGCAGCAATAAAGAGCCTATAACCGGGTTGATATGTGAAAGCGGTTGTGTTATATCAATTATGTAGTGCATTCAAGCACAACCCATGTTTAATGGGCTATTCTAGAGAGTGATCAAGATTTTCTAAACCTTATGAATGTTACTTGACATATATTTGCATAATCTCAAATTTTTTCAGAGGATTTTGAAGTGTCAATGTATCCTATATAGGGTTTGGAATGATTTCTTTTAATTAAAAAAATAAATAAATGATGTATTTCCCTGTAATTAGATAATGTGGAGATCTCCTAAATCTGCCCTAGCACACTATCCTCTTTGGCACTGTATTCATTGCTCCAGCTACTAAGGTTTTGCATGTGACATCTTTAATATCTTCATGACCATGGCTTTTAAATAGATCTCAGTCTTTGCTTTAATCCTTTTCATGATAACCCTTGAGTTCCATAATCCACCTTCAATCTCTTCTAAGAAGGCTGTCTTAAGTTAGACTACATAGTATGCATATAAAGCAAGTCCTTCATACCTGCCATTGTTCCAAACCACCACTCACTGCCTTGCTTAAAAATTTTCCTCCATAAGCACAATAACATGTTTTAAAATCATGGTTGCCAGTGATTGACCATTAAGGTCACCACTTTCATCATGAAGATACAATGAGATTTTTGTCTTGAAACTCAAGGCATTATGGAAGATAACATTATGAATTGTTTGTTGTGTACGATTCAATTTTCTTGCATATTTACTGCTTTGCTAACTTCTTTTAAGACTAGGTATTGCACCCTCAGTTGCAATCTTAAACAGCTCACTCACTAGCACTTGAAGATTCCTTTCATGAGTATCCTTCTATAAAATCAAACTATGCCCTATAGATTGCCTACTTACTACAGGGGACTCATTGTATCATGGTATTGTAGTTCTTAAGATCCTTCAACCTTATTGACACTACTTCACAGTCCACAAGGTATTATTCACTATTCTCCCATCTTTGATGAGTCTCAAAACACTAGTCAAACATGCAATCCACTACCTCCATTATACATTAATGGCTAAGAAGAAACATTGAACCTATGGTTACCACTGTTACTTCATTTGGACAGTCATTCCCTGATTGCATTTTCCTTGTCTAACACTACCAAAAGCATTTGAAAAACCCTTAAGGTCAACAAGGGGGTAAGGAAACTCACTGTTAAAATCTCCACTTTACTATGCAAGGTTTGAGCTTTATTATCTTGTCACTGTTTAACCTCTTTTTGACTGTCACATCTCAAGTGACTGTCATTCTTCTTACCGTAAATTGCATTTACAAATATCATTAAGCTACATAGTGTGCTTGTTATTGGCTACAATCTTTTAGATTGCAAGATTTTGTTATTAGCTACAATGTCTCAATCTTTCTGGTTTGCAACCTCACTTATCCGCTATAGTTATTGTTTATGTTTCTACGGAGGCCTAGGGTTTGTACCCTAATCATTCTCTTACCAATGCTTCTATTTTTTTTATTAGGGCTCTCTCAATGTTGAGGGCCCTAGGGATAAGCTCGTCATAAGAAGTGACACATTGCATCTTTAACTAAAAGGATAAATCCACATTGACATTAGCAATGATGATTCTAACTTGTTGCTCCTTAGGAATGGGTCACTTTCTCTTACAAGCTCGCTACCTCCATTGTTGTAGGAAGTTTGTGATCAAGTTCAATATTTTGATTTTAGGAGTCTTAACGGTTGGAAATCATATTAAAATTAGAATTTAATAAGTTTTGGAATTAGCATTTAAAAGTGTTATTTGGGGTCATTAACTTCAAACTATCTTCTCTTTTGCAGGGGTGGTTGCATGCAATTTTTTGGTGTAAAATATCTAATTATTAGATTATGTTACCTATCTATGAATAAAATTATTGGAGTGTGAGTTTTTGATATTTTTGGAAGATCTAAAATAGAATCATACTACTCCACAATAGTGAGATGGATAAACAACCCTAGTTATTTTCCATTGAAAGTTTAGATATGCATGTACAATGGAGAGACATGAGCTCGAATTTTCATTTCAACTCAAATGCTAGTACTGTTATACAACATTAAATCTCTATGAACTCAAAACCTGTTACATAATGACTCAAAAACTAAATTGCATTTCTCTAAAACCATCGGACTTTACAATTAGCTCTGCAACTTTACCTAGAATTGACAAAAATTATCTAACTTGCTAACCCATACTTCTGGCCTTGAAATCCTTCTTATAGAAAATGAAGGAGCAAACAAGCACTGGGCCAGAAAATACACCTGTCACTAGTCAATTGGAGCACCTGGTGATATTCCAAAATTTGTTACAATAACCACCACCTTGAAAAATATTCTTGTTCAAAAATCTTTACAATAGCAATCATCCTGGAGCATATTCTCATTCATCATGTCGGCGGAGGAAGGTTGAAACTTGATGCAATAACAAAAAATCCATGCAAAACCCACGCCAAGAAAGTCATCCATACAAAAATGGAAATGATGTAACCGCAACATCTGATTTGCCACCTATCGGTAGCCCACTCTTTTTACTCATCATCATTCAAATACTTAGCCACCCACCTCTGGTATTCTTCGTCAGTTGGCCAGTCAAAATTAATCACCTCTTTTACCTTTGTACTATAAGGAAAATACTTCATCATACCCCATTAGCATCTCTTTCAAAAAGATTCAAATGAGCCGGGTACCAATAATCTCATCCATACAATTTACCAACAACATAATCCGAGTCATCACAAATTATTTTAATTTGATTGATTGATGACTTTACTTGCTTGATCCTACCATTAAAAGAGTGTTCGATTTCCTCGCCATCGTGGGCTATATTAGGGTAAGGTGTTACCCTAATCATTGAAGTTCTTTACCAATTCCTAATCTTCCTACTTAGATCATCTGGTAAGGTCTGAAAACCTTTCAATATTTTAACTAATATATAAGTAGGTTTCAATGATTGGGGCCTATTATTTACATCAAACCTTGAGGCTTTATTCATAACATCTAGATTATTTTCCCTAGGGATCCAATTTTGAATTATTGGAATCACTATCCCCTGATCCCTATCAATATTCTTTATTGCTTCAAATAGAAAAGAATACAAAGAATGTATAGAGGGCAGTTTATTATCCACCTTTTCATTTAAATGCTCCAAAACAATAGTAACAATTTATTTTTATTTTGAAATAAAACCCTCCTCTTTTACCCTTAGTGATGTCTGTAATTGATCAATTTTCTGCATGAGCAACCTCTTTATTGGATCAATAGTGCACTTTGTTTCTTCATCAACTTGTTCTAGAGGAGGGGTAAGAATAGGATTTGGAATGGGAGGCACTGGTGTAGAAACAATTGGAGAAGTAGGAGGCATTGACCCTACTGTGGGAGGTGATGTGCTGGTTCCTGGAGCATTGGATGTTTCCCCTGTATGTCTATACTTGAACCTTTCTACTTCAGTTTGCAGCTCAACATTCCTCTGTTGCATTTTACTATATTCTTCAATTAAAATGTTATACTTTTCCATTAGGCTCTTTCTTTCAGCCTCCTCCCTTTTAGCAGTCTTTTGGGCCAACTTGGCCACATTCACAGTTAAACTAGTGGCTTCGGTTGTTGTAGTCTCTAAAGCCCTCTTTATTATTAATGGACTCCTTTGAAATTTGGATTAATATCAACAATGTCTGGCTTTCTTCCTTGTGGAGCCAATGCCCAAATTGCCAAGGTCTCATATTCTTCACTGAAGGAAGAGTTTTGTAATACTGCCTTAGCTTCTTCTTCATAATCCTGAAAATGATTCTTGGACTTTATAATGGCATTGAAAGCCACTGCATCTGTGATGTCCCATTCAGGAAAAATCAAAACACCAGCCTGATTCACTAGTTGTCTTCCTTCTTCAGGAGTGATGTTTTTTATCTCTTCCATTAGTTCAGCTTTCACTTCATCATTCTCCTAATCTGACCTGTCAGGCCTTAGTTCTCTTCTCTCCTTGCATTTATTTTGATATTCCTCAAATTTCATCCTCCATGCCAATTGCAAGAATACAAGAGTCTTTACAAATGCATTGTCATCTAAGAACTCCTTGCAAGCCTCTATTCTTGCATCCTACACACTCTTACCCTTCATATCCAAATCGATAGAACCAATTCAGCTGGACCTAGGGAGGGGAATGAAGACACAACCGCATGTCTTGACTCAATAAATAATTTCATCTCGTGGAGATCCCTCGTGTAGGTGATCAGCTTCTTTGCCTCTAGGGCTTGGGCCTGTGTAGGTGATGGGGGACCTGTATGCTTCCAGTGAAGATTTTAATTCAATGATTTTGACAGCCCGTGTACCCTTGGAATTTTAAATTGCTGTGAAGGCACCTTCATTATTTTTCTTCTTTTCTGCTTCCACTTTTCTTCATCAACGCCAAGATCCCTTTTCCTATAGATGGGCTTGTCTTTTCTATAGGTCAATACACTCCGCCTTGTTTCAATTCATACATCATTTGTCCTGCGCCATCCGGGAATTTAGCCTTTAAATTTATCTTTGCTATCTAGGTTTCCATTATCTCCTTTGAAATTCTTCATTAAAAAATCAATTCTCTTGTGGTATGGAGTGAATTCCATCAATGGATCATACTTCAGATCCATTTCATGCACAATATCCAGTAGCTTACTATAAGCTATCCACTTTTCCTTGTTCAATTCTTGTCTATTTAAATCAAATACATTCCTGATAAGATCCTCAGGGAAATTGAACACATGTGCAAATTTTCCACTTTTTATTCTTTGTCTGAAAAGAGCAAAGAAACCTTCAGGATCATGTTGTCGCCTTGGACCAAATCTCAAATGGTAATCAAAAAAGTTGTCAAAATGTGTCCAACCAACCTTTGAAAATGTAAAATCAGATACTACTGTATAATCAGGGAATAATGTTCTCTTCCCCTTTCCAGTTAGGTTATCTTCATGAATACACCCTATCTACCACATAACTTCTGCAAACCCTAGTCTTGGTGGCACATTATATGGCAGTATGTGAGGGGTTCCTTGAAATCCATATATTCTCAGGATAGTGTTGAATGGATATGGGATAATGTCACCCCAATTATGTAAAACCCTCAATTCTGGTTTCCTCTCCTTCAACCTAAGGAAATCATGCAGTTCCTCAGGGATCCTAGGTATATTTACCATCAATCTAGCCCTCAATCTTGCAGTAAAACAATTATCAAATTGCACATAACTGGTGCTTTCTTTATTACAGAACAAATCTGTAGCCCATATCTGTACTGGCAATCTTTCTCCATTAACTGATTGCCTTAAGCTCATCTTCTCAGCGAAGAAATTGGCATTCCTAAACAAGAACATATGAATCAACATGGAATACCAAAAGAATTGAGTACCAGTATCACCATTTTGTAGCTTCGATAGTCCTTCATCTATCCTCTCCACCAAAAAAGAAGCAAAGTCATATGTTATAGAGAAGTTAGGGTGTTGTATTTGCACCCCCATGAACATGTATGCAATCGACATTACTGCACTAGGGTTTAAACCCAAAATATGACATAGTGAATAGAAAGTAGCTAGGAAAGGCTTTGCAAAACAATTCAATCTAAAGGGTTCCTGGTCACTAGTGCTGATGTGAAATTGTGAACCCCCTGCCTTAACTAGATGAGGTGGAAGCAGCTTAACCCTAAAAAGAGATTTCAATTTTGTATACTCCTACTTCATTTCTTCAAGATTAATAGGAACTAAGTCATCACTTGGCTCACTCAAATCAAAAGTCTGTTGGATAACATTTTTGTTAATTTCTAATAGAACCCGTCCATCATTATCTGTGATTACCCATGTGATAGGGTCATATCTTTGGGCCACTGCTCTAAGTAAGTCCACATCAGGGAACACATTTGGAACAACCAGCTTTTCCATGTTCGACATCCATCCATTTGAAAAAGGATGAGGCAAATTCCTCTATCCATACCATAATCTGAACATTTCTAAGCCTATGAGTGGAACCCTAGCATCAACAATGTTGGAATTATTACACACCAAACACTCCCCTAGGATTTTCCCTTGCATCAACACCAAACTTTTCTTTCTGTCATTTGTTGATAATGGAAATTGATCTAGGAAATCATCATACAAGTTTCTTTTCAAATACTCAATGTGGCCAGAGTGCTGCTTGGTTGACACCATTTTAGACAAACTAGGGCCTCACTACAATGTTACACTTCAAGTGGCTATGACTAAGTAGAGATAGGAAATTACAAAGTAAAAATACCGCAATACCTCACAATTTATGATTAAACAATATCCTTAAAAAAATATTTTATTGAACTAAGTGAAAAGCATAGCAGACCCCCCCTTCTCAAATTTAGGTGCAAAATGACTGGGAAATAGAGAAAATTAACTCAGCTTTTTTTGCACAAACTCCAATTTTTGGCTACAGCTGCTCGCAATTTCACCTTTGGCTCTGAAATAGTTTTCACAAAATACTTGGATGCTTTGTGATACAAATGAGATGAGTAAATTGATTTTATGTCAATCAAATTCCACCAGCATATGTCTCATCCACCATTAAAGCTCACTCGCGGGGTGCACGAACGACTCCAAACATAATTTGATACATATTTAAATTTGAGCCATTGATCCTTCAGTTTGATCAAATCATCGACAACCATCTCCAAAATAGGCTGACATAATCACCAACATGGAAATAAAGGGGCCCACTATGTCATACGCCGCGAAGGAATTCCACATGGCGGTTGCCCATGATATCGCAATCCTTTGATTTACCATCGCGGGATGGTGAGCACCGTTGATCTTTTTACCATAAATCCCGCTCCTTCAAAAATGGTCATCATCCTTTCCTTTAACTGTCGAGCAGATTTTCCCTTAAAATCGTAACATCTGTGTTGAAATAAAACACGTGCATCTTACAAGCGCATTAGTTATCCGCCCCGTAATACATTAAAAACTGGTGAACGCTTTGTTCACTCCTTAGGCTTCATTGGATGAGACACGTGGCAAGCACCCGCAACATCACGATCCCAAAATTCATAATCGCAGGATGGCGGGCATAGTCAATCTTGAAGAGATAGCTCATCAATGGTCACACAGATTTCATCCTTTAGGAAGGGCACGTGGCACCTACTCGTAATATCACGATCCCTATAATCCCTGATCGTGGGATAGCGGGCATCGTTGATGTCGTTCCTTTAACTTCAAGCAGCTTTTCTAGTGATATTATAACATATCCATCGATTTAAAACATGTGTGTCTCGAGAACACTTTAGTAATCTGCCCCTTAATACATTTAAAGCCAGCTACTGTTTCCTTTACTCTTTAGGCTTCATTGGATGAGACACGTGGCACCCGCCCGTGATTTCACAATCAACCCAAGCACCATCGCAGGATGGTGGGGAACAACTCAGGTCAAATGGTAGTTGGTTAGTGATAGCTCAAATTTGATCCCCTGGATAGGACATGTGGCGCTCGCTCGTGATTTCACGATCCTTCAATTCCTGATCATGGGATGGTGGGCACTGTTGATATCTGTAGGAAATAGATCAACAGCAACACTAAATCAACCCTTGCAAAATAAAACATTCATTAAAAGGAGAAGTGGGCATTACTAGGTGGACGACAAATAAAAAAATTATATTTATAGAAGAAAAATAAAAATAAATTTACAATTTGTTTTATAATTTCACTTTTAACTTTAAATGTATGTTCACTCATTGTTGCATTTTTTTTACAATCCTGTATTTGAGATTTTAGATGTTTGTTTATAAAATATAAAGATGTATTTAAAAAAATATTAGAAATATTTTTCTTTATATTATATAGCATTCATAAATATTAAATTAACATAGAATAATTTCACAATATCACTGAACCAATCAAGAAAAAATTATTCACATTATGCAACATTATTCTCACATCAAACTAACAAATAAACATTGATTTTTTTATCTTTTACATTATAACATTCATAACTTAAACCTTTTATACACACATCAAGTTAATATAAAACACATAAAATTATTTATAAGCAACTTAAATATTTTAACAATTAATAAAATATAATTGAATATAATTAAGAAAAATTTAATAAGAATTATAGATAAATTTATGAAATATTGATTTACTCTATCAAGAAAAAATCAATGATAAATTTACTTATTATAGATAAATTTACTTACCAATCTATTTAACCATCAAGAAAAAATTAATCATTAGGTGATTGCAACATTATTAAGTACATCTTTTTAAACTCCTAATAAATAAACATTGAAAACACATTTATTTCCTTTCATATTATAACATTCATAACTTAAACTCTTGATACACTAACCCTAATTGAACCATAACCCTAACCCTCATACTAACCCTTGCCCCAATTGAACCCTAAAACTAACCCCAAGCTCTATCATAGAACCTTAATCTTTACCCCCACCCCAACCCTAATCCTAATTGAATCCTATACCTAATTTTAATTAAAGTCTAACCCTATTTGAACTTTAAACTTAATTGAACTCATGTTTAGGGTTAGGGTTCAATTAAGGTTAGGGTTGAATTATGATTTCATGATTAGGGTCAAAAATTCAAATAGGATTATGGTTGGAGTTTAATTAAGGTTGCC
>VDFB02086081.1:271031159-271042768 GCA_007258455.2 Sequoia sempervirens | reverse complement strand
ATGCAATTTTCATTATGGTTATTTTATTACATTGATGTGGAAATGGGTGTTAGAATGAAATGATTATTTAAAAGATTGCTTTGGTCGTCATGATTAAATGGAGAAAATGAAATACCAATGGAATTTGATGGTCTTCGATTATGCACAATTATTGTTAATTTATTAATTGATTATTTGCGCTATACCATTGTTTTACTTGGATTTAAAATATCCTAACGATAGGTTGTTGAATGATGTTTAATTTCTTAAATTGAAAAGAATAGATAAGGTTCATGAAAGTATATGGTTTAGAACTTATAAGTATCATTAATGGATTAAGTAGATGATGCATATATGTACTTGGGTTCTCGTGTTAAGAGAAAAGATTATTTGTCAAAAGTTTGATTTATTTATAATTTAATTTTGATTATTACGGATGATTGAGACAAATGAAATTAAGTAGACAGATTTAAAATATAGGTTATCTTAAGATGATTTTGCGCTTAAGTGAAATAGAAGCAAGCTAAAGGGGCTTTGGGTTTTGGATTGAATCTGGGTTGAGAAATGAAGATCTTGAGAGAAGATTGGAAAATAATGGAAACAACAAAGGATCCCACACCAATTTGTTCTTCAAGCTTTTGAATTAGGTTTTATTCTTGTTTTGTGTTTGAAGTTTTGAAAATTTTGTTTAATCTAAATGGAAGGATAGAAAACATTCTGAAACCATTTTTGGATCATGGAAAATAGAACAAGAAATAAATCAAACAACAGAGATTTCAACAATGAAAATGAAATACAAGAAGAACACAAGATCTTGCAAAACCTCTCTTTGAAATTGAAAAATTTGAGAAATATGTGCTCATGAATCCATGATTAAACATTTTCTTGGTTCTTTATATTATGTGGAATGAAGTTTCTCAATTTGATCTGGTTTTGGAATCAATTTACATATATATATGTGTGTGTGTGTGTGTGTGTGTGTGTGTGTGTGTGTGTTTTTTATTTCTGGTAAGTTGGCATTTTGAAAAAATGCAGAACAGGGTTGCATTCAGGTTTTTTGCATTTTGTTTAAATTAAATTTTAAAATAATAAGAGGGTTTGAAAAGGGGGGGTGGTAGCCATGGCTACCCCCACTGACCCCTGTCGGAGGTCGCTGCTGGGGCAGCGCCCCCCACTGTATGTGGGGGAGGCGCCACCACCAGCAGTGTCGCCTCCCACAGGGGAGGTCGAGCACGGCCACGGCTACGTCCCCTCCTCCGTGAGAGCCGCGGCCACGGCTACGGCATGGCATGGCCATTGTTTTTTATTTTTTTATTTCATTTTTTTTATATTTGTATTTTATTTATATTATCTTAATATATGTATATTATAATATATATAATATGATATTTTGTTAATGTTATTATATATTTTGAATAATATGGGTTTATTTAAAAAGATGATTTTGGAAATTTATCAAATGATTTAATGGATATGTTATAAAGATATAAATATATTTAAGAAATATATATATATATATATTCAACATATATATTTATAATTAAATATGCAATTTTCAATATGATTATTTTATTACATTGATGTGGAAATGGGTGTTAGAATGAAATTATCATTTAAAAGATTGCTTTGATCGTCATGATTAAGTGGAGAAAATGAAATACCAATGGACTTTTATGGTCTTCGATTATGCACAATTATTGTTAATTTATTAATTGATTATTTGCGCTATACCATTGTTTTATTTGGATTTAAAATATTCTAACGATAGGTTGTTGAATGATGTTTAATTTCTTAAATTGAAAAGAATAGATAAGGTTCATGGAAGTATATGGTTTAGAACTTATAAGTATCATTAATGGATTAAGTAGATGATGCATATATGTACTTGGGTTCCCGTGTTAAGAGAAAAGATTATTTGTCAAAAGTTTGATTTATTTATAATTTAATTTTGATTATTACGGATAATTGAGACAAATGAAATTAAATAGACAGATTTAAAATATAGGTTATCTTAAGATGATTTTGTTACGAAATAGAAGCTAAAGTGGATCCTATATTCCAATGAATTATTTAGAACGTTGAATTTTAATAGTCAAAGGATATATTTTAAAAAGGGAGATTTTAGATAATCAAGTGCTTTTACTTCAAAGGTTGATTTTATTAAACGAAACATAATTATTTGTTTATACTCCTTAAGTTGTCAACGTACCTTGACCTACAATTCAGCTTGTGCGAATAATGTTAGCTATTTTCTTAATTTCTTGTGTGACGTAATTGATTGACTTATTATTTAATCTAATTATTTTGTTAAACAAATGGTTTCATTTTTAGTGTATGATCGTGAAACTAGAGAAATGATTGATTAGTATAGTCAAATGACTTTATTTACTAAAATGATTTGATTAGGAAATCTAATTGTGAATTTAGAGTAATTGAGTGGTTGATATATATATATATATATTTCAACGTCATCAAAGGAAATGAGTTGATTGAATATTATATATATTTTTTTAAATAATGGGGTTTATTTTAAATGATGTTATGGAATTTAAATGAAATTTGAAGAAATAAAATTAAATAAATATTCATTTAATAGATGATTGTGTTTTAGTATAATCATGTTAAGTTGGTGATTTTATTTTTAAATAAAGGAAAAAATTGAATTTGAATAATGGATTTATTTATAAGATCGATTTTTCTTAATCATCGAGTATGATAGGGTAAATCGAATTTAAATACTGAGTTTTAAATTTCTTCACATGATTGATTGACCTTTAATTATGTGCAAATAATGGTGTTTATTTAAATTGACTTCATGCAATGTGTCATCGCGTCGCTTGGATTTAAGAAATCCTAATATTAGCCTGTTTAATCGCTTAGATGTTTTCTAGTGGTGTTTTTGTTTATTCTCGGTATGGGCAATATTGTTTGATTGTGAGTGTACCTTGGATGCTCTAGGTTTTGTACCCTGAGGCTAGGGACTCTTTGAATGTGTTGTTAATTTCATATTGGTCTTGATTGATCATGTAAGTCTTCCAGTAGTGTTTCCTTGAGATGAGGTTGTGTACCATGTGCTTGGTTATTGTTTATCTTGGATAGTACATGAGTGATGTTTCAGTGGAACTTGGTACTTCATACGGGTTGTGTGACCTTATGTTTAAAGGTCGAGTTGTGTATTAGTTCGATATGTGGGTTATCATTATGTTAGTCAACCTTGTGTTAGCCTTGGGTAGTGCACACTTTGGTTTCAGTTTTGGGCATCTGTAGTGATGTGTTACCTTTTGAGGTGTTTGAAATTATTTGTGATAAATGTTAGTGCATTGTCTACCCTGGCATGTGGTTGAGTTGTGTGCTGTCGATAGGGGAGTGGCTTTCAAACAAGCATTGGGCCCAAAGTGGTTCCAGGGTAACTCGTGTGAGAGTCAGTTAATTAAGTGAAAATTAAAATAACTTGCTAGGGAGAGAGTAGCTTTGAACATTAATAAGTTAATTTAGCCTTTCTCATTAGCTCAAGGGCTTGTACGAGACTTGAGATGAGTCGGGAAGGTCTGGAATGGCAAGATCATTATCTTGTCTTCTCGAAAGATAACCGATTTCGCTTTGGTGTGCATATGGCGCCAAGTTCGTGAGAGGTTACTAGGATACCCCTAGAGGGGGGCCGGGACCTAGGAAGAACACCATTGGATAACCAATGTAGCCTTTGCGATGACACTCCTCCTATGACAACAGTTGGTATAGTATTGTATTGTTGGTTTATTTTGTACAGTGATTGTACTCGATTTTGTACTCTAGAAGCATTGTAACCATGATGTTAAGTGATGTGGTTTATGTTCTTGTCTTAGTTCAGTTTATGTGTTAGCATGTGTCTAGTGGTAGATGGCCTTGTCTAGGAAATCCTTGTTACTATCTCCTAGCACGGGGGGTGAGCCTTTTGGTTTCACTTGGTTGGGTGGAACATGCACCTTCCTCTATTGGTTTTTGCTCTTGCTCATGTGGACGAGACTTTCATGTTGGACAGCTCGTTGGATCTAATGCTATTCTGGCTTCGTTCTTTTCAGTTGATCTTTATTCTTTTACCCCTCATTTGTTATCGAGGTGGAATTTATAATTTGTAATTATGCTTATTGGATTTACCTCATTCAGGGAATGAGTGTTGTAATCATATGGTTTAAATTTTATTAATTGAAATCTTTTAGTATTTCATATCCTTGTAATTTATCTTGGTTGGAATGTATGTGATCTTATTCTTTAAGTGTTTAATGTTTCAATTTATATTAATGGTTGTTGTTGTTTGGGTTTTAAAGTAATCCTTGTCTCGTGGCCTTAGAGGTTGTTGGAAATGTGTATTCATCTTACTTGTTATTTTTACTTAAACAAAAAAAAATTGGTGCATTTAAGTAGTGAATTGCAACTTCCTCTAGGGTTGTGTGGTGGGGCATTACACATGGTATCAGAGCCAGGTTTCGACACTAGAAACTCTGGGATTATGTTGGACCCGTTATGTTGTAAGTTGTGTAGGTTTATACTCTAGGCACTATGAGCCCATTGTAGTGACCTAGTTGTTTTCTCTTTCGAGTTATTTTCCTTTTGGGTTGATTTCTCTTGTTTTCCCAGAAGTTGTCGTTAAGTGGTATAGGTCCAATGGTGCAGGATAGGATCCTCGATGTAGTGCGCAATGCACCGATATCCTTTCTATTGGAAGAATGCATTATGGATGATTGTGTAGTGTGTGATTTTGATGTGTTGTGTGTGGTGGGCGACAATTAGTTTTGTTGTTTTTTCCACCCTTGCATGTCTTTTGTTGAATGCTTTTGTGAGGGTTAGGGTCGTAAGACTACCAAGAAGTGTGTTTTGTTTGTTTCCTTCTTGTTGCATGGCTCCTTCATTGTGTAAATGGTTGTGACCCTTGAGTGATTCTTGAGTGTGGTTGTAGTGTGTTTGTGGGTGGGTTGCAGGTGACATGTGTTGCCTAAAATTACCCTTGCTTGGTTTCTTTGTTCGTATTCTTGGAAGTTTTGTGTGACCTTGAAGGTGCCAAGAAGTTCCTTTTGTGTGCATTCTCCTTTGGAGTTTTGTTGTTTCTCTTCACCATGCAAGTTTTGGTGCATGTCTTCTTGTGCTTTACCTCCTTGCGTTAACGATTGCTTGATTGACCCTATGTGGTTTTGAAGTTTCTTTTACATGTATATTTTATTGAGATTATAGATATGGTAATGAAAATGATTGATCATGTTGTTAGTTCATAGAGTTTGTGCATGCTCTCTTATGATCGATGCACTTGTGTGAAAGTGATTGTATGATGATGAGACCATGTTTGCCTTAATGTTTATGTTAGAATTGTAAATTCTCCTCTCTCCTTCCCTCTCTTCTCATTGGTTTAATGAAGATGCATGTCCTTGAGTGTGTGGTGTATTGAAAACCAATTTTAGGAGAAAATGTTTATGTATTCATGAAGGTTTGTTTTCCTAGATCAAACCTTGGGTAAAGGACTTAAGTCCCCAAGTTGCATTCATAATCATGGAAATGTATAATATGAATAGAAAACCATTTTGTAGTAAGTAAAAGTTTAGAGAAAATAAAGGATTAGTGAAACCATTGCATGTTAATGATAATTGATAATAGGTGCATCTTGTTGATGTGGCCAATAGTTCCCAATTTTATTGTTAAGTTTTAAAGAAATCATGTTGATGTTAGATTATTGTACCTAGAATCAAAATGCAAAATGTTAAATGAATGTTGAAGCGATAATGTTGCATACCTTGTCTTGAGTAAACTTGTAATGATATTGCTTTATGTGTGATCTTATGGAGTTTGTAATAGGGGAACTTGTAGGCTTCCAGGAGTAAGCCTGACCCTAGGGGGGGAAGATGTAACACCCCTCCTTTTTGTGCTCTGTTGATCAGGCAATGTTTTTTTCTACGTTATGCTTTGATCTTGTTAACGCATGAATTAATGATGCTTTATGTTTTGATTATGTTAATGATGTTAACTTCGTCAGTTAGTGATACTGTATTGGTGAAGGGGATGCGATCACATCACTCGCATGCGAGCGCCCTGTGATTCCGCGATTTCCTCTTCACAGTGTGTTTTGATTATGTTATATGCATGTTCAACATTTGTGTGGTTGCAGGATGTAGGTACAGGACATTGACTCCACCTGGTTCCACAAGTCTGAGCGTGTCCCTTGTCTGATGGAAATCAATTGGGAGATAGTAGCTAGGTTTTTCTATGTCAAGCCACCACCTTAGTCACAGTGTGTCATCGGGTTGTAGTCAGGTTGGTTGTTATGTTGCATTGTCTCTGTGTTCTTATTTAAATTCAAGTTAAATGGCTTATGTTGCTTAACTGCTGATTAAATGTTTTTGGTTGAAATGCTAGGAATATTAATTACTATATTAATTAATTTAATTTAATTAATAAAATAATCTAATATTGGATTAGATTTATTTTATTGGTTAATTAAATTAATTGTGTGAATTTATTAAATTATTCCTTGAATTGAAAGTGTTAAAAGATTTAAATTAATCTGTGTGGAAAGAAGGTTTTAAAATATATTGAATTCTAATTAGAAATTTGAAAGTTGTTTTAAGTTATTAAAAATTCAAATGTTTTCAAATGCAATGAATTTGGGGTAGAAAAGATATTTTTAGAATTAGTTGACTATTTTGAAAAAAAGATATTTTGTGAAGAAATTAGAATTTGGAATTGAAATTGAAATTAGAAAAGGAATTAAATTAGAATCTGAATTTGAATTTGGTTTTGGATTTGGAAATTTGGGGGAATATATTTTCATTTTGGGTTTTTCTTTCAAGGCTTCTTGTGGAAGATTGGGGATTGCAAAAAGGGGGCTTTTGGGTTTTGGATTGAATCTGGGTTGAGAAATGAAGATCTTTGGAGAAGATTGGAAAATAATGGAAACAACAAAGGATCCCACACCAATTTGTTCTTCAAGCTTTTGAATTAGGTTTTATTCTTGTTTTGTGTTTGAAGTTTTGAAAATTTTGTTTAATCTAAATGGAAGGATAGAAAACATTCTGAAACCATTTTTGGATCATGGAAAATAGAACAAGAAATAAATCAAACAACAGAGATTTCAACAATGAAAATGAAATACAAGAAGAACACAAGATCTTGCAAAACCTCTCTTTGAAATTGAAAAATTTGAGAAATATGTGCTCATGAATCCATGATTAAACATTTTCTTGGTTCTTTATATTATGTGGAATGAAGTTTCTCAATTTGATCTGGTTTTGGAATCAATTTACATATATATATGTGTGTGTGTGTGTGTGTGTGTGTGTGTGTGTGTGTGTTTTTTATTTCTGGTAAGTTGGCATTTTGAAAAAATGCAGAACAGGGTTGCATTCAGGTTTTTTGCATTTTGTTTAAATTAAATTTTAAAATAATAAGAGGGTTTGAAAAGGGGGGGTGGTAGCCATGGCTACCCCCACTGACCCCTGTCGGAGGTCGCTGCTGGGGCAGCGCCCCCCACTGTATGTGGGGGAGGCGCCACCACCAGCAGTGTCGCCTCCCACAGGGGAGGTCGAGCACGGCCACGGCTACGTCCCCTCCTCCGTGAGAGCCGCGGCCACGGCTACGGCATGGCATGGCCATTGTTTTTTATTTTTTTATTTCATTTTTTTTATATTTGTATTTTATTTATATTATCTTAATATATGTATATTATAATATATATAATATGATATTTTGTTAATGTTATTATATATTTTGAATAATATGGGTTTATTTAAAAAGATGATTTTGGAAATTTATCAAATGATTTAATGGATATGTTATAAAGATATAAATATATTTAAGAAATATATATATATATATATTCAACATATATATTTATAATTAAATATGCAATTTTCAATATGATTATTTTATTACATTGATGTGGAAATGGGTGTTAGAATGAAATTATCATTTAAAAGATTGCTTTGATCGTCATGATTAAGTGGAGAAAATGAAATACCAATGGACTTTTATGGTCTTCGATTATGCACAATTATTGTTAATTTATTAATTGATTATTTGCGCTATACCATTGTTTTATTTGGATTTAAAATATTCTAACGATAGGTTGTTGAATGATGTTTAATTTCTTAAATTGAAAAGAATAGATAAGGTTCATGGAAGTATATGGTTTAGAACTTATAAGTATCATTAATGGATTAAGTAGATGATGCATATATGTACTTGGGTTCCCGTGTTAAGAGAAAAGATTATTTGTCAAAAGTTTGATTTATTTATAATTTAATTTTGATTATTACGGATAATTGAGACAAATGAAATTAAATAGACAGATTTAAAATATAGGTTATCTTAAGATGATTTTGTTACGAAATAGAAGCTAAAGTGGATCCTATATTCCAATGAATTATTTAGAACGTTGAATTTTAATAGTCAAAGGATATATTTTAAAAAGGGAGATTTTAGATAATCAAGTGCTTTTACTTCAAAGGTTCATTTTATTAAACGAAACATAATTATTTGTTTATACTCCTTAAGTTGTCAACGTACCTTGAGCTACAATTCAGCTTGTGCGAATAATGTTAGCTATTTACTTAATTTCTTGTGTGACGTAATTGATTGACTTATTATTTAATCGATTATTTTGTTAAACAAGTGGTTTCATTTTATAATTATATGATAAATGAAACTAGAAATGATTGATTAAAGTATAGATCCGTGGCTTTATTTACTAAAATGATTTGATTAGGAAATCTAATTGTGAGTTTAGAGTAATTGAGTGGTTGATATATATATATATATATATATATATATATATATATATATATATATTTCAACGTCATCAAAGGAAATGAGTTGATTGAATATTATATATATATTTTTAAATAATGGGGTTTATTTTAAATGATGTTATGGAATTTAAATGAAAGTTGAAGAAATAAAATTAAATAAATATTCATTTAATAGATGTTAATGTTTTAGTATAATCGTATTAGAAGTTGGTGATTTATTTTTAAATAAAGGCAAAAATTGAATTTGAATAATGGATTTATTTATAAGATCGATTTTTCTTAATCATCGAGTATGATAGGGCAAATCGAATTTAAATATTGAGTTTTAAATTTCTTCACGTGATTGATTGACCTTTAATTATGTGCAAATAATGGTGTTTATTTAAATTGACTTCATGCAATGTGTCATCGCGTGGCTTGGATTTAAGAAATCCTAATATTAGCCTGTTTAATCGCTTAGAATGTTTTCTAGTGGTGTTTTTGTTTATTCTCGGTATGGGCAATATTGTTTGATTGTGAGTGTACCTTGGATGCTCTGGGTTTATTACCACTGAGGCTAGGGACTAGCACAGTTACATTGTTAATTTTGTATTGGTCTTGATTGATCATGTAAGTCTTCCAGTAGTGTTTCCTTGAGATGAGGTTGTGTACCATGTGCTTGGTTATTGTTTATCTTGGTTAGTACTTGAGTGATGTTCAGTGGAACCTGGTACTTCGTACGGGTTGTGTGACCTTGTGATTAAAGGTCAGATTGTGTATTAGACCGATATGTGGGTCATCATTATGATAGTCAACCTTGTGTTAGCCTTGGGTAGTGCACGCTTTAGTTTCAGTTTTGGGCATCTGTAGTGATGTGTTACCTTTTGAGGTGTTTGAAATTATTTGTGATAAATGTTAGTGCATTGTCTACCCTTGGCATGTGGTTGAGTTGGGTGCTGTCGATAGGGGAGTGGCTTTCAAATGAGCGCCGGGCCCAAAGTGGTTTTAGGATAACTCGTGTGAGAGTCAATTAATTAAGTGAAAATTAAAATAACTTACTAGGGAGAGAGTAGCTTTGAACATTAATAAGATAATTTCGCCTCACTCATTGGCTCAAGGGCTTGTACGAGACTTGAGATGAGTCGAGAAGGCCTGGAATGGCAAGATTGTTATCTTGTCTTCTTGAAAGATAACCGATTACGCTCTGGTGTGCATATGGCGTCGGGTTCGTGAGAGGTTACTAGGATATCCCTAGAGGGGGGCTGGGACCTAGGAAGAACACCATTGGATAACCAATGTAGCCTTTGCGATGACACTCCTATGACAACAATCGATATACTATTGTACCATTGGTTTATTTTGTACAGTGATTGTACTCGATTTTGTACTCTGGAAGCATTGTAACCATGATGTTAAGTGATGTGGTTTATGTTCTTGTCTCAATTCAGTTTATGTGTTAGCATGTGTCTAGTGGTAGATGGTCTTGTCTAGGAGATCCTTGTTACTATCTCCTAGCACGGGGGGTGAGCCTTTTGGTTTCACTTGGTTGGGTGAAACGTGCACCTTCCTCTGTTGGTTTTTTCTCTTGCTCGTGTGGAAGAGACTTTCATGTTGGAGAGCTCATTGGATTCAATTGCTATTCTGGCTTCATTCTTTTCAGTTGATCTTTATTCTTTTACCCCTCATTTGTTATCAAGGTGGAATTTGTAATTTGTGATTATGCTTATTGGATTTACCTCATTCAAGGAATGAGAGTTGTAATCATATGGTTTAAATGTTTTTAATTGAAATCTTTTGGTATTTCATATCCTTGTAATTTATCTTGGTTGGAATGTATGTGATCTTATTCTTTAAGTGTTTAATGTTTCAATTTATATTAATGGTTGTTGTTTGGGTTTTAAAGTAATCCTTGTCTCGTGGCCTTAGAGGTGTTTGGCAATGTGTATTCATCTTACTTGTTATTTGTACTTAACCAAAAAAAAAAAAAATTGGTACGTTTAAGTAGTGTATTGCAACTTCCTCTAGGGTTGCGTGGCGGGGCATTACAATGCATATACATATACATATACACATACAATACATGCATACATATACATATACATATACGCTGTGCATACACTTTCACCCTTCATTTATTGATTTGTGATTTATCTTTGTTCATCTTTAGCGTTATCGCATTTACTATATGAAACGAAAGGGTGGAAATTAAATCTTCTTTCTTTCATCAAAAAAAAATGGTTAGGGTTAGTAATTTTTTCACCTCTTCTATTCTCTATATTTTTTAAGTTCTATTTAGTGTGGGTTTCTGATCATCTGTCATTTACCTATGATTGTGCCAAATAATGTAGCTTGAATTTTTGAATTGGCAAGCCAATTGTTATATAGATTGCTTTAGGTATGATATAATTTTAGCTCTATCTTAGTTTTATATTTATAAGACCTAGGTGCACATCTATATTTTGACCTTTGTCTAGGTTAATCAATCAATTGATAGATTATTATTTAACTATCTTAAGATACATATGCATAGAAATATATGGAAGACTTGAGGTTGTGGATTAAATAATATTTATGACAAGTATGGAACATTAAAGGATTATTCTTTTTTAAAGAGTTATTAGTCACGCTTTTAATTACTAATATTCAATAAAAAAGTATTCTTAAAAAAAAGTCAGTCCATAACTTTAGGTATGGCATATTTTTTCCAATGCTTATGTGGTAGTAGATAATTTATTACTTTGATGCTATTTATTTTGATTATTTTTTATTTGAATATTAGTTAAGATCATTAAAGTAATTACACATAAACATATAACAAAATATATATGTATCCATGTGTATAGAAATGTATATCTATGGATGATCACTAGAGGAATGACTATA
>VDFB02086081.1:270973312-271031059 GCA_007258455.2 Sequoia sempervirens | reverse complement strand
CTTGAAGAACAAATTGAGGAGGAATCCTTTGATGCTTTCATTCCTTGCCAAACTCCCCCCAAGATCTTCATCTCCAACCAAGATTCCATCCAAGAAAATCAAAAGCCCTCTTTTTGCAACCAAATTATCCGTAAGCACCCTTGAAAGAAAACCCCAAAATGAAAATATATTCTCCCCCAAATTTTCAAATTCAAACTCAAATCTACTTCAAATTAATTTCCAATTCACATTCAAATTCCATTCAAATTAAATTGCAACTTCAATTTCAAATTCTAATTTAATTCCAATTCTCATTTCAATTTCAATTCCAAATTCTAATTTCTTCACAAAATATCTTCTTTCTTTTTTTTTCAAAATAGTCAACTAATTCTAAAAATATATTTTCTACCCAAAAGTCATTGCATTTGAAAACATTTGAATTTTTAATAACTTAAAACAACTTTCAAATTTCTAATTAGAATTCAATATATTTTAAAACCTTCTTTCCACACAAATTAATTTAAATCTTTTAACACTTTCAATTCAAGGAATAATTTAATAAATTCACACAATTAATTTGATTAATCAATAAAATAAATCTAATCCCAGATTAGATTATTTTATTAATTCAATTAAATTAATTAATAAAGCAAATAACATTCCTAGCATTTCAACCAAATGCATTTAATCAACAGTTAAGCAACATAAGCCATTTAACTTGAATTTAAATAAAGAATATGGAGACAAGGCAACATAACAACCAACCTGACTACAACCCGATGACACACTGTGACTAAGGTGGTGGCTTGACATAGAAAAACCTAGCTACTATCTCCCAATCGATTTCCATCGGACAAGGGACACGCTCAGACCTGTGGAACCAAGTGGAGTCAATGTCCTGTACCTGCATCCTACAACCACATGAATATCGAACATGCATATAACATAATCAAAACACACTGTGAAGAGGAAATTGTGGAATCACAGGGCACTCACATGCGAGTGAGGTGATCCTATCCCCTTCACCAATACAGTATCACTAACTGACGAAGCTTACATCATTAACGTAATCAAATCATAAAGCACCATAAAGAAACCATTGCATAAAAACGGAGCACAAAATGGAGGGGTGTTACACATAAAAGGATTCAATATTTTGAATCATAATGACATCAAATTGATATTGTAAACTTAAGACAAAATGTGAGAAGGAAAGCTTTGTTGTTTATTGAAACTGAAGGAGTATCAAGATCAAAATCTAAGTGCAAAATTGTTTATAAAACTCTCTAAAATGAGCAAGAGAGGAAGAAACAATATTCTGAAATAAGAAAAATCAAAATTTTCTCCAACTTATATCTCCCAAAACATCTCCAATAGTGATAATAGAAAAATCAGAGTGAACTACATCTCGGAATAGCAGCTTTGATCCATTTTCGAGCTCAAGAGAAAAACCTCCAAAATAGTGCCAAAAACTAATCCAAATTGACAAAAAAGATGGAAACTTTCCCTCCAAAGCATGTTGACCCAAAAAGACCCAAAAAATTAGGCTTGAACTGGGTAAAGACTGAAATAGAAGGTCTAGTTTCCCTAGTTTTTCCTTATTTCTCCCAAGAACTCAAACTCAAAAGGGAAAGCTCCAATTTAACTCCATTTTTAAAATAACAAGTATCAAGATAATTTATAAAACATTATCTTAATATTGTTTTACATCTTATGCAATTTCCATAATTCACAATGGAAGGCCTCAATTTACATTTGATTTGATTTTTAATAAAATTAGGGTAAATGATACCTTGATTTTTTTTCTCCAAAGGCATATATGGTTTTGATTTTCTAATAAAAATCAAAAAATAATTAGGCATATCAAATATTTTTTATTTTTGCAAAAAATACAAAATGGCCTATGGTTATATAGCTTAAGTTTGCAAAATATGAAAAAGGATCGACATAAAAAATAAATGGCCAAGGTATTAGTGAAAGCATCTATTTTTAAATTGATGTGATAAAAATGCCTCAACCCAAATTAGGGAAAAACTTGAAACTCTACAACAAAACTTATGCCCTGACTTTTTTGTCATTCATTTTCACTATAGTTTTTGGGAGAACTTTGCAGCGCTACCATGACTTAGGGTTTGGAGCTTCGAAATCATGAAACTTTAATTGGTCTATGTCCAATCTTCTCTGGAAATCTATATGGTGAGTGTCTTTTCTTCACAAAATGCAAAATCTCTTCGTTTTCTCCATTCTAAATGCATTTTCAAGGCTTTTAAGTTGCGACCTTTCTCATTCCTTGATGCATTCTGATCTTTACATTTAGTCGATGCTTTAATTTTGTGCTTGAGGTTTTCGTTTCAAGATTTCATGGAGCTTTATTATCATTTGAGAGGTGGGTTTTCCTATTGCTAAATGCTTAAACCTTCTTCAAACTACAACGTAAACTCTTAGTTGCACCTTCTCTCATGAAAAGAAGAAATCTCCATTCATTTTCTACAACAAGCTACATGGAAATTTTGTTATCCCTTTCTCTCTTTCACATTTTCAGCCTCTGTAGGGTTTTAGAGCTTAAAATGCTTCTATGGTTGTGACCTCCATATCATGTTACCTTCAGAAATTAGGAAAATAATGAAGCATGTACACTATTCTCTACATTTAGCTTATCATTTTTATTTGTGAGGACCCTCTAAACCTCCATGGCCATGGCTCTAGGGAATTGTGGGTGTTTTATTATGTGATAAAAGATTCCAAGTTATTTATTGTTCTTGAATGAAACAACAAAAACACTTCTCTATGCAAGGTCATAGTTAGAACAACTCATACTGGGTCTGCTTTTTTTTAAAACTCCTTGTTCGAACCCTCTCCATTTATTTCTTCTTTTAGCATGCAATGAGTAAGATATGATATTTTTCCTCTTCTAAAACTTATTAAAGCATCTTTTATCTTCTTATGGGTTTGTTTCCTTGAAACCCCATTTCTGGGTATCTTGTATTTTTCTTCAAAACTACCCACGACTTGCCTTTGTATTCTGTATTTTAGTTTATGAAGCAACCAATGAAAACTCTCTCTTTCTCCTAGGTTTAAAGGCTTTGTGGGTCTATTTTCATCATTCTAGATCATCGTAATTCTATGGTTGCAAATGTTTTGAGGTTCTTTCTTTGCTTGCAGGCCAAACCATTGAAGATTGCAATGTAAAACTAAAACCAAACCCTTGACCCATGCTTTCTTGATTTATATCTTCCATTTGGCTCTATAATTGTTCCTCACATGTAATGAAAGTGAATGCTTATTTTAGTTTTCTAGATTCTCCATATTTCACTTTATGAAGAAGCAGAAAAGCTCCTTCTTGCATGATATTCTTGCCATAATTATTAAATGTGTGAACCCACACAAGTTCTTTTTAGCCTATTTTCACATTAGATTACTTTGAAACTTGCACAAAGATAAAATCATCAATCATCCACTCATTATGTTGTATGCTCCTTTTACAATGCTTGCATCCAAAAAGTAGAATGCATCTACAGGTATAATGAAAGCCTTCCTTTATGAATGTTCTCCTTAGCACTGAATCATGTCATAGTGTAGAAACAAAATCTCAATGTTATGCATTTACTTTGCTTCAAATTGATGTTTTCCTTAGGCATAATTCATTGCATCTCCTTTAAATTTCTACATACATAGATCAACCATTGTACTTACTTATGGCACAAATTATTGAAAATACATTATGACATGAACCATCTAATGTTGTTGTTGCTTGCTCATTCTTTTCACTTGACACCCTTTAATTGTCACTATTACCATCACAGACTTGTTTTGCATAGTGGTCAAGTAATCTTATTTTCTCTTTTCTTCCCAACACTTGTCACATTGTATAAAGGCTACCAATTATTTCCCACACTTTATTTCTGAGAAGCATATGGTTGTTGCCACATACATGTGAACATTGTTTGTGTCTTTTCCTTCATTTTGTGCATTCTAATCAACACAAAAAAACAAGAAAATATGACACATGACATCAATAGAAAATGAAAAAAACATTGTTCTATGAAATATTTATGTGCAGACAACACCCTTTCAATAAAAGAAAGTGCATTTTACTCAGCCTTGCATATTGTCAAGCACTCAAATAAGCTATTGTTCATCTATGATTTTCATTTTCATTGCACTTTTTAAACTAATTGTCATGAATGATTAATTCCTTTAAGTATTTTTTAATTACTTTATGATTTACTCCTTCAGTTGAGATGTTTCTTTTGAGCATTGTGAATGTGTTTCCTTTCTCAATCCCCTCTTGAAATTGAGGGAAAAATGTTGGGCTCAACCCTTGTGGGAGTCAATTTTTGCACCACATGCTATGATGTCTTTAGAAATGGATTAGCAACATGATTTCTCCTATACCTGCACAATGAACAAACATGTTAGATAAAAAAAATAAAGCTCAATGCTCTTGTGATATTTCATTTTTTAGGCTCTCTTGCATACAGATGTTTGTTGAACTAATGCATCATAGGAAGTGTACTATATTTTTGTTCATAGAGCACATAGGAAGACTCATATTCATAGATCTTACAACTCTTTTATCATGATGTAGGTTCACTCAAGGATCAAAAGTGAGGATGGAGCAGTTTCAATGAAGACCAATGCCAAACCCCAATTGGAAATGATGGATATGTCTCCTCTTATTTGCTTCTTTTCTTTTCTTTATCTTCAGTTGTATAGTGCATTCTTTATGATGTGTTGGTTCAACTACTCCCACAACTTGTGTGGGACACTTCATCTCTCTTTTATATCCAATGAATAGAAAAGAAACATTTTGTGCAATCTCATACATTTTTTGTATATATCTCTTTGCAAAAAAAATGTAACATTGTATAATGAATGAATCATTACATAATTGAATGAAAGTAGTATTCTCTTTATCTCATGTAACTTTTTTTATGTTGTAAAACACTGAATGGAAAATTGAATACTCTCTTTTGTTGAAAACACATTGCATAATAAAATTGAACTCTTTCTTTTAAACTTAACATATGCAATGGTTAATCAAAGTAGAAATAAATTAAAATATTTCATCTTAAAATGAACGTAAGCTGCTTTAGCTTTGCGAATTTGAGTTGGAGATGAAAAATTTGTTATAGATGGGAAAGATGATAAAGAAGGTAAATAGATGAAATTCAAAAATGAAATACACAAAAAAATTATACCTTCATAGCTCCTTCCTCTTCATGGATTGAGCTCACAAGATGCACCCTTGTCCTGTAGATTTGCTCCAATATTGATAAGGATGTGGTTGCTCACAATTTTAGCTTGATGATGGTAAGATGAAGATGTATTTGGTGGAGATTTTAGTAGCATAAGTATGGGCTGAATTTGTGTTAAAATAATGAGAGCAAAGGCCTCATTATATAAAAATTTGGTGAGAAAAATCAATGGATAAGATTGAATGGCTAATGGAGGGTTGAGATTGATTGAAATGGTGAGGTTTGAATCAAGGATGAGGTTTGATTAGCCTTGTAACAATTGTAACAAGATGGAAATGGGTGAGATGGGGAGGTGTGCTCACACATGTCTGAGCACACATTGGGAAGAGAGGCATTCAATTTTTGGAAGAGATAGGGTGGCTCATAGAGTGGCTTGTGTAAGAGGTTAGTGGGGATAGGTGAGATGTAGGAATTTAAAATTAGGAAATAATGATAATGAGGATTAGGGATGATGGTTAGATCAATTAATCAAGGATTAATTGATTAATGAAGATGGGTTGAGTTAATAAACCAAGGGTTTATTAACTCAGGTGGAGTCAAAAGTTCGAGAATGGGATAATGAGATTTAGGAAGGGGATAAGGTTAATTAATCAAGGATTAATTAACTTAAGTGGGATTAGGGAATTTAGAGGAATGAGGATAAAGGTTATCTTTAATTAAATAAATGTAGATTTAGTTAATTAAAGGTGATGGACAAAGAATGATGGGGAGATTAATTAGATAAATAACAAATATTTATTAATTAAATATTAGGATAAGGGACATAGGTTAAATTCAATAAATAAGATGTATTTATTTAATTAAGTATGATTATAGGTGACTACATTTTTCCCCTCTTTGAGATGATGTTGTGACTAAGAAGAGTAACATCATTTCAAAGAAGAATAAAAAAGTGGGAAAGAAAGGATAAGGAGTACAAGCATGATGCCCTAGTCACTAGGAAGGGTGAGGAAGGATGATGAGGAGGTAATGGTATTCCCCCTCGAGAGGACATGCATGTTATGAGAACACATCTATCCTCTCAAAATGGATGGGGATACTAAAGGATGAAGGATGGAAATATAGAGGAAAATGAAGATGGTGTTGCAAGTATGAGTGAGTTTGGTGGTGTTGTCATTAATGTTGTCATTGATGTCAACACAGTATAGGATGCTACAAAGAAAGGAAACAAGTGATTGTAGGTGGTGCATATATAGTTGAGATACTATTGAGATGTTGTGAGTACATGGGGCTATCTTTATAGTGTTGTAGGTGTGCCGATATGATGAGTTACCAAGTTCTTTTGAAAAAAATAATAAATAGAGAAGTCAAAATTGTGTGTGTATTAAGAATGTGCTCTGGTATGTGCTCCTAATTTATTTTGTGTTGATCCTATATGCTTGTGTGGATCTGAAGTTTTGTTTATGGGAATCCATGGGTGATATATCCTGGATTGTAGCTTTTTTTTTTATGAAGAGTGAAAGATATGTTCACCGGTTTGTGAACTAGTCTAACAGAGTTGTTTGTTTGTGAACTGGGAGAAATGTATCTACTCTACAGTCCTTCTTTGGTTTGTTTTATCTCTTTTAGATCTGGAAGAAGGCTTGTAATGATGTTATCTATGTTCTATCAAAGGCATTCATGGTTTGGTGCTTTAGAAGATGAGTTTTAGAGTTACTATATGTGTCTATACAATCCAGATGAGCTGATGAAAAATGTTTTGTGTATGAAGGTTGTTGCATTTGTTGTGGATGAATCTGAAAGTATATATTATGTGTTCCAATGTATGATGAAGCATATTATGTGGTTTGCATGTTATCTTCTTATTTTAGAAGTGTGTACTTCAAAGTTCATTGGTGTTTTCATTAGGTTTGGTTGACCTAGTGTTTACACATCATGCAAAGGATAAGTTTCAATTGAGGAAGCATGTGATTGATCCAAGATGTTGTTTTGGGTCCTAGTTAAGTTTTGGTTTGGTATGCTCTCATTCTCTTCCAACGAGGGAATGTTCAGTTGCTAACCTAATTTGAAATTGTAAAATGAAGCATGTATATCCAACCTTGGAGAAAGTTTCTAAGGTTGAATATGATATAAATACAAGTTGAGATGTTATGGATCATATATGCAACAATTTAGAGAAACAAGAGTGTGTGAAAGTGAATTCAAGAAGCAGGACTTTAATTTATTAAACTCTTGAAAGCAGTGAGCTGATGGTGTCTGTAAATCTCTGATCAAGGTTGTGGATGTGTGGAAATTGTTGTGGTGGATCTTCTGTTGCATTGAGAAAGTGTTCTCTATGTAACATTCTTATTTCTATCTTTTTGTATCTATAGGCAATGAGCCTCCCTGTTGGAGAGTGAGTCCTATCTCGATAGTGAGTCCTATCTTGGGTAGTGAGCCCTTTGGCAGTGAGCCTCTTTGTAATCAATTTTTAAATTACTTTATATTGTGAGTTAATCCTCACTATGGTTTTTTCGTTATTGGGTTTTCCACATAAATTTGGTGTTTCTTGTGTTGATATTCCCTTTTGTTATTTGCACTTCATGCTCATACCCAATATCATATTAAAGTTGATGTGAAGTTAATAAGTGTTTGATATTTGTGATTGT
Organism: Sequoia sempervirens; assembly: GCA_007258455.2. Classification (NCBI taxonomy): domain Eukaryota; kingdom Viridiplantae; phylum Streptophyta; class Pinopsida; order Cupressales; family Cupressaceae; genus Sequoia; species Sequoia sempervirens. Next base: position 271,023,234 of record VDFB02086081.1, on the reverse strand, counting down.
AATTGGTGATAATTGATTCACCCCCCCTCTTAGTTGTCTTGCACCTTTCGATAATTGGTATCAAAGCATTGGTTCCTCAGAGAAGGGATTAACCGCTTGAGGTAGATCTGATGGCGCACAAATTGGAAATCCCTGTATTTGATGGATCTGATTACAATTTCTGGAAAGTGAAGATGCAAGGTTACCTGATCTCCCTTGGCTACCTAAGCTGACAAAAGCTATTTCTTTGAGCATTTCTTATGAATTTTGGAAAAATTTTGAAGATATCTATGAAGCAAATGATAGAGTGAAATTTTCAAAGAAGCTAACAAATAAGCGTAGATATGAGAACTTGAAAATGGAAGAAGGTGAAGAAATTGCAAGCTATTTTCATAGGGTTGATATTGTAGTAAATGAAGTTAAAAATCAAGGTGGTACTTTGACAAATGAAGATGTAATGGAGAAGATTCTAATGACTCTACCAGAGAGTTATAGCAATAAGGTCTCAACTATTAAGGAAGTGTATGATCCTAAGAAATTTTCTAAAGAAAAACTATTTGGCACCTTGACTGCATTTGAAATGAGGAAATTTGGAAAAGAAAAGAAGAAAATAGAATCATCCTTCAATGCTACAAAGACAGAAGATGATCCAGATGGTGATAGTTTAGAAGAGTTGGAAGAAAATTTTATAAGGAAGTTGAAGAAAGGTATCGGTAATTACAAAGGTATGTTACCTTTTAAATGTTTCAATTGTGGAAATATTGGTCACTATGCTTCAAGATGTCCAAATAGAGCTATACACAAGAAGATAAGAGACAATAAAGACAAAAAGGACAAGAAGTTCAAGAAATTGTACTATGTTAGAGAATATTTTGGAATTTTTGATGATGAATCTGATTTTGATGGTGATAATGATGAATGCTTCTGTCTATCCTTAGAGAATAAATTAGTGTCTATTGACCATGAAAATGTGCAAGGGAATGTGGTCTAAAAATCAAGAAGGAAGAGATGGGAGGAACTTTGGTTACCTCTTTTCATGTTATACAAGATGAAGACTATTGGGTAATTAATAGTGGCTACTCAAATCACATGATTGGAGACAAGAGTAAGTTTACTAAACTTGAAAAATATGATGGAAGATAAGTCATGTTTAGAGAAGATTACGGTGCAAAGATTATTGGAAGAGGAACAATTAGTTTTGATGGAAACCATAGTATTGATGATGTCTATTATGTTAAGGGCTTAAGGCATAATATTTTGAGTGTTGAACAAATGTGTAGCAAAGGATTCAAACTTGTATTTGAGGATAACACTTGTAATGCCCCGTCTTAATAACCTAAGAATGTTGCAAATATGTTATAAAGGTGTAATAATTTTTTTTTTAAGTATTAATATTAAGTTAATTAGTTTCATACATTCTTAGGTTAAGCGACATTACACTACTTTGAGTTATCCATAAGTGACTAAAGTATTTCGCATTGCACATTTAAATAATAACATAAAGATAAACATTGCATAATATTAAATTTTCCATTCAAGATATAATAAAGTACAAACATGTTTTTCCATACATTGCATTGATATGATATTACAATACTCATCCATCTTGATGAGGTAGTTCAAATAATAGTTACATTTTACAAATGATCACCTCATCACATTGAGGGATGTTTTAACAATACAAGATTACAATATACAATAATGAAAGTATAGAAGAAATCCATGTGCGAGCTCTCCATCCATGAAGCTCTCGATGCCATGATCACAAACTGGGGACCCAACGGAGTAAGGTGCACGTTCCACCCAACCATGTGGTACCCGTAGGTCCACCCCCCGTGCTAGGAGATAGTAATAAGGTTACCTAGACCTAATCTACTAACCCTAGACACTAGTACAATCAATCTAATGGTTACATTGCTTCCAGATTTGACAATTGATTTGAAGTACAAACACAAGGTATAACTGTTATTCTAGGTGGAGTGTCATCACAACGATGCAAAGGTTACCCTGGTGTTTCTTCCTAGGTTTTGGCCCCCAATCTTTGGGTTACCCTGGTAACCTCTTACGAAACCCGGCCCCTATTGCATACTGTTGCGGAATCGAACGCCTCTTGAAGAAACAAGGCATTGATTTTTCCATTCTAGGCCTACTCATCTTATACTCATGACTGAAGAAGCTCAAGAGTTATAAGAGAGGCATGTACATCTTGTTAAGTGTTTTTAACCTAACTACTGTGTTCTTTAGTTTTCACTGACTTACTTAACTAATTGCAAGTTACCCTGACACCACTTTGTGTGTCGGCCCTTACAACTAGCCACTCCCCTAAACATAACATGGGAATCTAGGTTTTCTTGACTAAGGTTTACAAAGTGTACAAAGATACAACAAGCAATTTCCAACACCATATATGACAAACAACATCTGTTTTCACAAAATCCAGAAATTGAGTACCAAACTAAAATCTTGCACACAACTTAGTCAACACATAAACCCAACTTAACAATCATAATACCCACAGTAAAAATTGATCTGGAAGACTTGAAAACACATAAAAATCCCCATTTGCCCAATATAAGAAAATACAATTTAAAAACAAATCAAGGAAAATAAACTTTTATAACTAAGATTTACTACATTTAGTCAAATCTAAAAGAAATATCAAGAAGTTAAATCAACAGGTTATAATTCTCTTCTTGACAATATAAAAGAAATAATTGTGTTCTCAAAACTAATCTTCATTAACTCAGTTTTCATATAGTAACATAATCATCAATTGGATTAATAAAAATATTCACTTAATAAAATAAATTTCTCTATATATTCTTATTATTGTTCCAAAATATGACAATCACTTAAATATATATATATATATTTTTATTTAAGTAATTAATTTGTTTTACTAATTATATTAGTTTATAATTATAATCCCAAATAAATTCTTAAACATTTAATAAACATAAATTATATATTTCAATAACATATATTATATACAATATATATTTTAAATATATCATATATAAAATACGTATTAATAATATATCAAACATAAAAAGAAAAAGATATAAAACTTAATTTAAAACCATGTATTTTAATTGGCACGCAGCTTTTACTGTGCGCCATTCCCTATGAGGGGGTTTGGCTGCTACGCAGCCTCCCCACAGGGCCGCAGGCTGTGGGCAGCGACTGCCCACAGTCCGCAACCCTTGTGGGGCGGCTGTGGTAGCCCCAGCCCCCACACCCATATACATTTAATTTTTTTTAAAAATTTCCTGTATGAAATTTTGAATTCGCTGTACAACGGCGTTTTTTCAAAAACGCAAATTTTAATCTCTATTTTCTTTTAAAGAATGCATAAAATTTTGAACAACAAATTGACAGTAATTTTACCAAGATATTTACAGTCAATTTATATATATGGAAAATATTAAATTCTTACAAGAATTTATTTGAAGAATAAAATAAATTTTCAGAGGGTTTAACAGTAAGAAAATTGGGGAAAAAAATTTACATACTTCTACAGAATTTTCTTTTTTTTTTTTAAATAAAATCACATACAAATAAATTATTTCCTGTATGTTCACTTTCCCTTTCCCTTTTTAAATAATTATTTTCTTTTACAAATATTTAAACAATTTCTACAGAGGTTTCCTGAAATCAACAAATCCTCTGAATAATAAAAAGAACAGTAACAATTTTTCAAATTATAAAAGAATTACAAATGATTATTCTTTTCTTTCATAGAATCCTTTTCATTTAAACACAATAAAATATTTACAGAAGCTTCCCTTTCCAAATCAAACAAAATAACTTTTTAAAGAGGAATACATGTATTCCTATGCTATCTGGTGAAGAAACCCTTGTAGCCTTTCTTGCCCGTAGATTCCAATTCCTTCCCGCAAAGCTACTTCCAAAATAACCAACCTCCAAGATCCTCCAAAGGATCTTCCAATTCCAAAATCAACCAAAATAAAACAGAAAGATAATTTCCACAGTAAGGGAATTTTTGCCAGTATTTAGAAAATTTCCCCGTACAATTTTTTTTTTAACAACCTCTGTGATTTCCCGAGATCCACAATAACCTCCCGTAACAAATTTTCAACAACCCAAGTAAATGCAACTTGCACACTTGTCGAAAAGTTGCAAATATCCTCTCCACAACTTCTCGGCAATTTTGCCCTTTTAATTTTTGCATGCAATTACAATTTTATTAATTTTAAAATTTTAAAATCAATTTTCAATTCACATGCATTTTAAATTTATTTTTCTAATTTATTTTTTTAAATTTTAATTTTCTAATTCTTTTAAATACAATATAACTTACACACATAATAATTTAACTTAATTAATTAATTTATTTAATTAAAATAGTTTAATCTTTTTAAGACCAACTATTTAACCAAATAAGCTAACTAATGTATTAAATTATCAAGTAAGTAAATTTCAATCATATTTAAATATTAATTAAATAACAACAATTAAAGCACAATAACTAACATTAAAATTAACCAATATTTACTTTTTTTTTAAAACAATTTAACCAACAGAAAATACAATACAACCTATGACTCAAAACTGAAAACTGACAATGTACTAAGACCAAGGTTAAAGACTAGACTAGGATAAACCTAACTACTATCTCCCGTTCAACATTTCCGTTGAGTCTTGACACGCTCAGACCTGATTACACAGGTGAAGTCGGTGTCATGTACCTGCAAATCCTGCAACCAAGCAAATAACGTGCATACATATATATATAATAAAGCATTAAACAGACACACCATGCGGAGAAAATCACAGATATCGCAGGGCACTCGCAAGCGAGTGATACGATTCTGTTCTCCACACCAATACACTTCACAGAAAACTGACTCAATAAATATTGTTAGTCCATCATAAGCATGTACATATCAATGATCAACTGAAAGTATACATCTACGCTAAATCATATCATATCTAAAATCAATAATCATCAAACAAGTATCATGTCACAAAATAATCCACCATCGCTCAAAACCAGCGATCAAAATATCCAACAAAACATCATAAGGCTAGCAGTATGAAAAAGTATCAACAGAAAGCATAAGCATAAACGGAGGGGTACTACAACACTTGTGAGATCAGAAAAGGGTCTGAAACTATGGTAGTTGTAGGAAGAACATATGGAAAAATTTATTAGCTTAAGGGTGTTGATGGTCAGTGTTTTGTATCTCAAGTTAATGAAAGTTCCCTACAACACCAGAGGATGGGTCATATGAACTTTGACAATCTGATCAGGATTAGTTCAAGAGAAGTTGTCTAGGATCTGCCTAAAATTACAACACCTGCCAATATTATTTGCAGAAGTTGTCAGTTGGGAAAACAAACAAGTTGCAACTTTAAAGGAAAAGAGATTTATCAACTACCAGAATGTTGGAGTTGATTCATATAGACCTTTGTGGTCCCACAAGAATAGGAATTCTTAATGGTGACAAGTATTTTATGCTTTTAATTTATGATTATTCTACAATGACATGGTTTACTTTTCTTAGGGAAAAAGATCAATCTCTAGATAGATTCAAAGTGTTCAAAGTTATGGTAGAGAATGAAGTGAACCTGAAAAATAAAATGTTTAAGGTCAAATAGAGGTGGAGAATTCACATCCAATGAGTTTAATACATTTTGTGAAGAGCATGGTATAAAGACGCATTTATCTTCTCCTTGAACTCCTTGGTAGAATGGATTTGTTGAGAGGAAAAACCAAATAGTTCAAGAGGCTACAAGGACTGTGATGAAAGAGGAAAATGTACTTGATGTATAATGGAGAGAAGCAATTCACACTATTGTTTCTATACTTAACAGAGTTCATATCAAAGGTAACAACACAAAAACACCTTATGAACTGTGGACTAAAAAAATTTCCTACTGTTAAGTACTTTAAGGTGTTTGGAAGCAAATGTTACATTAAAAGAGATGACGAGAATCTATGAAATTTTAATGCAATATGTGATGAAGGTATTTTCCTTGGATATTCAACTAATAGAAAATCTTATAGATGCTTCAATAAAAGATTGAGAAAGATTGTTGAGAGTGCAAATGTGAAGGTTGCTGAAGATATACAAAACTTAGTTAAGATAAGTGAAGTTGAACTAAATGCACCTATTTATGGACAAGTACAAGAAGAGAATAAGAAAGAAAAAGAAAAATAGATTGAAGAAGAAGAAGCTTGAGAACCTACTCCTAAGACTCCAAAATATGTATAGAAAAATCATCATGAAGAATAGATAATTGGGGGCAAAAGTGAAGGTGTAAAGACAAGAAGCAAAGTAGTAGCAATTGAGGTAAACTTGTGTTTACTTTCCAAGATATAACCTAAAAGAATTTTTGAAGCATGCAAAGATGAAAATTGGGCTAGAGCAGTGAAAAAGGAATTATAGTAGATAGAGAAAAATCAGACATGGGAATTGGTTCCTAGATCAAGAAACAAGAATGCAATTGGTACAAAGTGGGTGTTTAGGAATAAGCTGAATGAGAATGGTAAAGTAGTAAGAAACAAAGCAAGGATTGTGTGGAAAGGTTATTCATAGGTTGAAGGAATAGACTTTGAGGAGACATTTGCATCGGTGGAAAGAATGGAGGCTATTTGAATATTTTCATCTTTTTTTTCCCACAAAGATTTGAAGGCATATCAAATGGATGTTAAGTCTACTTTCTTGAATGGAGAATTGGAAGAGTAAGTCTATATGGAACAACTGGAGGGATTTTAGTTATCAAATAAACTGGACATGGTCTATAAGTTGAAAAAGCCATTGTATGTACTTAAATAGGCTCCCAAAGCATGGTATGCAAGGTTAAATAGATATTTGACATAGCAAAGGTTTAGCAAAGGCTCCGCGGACAATAATCTCTATTTCAAGGTTGAAAAAAATAAAATATTGATAGTGGTTGTGTATGTTGATGATATTATCTTTGGACAAAATGAGGGTATGTGCAAGAAATTTGTAGAAGAGATGCAAAAAGAGTTTGAAATGTCTATGATTGGTGAGTTGAATTTATTTCTTGGACTACAAATAGAATCAAACTAATAAGGGAATATCCATTTCCCAATCAAAGTAAGTTAAAGAATTGTTGAAGAAGTTTGGAAAGGATGATTCCAAACCAGTCTATACCCCTATAGTGACTGGATGTAAATTGAGTAAAGATGATGAATCTCCTAAAGTTGATCAAAGCATTTATAGATCTTTGATTGGCGGATTGTTATATCATACTACTACTAGACTAGATATCATCCATGCATGATGCAATGCAAGGGTCCAAAATTATAAATTTCTCAACAATAGGTTTCACTCTTCTCAATTCACCATCCTTCAAGGCAACTTTCCTTCACAAAGAAAATTTTGGTTTACAAACTCATAGACCCATAACCAGGTTACTCATCACCTTCAAACTCCTTATGAACACTAACTCAACCCAAACAAATGCCTACCTAAGTCTGCCTTCTCATATTTTGACCATTCCTTCATTGAGACCAAATTCCTAGTAGCCATGCAATGATAAACTGTCAACCACAACTCTTAATCCAAAACCAAAATCTAGACTATGAGGGACCCTTTAGACACCCATAAATGGGTTTTAAAACATATGAAAAGTGTTGTATAAGTTGTTTGAAACTTAAGCCTTAAAATCTGACAGTACCGGGCTCTTGATTGGCCTAATTAGGCTTGGCTACAACAGGGGCTATTGATTACATTGCTTCCATACTCAAATATTCTTAACCAACACTTTAATCATGCCTAATCAGGTCTGCCCTAGTTAATTTTACCATAAAAATTCCCATTACAAGGGTATTTTAATAAACCCTATACTCTTGGGTTCTTAACTGCTCATAAAATTTGTTTTTATAGACTAGTGCTTCTTAGAATCTACCCAAAACCACACCTTCTAAACCTACAACTTAGGAATCCCTTAGAACACATACAAAACTCTCTATACACCACTTTTTAGGAGAAATGCAATTTTAAAAGCTAATTGTGACCCTAGTTTAGGGTTTTGACCCGCCTGTCAAGAATTAGCAATAACTTCCACTAAACATCATCAAATAGCATGAGACCAACTTTGCAAGGAAGTTGATTGGGAACACCATCACTTACAATAAATTTGAGAAGTATTATTTCCCATACAAGGCTGTATAGTGCCTGAGAACAGTGATTTTCTGTAAAATCATGCAAGAAATAACGATTTTTCATTATTCAAATACAAAACTACAATCACCCACACTTCTTCAAACATACATAAGTCCTTTTAAAGGCACCACCAACATTTCTATTTAGTTTCTAACCGATTCCCAATGAGAGAAGACTAACTTACCTCTTCACCTTCCCAATTTTTCTCTTCTTGCAATTTTACATTGACAACTTTTACATTGTTTGCAATATTTTGCATGTTTAACCCCCTAATCACCTAGTGACCTCTAATACATCATAAAATGGTCTTCTTGACCTTCTTATAGGAACAAAAAGACTCAAATACTCCCTAAGGCTTCAAACTAGACCAAACTTATTTGAAAAGAAATGGCACTCCTACACCATACACCCAACCTTGAAATATTTCCAAGTCTCTTGGAAACTGGTTTGCAACTTGTCCTCCCTTGAAATCTTCATCTTCACTTTTGGCTTGAGTTGGTCTATGTCAAGTTTTCTCCTCTTTGTCTTGCCTTCTTGAATCTTCTCCTTCATACTTTGATGTGTCACAATCTCAATCTCAACTCTTTGTCCTTCTTTTTCCATTAATTTGTTCCTCAGAAGTTTTATCAAAAAAAAGAATTGGTATATTGTCTCTACCACATGTACCTTCGACTCTTTTTGTATCTTCAAGAGGGATTCATCATTTTCCTCCAAAATCAATTCATCCTTCACCTTTGTTGCAATTTCACCTTCATTCTTGGGAATGGTTACAATGCCTTCTTCATCCACCTTCATGAATTCTTCTTCCCCTATTATCTTCACTTGTCTTCTCCTTTTGACTATCTTCTTAATGGTCCATACAACCGTCTTTTTCATTGTTAAGTGTCAACTGAATGCTCTTTTGAGCAACTGATCCATCTCTTCTTCATGTCTTCTTATCATCTCTTGCATAGCTTGCCTTATTTCTCTTATCTCTTTCTCAATATCTCTTTGTCTCGTCTTTTCCTCTTTCCTCTTCCTCTCTTTTTCTACTTTCTTTTGTAACTCTAATGCCTGCAAGTGCCTCCACAAAAAATCCATCTTCTCTTTACTCAAGCAAGTCTCTCCTTGCTTCCTCTTCAATTTTCCTCACCTAGGTCTCTTCTCTTTTCCTCTCCCTAGTGTCTTGGCCATTATGTTCCTTCCTCAACCTACAACAACACACAACCACAAACAAAATCCAAACTCTCTCTCTGCTCAAACCTTTCTGAGCTCTAATACCAAACTATGGTGCAGGAGCACCATTTCTTTTCAAATAAGTTTGGTCTAGTTTGAAGCCTTAGGGAGTATTTCAATCTTTTTTTTCCTATAATATGGTCAATAAGACCATTTTATGATATATTAGATATCACTAGGTGATTAGGGGGTTAAACATGCAAAATATTGGAAACAAGGTAAAAATTGTTAATGTAAAATTAATTACAAAAAGAGAAAATTTGGGAAGGTGAAGATGAAAGTTAGTTTTATCTCATTGGGAATCAGTTAGAAACTGAATAGACATGTTGGTGATTCCTTTAAAAGGCCTTATGTACATTTGAAGAAGTTTGGGTGATTGTATTTTTATATTTGAATAATGAAAAATCACTATTTCTTGCATGATTTTATAGAAAATCATTGTTCTCAGGCATTGTACAACCCTATACAAGTAGGAATACTTCTCAAATTGATTGTAAGTGATAGTGTTCCCAATCACCTTCCCTATAAATTTTTTCTTGTGCTATTTGATGAGGTTTAGTGGAAGTTATTACTAATTCTTGACAGGTGAGTCAAAACCCTAAATTGGGGTCATATTTAGCTTTTAAAATTGCATTTCTCCTATTCTAGAACCATTGAATTCTCCTAAAAATTGGTGTATAGAGAGTTTTATATGTATTCTAAGGAATTCCTAAGTTTTAGGTTCAAAAGGTGTGGTTTTGGGTAGATTCTAAGAAGCCCTGATATGTAAAAACAATGTTTATGAGCAGTTAAGAAGCCAAGAGTATAAGGTCTATTAAAATACCCTTGTAATGGGATTTTTGATGGTCAAATTAGCAAGGGAAAACCTGATTAGGCATGAGTAAAGTGTTGGTTAAGAATATTTGAGTTTGGAAGTAATGGAAACAATAACCCCTATTGTAGCCAAGCCTAATTAGGCCAGTCAAGAGCCCAATACAATCAGATTTTAAGGCTTAAGTTACAAAAAAATTATACTACACTTTTCATATGTTTTAAAACCCCTTTATGGGTGTCTAAAGGGTCCCTCACAGTCTAGATTAGGATTTATGGTTGACAGTTTATCATTGCATGGCTACTAGGAATTTGGTCTCAATGAAGGAATGGTCAAAATATGAAAGGGAAGACTTAGGTAGGTGTTTTTTGGGGTTGAGTTAGTGTTCCTAAGGATTATGAAGGTGATGAGTAACATGGTTATGGGTCTGTGATTTTGTAAACCAAATTTTTTATTTGTGAAGGAAATTTTCCTTGAAGGATGATGAATTGAGAAGAGTGAAACCTATTATTGAGAAATTTGTAATTTTGGACCCCTACATTACATCAATGTAGTATGCTTGGTTGCCAAATTTCAAGAAGAATGTAAAGAAGAACATGTTACAGTTGTAAAAAGGATATTCAAATATCTAAAAGGAACTCCAAATTATGGCTTGTGGTATCCCAAGGATATTTATTTCACTTTGAGAGCTTTGACTGATGTAGATTGGGATACTTGTGTAGATGAACAAAAGAGTATAATTGGTGGTGCATTATTTCTTGGAGGAAGATTGGTTTCATGGCTAATCAAGAAACGTGATTTAGTTTCTATATCCACTACAAAGGTTGAGTATATTATAGTAGCATCTTGCTACACACAAGTGTTATAGATGAAGAAAACATTAAAGGATATAGGAGTAATGTATGATGAGCCTATCCCTATCTTCTATGATAATACAAGTGAAATAAATATTTCAAAGAATCTAGTAATGCATTCAAGGAAAAAACATATATCTATTAGATATCACTTCTTAAGAGAGAAGGTATTTGAGAATGAAGTCAGATTGGAGTATGTGCCTACAAAGGATCAAATTGTTGATATATTTACTAAGTCTCTTCAAAGGATAATTTTGAGTATCTCAAGGAGAAGATGGGGGTTACTACCCTTCCTTTTAACTAGGTGTAGATGGAGGTGCATTATTTTGGGAGATCCACAGATTCTTCATTTGTCTAGATTGATGATTAAGGTCTACTCCTTAGGGAGAGTAGGAAGTATCATTGTTGCAGAATAAGATGTATGGGAGCACTCCTAAGGGGGAGTGATCAGAATTTGTTCTTTTACATTGATTTCAAAGGGGGAGAGAGAATAGTTTGTTGACATCAATGACAAAGGGGGAGATTGTTGAAAGTATGAGTGAGTTTGGTGGTGTTGTCATTAATGTTGTCATTGATGTAACATAGTATAGGATGTTGTAGAGAAAGGAAACAAGTGATTGCAGGTGGTGCATGTATAATTGAGATACTATTGAGATGTTGTGAGTACATGGAGCTATCTTTATAGTGTTGCAGGTGTGCTAATATCATGAGTTACCAAGTGCTTTTGAGAAAATTAATAAATAGAGAAGTCAGAATTGTGTGTGTGTTTAGAATGTGCTTCGGTATGCACTCTGAATTTCTTTTGTATTGATTATATGCTTGTACAGATATGAATTATTTTTTATAGGCATCTATGAGTGATATATCCTGGATTGTAGCTTTTGGTTTGATGAAGAGTGAAAGATATGTTCACCAATTTGTGAACTAGTCTAACAGAGTTTTTTGTCTGTGAACTAGGAGAAATGTATCTTCTTTGTAGTCCTCCGCTAGTTTGTTTTAGGTCTTGTGGATCTGGAAGAAGGCTTGTAATGATGCTATTTGTGTTATGTCAAAGGAATTCATGGTTTGGTGCTCCAAAATATGAGTTTTAGAGAAATTGTATGTGTATGTACAGTCCGAAGGAGTTCATGAAAATTGTTCTATGTATGAAGGATGTTGCATTTGCTGTAGATGAATCTGAAGGGATATAATATGTGTTTCAGTGCATGATGAAGTGTGTTATGTGGTTTTCATGCTATCTTCTTGTTGTAGAAGCATTTACTTCAAAGTTCATTGGTTTTTTCATTAGGTTTGGCTGACCTGGTGTTTACATGTCATGCAAAGGATAAGTATCAATTGAGGAGTTGTGTGATTGATCCAAGATGTTGTTTTGAGTCCTAGTTAAGTTTTGGTTTGGTCCACTCTCATTCTCTTCCACCATGGGAATGTTGAGTTACTGACCTAATTTGAAATTGTAAAATGAAGTGTGTATAGTCGACCTTAGAGAAATTTTCTAAGGTTGAAGATGGTATAAATACAAGTCGAGATGTTATGTATCATATATGCAACAAGTTAGAGAAATAATAGTGTGTGAAAGTGAATTGAGGTAGCAGGAATTTAATGTGTTAGACTTCTGAAAGTAGTGAGTTGATTGTGTGTGCAATTATTTGATCAAGGTTGTGGATGTGTGGAAGTTGTTGTGGTGGATTTCTTGTTGCATTAAGAAAGTGCTCTCTTTGTAACATTCTTATTTCTATCTTTTTGTATCTATAGAAAGTGATCCTCCTTGTTGGATAGTCAATCCTATCTGGAATGTGAGTCCTATCTTGGGCAGTGATCCCTTTGGCAGTAAGCATCTTTGTAATTAGTTTTGCAATTACTTTATATTGTGAGTTAATGCTCACTGTGGTTTTTCCCTTATTGGGTTTTCCATGTAAATATGGTGTTTCATGTGTTGATATTTCCTTTTGTTATTTGTACTTCATGCTCATACCTAATAGAAGATTAAATTTGATGTGACATTAATAAGTATTTGATATTTATGATTGTAATTGGTGACAACTGATTCACCCCCCTCTCAGTTGTCTTGTTCCTTTCAATAGATGGATGTGAGAGGATAAGGGTGATGAAGATATAAATGAAGAGAGAATATGGATGATCATCATACTATAATAATAAGAGAAGCCTATATTTGATATTGTACTTGACATTATGCACCAAGGTATGAGGAACCAGGGTGACAATGTGTCAAGTACGTGATAAAAAAGGTCAAGTACAAACATATTTCCTATAGAACCATGATATGGAAGACCATGATACCCCTATGGAAATACAATGCAAGAGACCATTATAATTGTAAACAATGATAAAACACACAAGCAATAAGCAAGCATGTACAACAAACCAAAATTAAAAAAAGGACTATACTTCGAATCAAGCTAAAAACTGATTGATGGTTTGATTGATGGATTGGTGATGATGATGATTGGATTGGGAAGGATATGTCCCTATGATGATAGTTGGATTACATTGGATGAATGGATTTGAGCTTGATTTGGATTAGGATGATGAGCTAGATTGAAAGGTTGGATTGCATGGATTAGGATTGATTGCATTGGATTAGATTAGATTGTGATGGTTGGATTGGAGGGATAGATGGATGAATAATATATGATTGGATAGAGGAATGGATGGTGTCTAATGAAAAGGGAGAACTAAGTCTAAGGAATAGAATAGAAGGATAATGAATTATGTGGCTAGGAGATAAATTGGTTTAGTATATGGAAGATAGGTGATGGGAGATAAGAAGGTAGTGGGTGAAAAATAAGAGGATGGATGTCCAAGGACTAGTTTCAAAGGATTGAGATTCCCCATACTAGAGGTATTGTAATCATGAATGGAAGGATAGTGTAAGAGTGAGCATGAGATTGTCCAAAGTCTCTGCCTCCTACAATGATTTCATAGCTAGGCTTCTATGGCCATAATTTAGAGATTGAACATCTAACCTAAATAGTCATTCAACCACTATGAAGGTGCATTTAACTTGTCAACCTAGGGACATGAACTTGAAATGGGTCAGCATTGTATGTGCACAAGGGGTTCAAGTAGTCATTGTGTCCTAAAGCTAAGAAATGCAATGTTGAAAGTAAATTTTTGAAAAGGAAGTTAAGCAAATACTAAACATCAACCAACAACTATGCTGAACTAAAATGCAAAGCAAGAATGAAAGATCTGAGCAACAAAAAGAAACTAATTTTTCTATTTTGGCTATAGGAATAGACATAGAATGGACTTCTAGTTGTTGTAGGAATAGTCAATGCCAGAATTCAAACTAAATATCAAATGACAAGTAATACTAAGCTATTTCTAAACTAAGAGAATAGATTACTCGCCAAGTGGGCCCCCTTGGATAAGTATCCTCTATACTAACAACTTAGATGTTCAAACTCAGAAATTTATTTTCATTCACTATAAATTGTGCATACAAAGAGTGATGTATCTGTATGACTAAAATGAGAGTACAATGTAGAATCGTACAACCTCCTAAAGAAGGAGCATCAAATTATTATTTATACTACAACTAAAAAGGTAGTAAACTCCACAATTGGGAGGATTCCATTTAGCGAAAGAAGGGAAAAGTGGAGTGGCATCGGTTACACACACATGGAATCTAGTCAGACATGCAAGTCAAGTGTAGATTCAACACAACAGTAATTCCCATGCATGCTTGATCATTAAGGTCCACTGCAAGGCGGTTACATTCGGTTGCATGAAGAATCTCTACTTTCAGCTACCTTTGACTTAGAGCGGCTCCTCTACTAGACATTATGGCGCATGCCCAGCTAGCAGTGTCCTCCATAACTTGATGTATTAAGTCTGCAGTCCAAGGTTAGTATGCACAATAACTGCACATCAATAACCACTCTAAGAAACACCCATTAATCATATGAAAATCAACATAAATGACCCACATATTATGTTAAATATCATTAAAGCTTGCATAGATCAAATTTCAATGGTTTGAGGGAAACATTATACTAATACCAACACTTAAGCATCAAAATCCATGACATTGATGAGAAAATAGAATATATATTTTACCCAAACTAGACCAAAAACTAAGCTCACCACTCCCCCCAACCTAACATTTTGCTGGTCCTCCAGCAAGGGAAGAGTTGTTCTTTTGTTTGGTCAAAGCTCTAAAATTTTCAATTAAGAGCTATCCAATGTCAGTGGCCATAATGTGTGAGTTAGGATCCCAATAGAATCCTCCCAATCTGTCAAATCTATCCCATCTCTTCCTTTCTGCAGCAATATCACTCTGGTAGAATCTAAAATTTGGAACATGCCACATGAGCATGGGTGGCTAAAAAGTTAGGGGAAACCAATGTAATCCCTTAGTTCTTCCAATTTGAATATGTCTCTCAATTCTTTTCAACACTGTAGCATAATTGTGGATGGAATGAAGCTCAACCTACTTCAGCTCATCAGTCAAACTATTCCATCTCTGGGATAAACATCTCCTCATGGTTTTCTCTTTTGCTACTTCTTTTACCTCATACTTGGTGTAAGCTACCTCAATCCAAGGCATAATCATGTTTCCATAGCTTGGTTTGAGCAGCATTCTATGCCATTCTTTGTAAATATCCCTTGGGTTATTTGATTTAGCTCTAACATCCAAAGGGATATTAGACTCCAACTATTTATAAACACCATTTTTTTTTCCCAAATAATTTCATTTTTCACCCAAGACATGAATGCTCTCAATTGAACATCTCCAACATACAATAGTGGGTTCCATTCATGGTCTTTTGTGACAACATAATTATGTAAATAAAATTCACATAAAAAATTCTTCATTTTAGGAGAGGCAATCCTGTAAGCATTGAAAAATTATATAGGGGTATCAATAGAAGGATTCAAACCTAAGGCAAGTCTTGACATCTAAAAAGAGAGATAATTATCTCTTAGGAGTAGAGCATAGACCCTCAGGGGTTCTCTACATTGCAGAATCTTAGGTTCCAAAGCTTCCATATCATCTACCCTCTACTTTAGGGTAGCAATTTCTGCATTTTTCTCCTCAATTTCTTCATCCTTCTTTTGAATTTCTTCCTTTAACTTCCATTTTTACCTTTTCCATTCTTCCTCCCTTCTTTGTATCTTTTTCCAAAGATTCAAAATTGTTGCATGTATTGAAAAATTAGGAGGGTTATGAATACCTACCAGTCTTTTGGTATATGGAATTATTGGCATAGACTCAAGTATTCTAGTTGTCTCTAGCTATAAGCATGTTTTTTCTTCTTCCCTTCATTGCAGGGACTCTTGCTCTTGTTGCGGTTGCAAGAATTCCTGCTCTAGTTCTGGTTGTTGCTACAAGACTTCATGTTGCAAGACCCTTTGTTCATGCTGTAGGAAGTTTTTATTTTCTTCCAATTCTTATGCAATGCTAGCAAGATTAGCTAGTGTTATTTTTGTTGCTCCCTTAAATATGCCTTCTTATTCTTCTTTTTCACACACCTGCTCCATTGGAGCTTCAGGGTCTTCATGTGGGGTCACATCAAGTTTAGGGATTTACTGGACAGGCCCGACTAGCCTTGATTTTCTGGTAGGTCCTTCACATCTTCATTTGGTTGCAGGAGGAATAGTATTAGCTTTCCTCTTTTTTTGACTTGGTACTTTTATTTCCATATGTTGTATTTTATCCTTTCCTTTTCTTGTTTCTACCTCCCTCTGTTGTTCCTTAGTTTTCATGAGGGTTTCAAGTGGGACTTCATCATCATCAGAACCCAAGGAAGAGCTTTCTTTTCTTGAGTGCTCTGTTCCAGAAGAACTAATTTCAATGGTTTCCTCAGCTACAGGAGGATTCATGCCAAAGCCAATGCCAGAGATAGAAGCACTAGGAATGGCTTTCACCATGCTTACCCTCCTGCTAGACCTACAAGATCGAGGTATAGCCCTAGGTGGAAAATGTTAAACATCGACAGACTCCTCCTAGCGATAATCTTGATAAACCTTAATAAATTCTTCCCAATTCATTCCAGAAACATCACACAGAGATTTTTCAACTAGTAATTTAATCAGGCAATGGTGGTAAACAAAATTGTCCCTACCTTTATGGGTCTCGATCGCCATGATTGAAAGAAGATTGCATAGCACAATGGGTACATTCATCCTCCTCCTGTGTCTCATGTGGTTCAAAAGCTTGAAGTGGACAGAATGAAAGTTTTATTGGTGGCCTTCATAAGTAATGTATTTGATGACATACATAGCTATCTATTTCCATGGCTCAAGTAGAGACATTCTTTTTGCACCCTACTTGTCTATGGTCAATGGGGGATCATTTGGCTCTATGAATTCAGCCCTAGTTGTCCTAGTATCTTTGGAAATAGGGTAATTTTCACCATCAACAAGTAACCCTATAACTTCTACAATTCTTTCCTCTATTGCTACAACTTCTAACCCTTTTACTATGGCTTTTCCTTCCAAAAATGTCTAGGAAAATTCAAGGGAAATTCCTTCATCAAAACCATTCAGTTTCAAAAAGTAGTCTATCCATCCATAGTTTTGAAATTCAGCCAAGCATTGTGCATCCTATAGTAAGATATCAAGCACCATGGGTTCATTTCGAACTAACCCACCTCCCATTGTTTGAAATCAAACAAATGCTCTACAACTCCTTTCAACTTTTGTGCTTCCCTATAGTATCTGCATCGACTGTATTTCCTTTCTTTTGTTTTGTCTTCTTGCTTGCAACTAAGGGTTAGGATAGGGCAATAATAGAAAGAAAATAAGTGATAGAGGGAAGTTATGATAGGAAGAATTGGTGGCTGTAGTTACTATCATTTCACTCATGCAATCAGCTCATTTTAAAATTCTAACATAGCCTAATATGGTTTGACACATGGGCAATAAAATATTTGTATATTTTTTGTTTTCCCTCCCTCCAACCTAAATTTGGACATGTGTCCACACATGTGAGATGGGAGTGGTGATTGAAAATAAATAATGAAATTTATGTGAATACCTATGCCAATGTACAATGATTAAATTAATGTACTTAAAAGATGATTAAAGATAGCAATTAATGCGCACATACCTGAATGTGTGGAAGATTTATTGTAAAGTTCATGGATAAGTAATGCTCACCTTGCTGGAAAATGGATTGAGCAATGAATGAAGATGGGGTGGAATGGAATGAAATGGAATGAAGTGATGGAAGAGAGAGAAAGGTGGTACAAATAGGTGGATGGGTGGATGACGGAGAAATGGACTTCCACATAAGTGAAAGTCTTTATTATGAAAAGTACGTACCTCAATTAGGTGGAAGGAGGGACACTAGGTCCACCACCTTTGGTTGCAGGAAGGAGGGACACTAGGTCCACCACCTTTGGCTGCAGGAAGCTCGAGTTTTAATCCTATTGTCTTTGAAACACAAAATTTTGATGACTCAAGTGAAGATGAACAGACATCGATTGAGATAAATGATGTGGAAGAAAATACCTTCGTAGGCCTCGACATTACCATTATCAACCTAGACAAAATTTCCGTTCGAGCTTTCACAATCGCTGACCTCAACCCATCTAATGATTCGTTGCCTTTACTACATCCCGAGCTTATCGAATGGGAACCCCAACACCCCATCAATCTCCCTGTTTTTGACAATGACTCCGCTATTATTAACTACCTTTGTTGTGAGGAATCTGATACTTGTTCTAACAATACTTCTTTTAATAATGCTTTTAGGCAGGAGGGTGCCAAGCCTTTCAGTTGCAAAAATATGGAAGTAAAAAATGGATCTAATGGTGAAAACCATTCTATGGCAGTATTTGATCCTAAAATAGTAAAAACAAAGAACGCATCCAATGGTGAAAACCTCATTGAGGCACCAAAGGATGAAAGGCTTGACATCCTCCCACAACATTACCATGAAAGATCATTAGTGTTGATAGAACCCACACAGTCTATTGATATTGGCACAACAGAGAAAGCAAGAATACTCCACCTGGCAGCATCCCTGATAGATACAGAAAAACCAGGTTTCATCAAATTCTTTGAAGAAAGATGCATCAATTTTGCTTGGTCATACTCTGACATGCCAGGCTTAGACACATATCTCATTATGCATCACTTATCATTACCAGTTGGCACAAAACCAGTAAAACAAAAGCTGAGAAAAATGCATCCACATGTTGCATTATTAGTAAAAAATGATTTGAAGAAACTACTAGATGTTGGATTTATCAGGTCTATTGATTATGCAGAATGGATATCTAACATTGTACCTGTTTCAAAGCCAGATCACACCATTAGAATATGTACCGATTTCAGGGATTTAAATAGAGCATGTCCAAAGGATGATTTTCCTTTGCCAAACATTGACATGATTGTAGATCTCACAGCTGGCCATCAAATGCTATCACTCATGGATGGATTTTCAGGATACAATCAAATCAAAATAGCTCCTGAAGACCAAGAAAAGACAGCATTTACATGTCCATGGGGCACCTTTTGCTGGAACGTCATGCCTTTCGGGTTAAAGAATGCAGGAGCTACATACCAGCGAGCTATGACAACAATCTTCCATGACATGATGCACACCTTCATGGAATACTATGTGGATGAAATCTTAGCCAAATCTTACACCAAAGAAGGACATCTAGAGATACTGGCCAAAATATTTGACAGGTTGGAAAAATTCAAAGTCAGATTAAATCCCAAGAAATGTGCCTTTGGAGTAACATCAGCAAAACTCCTTGGATACATAGTTTCTACAAAAGGAATTGAAGTAGATCCAGCAAAAGTTAAAGCCATTATGGAAATGCCACCTCCTAAGAATATCATCACATTGAGATCTCTACAAGGCCGACTATAGTCCATCAGAAGATTCATCTCTCAACTAGTAAATCAGTGTCATCCATTCAACCATCTTTTGCATAAAAATGTGTCTTTTAAATGGGATGAACAATGTGAGAGTACTTTCAATCAAATCAAGCATTATTTGATGACACCACCAATCTTGGTGCCACCCAGTGAAGACAAGCCATTATTGCTATATATTTCAACAATAGATATCTCTTTAGGAGCCTTGCTAGCACAAGAAGATAGAGAAGGGAAGGAACAGGCAATATACTATATCAGCAGGACACTCAATGGACATGAAGTAAACTATACCTTCATTGAAAAATCATGCTTAGCAGTAGTATTTGCAACACAAAAATTGTGACACTATATGCTCACTCACACTATCAAGCTCGTTGCAAAAATTGATCCCCTCAAGTATTTACTGAGCAAAGCAGCTTTAACAGGAAGGTTGGCAAAGTGGGTCATGCTCCTCAGTGAGTTTGACATTCAATATGTTGAAAGGCGAGCTATCAAAGGACAAGTCATCGCCGACCAATTAGCAGAAGCTCCATTATCAGATTATCATCCTATGACCATGGAATTTCCTGATACAGATATCCTCAACATTACAACACAACCATGGCAACTCTACTTCGATGGATCCCACACACAACATGGATTAGGGGCTAGGAATTTTATTTGTCACACCTCTTGGGCACACAATTCCACAATCTTACAAGCTTACCTTCCGTTGCACTAACAATTTGGCAGAATATGAAGCTTTGATCCTTGGAATTAAAGTGGCTATTGACTGGAAAATCATAGAACTACAAGTGTATGGAGACTCCCAGTTAATCATCTATCAAGTCAACAATGATTACCAAACAAAGGATGACACACTGATTTTATATAAGAGACTGGTAGATGATCTAAGAAAATACTTCATAGAAATCAAATTTGAGCAGATACCAAGATCAAAGAACAAAGCAGCAGATGCCATGGCCACAATAGCATCTCTTCTACAAATGCCTGAAACGCAAGATCGTTATCGATTTATTGTGGAACAAGTGTCAAATCCTGCATACGCAAATCCCAAATCCCAAACCATAAGCCTTTTGGATAGTGCCCAATCTTCCATTTATGGAGACATTTATACTTATCTGAAAGATAATATCTTACCACCAGATCTTTCTCGCAACCAAAAGCGCAACTTCATACGCCAATCCGCCAAACATACCATTATTGCCGACACCCTTTACCGTCGAGGCCTAGATGGTACGCTTCTGCATTGTTTAGAACATAACGAATCTGCTTCTGCTTTACATGAGGTCCATGAAGGAATTTGTGGTACACATTCAAGCAGATTATCTTTAGCCAAAAAACTCCTTCGTTTGGGGTATTACTAGCCACACATGGAGCAAGAATCTTACCAGTTTGTTAAGAGATGCCAGAAATGTCAAATTCATGGCAACCTTATACATGCACCAGCACAGGAGCTCCATCCATTTGCAACTACATGGCCTTTCTGTCAGTGGGGATTGGACTTGGTAGGGAAAATAAACCCATCTTCATCTAATGGACACAAGTTCATTATCACAACAATGAAATATTTCACAAAATGGGTGGAGGTGGTTCCCTTAACCACAATCACTAGGAAGCAAATATCATCTTTCATACTTAATTATCTCATCTGTAGATATGGGATACCCCAGTCAATCATTACAGATAATGGCAGGCCTTTTAAGAATCAAGACATCCAAGAGGTATGTGAGAAGTTCCACATTCAACATCGCTTTTCAACTCCATATTACCCTCAAGGTAATGGACAAGCTGAAGCTTCAAACAAAACAATCCTCAAGATTCTCAAGAAGACTGTAAATGAGGTAGGGCATGATTGGCACGTTCAGCTTAACCCTACTCTTTGGGCTTACAGGACTAGCATCAGAACACCAATAGGAGCTACACCATATGCTCTCGTTTATGGATCAGAAGCAATATTACCTATCGAGGTAGAAATTCCATCCCTTCGAGTTTCACTAAAGGGACTCATTTCAAATGAAGATTATAGGATCTATAGACTTCAAGAATTAGAACTACTTGATGAACGACGACAACAAGTTGTCAATCATTTGACAGCCTATCAACAAAGAATGTCTCAGAACTATAATCATAGGGTTAAGCCTAGAGTCTTCCAAATCGGAGACTTGGTCCTACGAGAAAACCCTAGAAATCAAGCAGACAGAGAAAAGAAGGGAAAGTTTGAATCTAACTGGATAGGACCTTATGTCATCATATCATCCTATGGATCAGGAGCATACAGGTTGTCTACACCAGAAGGAGACATAATGGAGGAGCCCATGAACAGTATTCATCTCAGGCGATTCTACACTTGAGGATGTCTAGTGCACGGTCAATAAATTTGTCTTGATGAAAACCTGGCAAACAGGCATCATGATGACAGAAAAATAATAAAAATACAAAAAAATAAAAATAAAAATACAAAGAAAAAGAAAAAGAAAAAGGACACAATAAAAACAAGTAATGAAAACCTGGCAAATAGGCGCTACTTGTGATTTTCACTAGCTCTTCTATCTATTTAGATGCAATTTTGTCACGATTGTTTCCTTTCATATCATTTCCATCTATCATTTGGGATAATCATTACCACTATCCATGTCATGACAAGGATATCATGTTTTACCCTGGCTTGGGGGCAACATCCTAGTGTTATTTACAATGGACTTTCAGCTTAAATGGAAAGCCAGTCAAACATGACAACACCAAGTGATGATACTATCAAAAATCCAAAAACATCAGAAAATCAAGAATCCAAAAAACATCAGAAAATCGAAAATCCAAAAACATCAGAAAATCAAGAATCCAAAAAACATCAGAAAATCAAGAATCCAAAAAACATCAGAAAATCGAAAATCCAAAAACATCAGAAAATCAAAAAAATCCAAAAACATCAGAAAATCAAAAATCCAAAAACATCAAAAATCAAAAATCCAAAAACATTCATAAAATCGAAAACACAAAAATAGAGTCTACATCAGTCAAAAGTGGAGTCTGTGTCATCGAATTACGTGGTCTCTGTGTGTATAACGTAGGCAAGACTAATCTTTGATCAGTCCCCGAGACCCCTAGGATAGGTCTTTAGGTTACATCATTTGGTCAAACGTCTGGGAATATCATGCAAACATCAACACACACATTTCAACATCGATGATCTAATCTGAATAATGATTTGAAAATACACTAAGTAGAATTTGAATTGTTGTACTTTTATTTTATCATTTTGTTTATCATTTCTTTGGAGCTACTCAATGATGTATTGAACTAGAGAAGCAAGGAAGGAGAATGATACCTTTTCTTTGTTTGCTGTTTGTGAGTTAGTCATTATTATTTTGTGAATTGTCGCAAGTGCTCTACCAAGTATCATGGATGACATTCCGATTCACTTTAAGAAAATGATTAATTCTTGTCTGTTTACGCAAGAAATGCTCAGGTCATCATTGGTCTATCTCATACCTTGATGCTTGTGTTAGCTTGCAATATCAAATATCATGAAAGAAATACTCAGGTCATCATTGGTCTATCTCATATCATTGATGCTTGTATTCGCTTTCAACATTTTAAAAGCTCAGTGATGATACAAAGCAAAATAAGAAGATTATTGAAATGACACTTAGGTTTGCATTGATAAAATAGGTTTACATGGTAAAAATAGATCACATTCATAATAATACACCTGCAGAGTATTGGTTGCACAAATTCCAAAGATTCATTTGCAAATAATGTTATCTTTTTCTTATTATAGATTGAGTATGCTTGACACATGCGATTTTCATAATGACATGCATATAGAATCATTTCTTCATCTCATCCTAAATTTCACAATAAACATCTCATTTCGTGACATCATATACACGCTATGTTACATCATACATTTACATCTCATCACATTGTCATTATCATGTAGTTGTAAAATCATCATTCATTTATATTTTCATCATACATCATTACATTTTCATCATACATTTTCATTACAATTCATCCGTATATCATTTCATTCACATTTCATTTTATATATCATTTCATTACATTTTATCCATTCACATTTCATTTACATCATTCATTACATTTCATTTTATATATCATATATCACATATCATTTTATCTATCACATAACATCTCATTACACACCTCAATCATTTAGATCTCATTCTATATTACATTGCATCCATATATCATTTCATTTACGCCTCATTAATATCTCATTCATACATCATTTACAGTTCATTCGTTTACATTACACCATTCATTTACATTACATTTTCATCCATACATCATTTTTCATCTCATTTTATACATCACACATGGCATCCATACATCATTTCATTTATATATATCATTTCATTCACATTTCATTATATACATCATTTACATTTCATTCGTACATCATTACATTTACATCTCATCATTCATTAACATTTATCATTCATTTCTCAATACATTTACCACTCATCATTCATTACATTTATCATTCATTCACATTTTATTCACATCTATCATTTCATTACATGCATCATTTCATTTACATCTCATTTTATACATCATATATCCAATATCCATACATCATTCATTAACATTACATTTTATTTATCATACATTGCATCTCATTAGGAAAAGAAATACATCATCAATATCATATCACATCATCATTAATGCATCCATACAAGCTAGTAAAATAAATCATCATAAAACATAAAATCTAAAATGCATCCATCACATTTAGAAACATCATAAAATCAATGCATCCATCACATAAATCATGTAGAACATATCATGGATCAATCGAACCGCTGCACATATATATCTCATCTAGTGTCAAGTATACAATGAAGTCTGAAAAGAAAGAAAATAACATCATGTCAAAAATGGATGTATATGTCTCTCAAGGGGTACACAACTGATATCAAGTAGTACTCCCACCAGAAGGAGCAAGTCTCACACCAGTATCAGTACCACCACCAGATGTCCCAGGATCTCTCGGATCTCTCGGAAGAGGTTGTGTCACACCTCTGCTCACTGTCCTCAAACGGGTCCTCTCTGAGCGAGACTGAGCATAACTAACTCTGCTCTGCGGGGCAAAGCTCATGATAACGGCTCCTGTAGAACTCAATCTCGGCACCTGCCCGCATGGCCTCTCGCATGTAGTCTACCACGGAAGTCCCATCTGCCACTCTCTGCAATCTCTCTGCAGTCGCTTGTGTTGTCTCTGCCGTCTGTCTAATGGTATCTCGCTTTGTAGTCAAGGCTGTGATCTGTGCCTGGGAAGTGGTCAACTATGCTCGTACACCTACTAACTGAGCCTATGCCATCACTGCTGCCTGTCTAGCCCCATCTCTCTCACTAATCAGAGAGGTAATCTGAGTCTGAGCAGTGGCTAGCTGTGCCTGCGTCTAAGCCTAGGTCTGTGCTAGTAAGCCATGCACCTGTGCTAGCTATCCCTGTAAGGTCTGAACCTGCACCTATAGACCTGCAACCTCTGATGGATCTGTCGACGAGGAAGCAACAGCTTGCCTCTTATGAGGGGCACTAGAAGATGGCTCTAAAGTACCTGCTCTACTCGGTCTCCCCCCCTCTCCACCATCATCATCACTACTATCATCACTGCTCTCCTCACTGCTCTCACTCTCATCATCACTGCTACTCTCACTGTCATCATCTCTCCCCCGTCTCTGACCAACCTGAACACCCCCTGCTGCTGCTGGTGCTGCTGGTGCTGGTGCTGGTGTTGGTGCTGGTACTGGCTCATCCGGAATAGTGATACATGGAGGAGGGTGTAGAGCCAAGTACTCTCCATACTCACGAGTAACAGGTGCCTCGACAATATCCCGTCGTACATCCCATGCTGATGGCTGTAGAGCACGGTAACCCTCAACAAGTGCCCCATAAGGCAAATTGGGACCCCAATCACTGACATCTATCTATCACCGTCCATAATGCGCCACTCCCATGGCATACACTGCACAATGCCATACTTCCTGTAGACACGACGAAATAGGAATCGCTCCAAGATCCTAGGGCTCTTCCCGATCAAATACATCAAATCGGACAAGAACCCCAACTCAATATCATCATCATCCCATACATCACAGTCCAAATAGGGACGCCAAGTCATTGCCTCTACGTCATCAATAATCCACCTCCAATAATCAAGCTTACCCATCATATGCTGGGTAGGCCTGCCTCTATACCGAAACACATAAGGCCTCGTCGCTGGTCTGGCTAACACTGGCACGGGACATGTAACAGCAATATGCTCCCATGCCCATACCTGAAGAAGGGTAGCTCCCGCCGATAAACTGCTACCGCCGAGATACACGATCCAATGCAAATCATGATATAACTGGGCAAGCATGCACATGCCCCAAGCATATCTTGTCCTATGGGCCACTAGACCCTCTAACACCTGACCCCACCCAAGAGATAGACCCTTTGACCTCTTATCAGGACAAATGAATCCACCAATAAAGCCGGCCAAAACTGAAGGAAGTGGTGCATATGAATCGTGCATCTCAACCCATGGAATCCACTCTCCCGCAATTTGCGGATCCTGAAAGACTCTCCGCATAGCCTCTACCCCACCAACCTCCTCTGAATCATGCACTACAATCTCACCAACAAAAGGAATGTGAAGAATACACCATACATCCTCTGGCGTCACAGTCATCTCGGCAGTAGGTAAGTGAAAGGTGTTGTGGTCACTATGCCACCACTCTGCTAAAGCTGTCAACAGACCCCTATTAAGTCTAATATGGGGCATATCCAATAATGTCGCTAAGCCACAATCAGTAATATGCTGTCTCTCGTCTGGCGTAAGTCGTGGTATCATATCAAAGGGCTAGGGGAACTGCTCTCGCACCTGGATAACATCTAAATGCTCCTGTTATCATACAAACAAAACATTTTAATCAAAATATCAAACATCAAGAGATCATCAAATTTTCAAAAATTGTGCTTTATCTATCAAAATATCAATCTATCAAGGAACCCTCATCTATCAATCGGGTTCAATCCTTCGGAAAATTTAATTATTCCTCGCCTATCATGAGGGTAATTATTATCAATTAATAGATCTCGCTCATCATGAGATCGTTTACCATTTATTTAGTCAACATCAAACTAAACTAGATGGAATCACCAACAAATCGACGAAAATCAAAATGCACAATGTTTCATCAATCTATACCTCCGAGCGATACAAAATCAACCTAAAAACACTAAAATGTCTGGCGCGCTACAAAATCTTATGGACGCGCTACAAAAATAGCCCAACGCGCTAAAAAGACTTGCGCGCTATAAAATCCCACTTACGCGCTACAAAAATGACCTGACGTGCTAAAACTTCTCACGCGCTACAAAACTGACCAGACGTGCTACAAAACTTAATTTCCGTGCTACAACAGGTCAGCGATGTGCTACACCGCGTCTGCTGCACGCTAAAAAAATAAAAACGTGCAAAAATACATCAAAATTACGGGCGTGAATTACAAGGAAGGTTTGGCGTACATACCGGAGGTCCATAGTCGGTCGGACGCTGGTGACGTCGCACACGCTCAAGTCGGTGGGTGTGGTAAGGGATCGGCATCCTGAAGCTCTGATAAACTAAGGGTCACTATCACAAGATTGTCAAAGTCAAATGCACAAATGACTTTTGAAATTGACCTTTTGAGCTTTTATAGGTTATTTTTGGAGGGTTTTTATAGCATTTATTTATTTTTCCTTCTAAGGAATTAATTCTTATCTATCACAGGGACATTTTTGACAATTTTGTTGAGAGATAAATTTTTTTTCTTCACCAATTCATCATCAAATCATCATAAAAATCCAAAATTCATCAATTTATCTCCCGAGGGGGCATATATCGCTATCATTTCAAAATTCAACATCTGGGGCAAATCAGGGGCATATTTTAAAACTTTTTCAACAATACTGGCAGCTCAGGCAAAATCATTCTTTGAAGCAATGTGTAAACCCATCACTTCAAAGAGGGGCAAAATGTAGACACCTAAAAATGGTCTGGAGAATCTAATTAATTGAATATGACTTATTTGATTAATTAATCTTAAATTCTTCTACTTAGTAAATAAATAGAAATATTTATTTATATTAAGTTCATTTATTTATTCTTCTATCTTTTCTCCTAATTAAATAAACAAAATTAAAAACTTTGTTTTACTTAATTATTATCATTTTCATTATATCATTTCTCTCTTAATTAAATAAACAAAATTAAAAACCTTGTTTTATTTAATTATTATCATTATTACTTCTTTTACACTTCTATCATAAATTAAATACACAAATTAAATAATTTGTGTTATTTAATTACCTCATCACATTTCTTCTTAATTAAATAAAGATATTCTAAAATATTTTATTTAATTATTATTTTCCTTTTGTTTTAATTTAATAAACAAACTCTATAGTTTAATTTATTAAATTATTTATTCCTCTTTTGCTAAAATTAAATAAATAAAAAATATTTAATTTTATGCATAAATCATTTACACTATTCACTCACCAATAAAATTAGATTTTTTAAAATCTAATTAATGCAACTTCCATTCACGGGAAGAGCTTTGGGGACAAACTTGCAGGAAGTCCTCTCAATCTTCTTCCATCAATCCTCCCTCTCTTCTTGCCTGGTGTTTTCATGGGGAGAAACCATTCTCCATGATCAGCTCCATCTTCTCATCCCATACCTTTGAATTCTCCAGATGGAATCATAGCCCCTCATCCCGTATTCCTGTGCAATTGTGTTGCCGTGAAAGCTATAAATACAGCTCTTGGGCTACAGGAAATGGATCCTAACTTGTGCAATTTTACTCTGCAGGTTTTCCAGACATTCAAGCATTCAAGCAATCCAGTTTTAGGATCAATCTATCAAGCATCTATCAAGCTTTCTTTAGTATTTCATAGTTTACAATCATGGCTGTTTATAGTAGTTTATTTCTCATGAATTTTACTGTAGTATCATCTTAGTTGCATTATAGAATCATAATAGCTTAATTCTCATTCTCTAAGTGTCATTTCAATAGCTTAATTAGCTTACAAATCTGAGAGCTAAGTAGATTAGAGAAATCTTTAGAGTTAGAGAGCAATAGGATAGATTTCTGTAGATTTGTAGTTTAAATTAGTTTAAATTTCTTAATCTTAGATGCAATGTCCTATTTAGAGGTGTAGATGCATGTTTAACTTGTTTTCCCCATTCTACCGCTTACAACAAGTAATTTGAACCTAGCAGGGTCAATGGTGGTAAGTTGGGTGACTCCATTAGGAAAGACCCCAACAATCTCATAGGGTCCTAGCCATCTCGTTTGTAATTCTCTTGCATTGTCCTGGTATCTAGAAACATAGAGAAAGGCCCAATCTCCTGGTTTGAACTTCTTTTCTTTGATAAATTTGTCATGCCACCTGATCCTATGGTTTCGCACTACTTTAGTATGTTGTAGGGTTGCTCTCCTTATTTCATCCAAAGCATTTAGCTGCATGATTCTTTCTCTTTGTGCTTCATAAATGTCCACCCCTAAATCCACTACAGTCCATAAAGTTTTGTGTTCAAATTCGACTGGAATCATGGTAGTCTTTCCATACAACAACTCAAATGGGGTGAAGCCTATAGTTGTTTTCCATGTTGTCCTATAGGCCCAAATAGCTTCAGGTAATCTGTTCGTCTAATCTTTCCTATGAATAGCCACCATTTTGGTCAGAATAGCTTCAATTTCTTAGTTTGTCACCTCAACTTGGCCATTAGCCTAGGGGTGATAAGGAGTATATTTTTTGTGCCTGATGTTATATTTATTCACCAGTGCTACAACAAGGGTTGATGTGAATTATGGCCCTTGATCAATCACTATTTCTCTTTGAACTCCATATCTTGTGAAAATATCCTCATAAAGAAACTCTACAACTTTGTTATCTTTTGCATGCTTCATGGCCTTGATTTCTACCCATTTTATTGCATAATCAATGCATACCAATATATAAGACTTACCATTTTATGGAGGGTCAATTGGTCCTAAAAAATCTAATCCCCATTTGTCAAAAGGAGTGATCATTATTTGAGGGCACAGTGGCATCTCATTAAATTTAGTTGGTCTTCCCATCCTTTGACATCTATCACATTTTTTGGTATACCTTCCTGCATCTCTATGGCGTGTTGACCAGTAGTACCCTGTGTTCAAGATCTTCATTGTTGTCCTTTTGGCCACAAATTTTCCTCCACATGGCTCATTATGACATGCATGCAAAATTTCATAAGTCTCATCTTCTCTCACACATATTCTCATGACATGGTTAGGTCCAGTGTAAAAATAACATCCAACAATCCAAGAGAAAGGAAAATATTTTTCAATGAGTTCCCTTTTCTCTTTTGGGGAGAAGTGAGAAGGAACTTGTTGATGTTTTTTTTATGCACTTTTCAACACAGGTAGTGCGTAGGTGCACTACCTCTCTTGAAAAACAATCTTCCACAATCAGATTGTAGAACACTATCCCAAAGTCTCTAATGTCAGGTCTTGACAGTGCTTGGAATATCTTAGTTGTCTGATGTGATTTGCTGGAATCACAAGGCGGTCTTACGGATGAGTTACAAAGAATGGAAGTTCAGTTTGCAAATGTAGTTTCAAACTATTGGAAGTGAATGAACAATGGTTATCCACTCAAAATAGCAAACTGAAACTCATCAAGTTCATCTGATTTAGCTTCATGGTGATGCTTTGGATCCTAATCTAACCAAAGATTAAAAGAAACAGCAAAAAGAGAAGGGTTAAGAAAGCTATTCTAATCCTAAGCTACAAATGAACAATAATAATGGTGGCTGCTAAAGTAGACAGGCTTCCTAAACTGAGTTTTTGCTTGACCAAGAAAATCCTATAGCTACACAAAACTAGTGCAATCTCCTAAGGTCTGCTAATTTTCAAATTGCACATGCATATCATGCACATGCAATTGAACTAAGTTGCAACAATGAAGTAATGAGCTCAGACTTGCTTTGCAAAGTGAGTCATCATCAATGAACCACAAAAGGCATGAGCTAGAAATCCATCAAATACTGAAACAACAATCACCATCACCACTTCTATTCAAAAAACTAACACCTAAACTAATAGGGAAGTTGAACCATGCATACATAAAGAGAAAAATCAAAAGGAACACCCATAAATCATGCAATGTTGCTTTCTATTACTGCAGAATGTCTTTACATCAGTTCTCCAACCCCTACAAATGAGGGGAAAGCCCCTATTTATAGTTTTCCAAAGCTCAAATGAATGGCTAGGATCAATTTGCAATGAATGGTCCAGATTTGATTACATTAGGGTTTCACCTACCCCTCATTATCCAGCAATTTTAAAATACATTCCTTGTCTTTTCTCTATTTTGTCATCTAGTGCCAGGTGCTGTAGCAAATTTGTCTTGTAGCTGATTTCCCTTTTTACTATAGCAGAGACTATTTGAAGGCTGCCCTCCATCTGGTGGACTTGCAACATTTTTGATTGGATCAAACAGGTCGGTCGATGACTTGTATCAATGGATTGGTGGCCCCTGATTCGGGCGGAAAGCTCCTTAGAAATCATCATCATCTGGAAAAAGGTAGGACAACTCCCTCAATGGGCCTCTTCGATAGACCTACGGAAGGCTTCTTGACTCCTGCAAACATGAAGTGTCGTAAGTGCATTTATACATGAGTTAAGGAAAATGTCAGACAAACCTACAAATTTCGTGCTAGATCTATCCATGCATCATCAAAAGATCTTGATATTCATATTTGGAGCTCATTTGGGCCATAAATGTTAATGCGTGCTTCAAGGGTGCGAGCACTAGAGGGCGGAAAGACGGCGGAAGAAAGCCAGAAGGCAGACAACAAACGGAAGCCAAAATAGCCGGGAAGGAGGCGGGCTCCCGGATGTTCAAAATAGCCAGGAAGGAGGCAGACTCTTGGATGTTCAAAACAGCCAGGAAGAAGGGAGGCTCCTGGATGTTCAAAACAGCCAAGGAGGGACGAACTCCCAGAAACGGCCACGGAGGACCTGGGTTCTGGAGGCCGGAAGGGAGGTGCCGTCGGATGTTCCAAAATGGCCATGGAGAGCCGAAATCCCATAAACGGCCATGGAGGGGCCGGGCTCCAGAGGCCGGGAAGGACGTGGCCACCAGATGTTCCAAATGGCCATGGAGAGGTGGAGTCCTGGAAATGGCCACAGAGGGGCCGGGCTCTGGAGGCCGGAAGGGACGTGGCCGCTGGATGTTCCAAAATGGCCACAGAGGGGCCAGGCTCCGGAGGCCGGGTCGCCCTAGGCCAATGGATGTTCCAAATAGCAAAAGGGGGATGAAGCTCAAAAACCACCAAAACTTAACTGAATGTTGACGAAACTTTGGCAGTTTATTTACGCACTTCAAACACATCCCAGATCCAAAAAAAATTTCCCCCAAAGTCAAAATTGTGGAAATGGGAGCGACAGGGGTCCACGAATGTTTCCAAACAGCCAAGGAGGAAGGGAATTCTAGAAGCAAAGTTCTGAAACCATCAAAACTTAACGAAATGTTGACGAAACCTTGGCAATTCATTTACGCACTTCAAACACATCTCGAATTCAAAAAAGGTTGCCCCCAAAGTCAAAATTGAGGAAACGGGAGCGACGGGGGTCCACGGATGTTTCCAAATAGTCGAGGAAGGGAATTCTAGAGGGAAAGTTCTTAAACCATCAAAATTTAACGGAATGTTGATGAAACCTTGGCAGTTCATTTATGCACTTCAAATACATCCCCGATCCAAAAAAAGTTGCCCCCAAAGTCAAAATTGAGGAAATGGGAGCAACGAGGGCCTGTGGATGTTTCCAAAACAACAAAAACAAGACAAAAGGCAAAAAAGGGGATGATGGAGCTCATTTCTCCATGCATTTGAATACCCCAAGTAGGTGAATTTTGGTAGGGGATTTGATCGTTTGAAGGCACATGACCAATTTGGACTTGGAAATGGGGCACACAAAACAAGACAGGAGCAAAGTAGCTTGTCGGGAGCGAAAAAAAGGGGTTCCCTGCCTACGGTGGGGCGTGTATGCAAAACATGCACAACAAATGGCGACTTGTTGGGGAAATGCTCAAGAGCATTTTGATGACAAATTGGAATCATGAACCCAGAATCTCTGGTTCCGACCTTCACGCTATGGCAAACAAACTAGATGCCCAACCAAAGGATCAAAACCATTAGCCAACCCAACCTTCAGTATGCTAAAAATATAAGTGTATGCAATTGCATTAATTCCCATCTTTCAGTTGCTACAAGAACCCAAGCTCTGTCAAGTTAAGCTACATAGTTTATTCTAACTCCAAAAGCATCTGAGACATTGCCTCGTTGCCAGTCAAGCATCCATAGCCTTGACGAGGTTGTCACTCTGATTCTCCCGAACATTGCTCTACTACTAGCTGGGCGTCCATAGCCTTGGTAGAGTTGCTCGAATACCCCTGAAAAGTTGAATTTTCTCTTTCTTTTAATTTTTAATGTTTTCTTTCTTTCTTTCTTTTCTCTTTTCGGCTCTTTTATTTCAACTCGCAAGCATTGAAGATCATATTCAGGGCTGAGAATCACAGATGCGCTAGAGCAGAATTTTAGATTTTTCACTTAACTAGACTTCACAAAAGGCTCTATAGCAATTGTCGAATTCTTAAGATGTGTAAGAGCTGTAAGATTTCAGAATATGTTAGAGTCAGACTAAACCAACAACTTATCCTCTTTGAATCAAACACCCAGATCACTTGACACTAACAAAAGACCTTCACCATCCACTCTGAAGACTTGATTAGAGTTTGACAAAAAAATGCATAGAACAACCCCAGGCGATAAGTATGGTTGTTATGCGCACAGATGTGCCCAGCTAAAAATAGAGGGACCCCAAGCAAAGCGAAAGCAAACAAAAGCAAACAACCTACACAAACCAACTAACCTAAGGAAAGCAGGAAAGTAGAGTATTTATAGGAAACCTATACTACTCAAAAACGAGCTATGTACAAAGATATTTACAAATCACTATGTTCAGGCAAGGCGAGCTGATATTAACGTTCATTGGATTTTGAAAAGCATGCACAAGCAAACGGGCAATCGTTATCGTTCTTAACCATGCAAATTTATCTTTATATTCTGAAAAAAGAAATTCACCATTGCAGTACTCAAGTTCTATCACGTCATCACAAAAAATCAGCAATTGAGGAGGCTCGTTGAACCCATGGTTAATTCATAAACATGTTTGTTTTCCCTCATTCCCATAATCAAAATAATAAGTGTAGTTATGAGAAATAATAGGGGCAAGGAAGGATAAAACCTGGATGTCATCACCCGGAGGTGGCAGCGTTGGATAGTCGAGAGCAAGCACAACATCCTTGGTCATTGCATTGGCAGCCTCGGGTGGGCACGATGGAGGGTGCATCACTTTGGATAGTAAGCATGCATAAGGCTAGGAGGACGGGGCAGCAAACAACTCTTTCAATCTACCAATGGGACCCACAACCTCCACTGGTTGTTCCTCGAGGAAGTACACCTCATCTGCGTGGGTTTCCATTGCCAAAACCTCTTCTTGATTGTTGTCTTCAAGGGGCAACATGTTGTCCCATCTCCTTTCCCAGGTGTCAGCCTTATTTTCATGATGTTCAGTGTCATGGGACGATGACATATGCAAATCTATCCTATTGGATCCATCTGAATACGAAGGAGGATCAACAACGATCATGGCAGAAGGACTCCAAGTTGCATCTTGTAGTCGGTCGAGTGCATCTCTGTTAGCAACTATCTCAGGACCTCTGCCTTTGTCTTCTTCTTTTTTTTGCTCACGTTCAGCCCCTCTCTCAATCTAAAAACTCTAGTGCATCACTATTCGGGGGCTCAAGGAGTATGTATTCATCGTTGTCATCTTCTGAGATGTGCTCTTCCTCGGCATGAGCATACCTCCGTAGTGCAGCTCCCAATGGAAAAAAGTCGTCAATCGATGGCACCTCATCAAGGGGACCAAATTCTACTACACAATTTCCCTCCAAAGACTTGCTAAAATGCCCATCGTCCATGGTACACAACTACTCTTCAAGAGGAAGAACTTATCAGTGACTGGTGGACAACATTCCCACTTGATCTACTTCATCACTCAGAAGTCCGAGCCTATATTGTTGTCCTTCTATTGCTGCCCCAACATCCTGTTGAGGTCCACGTTTAGCCGAGTTATCACTTGGCTCTGGCTCTTGGTCTTCTACTTCAATCCAAGCAGCAAGTAGAGGAGGTCGGGCACTTGGCTGCCTTGCTTTTCCTCTAACTTGTTTCATTGCTTCTTGGCATAGTTCACATACGAACTCCGAGTGTGATGAATCATGAAGTCTGCACCAATTTGGCAATAGTAGCACTTCCAAATCGACTTGGTATTTCAGCTCTGACCAATCCTTTGCTAATTTGGAGACTAGTTGGTAATATCTATCCATGATCGGGTCCTCCTCATCACTTGAAAAAGAAGCATGATGGTAGACAGCCGTAGTGAGTGGTTGCTCCCACTCCTCCAAATCTGCATTTTTTAGATTCTTGATCACTGTCATTATAGATGGAGAGGTCTTCCAATCTAATTTTTTTTATGCTTTCACCATCTCCTTCTGCTGCCCCAAGGCTTTTAGCCTCCTCTTCTTCTTGATCTTCAGCATCTTCATTGGCTGTCCCAGCATGCACGGCTGTAGACTTCATTGGTTCATCGTCACCTACCAATTACTCTTCTTCTAGAGTGGAGGACTACCCTTGATTGGTGGAGGGAAGGCCTTCTAAATTAATTTCAATCAGATTTTCTCCAAGGCACCTTGCTGTCCTAGTGAAATCTATCTCTTCCTCATCATTTTCAACTTCGATGTTTGCTGCTCCAACATCAACTTGTATCAAATTTCTTGGTTCATCTTCAATGTGCTGTCCTCCTGATGTTGACAGCTTCATTAGGAGTTGGCTGCTCCAACTTGTTCGAACAACCCTTGGCTTGAGCAATGATGTTGTCACATGATGGACACATAAATTCTGAATGTGGTACATTATGAAATCTACACCAACTTGCCATTAGTACTTCCTCCAATATTGGTCCATCCTTGCTGCTCAAATTTTCTTGGATCAGCTCCTTGAATGCCTTGGCTGCCATGGTTGTCAACTCTTCCTCTAGGTCTGCAAGGGCTAAAGGTAGATAGATTTCCCAGAAATGGATTTCTCCTTGTAAGACCTTTTCAATTCTGCTCAAAAAAGTTAGACACCCCAATTCGTTGTGCCTATGAGTGCAATGGATCTGACATCTGTTTGCCAATGCAAATTGCTGCAATGGCTTCTTAAGTCTCTTGTTCAAATTTGCATGCAGTTGAGTGATGTCAATTTGTGCATGCTGCTCCATTTTGACTCAACTTCTTTTGCCTTCAAAATTTTCTGATTTTTAGCATTGAAAGAGATCTCCCTATCTCATATTTCTTCTTGAAAGGTCACTTTTCGATTTCCAACTTTCAGCTTTGTAGCCTCAACATGTTATGCCCTCCTTCTAGCATCAGTTCTGTTGATGTGTTTTTTATACACTTTTCAACACAGGCAGTTCGTAGGTGCACTACCTCTCTTGAAAGAAAATCTTCCACAATTAGATTGCAGAACACTATCCCAAGGTCTCTAATGTCAGGTCTTGACAGTACTTGGAATATCTCAGTTGTTTGATGTGATTTGCTGGAATCACAAGGCAGTCTTACGGATGAGTTACAAAGGATTGAAGTTGGGTTTGCAAATGGAGTTTCAAACTGCTGGAAGTGAATGAACAATGGCTGTCCACTCAAAACAGCAAGCTGAAACTCATCAAGTTCATTTGATTTAGCTTCATGGTGATGCTTTGGATCCTAATCTAACCAAAGATTAAAAGAAATAGCAAAAAGAGAAGGGTTAAGAAAGCTATTCTAATCCTAAGCTACGAATGAACAGTAACAATAGTAGCTGCTAAAGTAGACAGGCTTCCTAAACTGATTTTTTGCTTGACCAAGAGAAACCTACAGCTACACAAAACTAGTGCAATCTCTTAAGGTCTGCTGATTTTCAAATTTCCCATGCATATCATGCACATGCAATTGAACTAAGTTGCAACAATGAAGTAATGAGCTCAAACTAGCTTTGCAAAGTGAGTCGTCATCAATGAACCACAAAAAGCATGAGCTGGAAATCTATCAAATACTAAAACAGCAATCACCATCACCACTTCCATTCAAAAAACTAACACCTAAACTAATAGGGAAGTTGAACCATGCATACATAAAGAGCAAACTCAAAAGGAACACCCATAAATCATGCAATGTTATTTTCTATTGCTATAGAATGTCTTTACATCAGTTCTCCAACCCCTGCAAATGAGGGGTAAGCCCCTATTTATAGTTTTCCAAAGCCCAAATGAATGGATAGGATCAATTTGCAATGAATGGTTCAGATTTGATTACATTAGGGTTTCACCTACCCCTCATTGTCCAACAATTTTAAAATACATTCCTTGTCTTTTCTCTATTTTGTCATCTAGTGCCAGGTGCTATAGCAGATTTGTCTTGTAGCTGATTTCCCTTTTTACTGTAGCAGAGACTGTTTGAAGGCTGCCCTCCATCTGGTGGAATTGCAACATTTTTGATTGGATCAAACAAGTCGGTCGATGACTTGTATCAATGGATTGGTGGCCCTTGATTCGAGCAGAAAGCTTCTTATAAATCATCATCATCTAGAAAAAGGTAGGACAACTCCCTCAATCGGCCTCTTCGATAGACCTACGGAAGGCTTCTTGACTCCTGCAAACATGAAGTGTTGTAAGTGCATTTATACATGAATTAAGGAAAATGTCAGACAAACCTACAAATTCCCTGCTAGATCTATCCATGCATCATCAAAAGATCTTGATATTCATATTTGGAGCTCATTTGGGCTATAAACATTAATGCGTGCTTCAAGGGTGTGAGCGCCAGAGGGTGGAAAGATAGCAGAAGAAAGTCAGAAGGAAGACAGTGGACGGAAGCCAAAACAGCCAGGAAGGAGGCGGGCTCCCCGATGTTCAAAACAGCTGGGAAGGAGGCGGGCTCCCGGATGTTCAAAACAGCCGAGAAGAAGGCAGGCTCTTGGATGTTCAAAATAGCTGGGAAGGAGCGAGGCTCCCGAATGTTCAAAACAGCCAGGAAGGAGCGAGGCTCACGGATGTTCAAAATAGCCGGGAAGGAGCGAGGCTCCTGGATGTTAAAAATAGCTAGGAAGAAGGGAGGCTCCCGGATATTCAAAACAGCCAAAGAGGGACGGACTCCCAGAAACAACCACGGAGGACCCGAGTTCTGGAGGCTGGAAGGGAGGTGGCCGCCGGATGTTCCAAAACGGCCACGAAGAGGCAGAATCCCATAAACTTCCACAAAGGGGCTAGGCTCCGAAGGTTGGGAATGAGGTGGCCGCCAGATGTTCCAAACGTTCATGGAGAGGTGGAGTCCCAGAAATGGCCACGGAGGGACCGAGCTCTGGAGGCTGGAAGGGAGGTGGCCGCCAGATGTTCCAAAATGGCCACAGAGAGGCGGAGTCCCAGAAATGACCACAGAGGGGAGGAGTCCCAAAAACGGCCACGGAGGGGTCAGGCTCCGGAGGCTTGGTCGCCCTGGGCCGACAGATGTTCCAAATAGAAAAAGGGGGACGAAGCACTGAAACCACCAAAAATTAACTGAATGTTGATAAAACTTTGGCAGTTCATTTACGCACTTCAAACACATCCCAGATCCAAAAAAAATTTCCCCCAAAGTCAAAATTGTGGAAACGGGAGCAACAGGGGTCCACGGATGTTTTCAAATAGCCAAGGAGAAAGGGAATTCCGGAGGCAAAGTTCTGAAACCATCAAAACTTAACAAAACATTGACGAAACCTTGCTAGTTCATTTACGTACTTCAAACACATCCTGGATTAAAAAAAGGTTTCCCCCAAAGTCAAAATTGAGGAAACGAGAGCGACGAGGGTCCACGGATGTTTCCAAATAGGCAAGGAGGAAGGGAATTCTGGAGGGAAAGTTCTGAAACCATCGAAACTTAACGGAACATTGACGAAACCTTGGCAATTCATTTACACACTTCAAACACATCCCCGATCCAAAAAAGGTTGCCCCCAAAGTCAAAATTGAGGAAACGGGAGCAACGGGGGCCCGTGGATGTTTCCAAAACAGCAAAAACAAGACGAAAGGAAAAAAAGGGGACGGTGGACCTCATTTCTCCATGGATTTGAATACCCCAAGTAGGTGAATTTGGGTAGGGGATTTGATCGTTTGAAGACACATGACCATTTTGGGCTTCAAAATGGGGCATGCAAAACAAGACATGAGCAAAGCAGCCTGTCAGGAGTGAAAAAAAAAGGGGATCCCTGCCTATGGCGGGGCGTGTGTGCAAAACATGCACAACAGAACTCTACCTGTGACCAAGTAGTTTTCTATATCAGCATACTAGTGTATTTTCACACTTAGGGAGAATAGATGCTCACTAGGAAAAGAGTCATCTATGGGTTGGTTGTCTTTTGATGTAGTCATCCTTGAAAGAAAATTTGCAACAACATTAGCTCTTCCTAACTTATCTACAATAGTTATATCAAACTCCTGCATCAATAATAACCATCTTGCCAATCTCCTTGTGATCAAAGGTTTGTTTATGATATATCTAATTTCTACATGATCAGTGTGTACAAATATTTGATAGCTCGTTATGTAATGTCTGAATTTATTCAGTGCATAAAATACAACCAACATTTCCTACTCTATCACAATATAATTAAATTTAGCTCCTTGCAAAGTTTTGCTGACAAAGTATATAGCATTTTCAACAGCTCCCTTTTTTTTTCCCAAGACTACTCCTATGGCATAATCTAATGCATCGGTGTGAATGTGGAAAGGAAGCTCCCAATTGGGTCCCTTAAGTATAGGAGCATTTTTCAAAGCTATCTTCAAAGCAAAAAAATGCCTTGTCACAAACTTCAGTCCACTAAAATTCGACATCCTTAGTGAGAAGGTTATACAATGATGTTGCTACCTTGCCAAAGTCTTTGATAAATCACCTATAATATCCTACATGACCCAAGAAACTTCTAACATCCTTCTATTTTGTAAGTGTAGGTAGATTTGTGATTACCTCTATTTTTGTAGGATCTACTTGAATTCCCTTGTGGGAGATGTAGTGGCCAGGAACTACACCCTCTTGCATCATCATAACACATTTTTCACTATTTAAAGACAAGTTTTGATCCTCAAATATTTGTAAGACCCTTTTTAAATTCTCTAATGCTTGATCAAATTCAACACCATAAGTGGTAAAATCATCCATATAAATCTCCATGCAATCATGAGAAATGTCTGAAAATATACCAATGACTACCCTCTAGAAGGTTGCAGATGCATTGCACAAGCTGAATGGGAGTACCGAGTAGGCATAGGTCCCCTATGGATAGGTGAATGTGGTCTTTTCCTGGTCTTCTAGTGCAATTTGGATCTAGTTGTAGCCATTGAATCCATCTAAAAAAGAGAAGTATTGCTTTCATGCAAGTGTATCTAAGACTTGATCAATGAATGGTAAAGGAAAGTGATCTTTCTTGGTGGCAGCATTAATTTCTCTGTAATCAACACAAACTCACCACTTCCCTCCTTTCTAGGAACAATCACCAATGGAGACACCCTCTAACTATCTGAAATAAGATAGATAAATCCTGCATCTAGCAATTTCTGCAATTCTCCTTTCACAAATTCTCTTAGTGCAGGGTCAATCCGCCTTTGTGGCTATCTTACTAGAGTGCAATATTTTTTTATATAAATTCTATGGGTACAAAGTTTAGGATCCAGTCCCTTCATGTCATGATAATCCCATGCAAATGCATGTTGATGGGATCTTAATAGATTTTCCAACAACAGTTGTTGGGTTTCACTCAATTTCTGATTAACATTCATATATCTTCC
The DNA here is from genome assembly GCA_007258455.2 of Sequoia sempervirens. Classification (NCBI taxonomy): domain Eukaryota; kingdom Viridiplantae; phylum Streptophyta; class Pinopsida; order Cupressales; family Cupressaceae; genus Sequoia; species Sequoia sempervirens. The sequence continues at coordinate 270,982,361 of VDFB02086081.1, read as the reverse complement.
TTTTGATACCTATATTTGTGTAGTTAATTCTACCATGGTTGCTTCATTAACACATGGTACCTTTAGTTCACATGGTAGCAATGTATGGAACACACCTATTACTACAGGAAGTCTATTTGTAGGAACATTGTTTGCAGGAATAGTGGCTACATGAAAAATAGGCAAAAGTGTGTTGAATGAAGTAGAAGATGATGTGTCCCCCACTCCATAATGATTCTAAATGATGTTAACCAACACCTCATCCTCATCTTGGAGCTGCAAGAAAGAGATTCTACCTAGCATCATAAGTTGTACCACAAAATTAACTTCTTCAACCTCTTCACCAACTTGTGGCCATACAAAATCTTCTTCATCATGAGATGGTTAAGCAGTTGGATAAAGAACAAACTTTTTAGTATGCCTTCTAGCTGAAATGGTCATTTTTCCTAACCGACATCCAATGTAGGATTTTTGGTTCACTACTGGATTTGACACCATTTTCCAATGGTCGTTCGTCAGTTGTTCAACAAATCATTGTCGGACAAGCGACGAAATGGAAAAAATATTTTCATCGCTATTTTTTTGTCGAAAGGCCGACGACGAATTAAACATTGAAAGAACGGCGAAGAATCGTCGGTCGTCGGCATCGTGAAATGGCTCAGAATTTCATCGGTATATCGACGAACACTTCATGTATCCACCGATGAAACAAGAGCAGACGTTCATTGCCATTTTGACGAAATGGGCAAGGAGTAGCGTCGAAACAACACCAAGAGTTCATCGAATGTACGACGAAAATAACAAGTAGCATCAGAAGAACACCAGAAGTTTGTCGAAAGTGCGATGAAATGGGAAAGGAGTAAAGTGGAAACTATGCCAAAAGTTCATCAAAATTATGATAAAATGGGCAAGGAGTTATGAAGAAACTTTCGTCGCAGCTATAGAAACTTTGTCAAACCTGTCTGTTGATTCGTTGGTGGTATTCATCAAAGTTGCGACGAAGCATCAATTTAAAAAAATATATATATTCATGGAAATGTACCATTGCAGAGACTGATGAATGATCATACATACAGACTGCATATTGGTTTGATGCTTCAAATGATTCATTTCTTATATTGAAAAGTGCATTACCTTATTGAGCTTCTCTTGGTTTTGAGAATAGTTTAATATTCTCTACTTAACAGGGCCAACCATCTGACGGTGGAAGCTCATTTGGCCCCTCCCCTCCTCCCCTCACATCACTCTCAATTCCCCATACCCAATCATATAACATTAATCATTCATTCATCCATTAATAACATATAACATTCATTCATTAACATATAATATTCAATCTTTCAGTTTTTACATATTATCAAAAATATGGTTGTCATGATATGATTACAATCAATTTTTTTTTTGTTTCTTTTTTAAAGCTAAAGTGGAGTATCATTTTCTAAATCAATATCTATCCCCCCTTTAGTTGTTCTACTCTCTGCTCATGATCTTAATGTATGCCTAGTTGTCTGCTCATGATGTGGACGCCGCTGCAAGGGGGGAATCTGCTGCAATAAGAAAAAAATGTTAAACTGATATGTTTTATTATTATTGTTACAAGTATTTCATTAATTAAAATAAAATTAGAGTGGTTCTCTTTACCTAATGGGTTCACATCATGTTCCTGAACTTTTGTTATAGAATCATGCTCAACATTTTGAACACCCTCTAAATCTTGATCTGCAGTTGAAACACGAAAAGTTACATTAATTAATACACCAATTGAAATTAAATATGTTTAAGAGAACATGAGGGTGGTCCTCTTTACCTGATGGGGCCACATCATGTTCCTGATCTTCTCTAGCCTGATCATGCTCAACACGTTGATCACGCTACATGCTCTAAAGTTGAAACATGAAAGGTTACATTAATTAATACACCACCATAATTAAATATGTTTAAAAGAACTTTAGAGTGGTGGTCCTTTACCTAATGGGGCCACATCATGTTCCTGATCTTCTCTAGCCTGATCATGCTCAACATGTTGATCACGCTCTACATGCTCTAAAGTACTAGGATGCACACCATGACCTTCATCTGCACATTCTGCTCCACCCTCACTAGGCTGCATTCCAATGTCATGTGCAGTATTATCATTGCTTGAATATTTAAAACAAATAGGCATGTAATTACTTTATGGTGGAAATTAATATTGAATAGATTGCACAAGTATTCAATTTTAAATAAACTTTACTGAGTTTATTTACCTGTGTGCTAGATGCAATGGAAGATTGTGTTTTCCTAGTCAAGACTCTTAAGCGTTTAGCCACGACTCGATAGCCTTGCTAGAAGGAAAACTTCAGGTCCTCTTCTGTGGGAACTCTGTTGAATTCAGAGCCCTACATTTTTGTATAAGATCATGAATTTTAATTTTATGGTGTGATAAAACCAAAATTATTTTCAATTTATTATAATTTGGATGCAATATTTCATTTATTGATACTTACAATTCGTGCGGCTAATTTCATATAACCACCAGATCCAAATTTGTGTTGCCTGTTCTTTTCTAATCTTGCCTTTGTTGCCTTCAATGTGTTGGGCAGCCTATGAAAAGTTTGAAATACGTTAGATTATGTAAAAAGAAAGAGTAATCAGTATATAATTACATTGTTGATAGTATCACACATAGCATACTACTTTTAAAAAAAAAATTAATGGCATTTCCATAGCATACAGACATTGAGAGCATATAAAATACAGATTTCAATCCATGAATTATAGAAAATAGGATTTTTGTTGGCCATATTCATATCGCTGATTACATTGCACAAACATACAACCATACAACACGATGGTGACAGCCATTAAGTGCTACCACATTTTTCATACATGTCTACTAAAGCATTTTATCAAACAAATACACTACCTTTGCTGCTATGGCTAAAGCCTAAAATAGTGCTTTCAAACAAGCAATGGATGCTTGGAAAAAAAAATGTATCAAAACATAATAGTAAGCAATATTATTAGACAAGGCAAGGAATTGTTTAAAATGCTCCTCATTGAATGTGGCTCTTTACAGGAGGAATGCCATGACAATCCATAGCAATTTGCTTGTCATGGCATTCAAGAAGTGGCATTCCATCACCATGACAACATTTTTTGAGATATTTCACGTCAAATAGTTCACTACCTTTTCTATGCTACCACATTTTTCATACATGTCTACCAAAGCATTTTATCAAATAGTTCAATGCCTTCATGCTATGGCTAAAAAGTAAAAACCTCAAACAGGTGCTTTCGAACAAGCTATGGATGCTTGGAAAAAGTCTACCAAAGCATATAATGGTAAGCAATAACATAGACAAGGCAGTGAATTGTTTGAAAAAATTCCTAAAAGAAATGCAGTCTCACGGTGATGGAATGCCATGAAAATCCATAGCAATTTGCTTGTCATGGCATTGGTCATGGCATTCCATCACCATGAGACTACATTTTTTTCAAGTAGTTCACTGCCTTGTCTATGCTACTGCATTTTTCATACATGTCTACCAAAGCATATTATCAAATAGTTCATTGCCTTGCTGCTATGGCTAAAAGCCTAAAACAAGTGGTTTCAAACAAGCTATGGATTCTTGGAAAAAATATATCAAAGCATAATAGTAAGCAACAAGCCATGGTCTCATGGTTTTTTTTGTGTGAAAATCAGCTCAATTTTATTCACGTTTTTTTGCAGATTTTAAACAACTTTTTTTGGCGATTTTGCAGTTTGAAATGGAAAAAAATTATTGACCAAAAAGTCAATGATTTTTTCAAAAAATCAGGGGAAAAATCATCCAGCCTGTAGTTTTTTTAAAAATCATGATTAATCGGGATTTTTTGTAGATTTATGCTTCTATATCACATACCTTCCTTGGCCCAGTGGTGTCTTTCCTTTTTTTCTTTTTAGCCTTCTCCTTTCCATGGGACACCAAGTCCTTCCACTCCCTCTCGGAATCATGGGGGATGCTTTCGTACTTTTGTTCTTCTCTAAATGTGACCTATATTGGTCCCTCGCATACTTTAGTAGGTACCGGCTTTCCTAAGGACCTTGGTTCAATTGAATATTTTATCCAGCGAACAACACAACTAAATGGTTAATGAGCTCATATTTAAATCTTCATTTTGAGATTCTACCGTAATATGCGTATGGTGGGCCGAAGAGCCAATGCCAATATCACTTAGGCGTTTATAAAAACATCATTTCCTACAAAATGATCATGGGATCAATAATTTCAAAAGGCGATCAATAAGTAAATTTCAATTGGATTATATAGAATAATAATTAAAACATTTTAAAGTACCTGGGACCTTCTCTATCTTTATGGGAATGAAATCCTTGGTCACCACAAGTGTGACTAACAATGTTCCCGTACTAGTAATATGGGAAGATCCAGGAAATGCTGCTACAACATCACCAGTACTAGTGGCCTCTGCATCCCTAGGTACATGTCCTGACGCATGTTCTGGTATGTGTTCACTTCCAGAGGGTGCATTAATGGATGCCTGCATGGTATGTGTTTCCGACATTTCAGACGACAATATAGGTATGGATGATGGGGTAAGATAATGTGATGTATGCGTAGGAAGATCAGGATGGACACTTGTACCAACCCTTACTCCTCGGGAAGCACTTGCAGTACCCTGATCATGACCAGGAACATCATGAGGAGGAAAATAACCCTGTAAAAACAACACATATTTTAGTTCATGACATAAAAGAGTACAAAATATAAAACCATGAATGAACTTATGTTATAATTAAAGACCTCGTGACAACTTACTTGCAAGTTTTGTAATCTCACTGTCAATACTTTAACCCTCTCTCTTATCTCATTTGTTTGAGGCATTTTGAACATCAACTTAGTCATTTCTTCATTGCATTTTTTCATGAGCTTATTTATCGTATCAAAAGGGTTTGCTGAATAAGCCATGTCATCATCACAAAATATTGACTGCACCTCACTATGGATGGTCTCCTCTATTGCTAGTGCCTTTTCCCTATCAGCCAACTACAACAAGAATATTAAAAACATTATTGAAATTAACCCAAAAAACTTATGAAAAAAACATAATAATAAAACATTTTGCTCGTATCCAATTTGTACAATTACAATGAGGTAAACCTGTCGGGTAGAAGTGCCTGAAGATACATCGCGATTTGTGCTATGGGCTAGAGCCTTCTTTGTACGATCAATGTCCCCCTGTGACATAAATTAAATATAAAAAAACATTACCAAAATGAAACCAATAGACTTATGAAGAAAAACATAAGAATAAAATGGTATATTGGAGTCATTAATTGGAGGTTGGGTAAAATGGTACATAGTACATACCACCCCCAGAGTAACTGTGTTTGTAACTAAGTGATTCAAATTGTAATCGATTAGCAACTCTTCCCCTGCAGTTATTGATTTTATCGCACATATGAATACACAGTTTCCCTCGCGTGCCTCGAATATGCAATTGGGTTGCTTATTTGTTGACCCAGGTTGTGTACTATTTATAAACCCTGCAATATTCCCTGATGCTTTTTGCCTTCCATCAATGTACATAGCCACTCCTTTATTTTGATCCTTATCTTTTAGTTGTATATAATTTGCTGATAGTGCATACCTACACATACTTCGTGTATATCAAACCAGTTGCATCCAATTTTTTTAACTGTAACAGGGTCCAACATACTCCATCAATACAGTAACTTTGTTGTAACAGACCTTTATGCCGTCCATGCAAAATAGGTCCAAACCATGTAATGAAAATGGTGCTATGCTATATATCCTCTCGTTGACACAAAAATAGGTGTTTATTGGAGGAAGTTCCTTGGGTACCCATTGTTTCTGTAGATGTTTGTACCTCAAGGGCACCTCGATGTTGCCTATGCTCTCATCATCATAAGAACATGACCACCCCTCCAGCAAGAAAAAATTCCATGTGTTTACAGAATTTTCTTCTAATCTTTTGACCTCTAGTTGATCTCCCTCTTTTAGACATACTACATGTCTCGGTTTCCTCTTCTCTTCTTGAATTTCCCTCGCTCGAGGAAGACAGATCTGACAAATACCTATTTGGTGGTACCTGCACTCATAAGGATGTTGGATAAAGTTCTTTCATGGTGATGTGATCCTAAGGTGACATTATGATTAATCTATCATTTCATCGCTAGAATTTCACAGGTTATAAGGTAATCAAGTCTTGATAGATTGCAAGCTATTGTTACTACTGTCTAAATGTGTCCATCACAAATCAAATCTACTTAACATTTTAACTCCCAAACTTTGTAACAAGTGTTAAATGTGACTATGGTCCACCAGCTACACAACCAAGGCCTCAAATATATTCTCTAATTGTAATCAAAGGACTTTTTCTCTTCATTCAAGTAAATAAACTTGAAGGGAAACACTACCAAGTGGTTTATTGGACACCTACATGACTAAAAATAGCAGCAAATTTGCATTTAATTTTCATATGTCTAAGTGGTTAACGGGGAGGGAGTGTGTACTAGGTCTGGTTAAGTCATCATAAGTTTATGCTTTGGCAATAAATTTTTTTTAAGTCATATTAAATCTTCCTATGTCTAATTGCTAGGATATTTTTGGTATGTTTTAATGTAGGATGATTGATGAAAGATCCAAAATACTAGCCTTTCTCCATGGTATCCAGGTACACATAGCAGCGGTCTTCTCTTATACAATTGGACATGATAAAAAGAACTTAGCTAGGAATTATTCATTTAACCTAAGGTTTTCTCATAATGCCATCATTGGAAAAGTATGATCAAATTCTTCTATTATGAAGAATTGGTCTATGTGCCTCTAGTAATCACTATAAATGTTTGTAAGGATAAAATGACTAATTGCATCGGGTAGGAGAGAATCAACTTTGAGTTCTTCAAAGATTATATTCCTCTATTCATAATTTTTAAGGGTTGTGTGTGGAGGAGGTTATCACTACCAAGAAGGGAGGAGACCTTTCCTTGTATTCTTTTATAATTTTCATTATTCTTATTTATTTTACACCTACATTTACAAATACACATACATATGCATTTACTGTTTTCATTTATTTCTCATGTAGTTTAATAGTTTGATCAATTTCATATTATATGTGTTGAAGACTTTAGAATTTCAATTACATTAAATTATGGATATGTTGTATCTATAACACTACAAAACAATATGCTCTTTGCATTTACACTTGCCTTTAGAAATGCACATTTATATACATAGATATAGATTTCCTTAATGATATGTTGCATTTACTATTCTAGGAGAGCATCCAATAATTGCATTTACATTTACATTTAAAAATACATATACATACATATATATGTGTGTGTGTGTGTGTGCGCGTGTATCATTTATATTTAGTGTTCAGAAATAACCCATTAGGTCTTCACATGGATAAAAATTAATAAAATCAGATCTCCCATACATGTTTTGTTGAAACCTAGGCTTGAACCTCTCATTTCACATGCTTTTCTTCACAAAACTATTGAGGACAACACCTATACCTTCTTTATTTCTCATCCTACACCCTATTCATGCATCCTACAATTACAACAGTATCCATGGGGCCTCTTACACAAGCTACAGTAATCACAAAAGTGTAAGAGCCACTTTATATCATGTTTGGACTACAAAACCCTGAAAAACAGGGTAACTCAGATTATGATTTGTTGGTGAGCTGTATGGACAAAAGTATTAGCACCAGCTCATTCTTGGAGTCTTTTGAAAGAGAAGCGAATCAGGTGGCAGTTAAGTACAAACCTTATAGTGTCAAGGTGAATGATGTGATCAATTTTGATTGGCCAACTGATGAATAGTATAAGGCATTCCAATTGGTTGGTGACATGTGTGCTTTTTGGCCCGATGCTTGTTTGCTCCTCCTTTTTCTATAAGAAGGATTTCAAGGCCAGAAGTATGGGTTAGCAAGTTAGATATTTTTGGTTGAGTCTAGATGAAGTTGCAAAGCAAATTGCAAAGTCTGATGGTTTGAGGGAAAATGCAATTTAGGTTTTGAGTCATTCTGTAGTAGGTTTTGAATTCATGGGGATTTGATGTTTATTGACAGTACTAGCATTTGAATTGATATGATTAATTCAAACTCATGTCTCTCCATTGTACAAGCATATCTGAATTTTGAATAAAATGATCAAGGGTTGTTTCATTCATCTCATTGTTGTGGTGTGTATGATTCTTGTTTTAGATTTAATTCAAGGAATTAATTAAAATGTTTGAATGGGATTGTAGGTGGATATGTTTTGTATAAGCTATTTTATTTTTTCTGTCTTATCTTATACCATTTTACGAGAATGGGGGTACCAATGTACAAGAAGATATTTGGAAACTAGACATGAAAATTGAAGGTTAAAGAGAATGGGGGTGCCAAACTTATAGTACTCATTGCCCCTTGGTCATCAATTTTTTGTGAGCGCCCTCAACCTCGTTCTTGGCGCTGGTATTGACCTTGTCTTCATTCCTCCAAACTCTTCCTCGGCACTGATATTGACCTTGTTTTCACTCCTCCAAACTCTTCGTTGGCGCTGGTATTGACCTTGTTATAACTCCAAACTCTTCCTCAGCGCTGGTATTGACCTTGTTTTCACTCCTCCAAACTCTTCCTCGGCGCTGGCATTGACCCTGTTTTCACTACTCCAAACTCTTCCTCGGTGCTGGCATTGACATTTCACTTCTCCAATTTGACGAGCTACAACCTGGTTTCGTTAGCTTTTACAGTATGTTAATTAAGTTCAAAATTTTGGTGCCATTTAGCTAGGTTTTAATATTCTACAATACAGTTAAGTATATATTAGCTATATTTTTTTAATAAATAATATAATTATTCAACTTATTATAATTATATATTATATTCTTTAACAAAATTATTAAATATGTATAAAATCATTATAATTAATAAGTATATTTTTATATAATTAATATAATATATATTTAATATAATAGTAATATATATTAATATGAGAGAGAGAAACTAAATTTTGATTGGTTGTTTCATGTCAACAATCCAAGGATGGCATGTGTCCTTGGGGAGTTAT
>VDFB02086081.1:270944177-270970478 GCA_007258455.2 Sequoia sempervirens | reverse complement strand
TAAGTTTTAATAATTTTTAGTCATTTTAAAGATTTTTATTTTTTTATAAAGTAGGTATATTTAGACTTTTGATGGCTTATGTACAATTATGCACATTCTTTTAAATTTATTATATTTTTGCAATATCATGTTATTCTTGATTAATCACATTATTTGTTTGTCATTTTTATTTGTTTTGTTGAAAAATATTTTATCTTTACTTTTACATCTATGATAATTTCAAAATTATCAAATTTAAAAATTATAAATAAAAACTTATTTTTATTAATCTCTTGAAGTACATAGGTCCTAATCTTTTGTAGATTAATAACTATCTAAATAGCTATTTCTTTCCTTTATTTCTATAAATGTGTCTCATGTCTCTATTGAAATTTATGAGATGTGTATGTAATTCTTAGCACAACATTCTTAGAGATTAGGATTTATTTTCACATTTATCTATTTTCTTATTGTTCCTATTAGTGGCTAATTAAATCTTCATTGAAAACCTAAAAAGAGCTTGGGTCCTTCAATCTCAAAGCTTTCCTAATTTCTTGATGAGAATCATTCACATTGATTCCCAATATTGTGCCCCTTGCATGATACATTTATAAAATGCACTTGGTAATTTAGTATGTGGTTGAAATATTAGAGTAACAACAAATGGTTCTTTTCATTTTTGACACATGATTGGCCATTTTTACTATGTTAAATTTTTATTTTCACTTTTATTTTCATGGTTTTTATGTTGTCAAATTTTCATACCCATTTGACATTAGTAGAAATGACCCAAGAATTTAATAGAATGGACTACTTATATAATAACCTACATTATGGAGCTCAATTCAAAATTCACTCAAATCCACATAAGGAGAGAAAATATATTAGAATTATACGTTTATTCATTCTTATAAGTCATATCTGCATACAATTTAAGATAATTTGCATATATTCATCCAAAACTCAAAATAGGCTATCTATTCTATTCCGTCCGCTTGGGGTTTTAACAGCCAATAGCACCACAAATATCACTTCCTCATTAGAGGACAGATATCTTTCTACCCATATATTCAACTCAAAACCTAGCTAGAGCTTTCATCAGTTCTCTCCCTACAAATGAGCCTTGAATTCCCTTTTATATGACAAGGGAGCAACAAGCTTCTGGCTCAAATGTAATTTCACCACAAATTTTCATTTGAACAAAATCTCCATTGCATTTGACTTTCATTTCAAAACTTCCCACATGTTGAATCTGCAAAACATAGTGGCGCACGAACTGGGGAATGTTAAAAGAATAGGGAACACAAATTGTCATCAAAATCCCCATGTCGCTAGGCCACGCAAAAAAACCAGGCAACCAAATTTCCACGAAGGCACACCATAGCAACTTCTTATACATGCCCACTTCTAGTTGTTGCCCAATATGGTAGACCCTCAGCCTTCTTTTCTTTCTTGTCCTTTCCCAATACAGTTCTAGTCCGTCCACTTAGGGTTTTAATAGTTGATGTGCCCACAGATATCATTTCCTCATCAGAGGGCAGACCGTGATTGAAGCAACTTAAATACCGACAGTAGTCCGAGTCAGTCTCGGTTACATCATTAGAAGTTTTGCTTGTAAGGTCAATGGGTGAGTGTTGGCATCTAGAGGAGCCATGCCCATACCTTATTTTCCTACCAACACTAGTAATAGAGCACGCCGACTGCTTGCATTTGTCATCTACCAGTTGAGCAGGAACATCCTGGAATTGTAACCTTCTACTACAACCAAAGCAGTAGAAGGTTACAATTCTAGGACGTTGCTGCTCAACCAAAGCACCTTCTTGAATAGCAGGACCGAGCTTTTGTGAGCTCAAACAAACAGACCTCCTTACTGACTTACTCATTTTCTCTTCTCAGACAAGCACTCAAACTTGATTAGACTCAGCCCACAAAGCGCTCTAACTGCTACAAGAATGACACTATTAGCAGTTCATTCCTCTTGTATTTATTGTGCGAGGTAATGGCAACCTTTATCAATGCTTAGTAAATATGCATGTGCAAACATGGCAATTTGGTGACATATGTACTGTCACCGTTTAACTAAAGTTGGATGAGAATCCAAAGATCACCCTTCATGATTGCCAACAACAACATCTTCACACAAATTTAGATTGACGTGACTACACAAGCAAGGAATAATTCATTAATGCTTCACCAACCTTCATCTTCCTCCTGCAAGCTAGCAGGGAACAATAGAGATTTACATTAGCTTTTGATCTTGGTTGTCAATCTAAAACCATGGATTATGAGTTCAATAGTGGAGATTGGGCCCCACATTCCATACAGGACATACATCTACCTTTTGCTGACCTCGCGCCAAATAACAAGGTGACACCTTAGGTCTGCGAGTTAGCGGGGTACGATTGATATCTTCTCCCATATCTTCAAATCTGGAAAACCTACACATCGCATGGTTAGTATTTAATGAAAGGCTTTGGCTAAGCTTACTCCACATGACCATCGGAGTTAATGGCTTAGGGCTTATCACCGATTTCGTACCAAAAACCCAACTTTGATTTTAATACTTTATTTCTATAGGGTTTTATTTCCTAAGTCTCAGCTTGGCCCCATTAGGATTCTGTATCCCAACCCTAACAAGAACAAATGAGTAAACTAAGGATTGTATTTGCTTGTTATAACTTTAGTTCTAGAGAATTCTTAATTACCAATTTCATTTGTGCATTTGTATATGAACTACAATCGAATGCCTTTCCATATCATTATGGAAAATTTTATTATTGCAACCCTAACTCTAACACTACACTAAACTCCCTTGACCCTAACCCGATTGAACTCAGATATAACCCTAACTCTAACACTACTGAACTCAGAATTGTGAACCCCAGGTATTGTTGAAACCTAACCCCTAATTGTATCAAAACCCTAGAGAACTCAAATGAACCCTAACCCTAAAATAGACAATAACCCTTACCTTTAATTGAACCCTAACCTATTCCTAATTCTAATTTAAGACTAACCTTAACCCTAACCTTAATTAAACCCTATTGAATTATAACCCCACTGATCCCCTTAACCCAAATTGAATACTAATTGAACCTTAACCCTATGAATAGCAACCCTTTAATTAAACTCCAACCATAATCCTATTTGAATTTTGACCTAATCATAACCATAATCCAGCCCTAACTTTAATTGAACCCTAACCCTAAACATGAGTTCAATTAAGTTTAAGGTTCAAATAGGGCTAGACTTTAATTAAAATTAGGTATAGGATTCAATTAGGATTAGGGCTGGGGTTAAAGTGGTAAAGATTAAGGCTGGGTTCTAAGGATAGAGCTTGTAGTTACTTAGGTTCAATTAGGGCAAGGGTTAGTAATAGGGTTAGGGTTATGGTTCAATTAGGTTAGTGTATAAGTGCTGTTTGCTATGACGTTATAATATGAAAAATAAATGTGTTTTCACGTTTATTTTGTCAGTTTAAAAGATGTGCCAATAATGTTGCAATAACTAATGATTATTTTTTTCTTGATGGTTAAAATAGATTGGTAAGTAAATTTATCTATATTAAGTAAATTTATCATTGATTTTTTCTTGATAAGTAAATCAATATTTCATAAATTTATCTATAATTCTTATTAAATTTTTCTTATTCATATTAAATTATATTTTATTAAATTGTTAAAAAAATTAAATTGTTTATGTGTTTTTATAATTAACTTGATATTGTGTATAAAAGGTTTAAGTTATGAATGTTATAATATAAAAAGATAAATTTGTTTTCAATGTTTAGTTGTTAGTTTGATGAGAGAATAATGTTGCATAGTAATGATTAAATTTTTCTTGATTGGTTAAGTGATATTGTGAAATTATTCTATGTTAATTTAATGTTATGAATGCTATATAATATAAAGAAAAATATTTCTAATATATTTTAATGCATCTTTATATTTTATAAACAAACATCTAAAATAAAAATGTGATTGTAAAAAAATACAACTTAATGAGTGAACATACATTTAAAGTTAAAAGTGAAATTATAAAACAAATTGTAAATTTATTTTATTTTTCTTCTATAAATATAATTTTTTTATTTGTCGTCCACCTAGTAATGCCCACTTCTCCTTTTAATGAATGTTTTATTTTGCAAGGGTTGATTTAGTGTTGCTGTTGATCTATTTCCTACAGATATCAACAGTGCCCACCATCCCATGATCAGGAATTGAAGGATCGTGAAATCACGAGCGAGCGCCACATGTCCTATCCAGGGGATCAAATTTGAGCTATCACTAACCAACTACCATTTGACCTGAGTTGTTCCCCACCATCCTGCGATGGTGCTTGGGTTGATTGTGAAATCACGGGCGGGTGCCACGTGTCTCATCCAATGAAGCCTAAAGAGTAAAGGAAACAGTAGCTGGCTTTAAATGTATTAAGGGGCAGATTACTAAAGTGTTCTCGAGACACACATGTTTTAAATCGATGGATATGTTATAATATCACTAGAAAAGCTGCTTGAAGTTAAAGGAACGACATCAACGATGCCCGCTATCCCACGATCAGGGATTATAGGGATCGTGATATTACGAGTAGGTGCCACGTGCCCTTCCTAAAGGATGAAATCTGTGTGACCATTGATGAGCTATCTCTTCAAGATTGACTATGCCCGCCATCCTGCGATTATGAATTTTGGGATCGTGATGTTGCGGGTGCTTGCCACGTGTCTCATCCAATGAAGCCTAAGGAGTGAACAAAGCGTTCACCAGTTTTTAATGTATTACGGGGCGGATAACTAATGCGCTTGTAAGATGCACGTGTTTTATTTCAACACAGATGTTACGATTTTAAGGGAAAATCTGCTCGACAGTTAAAGGAAAGGATGATGACCATTTTTGAAGGAGCGGGATTTATGGTAAAAAGATCAACGGTGCTCACCATCCCGCGATGGTAAATCAAAGGATTGCGATATCATGGGCAACCGCCATGTGGAATTCCTTCGCGGCGTATGACATAGTGGGCCCCTTTATTTCCATGTTGGTGATTATGTCAGCCTATTTTGGAGATGGTTGTCGATGATTTGATCAAACTGAAGGATCAATGGCTCAAATTTAAATATGTATCAAATTATGTTTGGAGTCGTTCGTGCACCCCGCGAGTGAGCTTTAATGGTGGATGAGACATATGCTGGTGGAATTTGATTGACATAAAATCAATTTACTCATCTCATTTGTATCACAAAGCATCCAAGTATTTTGTGAAAACTATTTCAGAGCCAAAGGTGAAATTGCGAGCAGCTGTAGCCAAAAATTGGAGTTTGTGCAAAAAAAGCTGAGTTAATTTTCTCTATTTCCCAGTCATTTTGCACCTAAATTTGAGAAGGGGGGGTCTGCTATGCTTTTCACTTAGTTCAATAAAATATTTTTTTAAGGATATTGTTTAATCATAAATTGTGAGGTATTGCGGTATTTTTACTTTGTAATTTCCTATCTCTACTTAGTCATAGCCACTTGAAGTGTAACATTGTAGTGAGGCCCTAGTTTGTCTAAAATGGTGTCAACCAAGCAGCACTCTGGCCACATTGAGTATTTGAAAAGAAACTTGTATGATGATTTCCTAGATCAATTTCCATTATCAACAAATGACAGAAAGAAAAGTTTGGTGTTGATGCAAGGGAAAATCCTAGGGGAGTGTTTGGTGTGTAATAATTCCAACATTGTTGATGCTAGGGTTCCACTCATAGGCTTAGAAATGTTCAGATTATGGTATGGATAGAGGAATTTGCCTCATCCTTTTTCAAATGGATGGATGTCGAACATGGAAAAGCTGGTTGTTCCAAATGTGTTCCCTGATGTGGACTTACTTAGAGCAGTGGCCCAAAGATATGACCCTATCACATGGGTAATCACAGATAATGATGGACGGGTTCTATTAGAAATTAACAAAAATGTTATCCAACAGACTTTTGATTTGAGTGAGCCAAGTGATGACTTAGTTCCTATTAATCTTGAAGAAATGAAGTAGGAGTATACAAAATTGAAATCTCTTTTTAGGGTTAAGCTGCTTCCACCTCATCTAGTTAAGGCAGGGGGTTCACAATTTCACATCAGCACTAGTGACCAGGAACCCTTTAGATTGAATTGTTTTGCAAAGCCTTTCCTAGCTACTTTCTATTCACTATGTCATATTTTGGGTTTAAACCCTAGTGCAGTAATGTCGATTGCATACATGTTCATGGGGGTGCAAATACAACACCCTAACTTCTCTATAACATATGACTTTGCTTCTTTTTTGGTGGAGAGGATAGATGAAGGACTATCGAAGCTACAAAATGGTGATACTGGTACTCAATTCTTTTGGTATTCCATGTTGATTCATATGTTCTTGTTTAGGAATGCCAATTTCTTCGCTGAGAAGATGAGCTTAAGGCAATCAGTTAATGGAGAAAGATTGCCAGTACAGATATGGGCTACAGATTTGTTCTGTAATAAAGAAAGCACCAGTTATGTGCAATTTGATAATTGTTTTACTGCAAGATTGAGGGCTAGATTGATGGTAAATATACCTAGGATCCCTGAGGAACTGCATGATTTCCTTAGGTTGAAGGAGAGGAAACCAGAATTGAGGGTTTTACATAATTGGGGTGACATTATCCCATATCCATTCAACACTATCCTGAGAATATATGGATTTCAAGGAACCCCTCACATACTGCCATATAATGTGCCACCAAGACTAGGGTTTGCAGAAGTTATGTGGTAGATAGGGTGTATTCATGAAGATAACCTAACTGGAAAGGGGAAGAGAACATTATTCCCTGATTATACAGTAGTATCTGATTTTACATTTTCAAAGGTTGGTTGGACACATTTTGACAACTTTTTTGATTACCATTTGAGATTTGGTCCAAGGCGACAACATGATCCTGAAGGTTTCTTTGCTCTTTTCAGACAAAGAATAAAAAGTGGAAAATTTGCACATGTGTTCAATTTCCCTGAGGATCTTATCAGGAATGTATTTGATTTAAATAGACAAGAATTGAACAAGGAAAAGTGGATAGCTTATAGTAAGCTACTGGATATTGTGCATGAAATGGATCTGAAGTATGATCCATTGATGGAATTCACTCCATACCACAAGAGAATTGATTTTTTAATGAAGAATTTCAAGGAGATAATGGAAACCTAGATAACCAAAAAGATAAATTTAAGGCTAAGTCTGGATATGCAAGGACAAAATGATATGCCAATTGAAACAAGGCCAGTATGTCAGCCTATAGAAAGGTCGCCCATCTATAGGAGGAAAAGGGATACTGGCAGTGATGAGGAAGAAGTAGACAGAAAAGGGAAGAAAATAATGAAGGTGCCTTCACAACCAGGCCCAAAATTCAAAGTACCTGGGGCTGTCAAAATCATTGAATTAAAATCTTCACTAGAGCACAGTCCCCCATCACCACCACCTGAGCCAAGCCCTAAGAGGCAAAGAACTGATCACCTACCTGAGGATCTCACAGATGAAATTATTGTTATTGATCAAGACATGCAGGTTGGTATGTCATTCCCTCCTAGGTCAGCTGAATTGGTTCTATCTGATTTGGATATGAAGGGTAAGAGTGTGTAGGATGCAAGAATAGAGGCTTGCAAGGAGTTCTTAGATGACAATGCATTTGTAAAGACTCTTGTATTCTTGCAATTGGCATGGAGGATGAAATTTGAGGAATATCAAAATAAATGCAAGGAGAGAAGAGAACTAAGGCCTGACAGGTCAGATTAGGAGAATGATGAAGTGAAAGCTGAACTAATGGAAGAGATAAAAAACATCACTCCTGAAGAAGGAAGACAACTAGTGAATCAGGCTGGTGTTTTGATTTTTCCTGAATGGGACATCACAGATGCAGTGGCTTTCAATGCCATTATAAAGTCCAAGAATCATTTTCAGGATTATGAAGAAGAAGCTAAGGCAGTATTACAAAACTCTTCCTTCAGTGAAGAATATGAGACCTTGGCAATTTGGGCATTGGCTCCACAAGGAAGAAAGCCAGACATTGTTGATATTAATCCAAATTTCAAAGGAGTCCATTAATAATAAAGAGGGCTTTAGAGACTACAACAACCGAAGCCACTAGTTTAACTGTGAATGTGGCCAAGTTGGCCCAAAAGACTGCTAAAAGGGAGGAGGCTGAAAGAAAGAGCCTAATGGAAAAGTATAACATTTTAATTGAAGAATATAGTAAAATGCAACAGAGGAATGTTGAGCTGCAAACTGAAGTAGAAAGGTTCAAGTATAGACATACAGGGGAAACATCCAATGCTCCAGGAACCAGCACATCACCTCCCACAGTAGGGTCAATGCCTCCTACTTCTCCAATTGTTTCTACACCAGTGCCTCCCATTCCAAATCCTATTCTTACCCCTCCTCTAGAACAAGTTGATGAAGAAACAAAGTGCACTATTGATCCAATAAAGAGGTTGCTCATGCAGAAAATTGATCAATTACAGACATCACTAAGGGTAAAAGAGGAGGGTTTTATTTCAAAATAAAAATAAATTGTTACTATTGTTTTGGAGCATTTAAATGAAAAGGTGGATAATAAACTGCCCTCTATACATTCTTTGTATTCTTTTCTATTTGAAGCAATAAAGAATATTGATAGGGATCAGGGGATAGTGATTCCAATAATTCAAAATTGGATCCCTAGGGAAAATAATCTAGATGTTATGAATAAAGCCTCAAGGTTTGATGTTGAATAACACACCCCAATCATTGAAGCCTACTTTATATATTAGTTAAATCATTGCAAGGTTTTCACCTTTACCGCATGATCTTTAAGCAGGGAAGATTAGGAATTGGCAAAGAACTTTCAATGATTGGGGTAACACACTCATACCTATCATAATCCGATGAGCGTGGGGAAATCAGAACACTCCAACAATGGTAGGATCAGCAAGTAAAGTCATCAATAATAATCAAATTAAAATAATTTTAGATGACTCGACATGATTTGTCAGTAAATTGTATGGATGAGATTATTGGTACCAGCTCATTTTCTCGTAATCTTTGAAAAGAGATGCTAATGGGTAGCTGTAAAGTATTTTCCTTATAGTACAAAGGTAAAAGAGGTGATTAATTTTGACTGGCCAACTGACGAAGAATACCAGAGGTGGGTGGCTAAGTATTTGAATGATGATGAGTAAAAAGAGTGGGCTACCGATAGGTGGCAAATCAGATGTTGCGGTTACATCATTTCCATTTTTGTATGGATGACTTTCTTGGCGTGGGTTTTGCATGGATTTTTTGTTATTGCATCAAGTTTCAACCTTCCTCCGCCGACATGATGAATGAGAATATGCTCCAGGATGATTGCTATTGTAAAGATTTTTGAACAAGAATATTTTTCAAGGTGGTGGTTATTGTAACAAATTTTGGAATATCACCAGGTGCTCCAATTGACTAGTGACAGGTGTATTTTCTGGCCCAGTGCTTGTTTGCTCCTTCATTTTCTATAAGAAGGATTTCAAGGCCAGAAGTATGGGTTAGCAAGTTAGATAATTTTTGTCAATTCTAGGTAAAGTTGCAGAGCTAATTGTAAAGTCCGATGGTTTTAGAGAAATGCAATTTAGTTTTTGAGTCATTATGTAACAGGTTTTGAGTTCATAGAGATTTAATGTTGTATAACAGTACTAGCATTTGAGTTGAAATGAAAATTCGAGCTCATGTCTCTCCATTGTACATGCATATCTAAACTTTCAATGAAATAACTAAGGGTTGTTTTATCCATCTCACTATTGTGGTGTGTATGATTCTATTTTAGATCTTCAAAAAATATCAAACTCACACTCCAATAATTTTTATTCATAGATAGGTAACATAATCTAATAATTCTGATATTTTACACCAAAAAAAATTGGCATGCAACCACCCCTGCAAAAGAGAAGATAGTTTGAAGTTAATGACCCCAAATAACACTTTTAAATGCTAATTCCAAAACTTATTAAATTCTAATTTTAATATGATTTCCAACCGTTAAGACTCCTAAAATCAAAATATTGAACTTGATCACAAACTTCCTACAACAATGGAGGTAGCGAGCTTGTAAGAGAAAGTGACCCATTCCTAAGGAGCAACAAGTTAGAATCATCATTGCTAATGTCAATGTGGATTTATCCTTTTAGTTAAAGATGCAATGTGTCACTTCTTATGACGAGCTTATCCCTAGGGCCCTCAACATTGAGAGAGCCCTAATAAAAAACAACAGAAGCATTGGTAAGAGAATGATTAGGGTACAAACCCTAGGCCTCCGTAGAAACATAAACAATAACTATAGCGGATTAGTGAGGTTGCAATACCAGAAAGATTGAGACATTGTAGGTAATAACAAAATCTTGCAATCTAAAGATTGTAGCCAACAACAAGCACACTATGTAGCTTAGTGACATTTGTAAATGCAATCTACGGTAAGAAGAATGACAAAATAATTTGAGATGTGAATGCATCAAAAGAGGTTAAGCAAAGGATAAGATAATAAAGCTCCAAAACCCTTGCATTAGTAAAGTGAGATTTTATCAGCTGAGGCTTCCTTACCCCCTTGTTGACCTTTAAGGGTTTTTCAAATGCTTTTGGTAGTTAGGATAAGGAAAATGCAAATTCAGTAAATGATCATTCAAATGAAGTAACAAAGTGGTAACCATAGGTCTAATGTTTCTTCTTACTATTAATGTATAATGAGGTAGTGGATTGCATGTTTGATTAGTGTTTTGAGACCCACCAAAGATGGGAAAATAGTGAATAATACCCTGTGGACTGTGAACTAGTGTCAATAAGGTTGAAGGATCTTAAGAACTACCATACCATGAAACAATGAGTCCCCTGTAGTAAGTAGGCAGTCTATAGGGCATAGTTTGATTTTATAGAAGGATGCTCATGAAAGGAATCTTCAAGTGATAGTGAGTGAGCTGTTTGAGATTGTAGCTGAGGGTGCAATACCAAGTCTTAAAGGAAGTTAGCAAAGCAATAAATGTGCAAGAAAATCGAATTGTACACAACAAACAACTCACAATATTATCTTCCATAATGCCTTGAGTTTGAAGACAAAAATCTCATTGTATCTTCATGATGAAAGTGGTGAGTTTAATGGTCAATCACTGGCAACCATGATTTTAAAACATGATATTGTGCTTATGGAGGCAATATTTTAAGTAAGGCAGTGAGTGGTGGTTTGGAACAATGGCAGGTATGAAGGACTTGCTTTATATGCATACTATGCAGTCTAGCTTAAGACAACGTTTTTATAAGAGATTGAAGGTGGATTATGGAACTCAAGGGTTACCATGAAAATGATTAAAGCAAAGACTGAGATCTATTTAAAAGCCACGGTCATGAAGATATTAAAGATGTCACATGCAAAAACCTAGTATTGAGTAATGAATACAGTGCCAAAGAGGATAGTGTGCTGGGGCAGATTTAGGAGATCTCCACATTATCTAATTATAGGGAAATACATCATTTATTTATTTTTTTAATTAAAAGAAATCATTCTAAACCCTATATAGGATACATTGATACTTCAAAAGTCTTTGAAGAATTTGATATTATGCAAATATATGTCAAGTAACATTCATAAAGTTTACAAAATCTTGATCACTCTCTAGAATAGCCCATTAAACATGGGTTGTGCTTGAATGCACTACATAATTGATATAACACAACCACTCTACATATCAACCAGAGTTATAGGCTCTTTATTGCAGCAAGAGGTAATCACTCTTCGATTATGCTATAATTACATCCTAACCTGTTAAACTTGAGACAACCTGAATGCACCCAATGATGATTGACACCTACATTATACAACCTGAATTAACTATATTATATGAGTGCCTCCATTTCTATCACAACATAGCCACATTAAATTTGGGTCACACATGAATGCATCCTGTATTTTTTATAGCACAATTGTGCCACATGACCAATACAGTTATGGATCACATAATTATAGTCACTAGAATCTGTTCCTCTATTGTGATCTTATGGTGATTCCACACAACAAAATCTGCACATGAAATTCTCAAAACCCTTAACCTCTAAAAATGAAATCTGATGAGATGTTGCTTTAAAATATGATTTTCAAACCTGGAACTACAAATCTGACTTCACAACTGAATTCTGCAAAAAGACAATGACTACCCTCAACCTGGCAATATCTTCTTGAATTTTTTCTGATTTTTTCCAAGAAAATCGTCTTAGTTCTCCACAAACTGTCTCAAGTAGAGAAAAACACTGTCGCAATAAACCAGGCGTGAACTCACTTTTCTTTATGTCGGCCACAATATGATTTTTTTTAATTTTTCATGTTTGTCGAAAATTCGACGAAAATGATAGTTGACATTTCGACGAACGTTGGGGATAAACTTTCAAAAGATTGGAAATTACACATCAAATTTTACAAGCACTTGACGAACATTGAATTTTACATATTTCGTCAGACAGTTTCGTCGTATTTTTCAATCAAATGTATTAGTGCCTACTGAAGAAGTTGCAGCGAAAGGAGATGAACGAAAGATTGTAGTTGATGATCATATGAGAGATATCACAGTGTAGTGAAGAACATTTTTTGGCACAAATGGTAGCAATTGAAAATGAGTGGATATTGAAGCTTGTTATTACAACGAATGAAGGAGAGAAATATGTTACAGTAGTTGAAGACAACATTACAGTGAATGATGATGTTGCAGATGTGGAAAAGAAAGAGGTAAATGTCGATCTTAATTTGTTTGCAAAAGTGAAAGTAGAAGATGCGGTTGCAAAATTGTGTGTAGATGTTGTGTGTTTGTGTGTAGAGATGGTGGAAGATGATGCAGGTGGATTTTGGTGGAGGTGGTCAATTGGAGGTGGGTTTGATTTCACAAAAGAGAAGAGGGAAATAGAGAGAATTTGGCAAAGGAGATTGAGCTTTGGTGGGCAGGAGTCCATGAGGGGGAGAAGGAAGAGAATGCATCATTGTCAAAGTAAGATGGCACATGTTCCAGAGAGGTGTTGGAAGAAGAGGAAGAAATAAGCTTTGGTGCACACTCTCAGTGATGGAGTTCATTGCAAGTTTGTGGCAACTTGGAAGAGTAATTCGATTACTCAACTCCACCTTTGTGAGCCTATGCTCTCAAATTTCCTACTCAATGTGTAATGTAAGAGCATCCCACGATCCTGCATTACCCAAAAAAATGATTAATCTAATTTTTTTTCTTTCTTTTGTGTGTTGCTTTTGTTGTGTTTTGACACAGGACATTTGATAAAATTGTTATTATTTTCAAATCGTATATCTGTATTGATTTCAAAATAATGGATTTAATTTATTAAAAAAACACATCCATGACTGGGGCGACTGACATGTGGTGATCTATATTTTGAATTTAAAACATCAAAAACGTAGGACCAAGTCATTGTATTGTTGTTGTCTCTTAACATCGGGTGCCTCTCATATTACCTAATGCCACAAGAGAGCGGCGATTCATTTTGGCTATTTGAAGTCAAACTTCCCAAGGAACATTACTTGGGTTATAGAGATTTTTGTTCAGGGAATTCAAAAGACAAGCAAAATATGAATTGGATGCGCCTAAGATATTGGAGGAGGTCAATTCATGCTAAGAAGTGAGCAACCACTTTAGCGTGGGTTTTTGGCTACCTAAAAAATCCAATGATATAATAATGTCTTGGCTGAGCATCACAGTTTTAAAATATATAAATTGCATTCCCTTTCAGCCGATGCACCTCTTCATTAGTGAGTCCATTCATATTTTGGAGAAACAATTCCGTATAGTTGGAAATTTTGAATAAAAATAAGAATAGGGGTACATGGAAGAAACCCAAGGCCAAGAAGCATTTATACTCCAGCATATAATGTATGCAAAAGAAAATAAGAAGGTACAGGGGCATGACAGACTAAAAAGGATTTAAAAGAATGGGGAGGGCGCCAGGAGTAGCGAAGGATAGGGGCTGCATAGAGTGAATGTTCTTAGCAGGTTATGTCAGGAAGAGAGCTTCAAACAAGATTAATAAAATAGGAATTGATTTGACAATGGTTGGTCGTGGGAAAAAGGAGAGTGTGTTGGACAACATTGGGAAACTTGAAATAAAGGATTGAAGATTGATAAAATGGAACACTAGATTAGATTCTTTGGAGATTATTGAATTGTATGGAGTTTGTTTGATGTAATTAAATCTTCTTTCTTTGAATTTGATTGGTGAATGCAATTTTTGAGATGAAGTGGAATTAATATTCTTGTAGTATAAAATTGGTTTATTATTATTGATTCTTGTAAAATTTTGAATTGGTTCTTATTTGACAAATGAAATTGTCAAATTAAGTGTCACGGTTGTGAAGTTGGGAATTGTACGAAAGTTTGTTTTGACATCCAGAGTGAAAATTTTCGTCTGCACCAGATTTCTCATTTTACTTTTTTCTCATATATGTTCCTATATTTTAGATTTTGTACTTTTATTATATACCTCATTGACTTCTATGTCCATATTTTCCACTTGTGTTTCCTTAATACCTATATTTTTTTATGCTATGTAGATCTATGTTCCTCCTATTACAATGTTATGATGCTATCTCCATTGTATGTTCATTATGATTACTATTCTCACCTTTAATTATGCTCATATTTTTTATGTTTACATCTTACTCTATTCCACTCACATGTTCCATGTGGTTAACACGATTATATCATAAGCTTATGCCTTTTTTTTTTATCTTCATTTTTCTTACTTCTCATTCTTCTAACTTGTATGATCTTTATCATGCATGTATCTTAAGATCCCTATCATGTCTATATCTTATGACCCCGTTTTATGATCCTCTCAATTCTTAGACCTCATGATTTCATATTATGATCCTTATCATTTTCATATCTTTTACATATTGTTTTTATTAACATGATCCTTATCTAGCATTCATGGTTATCTTTGTCTTTCACTTGCCTATATTGGGGGCAAACATTGGGGCATTTTGTATTTCATTTATTCTATATTTATGATAATATCATTGTTATGTTATAACATGCTTATCATATGATGATATATTTATTGTTTTATATGATTTATCATGCTATATATCTTTTATCCTCTAATCCAATCAATCACATCCTTCTTATGTAACCAATTGGAAGGGAACATATATGTCACTAGCATTCCTTTGTGAGTCAAGTTGTGATAGGTCCATAATCATTCCTAACTCTAGATGATATTTTATTAATAGATATTTACACTATCAAAATCATCTAGGTATTCAAAGCTTTATCACTTTTCATGACAAGCAAAATCTCTTACTTTTATTTTTTCAAGGATAGTTCATTTACAAGAAATTTCTATCAATGCATGTTTTAAATGTGTGGCATATGCTACTCATTTCATGCTTTATTTTATTTGGTAGATTTTTAAGGAGCACCTATTCTAAAAATAAATCAAGAATGATTTATTACTCTACACTAATTTGTATTCTTTCAGTGTCTAAAAAATGTTTACATGATGAATGCTTGTTTTACTTAAACATGCAACCATCTATTAGTTTTCATACAAATCAAAGTAGGAGCAAAATATAATGGGGAAAATTACAAAATCACACCCTTTTTCCCTTATGTTTTGGGCATGCTTTGATAAGAGGGTATAAAATTCAATAACTAGCTTACAAGTGGCATATTCTTACATGAATTTGGCTCATGGAATTATCAAATCCCAATTCACTTTATCATTGATCCCCAAGTTTACTATTTATCATCTTGGATTAAATCCATGGGCGCAAACTTGACCTAGTTCACTTTTAAAATCAATTATTAAAATCATTTTTTAAAATTTAAGGTTCGAGTTAATACCTTGCCAACCATTTCATTAGTTATTG
Source organism: Sequoia sempervirens (assembly GCA_007258455.2). Taxonomy (NCBI): domain Eukaryota; kingdom Viridiplantae; phylum Streptophyta; class Pinopsida; order Cupressales; family Cupressaceae; genus Sequoia; species Sequoia sempervirens. The sequence continues at coordinate 270,954,616 of VDFB02086081.1, read as the reverse complement.
TGATCCAACTTATTGTATGTTTAAATAATTTGTGTACTTGGTTGTTGTATTTAAATACACTCATTCATTCAAAATCATTTGGGATGTGGGAAGAATATATTATTCAAAGAGTTTAAAGGAGAATCTATTATGCACATGTTTGAAATCATCTTAGGGCCAATGCATACTTTTTGTCTCAAAATATATATTTTAAAACTATAACACTAGTCTATTAGGGATTTGATCAAGGAGAACTTGACCCCAAAATTTGACGTATTCTCAAAATTTAGTTGCAAATAATGTTTGTCCTTACATAAATCCAAATAGTAAAAATCAAGGTAAACAAGTTCTAGACTACAAACTTATCCCAAATTAGGTATATGACTTGTAGGTTTAGATCCACAAGATTTAGTTTCAATTATTCCATAATTCAAATCTATACTTGCAAGATTAGATCTTCACTCACATAGGTGATCTAGAGAAAAATAATCATTTTATAGAATTTGAGGTCTTTGCCTAAGTCAATCCTAAAATTCTATAGTATTGATGAATTGACTTTTGAAATTTGTCACAACACTTATTAATCAGATCAAATATCAAGATAAATACCAAATTTATTTTATTTTAATTTTTACAACTCTAAATTAAATTAATTATATTATATTACCTTGTATATACATTAGTCTTAATTTTAAGAAAAAAAATTATTATTAACAATTATATATCATTTGATATAGTTCTAGAACTCAATCTATTTTGTAACATATAATTTATACTTGTCAAAAATAAAATTAATTAAATTAAAAATATAAATTTTTAGATATCTTCAATATTTACAAGAGATTTTCCTTTGATTTGGTTCCTAAATATGAGTAGGGAAAAATACCTAGTAGTTGCATACCCTAGAACTTATGCCTCTCAAAACCATACATTGTGATTTCAAATGAATCTCAATTTTTTATACTAGCTTACTTGGTGAGTTCATTGCTTAAACCTAAGGTTTTTAATCCACGTCATCTAATATTTTGCCACGACATTGAAATTCATAAAAGGTGTTGAAAATAGGGTTTTTAAGATCCTTGACCCGTGATCATTTCTCATAATATTATCCATATGAATACTCAAGTCATTAATTTGGTCCTATTTTACATCTCGAATACCAAATAATGTAGATACACAACTAACGAGCTAAGTAATTTAGCTTTATATACTATACACCCTTAACCTAAACAAATTATTTAGGCTTATTTTTAGATGTTGGAAAATGAATGGAGGGCTTACTTACCATTTTGGGGCTTTGGGGGTAGGTTCCTTGGCACCTCCACCAACTTTGTTCTTCATAGAAAAACCTCTTAAGAGCATTGGCAAGCAATAATTTAGTCTTATTTAAGGTGGTGTTCTAGTTTCAATGAAAGAGTAAGTGTTTTCCCTAGTGATCAAGAAAGTTATAAATGTTTTCCACACTCGATCAAAGAAGCAAAGCTTGTCATTCTAGAAACTCTGAAGTTGAGGACAAACAAAAGCCAATGTAGCAAAATGCAATGGAATCTTTAGCTTCTAGAGATGTGGATTCACATGCAAGAAATGGGTTAGAGAAAGAGAGTGTTGTGAAGTAGAGAAAAAGGGGTACAAAATATGAAGTCAAATTTTGTATTTTGCATAATTAATTCATGAAATTATTCCTTTTATTGTATTTTCCAAAAATGATTGATAGTAGATATTATTTGGTTCATATTATACATCACATGTGAACTACTCAAAATTTTATTGTACTATAGGAATTTTGTATAAGGGGAACTGATATTTTGTTTCTCGTATTTCGAAGGACATTATTAAACGATTTGCACAACATAATACAAGAGATTTGTAGTTGTTTTATTCTTACTTGGTAAGGCATAGAACCTCTAGCTATATACATATTGCTTATAAACAACCAAATTAAAAAGTTTTTTTCATCTTGAAGGAGGATGAGTATTGTGACATTTTGTTAACATTAAACACATGTTGACACTACTTGGTGTGAATTTTATATTGACTAGTCAATCTCTTAATAAATGTTATAGTAATGTGTATCATGCATCTTGAGAACAACCCATCAAAATTTTTGACATGTCTCCACACTAGAACTTGTACATAATTATTTGAAGCTTAGATTTCTAGCATGTTGATTAAGGATCTATAAAGTAGATGATCTAATTTTAGAGCTTTTTTTTTCATTTTTCCCAAAGTTTATGAATTGCAATCAGGCTTTTATGCTCCTAGCACACTTGTTAATGTGTGTTTAATTCCATGAATTTGTTAGTGTGTGCTCAACTCCATAAAATTAATGACATGTAGATGTAACATGACTTGCAAGATGGAGTCTCTAACAAAAAGTTTGTCTCTTTGTTTGTGTTTCAAAGAAGCTCTACTTGAAAGTGTATGATTCCTCTTCATTTTTTCATTGACAAACTAATTTGATTAATTTGTTTTATTGTGAATCATGAAGATATACTAATTGTTTAGGTATTCTAAGATACTTTTTATGTCAAACACATTTATGACTTATGTATTTTGTTCACGATATTGAGCTTCAACTTTCACACTAGAGCCAAACTACTAGAGATTTGTAAATTGATGTAATATTGCACCTACTAATAAGTTTACTTAGGCTTTTAGGAATATTTAATTTTTCTCATGTAAGTAGCTAATAAGGACATGATTACACCTTAACTTGCGGTACACACATGTCACCACTACCTCATTAATTGTTGATTGATAGTAGTTAGGTGTCACCTCTATTAAATCAAGGTCACCTTTATCTTAATCAAATTAAGTGAATTGATCCACTAAATAATAATTCAACTCCTAGTCTCATAGTTAGATTGAGTTAACCAATACAACCATTGGTAGTTAAACTCATGATCTCTAGACATGTCATTTCTTTGAATCATGTATCTAGAAAACCTATTTATATGTACTTCATCCTCCCTACTACAATTTAGAAAGGGGCCCCACCGACACTATGGTTGAGGCCTCCCAACCCCAGGGGCCCCTATCCACAGCCCCAAAGGTGGGGGCGAGTAGTTTGCTAAACTATGACAATTCTCGCTTCCCTCCTGTGCCGCCCGTTATAAATAGAGCTCTCCACTGACAACCCCGCCTCCCCCTCCGCCTCTAATAAATGATTGATTCAATTTCCTCTATTTTTGAAATAGCTTTTACTCTTCCATATTGGATCATTTATAACTCTTTTTCATGCACCTAGATTCCCCTCAAATCTTATAAAGACCTTAACACTTGAATAAAGGGCTTGTCTTCACTAGAGGGCACTCTCGGGTACCATTGACAGGTACCACGCGGGTACCCTTTAATGTGAAGCGCGCGCCATTAACTGCTCACTGCCTGAACAGTAAAGGTACATCCTGAACCCTTTCGACGGTCAACACCACCAAGCACTTGCTGCCAGCTGTATAGGCACAGTAAGCACTTCGCCCTGTCAACCTTGCCTCATCAGCACTTGCACAGTCAGTATGCCTAATCAGCAGTTACAGTCAGTGTTGACATCATCATGATGTCATCCTTCTTCGCTTGAGCTTTTTGTATTTTGCCACCATAACTTGGCCATAGGATGTTTTTTCAACACTTTTTTTGAATTGGGATAGAATTTTGGTAGGGGAGAGGACCCTCAGCGTGTTTCAATAGTTGTGATAGTAGTTGTTTATATAATGCCCAATATTTTTATCAATATTGGATCAATAGTTGTGACTTTAAAGTTGTTAGTGTTGATGATAACTACCCATAATTAAACAAAATGTATTCCTTTGATCTAAAAAGCAACCAATCATGTGATTCCACATTAGCACTCAATAAAACATGTTGTGAATGCACAAGTATTGGTCTCACTTTTTTTTTAGGCCTTTTTGGACAACTTGACAAAAAACATGCTGATGTGGCATCATATTTGATGATGTGGACCTGAAACCTTAATTATAAGCAAGGGACTTGCCAAGTAAGTTGTTTAAAAAAATTGGGAGTGATTTGAAATTTCCACGTAGGATAGTTAGAAGCACGAAGTTAAGGTGCACAACTACTGGGTCCTCTCCCCTACTTATTTTAGATTTTGGTTCCTATTTTTCGAAGAAATTATAGATTCTACTTGGCCTTTGTTTTTATTTTAAATAAATTATAGATTCTTACAAGTGATAGTGGTCATTTTTTTAAAAATTATGTTTTTGTGAATATTCTTTTAAATGTTATTTTAGTAACATTTTTTAATTTGGCATCTATAATATATTACGATTAAAACTATTTCGTTGATTTAGAAAGTGGTAATTGTAAATGTATTAAATGATGACATTTTAAAATCACTTTTTGTTGGGAGGATATTTTTATTGAGTATTTTTGGGGTGTTATTGCAAAATATAATTAATTATAAAGTGTCACATCATTTATTTGTCTTTGGAGGACTTAACGCATGGACATTTTTTACCTAATGAACTAATATAAAATTGCATCCAACATGTCTCTTACTACCTCACCTTTTTATTCCAACATCTTATAAAAAACTTATCCTTTTGTTGTCTCTACAAAAGACATGGCATCTTCAAAGACTTCCCATGGCCAATATGGATGAATGTTGCCATGTAGGGTTGTCACTCTTCATTAGAATTATCCTTTGAAGCCTTCCCGATCATGTAGGGTCAAATTTGCTTATTTTCAAAAGAAAAATCATCATGGACATGATTACATTTAGAGACTAATTAATGAATGGAATCATCTTCAAGAACATCACATTACTTTGTCAAACTCTTCTATATAATATTCATCATCTACTACATCAACATAAATATCAACTTCTCTACAAGCTACTATATACACTCTTTAGCAAAATCATGCATGTAATCTTGAACATCAAGATGTATATTTATGCTACATTTTATGTTTGTAGAATCTCATATTTAGGATCTTGGCGACACCATTAAGGATATATTTGTTTTATTTGATGTTATCTCCTATGGAGTTGCATCTCCCTTTTTGGATGATATGGTGGTGCATTCTAACCCTCTTAATCTATCTTTGCCACACCATGCTTATATCTTGATACATCTTGATTCACATCAATTTAGATCTCACATTGAAAAATATACATCCATGGTCATTATTTTTGAATCTAGCGTGGTATTTGATTATATTGATCAATTTTAGTCACAATTTAGCATTGGCATCAAGACACATGAGCAACCTCTAGAAACATACATCATGATTCCTTCCTAAGTTTATCATTTGAGTGGGAATTTAGTAGTTTGACAACTTGAGGTTTCTTTCTTTTGAAAGGAAGATACATTGCGTGTTGCAAAGGGACCTTCTACAACATTCACCGTGCAACATTTGGCATTAGCATTCTTTTTCTACTATGTGGAGACACATATGGACCTTATCTTGTAAGGATTTCAAGATACTATTTCATCTTTCATCTCATTGGGAGGGAATTTGTTCCTATAGGTTTTCTCCTCTTCTTCTAGGCAGGAATACATTGTACATGGATACCTAACATGGCTTGTTTTGTCAGGATTTTCACTTTCCTCCTAAGTTGCACTTATTGTGGGGTATTAGTGCAAGATTGCACTTATTAATAAATTTACTTATGATATTTAAAATGTTATTTTTCCTCATCTAAGTATATATAATAATGATGTGCACACCTTGACTTGAGGTTCACAAGTATCAGCATTGCCTCATCAATCATTGATTGATGGTAGTTAGATGCCACCTTGTGTACTAAAATTTTCCTATATCTTAGCCAAATTCAGTGAATTAATCTATTGATGGGTAGCTGAACTCTTGACCTCATTGTTAGGTTGAGTAAATTGATCCACTAATTGGGAATTAAACTCATGACTTATGGGAATGTCATCTCCTTGAGTCATGCTTTTTTGAGGCCTATTTATATGTACTTCATCCATTCATTAAGTGGATGATTGATTTATTTTGATTTCCTCTAGTTTGAAATAGCTTTTGTTATTGTGTATTGCATTTATTTTTCACTTACAAATTTTAAAACTTTTTTCAAGCATCTAGGTCCAAGCTTATGTGATTAGATTCCTACTAAATCTTGTAGTTTGAAGGATAAGATATTTTTAGAGAAAAAATAAATTTTAAATTTTTCATTTTGTATTTTGTAAAGATTTATCCTCCCCTATTTGAAAGAAAAAGTAGCTCTCCAACTATGATAAAATATAATTTATTTTTTAATTACTTTGATATTTTTGAACTCATTGTACTCATTTCTCTTTGATTCAACTACAAAAATGTTGAGAGCAGCAAAATCTTTTATGAAAATTTTGCACTAACATGCTAATTAAACTTGAGCATGGGTCACATTTTTCTACATTGATGAAAGAATGAGAACATTTTGGTCTTGCATCTCAATTTTGTACTAACATGATGTTGAATGACATTAAAATATTGGTTCACATTTTTTCTTAGTTGATAAAGAATGAGAACATGTGTGGTCCTACATTTTATTTAGTCAATGCATAGATCACAAGCAAATGGAATAATGAAGAATCCTTACCTTTATTGAAGTAATAACTAGAAAAAATGGACAAATAATGACTTAAAGTTGCATCATCGTAGTTTTAATTATGGATATAATTGATATAAGAAAAATACTACCAAATATCTAGAGGACTAGATTGTGTGGTATGCTTAAGGCCCAATATTATTGACTTAATAAATTCATTAGCCTGATGGATAATGGGGAGACTTTTAAACTATTTTTAACAAGGTATTCATGTTCCACAATAGGATATGGAAAGTTTCTTGTACCCTTAGCACTCCTTAGAAACATTGTACCACTAGGTCTCATGTTCCTTCCAAAGAGTTCAATTTTCCCCACTTTGTACTCCCTCTTTAATCCAACAAGGGTCACAAAAATAACCAAATCATATTGTTTGTTCTTCTTTTTTGCATCATGTATATCACTTATAACTTTTTGTCACCATTAACAAGTCTACTTGCTATGGTGTTCACTCCATATCCATATCAAAAAATTTGAATGTGGAAGGAATGTGTTGTTTTGCTAAAATAATGTATGATAGGGGCATAGGACTTGAACCTGAAATAGTAAGTTTTGTTATAGGCAAAGGGAAGTTATTTGCACACAATGTATTGAAGTCCATGGAAGTTAAATTTATGTAGTTTGAATAGAATGGGAAGAGATGGAGATTTGTCAAAGAACTAGGGAATTTTATTTATTAGAACTAACAAGTGGGTTTCTAGTAAATATTTTGCTTATGCATAGATACAAACAAGGTTGTAATGAATCTCCTTTACATTGTTGCTTGGTCCATTGATGTCTATGTAGAAGGGCATTCTACAAACACAAACCAACTAAGTTAAGAGAGTGCACACTATATTTGATGGTTTCAAGATTTCTAGCTCATTGATTTGTCCACATAATTGTATTATGCATTTAACTAGAAACTCCAAAGAAATTTCTAGGAAAGCTATAGCAAGATTTGTGCTCACATTTTACAATATTGAGATGGTAGAAGACATCTTAAAGATAGTTGATGGTAGTCTTTTGTGAGGATTTTCCTATGTTGGCAACTCTTCTCATCGCAATTTTTTTAAGGTCCCTTCTTTAAGACAACATAGTCTATGATTTTTGAGAAAATTGCTATGTTTCTCACATTGAGAAACTCCAAACTTTTATTGCTCAAAAATATGTGTTTGCAACCATATCTAAACGATGAAGAAGTATAAGTGTAACAAAATTTTACATGTCATAAGTGACTAGTTGACCCCTTGAGAACAACATCTTTACAAGTCCTAAACTTAATTTAGATACTATAAACTTAATAGGAATTTCCTACATCCAGGGATACGAAATGAACCTTGAAGTGAACACTATTTGGACCAAAAGTTTTATGTGGAGAAAAATCTAAATTAGGATTTATACAACTCCAAAATTATTGGAATGTCATATTCTTTTGGAGACCTATCAACTACAATAATTTTGTTTTTATTTTTAGACACACACTCATGATAAAAAAAAAATACATTAAACGATACGAATTACAAAACAAATATGTAACCAAATTAAAAATGTGAAAAATAAATTCATCTAATCTTATTATTAACTACTATGAGTTAAAAATGTTACAATTCCTTTATCCAAGTTCAAAATGTTACAATAATTAGATGTATATAAGAGTGAAAATATAAAATGTATGATTTGATTCCAAATGAGACAAAATTTGATAAAATGAGCAATAAAACAATCTAATAAACTATATAGTCTAATAATTTTTGGATTGAATGGAAATGGTTTATAGAATCTTTGTTTTAATTTGATTGAAATAAAAAATTTCTTAAAATTCTAATTTATTTGATCCATGTACATGAACTCTATTGGTTGAGAGAGGTTGGTGTAGATTGAGAGGGGGTCCATTTTGAAAGTTGAGTGTTGGTAAATAAAATTCATATTTGAAATCTACCTTAAATGTGTTTTATGATCATTTTGAGAGGGGTTGATGTGGATTGAGAGGGGGTCCATTTTGAGAGTTAAGTGTTGGTAAATAAAATTCATATTTGAAATCTACCTTAAATGTGTTTTTATGATCATTGGGAAAGCCTTACATCATCAATCAAGCACATAACTTGATGTAGAATTAATTACTTGTTAGAAATAGGAAATTTTAGATATGACAAGTTGAGAACATATATTCATTAAAAAACTAATTTAAACTTGGTTGAAGATTAAAAGTTGTACAGTAATGTCTTTATATATGATGTTAACAACCATGTTATATATTTTATATACACTAATGCTATTTTACATATTATATTTTTGACATCATAAAACATAGTTGTTGTCCACTAAGATTCAAATTCCTCATAGGTGTGATTAGGACACATTTGACCCCTAAAAGATTTAATTATATATTCTATATAATGAATCAGATTGACTTATATCCTATATAAAATTAGATTTTAATAACTATTACTTATATTTTAATATTAGATAATCAAATTTATAAAAAAGATTATATATTAAAACATAACTTAAATTAGCTAAAATCAATAATTAAAAATCATAATATTACAAATACCCATACCCTCACAACTATTAAAACCCGCTCAACTTTTATTTATTATTTATGATGTCATTAGACATTACCCCCTCTATTATAAATGAGTGACTTGGTTTCCTTTCTCCGGCCAAGACTAGTCAATCATACTCATTATTTTATTGAAATTAGATTTAACTTATAGTAACTCATAAATACGTCCAACCCTTGATGATGACACCTCTTTTTTAATGAAAGTGACACTCATAGACCTGTAATGTCCCCTTCTCAGCAGTGATCGTTTCTGTTGACCGTTGGCCTATTCCGGAGACCCGTAGGCTATGCGGATGGTGAAATTAGGGTTTCCTAGTTTTGAGGAGGTTGTTGCTTGGAGTTTGGGTTTCTAATTGCGGATTCTTTCTGGGTTTTCAGAGAGCTTCGCAGTGGTGTGTTCAGTTTGGCATTCCGGGCAACTTCACGAATTTACTATTTTTAGTAAATTCTATTTTTGGCAGTGGACAGTTTGGGTTCAGTTCAGTTGGTCATCTTCTTCAGTTGTTTCAGCTGACACTTCAGTTTGTGGCCTTGGGCGCATTTTTCTTGGAGAGATAAGTATTTTAATTATAATATTATTATTTTAATATTATACACCTTGCCTAGCAGTACAACTTGAAGTTGTTTTTAAAAAGGGGACTTTTGAGGGTCAAGGCGTCATAAGGAGATAAATTATAAATTTAAATGTCAAATATTGAGACTAAAGAATTGGGACGCCCTTTTGAGAAGATTGATTTTATTTTAAAAAGTGAAATATTTTATTGATGAAAAAGGATGCCATCTTTTGGAGGGAAAAGGTGAATTTGAAATTAGGGTTTGGATGCCCTCTGTAAGCTTCTAGATGTTTCTCTCTCCTCTATATAATCTGGCCTCAACTCTTCATTTGGGATCTTTTGTCTACTACACCGTTATGCTACTGGATTGTATTCAGGCACTCGCTTCGAGGAAAGCACACCTCCTAGCATTGGCTCATCTTCTTGCTTGAAAGATAGCAACTAGTTGAGAGGTTAGCATGTATTAGGATTATATTGCATTTTTCAGTTGAGTAATTGCATTTGGAGTTCTAGTTTGCATTTTCTATCATATTTTTGATGTTGCTGAATATCATTGAAGAATGTAAGTTTCACTCATAGCTCATGGAATAAAATTGCTATCATTCTGGGTACTGTGTCTATTGATTTGTCAATGAAGGGCGACCATTCTAGCATATTATCAGATTTTATTAATGACTGTATGATTTTATAGAGAAAAATTCGCCCTTGCAGCTGGGCCGTACCATCTTGAAGTGTCATTGAAACCTGTGCAAAATAATTAAGGCTCGTTTGGGGTGGTTTTGGGGTTGCATCTTAG
>VDFB02086081.1:270908786-270944077 GCA_007258455.2 Sequoia sempervirens | reverse complement strand
AATTCAATCAAAATTACTAAACATTTTGTCTTGAAACAATCTGGATTATGCCATGAAGTCTCCTTGAGTTGGAATTATTAGATAGATATTTATCTTGAAAATATTAGTGTTATGCAATTTAAATTAAAACTACTTTACTCTATGACAAAGATAGATTCAAATTTCTTTTCTAGGAAATAATAGCATTGCAAAAAAATTAGATTCATAACATCTCTAAATTAGATCACCCATCTTGAAGAATTTAACATTATGTTTAGGTTTTTTAAGTTCATAAATGAATTTTTCTATTCAATTCATTATTACAAAAAGTTTTACTTTCATATGATATAAGTAAATGCAATACTTCTTTCTAGTAAATGTACTTTGAATAAATAGTTTTTTCTTTTTAGTAAGTTCATTTAATTTTACTTCCTTAGCAAGATGGTATAAAGCTTTTATATTACCATTTGGTTTATGTGAACAAGCTACTTTTCTTATTGTTGATAATGCATTTAATTTCCTTCTTAGATAGAAAACTTAAATAAGAGGAGGAAAAGATAAAAACTAGCAGTGTTCAGTATTAATGGTGCCTTTGACTAACATTTACGGGTAATGCCATCACACTTGAGTTACTACACTTATAGCCTAATAAATTTGTAACAATAATGTTTGTGGCATCATCCCTATAAATCATCGGGGAGTAATAAGGATCATTTTGGAGTTAACATCCAAGGGGTAGGAAATCCCTCTTGGATCAATAATCTAAAAAATATAATACTATAATGGACTTACATCTGCTAGTGAAAATAATAGAATACCCCAATAGGGTTTGGGCATGTGAATTAACTTTTTAATTCTTTTATCTTTGATGATTTGTTATTTAATGGGAAATGGTGATGTGACTTATAGGAATTTAGGACATAGATGAATTAGGAAACAAGCAAAATATCACCATGAATCTTTATGCTTTATATGCTCCCTTATGTGGGTAGCAACCAAAGAGAAACTGTCTGGGGAAATGGCACTAGAAAGGGTTGTGTACCCATAAAATAGGTTACATCAAATAATAGATTAGAAAAAAAAACTACATATTATACACCTTGATCCAAGTGCTGAAATGGTGTATGTAGGCAGTCAAGGGATGGAGATGTTCCTAGTACGCATGTAATGCCCCGCCACGCAACCCTAGAGGAAGTTGCAATTCACTACTTAAATGCACCAATTTTTTTTTTATATTAAGTACAAATAACATGTAAGATAAATAAACATTGCCAACATCCTCTAAGGCCACGAGACAAAGATTATTTTAAAACCCAAACAACAACAAACATTAATATAAACTGAAACATTAATCACTTAAGGGAATGAGACAACATACATTCCATACAAGATAACTTACAACGAAGGATAAGAAATACCAAAAGATTTCAATTTACAATATATAAACCATAAGATTACAACACTCATTCCTCGAATGAGGTAATTCCAACAAAATGATCACATAATACAAATTCCACCTCGATAACAACTGAGGGGTAATAAAATACAATAAAAATTGGGAGAACAAGGCATGAGAAGCAACTGATTCCCACGAGCTCTCCAGCTAGAAATCACGAACACATGAACATGAAGAAGAACCAACGGATTTAAGATGCACGCCACCCGACCACGGGGAATCCAAAAGGTTCCACTCCCTCCTTGCTAGGAGATAGTAACCAGGAATTCCTACCCAAGACCATCTACCACTAAACACGGGTCTCACAAAGCTGATACAAAATAAATACAAGACCTCATCACATGACTGAATGGTCAAACATACAAATCTAGGTATGACTCACATCACTGACATAGGTTACATTGCTTCCAGACATAGAATAGATCAAGAGTGTCACACATAACATATACAAACTGCTGACTTAGGAAGAGTGTCATCGCATAGTTCGTCAAGGGATATCCTCTGGGAATCTTCCTAGGCCCCGGCCCCTACTCCACGGGTTATCCTGGTAGCCTCTATCACATTCCCGGCACCCATGCTTACTCATGCGGAACCAAATACCTCTCGTGAAGACAAGATAGATGATCTTGCCATTCCAGGCCTTCCCGTCTCATCCCAAGTCTACAACAAGCCCTTGGGTCCATGAGTGAGGCATACTTAATCTTATTTAATGTTTGATGCATCCTAAACTTCTAAAAGTTTATTTAGTTATCACTGAATTAACCAACTTACAAAGGGTTATCCTGGTGCCACTTTCTGTGCCGATGCCCATTGCAAGCCACTCTCCTAAGACAACACACACGGTAATAACCAGAATAGGTATCTAGATAAACATAACCTCTCCATTGAAGGAGGTAGCAATCAAGAACACACACCAACATTGGAGGCAACAAGGTTAGGACCCTCTCCAAACACTGGAGGCAACAAGGTTAAAACCTCTCCAAACACTAGAGGAAAACAACAAAACAAAACCACTCCATCCAAGGAGGCACATAATACAAAACCTTCTCCTATTCCCAAGGAGGCACAAATTACAAAACCCGTACATGAAAACCAGGTGAAACGACATGGTGTAACTATGCACATTTTCCACAACACATCAAAAGTTGACTCATGTACCACAACCTGTACCTATAAATGAACTCCTATCAGGAAGACTTTCAAAACATTCACACTAATTCCACCACATCGAAGGCGAACAATTAACCATAGAGAATACTTCAGACAATGAGGTGAGCTACTGTTCAGATTTCCTAAATTCAATCAAACACAGTATTCATGACTTGCATTTATCGAATCAATTGAACCTATCTCTTTTCACGATAGAAATATACAAAGAATAGATCATTTACTCTAAATTACACAACCATATTCTAAAATCCAGACATTTCAATAAATAACATCATTGAATTGAAATCAATCCAACTAATAACTCTACGGCTCACAATCATATAACGTAATTAAATCCACTTGTTTTATAAAGTATTTGGATTAAATAAATTACTCTTTATTTCGACCTAGCAATAAAACAACTCAATCTCATATGATTCATTAAATCATTCGTTACTTCTAAGTTTGTCACTTGTATTCTATATTTTGAACGTTTTGATAAGTAGACATTTAGATCAAATAAATCAGTCTTTCTTTCAATTTGCATTAATAAGTCAATTAAATCTTCAACTAAAAGTCATCTCTACTTGAATACGAATGCATTCCAACAAATATACTTAGTAGTGCATACCCGATGTATATCCTATTATATACTAAATACTTAAATCACACTGTTGACATTTAAGAATCTATATCAATAATTTATATTTTGTTTCCCAATCTCATATCTTATTAAAAATCAATCTTTAAAATAAAAGCATTTGATTATCTAGACTCTATCCTTTAAAATAAATCATTGACTATTAAAAATTCAACGTTCTAAACAATCCACTTGAATATAAAATCCACTTTTGTTTCTATTTCGAATCAAAATCATCTTACAGTTATCTATATTTAAATCTATCCCTTCAATTTCATTTGTCACGATTATTCGTGATAGACAAAGCTAAGCTATAAATAAATCGAGCTTTTGATAATTAAAATATCTGATTAAAATAAAACATTCGTTATCTCTAAGTTCTACGATTACATTCAAAATCAAGATATTTTAATAAATAAGCATTTAATCTAACTACTTAACCTATATTTCATCAAAGGATAAATAAATTAATCAAAATCAATGATTTAAATAATTCCTTTGGTCAAACCTCAATTACATTTCCTCTATACTAAAGCGATAATCAATTTGATTAATTTCTATTTTTAAGATATTCAAATCATCATTGAAATATATACCTCTAAAATATTATTTAGTCCCATGATTTCCCGATTAAAACCCAAATTGAATAAATTCGATTAATTAATAAAACTCCACTTATCACAACTTAATGGTAAAATCAACCCCTTAAATAATTGATTTTAAATTACGGCTATTTATTAAAAGATAAATTTCCTTCAATTATAGTAATCACATAATCATTTTCAGATTTCTACTTACAAAAAAAAACATTATTTTAATATGCCAAATAATTATTATTTTATCTGCATATAAATAATCATTTAAATATAAATCTAAAAACCCATTTAAAATTCCCTATACCAAATTTTATTTTAATTAACATATTATTTACATATATATATTTTAATAACATATATATATATATATATATATAACATATGTGTATTATAAAATATACATATATATAAAAAAAAAACTAAAAAAACTAAAAAAACTGAAATTCAAAAAAAAAACTTTTATTTCTTTTAAACAGCAAAGGGCGCACCCTACTGCTACGCAGCCCCCAGAACAGGGGCTCGGCCCTGCTGGGGACTGCTAGGCAGCCCCCCCCCCACTCATGGGGGCCGTTGCCTGGTGAAGGCAGCGCTGGCCCTGCCTTCACAGGCAGTGCCTCCCATGGTGGGGGGCGCGGCCTGGGCAGTGCCCAGCAACAAACAACCCCAAATTTTTTTATTTTATTTATTTTAAAATTTTGTTTTTAACCAGAAACGACTTCCCTTCACAGTGACGAGATTATACCAGATAAAAATAAAAAACAACAGACATAAATACAAATGATATATGTATGTATGTATATATATATATACCCAACTCCATTAACACAGTTAGATTGGGCAAACTTTCTTTGAAGGAAAAAAAAAACTGAGAATCACAAGTTTAAATCATAATATTGTGATAAATTTTCTGGGTTTTCTCCATTTTGCCAAATAAGTTAAAATTCTTCATTTGAGTTCCTCTAAGTTTTTATTTTCAAATCTAACTATAGTTTTAGCAAATTTGAAAGCTTTTCTTTGGATTTTCAAAGGATCTAAAGCTATATTTTCAAACAAGAAAAATGAGGAGAGGAGAGCAAATGGTGGAACCTTGTGTTTTCTCCAAATTTGGAAGCTTTCAACAATGGAGAATTCCAAGCCCTCCTTCAAGATTTCAAGCAAAACCATAGCCCACCAAGTTTTTTCCCAAATTGCAAGCATCCCAAAAAAATTCATGAGACCTTTCCTTCAAAATAGGGTTTTTTATTCAAATTGGTAAAGAAAACCCTAAAATTCCCACTATCTAATTTTTTATTTTTTTAAAATTCATTTTAAAACTATTCCATTTTTAAATTCACAAAAATACTTTTAATTTCAATTACAATTTCATGTAAATACATAATTGCATTTAAATCAAAACTTTATTATGATTTCCATTACCTTTATAATTTAAATCAAATATTCAATAAAGACAATATAATTCCTTTATTCAAATTTATTCATTAATAAACAAATCAGTTTATAACTCAATCTAATTAATTAAATAAATCAATTCCATAGTAACTAAAGAATTATTTAATTAATTTAAATCCAATTAACAAACGAGATAAATTGCATTTAATTATCGAAACTAAATAGATTAAATCATCTTTTAGACTATATCCATTATTAATCTAATTAATTAACAAACTAAATCTAGTTTATTAATTAATCAAATCAATCAATAACCCAATCATTATTTTATTAATTTCATCAAATAAATCAATAAAATAAATCACACTTCAACATTGCAACTAAACGCATTTAATCATCAATTAAACTATGCAAGTCATTTAATAAACTTTAAACTTGAAATTAAATAAACACTCAAGGGGAAGCTGACCAAGTGATAACAACTGACCCTGATGACAACCTGATAACACGCTATGACTAGGGTGACGACTTGGCTCAGAAAACCTAGCTACTATCTCCCAATCAATTTCCATTGGTAAATGGACACGCTCACACCTGTGAAACTAGGTGGAGTCGATGTCATGTACCTGCAAACCTCCAACAAAGAACATGTTGAATGTGCAACATATATGTGAATGTTATGATCAAACACACCGTGAAGAGGAAGTCTCAGAATTGTAGGGCGCTCGCAAGCGAGTGATACAATTCGTCCCCTTCACCAATACAATATCACTAACTGACACATTTAACATCAAAGATATGATCAATAGCATACAACATCATTTAATCAGATATCTTCTAAGTTACTCCAAATCATGTCATAAGATAACATCAGAATAAAAGAACATCACATCAACACATAGCTTCCACATCATTTAACAATCACGATCACAAGAAATTACGTTCCAAAGTCAAAGCATGTTCAGACACAATCGTCGCATCATGATTATCATGCACATCACCAAACAGATCATGATCAAACAATCACTAAGTTCACAGACACATCATAAGCATACTCAAACATTACCAAGAAAATAGTGCCGATCCAAATATCTAAAACGGAGGGGTGTTACAACGCAGGTGCTTGAGGCAGGGATTTAGGATTGGGTTAAGGGTGTTTACCTTGTTGGTCTTGTTAAGATACCTTGAGTTAAAGAAAGATAAATAAATATTAAAATTGAAGCTAGAAATTACTTGTTATACTTAGAAGGAATCCCAGATGGATTTGATTGATTCCCCAAGGCTTTAGGCCAAATTCTATAGTGGGACTCAAGCTTTTACTATTATCTCACATACTCCTAAGGACGTCAACCTCAATGCACTCCTAGTCGGGGAGTGTAGTCTTTAGAGAGTGTGACTCTTGACCTGAATGGTCCCAATGAGTCTAAGTATCTGTTATGTGGTTTGATGTCTACCTTATTTGGATAGATAAATCCCAGTCCCATATGGACATTAACCTAACCTGAATGGCTAGATGCCTATCCCAGATGGATAGATGAGTCATTGTCCTATATGGAAATTAACCTAACTTGTATGGTTAGATGCCTATCCCTGATGGATAGATGCCTATCCCATATGGATAGAAGTTCTTGAGTATATAACTGATTGAGCAAGACATTAAGAGATTTACCTTGTTAAAAAAAAATAGTGAATTTTTGGATTAAGGAAGTGTTGGTATTTACAACCAAGCCATAAAACCTTTAGGGTAATATTTTACCCTCTCAACTGACCCTTGCATGTGGTAGGTCTTGAGTATATCAAGGATGTTATTCCACCCTCCCTTGGTCATTACAAAATCAGAAAAATAGGAGTACGAAGGAAAGAAAGTTCCTTTTCCTTTATTCAATAAGTACTCATTTCTTCACTCCCCAATTTCCACATAACCTCAAGGAAACAAATTCTTTCTGGAACAAACTTTGGCAGCAAGTGAAATAAAATCTCCCCAATTATGATAGTGTAATAAGGGTGTGAAATAACATCTCCCCAATTATGATCAACTCCTAGCTCATGCCTTCTCTCCTTAGGTCTTAAGAAATCATGTAGAGCAATGGGAATTCTGGATAAATTCACAATCAAGACTCTCTTTAGTTCAAAAGAAAAAAAATTCTAAAAAGTCACCTAAACATATGCCCTATCATCTTTTTCCAAGACTGTGGTCTAGCATTGTACAGGAAAATCCAAATCAATATTGTGTCCAAAGTAAATAGTACCCTTGTAAAAAATCATGTGCATCAACAATGAGTACCAACTGAATCTCACTCCCAATTTACCTTTCTTCAACCTTATTAATCCTTCATGCATCCCTTCTAAAAGAAACCCCGCATAATCATATACTACACAATATTGGTGGTGCTAGATATGGGAAGCCATATACATCCATGCCATTGGCATTCTAGATGTAGGATCATAACCAATTATTTGGAAAATGGAATAAAGTAGGAAACAAAATAATTAACAAGGAAAGGTTCTTTATCACATGGCCCTACTACAATCTTTCATCTTGCAATTTCTGCTAGAAATCTCGACAAGATGTGGAATTGGAATGAAATCTTGGTTTTATCATACTCTTGCTTAAGAGTATCTTCATTTATCTTATGCATTTCATCACTCCATTTAGTGAGCTTGAAAACAAGACCCAATTCCTCCTTAATGATTTTGACCATTTCCTTCCCATCATATGTTTTGATAGTCCTTGTGACTATGTCATAATTAGTACCTATTTCCTTAAGCAAGTCAACATCCATATAGACATTTGGCACAATCAACTTTCCCAAGTCATATTTGCAAGGGTTTTCTACTACGATAGCCATATTTCTATTCTTGAACCAGCTATAAACAATTCCCATCTAGTATAAGGTAATTTGGCATCCCTGATAAAGAAATTCCTATCAAATAGACCCTCTACTACCTGCAAACCTCTAGGAATCAATTGACCTTTAGGTTTGGCACTAGTTGAGGGTGGTAATTGATCCACAAGGTCTTTATTTAGAGGTCTTTTGGGAGTAGAAGCTCCCCTTTAGTCGAGGACACTTTTACTTTAGGATCCATAACACAAGAAGTACTACAAGGCAGGGTTTCTAGTTTATCTCAAGAAGGCTTATGACTTTTGTGAGGGTTTGACATGAATTATGTAAATGTAGAATTACAAATTCTCATTTATGAATGTCAAACCTAAAAAATGTTGAACCAAGAAAACCCTAACAAAATCAAGCTTGAGAAACCATAACTTATCAATAATGTTGGAAAGAGGGAAATAATTCACTTTCCAGTTTCCTTCACAAATTGAAAGCCCTAGTTTCAATGTCATAAAATGTTGAGAGACCACAACATGAGCTCTTCAAGTGTGTCAAGTATACTTTTCAATGATAAATTATGCCTTTAAGACAAATACTAATTATTATGCAATTCCTTTCTTTAGTAGCTCAATGTCCTTTCAGTTATTAAAGCTTGCTTGCATGAACTAGAATGACTCAATTTCCCTCAGTTGAGTTCTGAATGCCAACCATTGATCTTTTTGAGAGTTAGTTGATTGATGATCTGGATTTGACCGACTTAATATGAAATATTTGACTGTACACAGCCACAATACTTACCAAATGATAGGAGGCCACATGGAACCACTCGTTTGTAGTACATGGGCTCCACCATCTCTTTGTTGCTACAACCCTAATCCATGTGTCCTTTTCCCATCGCCTCTATGAGTCATAACTTGTGTGCAACTTTCATCAATGGGGAAATGAGGAAAGACTAAGATTAGATCTCTTAGCTTCATCATACACACTCCTTAGTTACTAGAAAATTTATCCTTTATACAACATCCATGACCCAGATTAAAAGATCTTCAA
Organism: Sequoia sempervirens; assembly: GCA_007258455.2. Lineage (NCBI taxonomy): Eukaryota > Viridiplantae > Streptophyta > Pinopsida > Cupressales > Cupressaceae > Sequoia > Sequoia sempervirens. The sequence continues at coordinate 270,934,984 of VDFB02086081.1, read as the reverse complement.
ACATGTGCAATATATCTGCATTAGTAACACACACGTTATTTCCCATGGCTTATTTTGAGATATTTAATTAAATATTGTCCCACACACCAATGTTTCCATGTCCTTTGGATCATTCCATGTGGTAGATGCCCACTTCCCCATTAGGAATCTGGAAGGATAGGTGAGACCCAAATGGGATAGAGGGGAGAGGTCAAGATTAAGCCACATCATCTGCTATCAACCATTGATTTATCTCCCACTGTTGATCTTCTTTAACAAACTATTGCATGCCTTATCAATGATGTTGGGCCCACCAATCGTTCAAGACATGTGGCCTTCACCCATGAGCCCGTATGAATAAAATAATAAGAAAAAAATGTAATGGGATCGTGGGGAATGGTGGCAATTGTTTGCATCAAGCAAATGAAAATTAGGGGTCCTTAAATCTACATATGTCAAAAATTGTTAATCTTTAAAAGGGACCCAACTAGGTTGAAAAGACTATACCCACAACATAAAATACTTAAGGCTTTACAATGGGAAATATTTAGCTCAACTTAGGAAAAATTAAAAAAATGACCCAACATATGTCAATTGGTAAAACAAGACCAGAGGGCCGGTTACTCAATGGGTTTCGATGGCATAATTCATGACTTAAAGGACTGGGAATCAACACAAGGGGTTAACAGAGAATTAAAACTTTGGTGAGGATACAAATTCAAAGGGATTTTCAAATAAGACTTAAGTACACTAAAACCCTTATACAATGATAGGAAACACAACCCACAGTCCATAGAATTTAATAAGACTTTGGAGATGGAACATGGAAAAATTTTAGGGGTTCCATCAGGAGGTTTGGACACTCTCGCCATTAATTTGGAGAAGTCACCAATGCTAATTGAGAAATCATAAGAAATCAACCTTGGCATTGTAGATAATCCTAAGATAATCCACTTTACAGTATCCTTGACAGAATCTGAACAAACAAAAAGTTTTGAGCTTTCTTCATTGATAGATAGATTAATTTTTCTTGGTCATATGTTGACATGCTCAAATTAGACCCTGAGTTTATAAGTTACACCATTTTCCATTATATCTAGATGCTAAACCTATCAAACAAAGACTTTGAAAAATGCACCCACATATTGCATTATTAGTCAAGGCTAAACTAAAGAAATTGTTGGATGCGAGCTTCATTCGATCAATTGATTATGTAGAATGGATTTCCAATTTAGTACCAATGAAAAAACCAATAGGGGGTATCCGTGTTTGTATAGATTTCCAAGATCTAAACAAGGTGTTTCCTAAAGACGATTTCCCATTGCCAAACATCGACATAATTGTAGACTTGATAGCTAGGTATGAGATGTCCCTTATGGATGGCTTCTTAGGATATAATCAGATTAGAATTACACCAAGAGACCAAGACAAGACATCCTTTGCTTGTCCCTAGGGCACTTATTGTTGGAATGTCATTCCTTTTAGACTTAAAAATGTAGGAGTGACATATCAACATGCTATGGCAACCATTTTCCATGATCTCATGCATACCTTGATGGAAGATTATGTAGATGATCTATTGGAAAAATCATTGACATAATAAACCGTTTGAGATTCATAGATAAAATCTTCAAAATACTGGAAAAATATAAAGTGAGGCTAAACCCTAAGAAATGTGTATTTTTTGTGACATCAGGAAAGCTTCTTGGATATATAGTTTCTAGATGAGGCATTGAAGTAGATCCAACTAAAGTAAAATTCATAATGGACATGCCTCCACCAGCTAACATAAGTCAATTACAAACACTCCAAGGATGATTACAGTCCACTAGACATTTTATAGAACAATTGACAGATAAGATACATAATTTCCAACATTTACTTAAAAAGGGAGTTCCCTTTACATGGATAGAAAAATGTTATGAATCTTTTGAAAAGATCAAGGAATATTGATTGACGCCACTAGTATTGATGCCACCTATTGACGGAAGGCCTCTTATGTTATATATTTCAACAACTATATCTACGTTAGGGGAATTACATGCACAAAATGATGATGAGGGTTGTGAGAGAGCTATATACTATATCAGTCACACCTTGGTTGGGTATGAATTAAATTACAGTCCAATAGACCATTCTTGTCTTGCAGTAGTTTTCACTAGTCAATGACTAAGGCACTACATGTTAAATCATCAAACATTGTTGGTCGCTAAGATAGACCCATTAAAGTATCTTTTCAACAAAGCAACATTGATAGGATGATTAGCCAAATGGGTCATGACACTTACAAATATGACATCTAGTATGTCGAGAGAAAAGCTATTAAAGGATAGGTTATTGCAAACCAACTTGCAGATGCACTAACAAAGGAAGATCACCCACTAGTTTATGATTTTCTAGATGAATCTCTCTTCACGTTAGATGCAGAAGTGACCTAGAAACTATATTTTGATGGAGCACATACGAATCATGGTTTAGGAGTAGGTATATTATTTATCACTCCTCAGGGCGATACTATTCCTAAGTCATTCTAGATTGCTTTCCCATGCACAAAAAATATAGTAGAATATGAAGCTCATCTCATAATATTATGTATGGAAACTAAATGGAAGATCAAACATCTACAGGTCTATGGTGATCCTAAATTGGTAATTTGACAAGTTAATGATGATTATGACACCAAAGACAAAAATATCACACCCTACAAGCAGATGGTAGATAGTTTCGAGCAATGCTTTGACATATTTCTATTCCACTAGGTACCACATGTTCAGAACAAAGTAGCAGATTCCATGACCACAATTGGCTCTCTCTTGGACATACCTAAAAAACATGCCTAAATTCGAGTTTTTGGTAAAACAACTCTTGGTCCCTAATTTTGATATCCTAGAATCTAAGATGGTGTGTGAACTTGTTGGTCCCAATTCTTTGTGGTATCAATACATATATGATTACCTTCATGACCAGATCCTTCCACCTGACCTTTCAAACAACCGACACAAAACATTTATCTATAAAGTCTCCAAATATGCCATCATTGTTGATACCCTTTATAAACATGCCTTAGACAATACCATATTGAGATGTCTCGATGTTGAAGAAGCACAAACAACTTTGCATGATGTACATGAGGGTATATGTGGAGCTCATTCTAGTAGTTTAACCCTAGCTAAAAAGATCATGAGACTCAGTTGCTATTGGCCTATGATGGAAAATGACTCTTATATCTTTGTCAAGAGATGTCTACAATGTCAGATGCATAGTGACTTGATACACACACTAGCACAAGAATTTTGTCCAATAACATCACTTTGGCCCTTTTCCCAATGGGGACTCAACCTCATAGGTAAGATACATCCTACATTCACCAATGGTCATAAATTCAATATTACCACCTTTGAGTATTTTACTAAATGGGTTGAAGCTATTTTATGATGTACATAATGGGAAAATAAATTTCTAAGTTTATTCTCAACTACATCATTTTTTGGTATGGTATCCCTCAATCTATCATTACTGATAATGGTCATCCTTTTAAAAATCAAGAAGTTCATCAGCTCTGCAAGAAATTTCAAATTCAACATCACTTTTCCATGCCCTCCCACCCATAAGGCAATGGTCATGTTGAGGCGTCTAATAAAACAATTCTCAAAATCCTCAAAAAGATTGTTAATGACATTGGTTGTGACTGACACATCCAACTTAATCCTACCTTATGGGCCTATTGCACAAGTAACTGTACTCCCACTGGTGCCACTCCATATTACCTAGTTTTTCAGTTCTTAAGCTATCTTACCTATCAAGGTCGAAATTCCTTCCTTATAGGTATAATATCGAGTATCTAGACTACATGAATTGGAATTTTTGGATGAATGGAGACAAAAGGAATTAGATCATCTTCAAGCATATCAAAATCCCCTCCGAAGTAGCTACAATAAGAGGGTCTTAAATTGAAGTTTTGACATCGATGACCTAGTCTTAATGGAAAATCCTAAAAATCAAGTAGAGTGAGAAAAGCCAAAAAAGTTTGAGCCAAATTGGTTGGGTCCTTATGTTGTGATAGGAGTCTTCAGAACAGGTTTCTACCAACTTTCCACTCTAGTAGGAAAACCTTTGACAAAACCAATCAATAGTCTACATCTACAAAAGTTCTACACATAACCCTCTAGAACCTTGTCTTAGTCATGAAAAATAAAAAATAAAAAAAATCAGAAAAATCATTACCTTGATGAAAACCTAGTAAATAGGAGTCCTGGTAACATCCTAAATAAATAAATGATTTCCAATAATGAAAACCACCTTGGTGGCGCTTTGGATAAGTACCATGGTGAAAACCTGGCAAATAGGTGCCACGTGTACTTGACCTTGCTCTGCCATCTACCATCATTCCAACCTGAATTTCCATGTCATTTCACCTCACTCACACTTTCCATATCATCCATAATAATGTTTGGTCATCCCTTCCATAATTTGAAGTGTTTTACGTCAAGCATCCTTTTGCTATCTTCCTAACTTATTGCATTCCACTCCTAATAAATTGGTCTTGTGCCTGACTGGGGCCAAATACTTGACCTATGTCATTGGATTGTACATATGTTAATAAAGGTCACAAATATTCCCAAAATGAAAAAAAAAAATCCCAAAAGGACAAAAAAATAAAAATCAAATATTCCCCAAAAGATAAAATAGTGTAAAACCACAAAAATACAAAAAAAAAAATCAAAACATGTCAAAAACACAAAAACATCCAGATAAATTACAAAATCCCAAAAAATAGTCAGAGTCAAAGGCAGTCATGTCATTGTGAAACTACATTGCCTCTACCACTAAACATAGGCAAGGCCATCTACCAATGTGCCCCCGAGGCATTAGATCAGTCCTTTTAGTTTTTCCAAATAAAATCATGACTCAGTATTTTTTCAATAAAAACAAATTCATGTCATGTCAAACTACGAGGTCTTTGTGCATTGTTACATAGGCAAGGCCATCTATCGGTGAGTCCCTAAGACCACCTAGGTCAGTCCTTTAGGGTTCGTTGTGTCAGTCAAATAAGTTAGAAATTATGATCAAACATACAAATAGTTGTCAAAACATCAGGCAAGTCACACATCAACAAGACAACAAGTTAACAAGGTCATTCAGTCAAACCAAGAAAATTGTCAAAACAGTCAAACCATCAAATAGTCAACTTATGTCTTATTCAAGATGTGTCCTTCCTGAACCCAGACATTTTCATTTAGTCAAACATCATCATTTTCCTTATTCAGGTGGTCACATGATCAAAAATAGACTCGACGTCTTATACGACATGTGTCTTTCTTGAAACTGTGAGCTGTCAAACAATCAACCTGTCAATCACCAAGTCAATTAACCGTCAAACAAATCAAACTTTGGAAAGCACTCTAACTTGTTGACATTGTGGATTTTCTTGTCCTATTTTTCTTTTGGAATTTTTCTGTGAGTCAAGTTACTACTTCCTTGAGGATGTCCCATGAAGGATTTGGAGAAGCAAAGATGTCTCTTGACTCTTTTCTTTGATTGTTGTTTGTGGATTGTTTGGGAAAAAGACTAGGGAAACTTTTCCCTTAGTATGAGCTAGGGCATTCCTTATTTGTGATTGTCTATTTTGCAATTGGATGACCTTGCACACCTTGTTCTATGGCATACCATGGTTTTTTTTGTCCATTTGTGTCATTTTAATGCCCAATGATGACTCATGCAAGGCCTATTATGTTTTAGAAAAATATTGAAGTCATTCTAATACTAACATCCATGTCTTTCGTTCTAACACTTCTTCTTTCCTAAATTATGATGGAGTCCTGTGACACACAAAAAATAAAGAATCCCACATATGCATTCATATTAGAGGCATCATTTAAGCAATGTCATACATGCATACATAGTAAATCGCACATATATGTTGCATTTGAAAACACAAAAATATACACATCTGTTGCATTTAGGAATTCATTCTCATCCCATTTAAAAACCATCATGAATTGCATAGCATATTATCATAGTATATACATTCACATGGCATCACAAATACATAAAATAGTATTGCATCTCATAATCATATTTATAGCATCTATGCATGACATCCATAACATCATAAAAGTAAATGCATACATCGTTATATTAAATTAAAACATTATCATAGGCTACTTGAATATCATAAAACATACATCATCATCCATAGCACATGTATAATAAAAGACTCCATATCATGTTAATAAATTGTATATCATATAATCACCGCCAAAAAATGATATATTTATCACTCAAAAAAAATTGTCACAGTACAATGTCATAATCTATCTCCTAACAAGAGCTTGAAGGTTCAAGGGATATAAAGTACAAGTATCAAAATATTTGAATCAAAATTAGTCTATCCAGTGCTTCCATGTTGTCTAGAGCCCATACTATTGCTCTTGCCTCGACTAGATCTACTCTGTGATCATCTACTATGGGATTGACCACTGCTCAGTGCCATTGATGCACTAGGTGCCTTGCACTTAGCTAGGACTGCCTCCTCATACAAGTCTCTGTAATACTACTCTCACCTACCTGCTTTGATGAGTGCATGTGTTGTGTCAGTGGTAGATCTTGTGCATGTGGCCACAAAATCAATAACTCTTTGATCTGTCTCCTGAGCTTGGATCACTACCTTGTCTCTCTCCAACTACAAGGTGCCCCTCTCCACTTGTGTCCCATCTCTCACGCTCAGCGGGCCAGTCCCTATTTGTCCATTACATCCTCCATCCATCCTCCATCTCCACCATCCCTTCCTCACGGCCATCCATTCCCCTCCTTCCTCCTTTTCACTCCTCCTTCCTCCCTCTGTATCCTCCTCCTCCCTCCCTCTCGTGTGTCCATCCTCCATCCACCTCCTCCCTCCTCCACACCACCATTGCCACCATCTCCGCCATCCCCTCCACCATTTCCCCCACCCTTGCCTCCTCTCCCTCCATCTTCTCTCCCTCTCTCTCCACATCTCCTACCTCAGGGACCCCATCCTTATCTAACCACTAGAGCTAGCTAATTTGGATCCGTCAATGGAACTAGACTATGTAACCACCACCATGCATCATACTCTGGAGTGGTACCTACATCTGTCGGTCTCCTTCTCCATGTCCACTACTATGTCTATAGCCCATCTATCTGTTGCTCTACTGTGGTAACTAAAATCACATGACCACATGGTGTCATCTCACTGGATGTCCATGTAAAAATTCCTAATCCCTATGACTCTCCTTGTTGCTCTCTGAACTATCTCAATACCTAATCCAAAAGATATCTCTCAATAATATGTATTGACTAAACCATCCACCCAATCAAATATCTCTCTTGTTGATACCATGGTAAATGTTGATCCTCATCTAGTCACTGATGAAAATACATATATGGCCTCCATATGAAACTAAGGCATGCAATCCATGTCGCTAATAATCAATATCCCTAACATGCATTTGAGTAACTGATCCTGAGTACATATATGCATACAGAATGATGGTCTCCAAATGTCAATCAATTGGTTGATGGAACACCACAATGTGCTCCCAAGCCTAGACCATCAATAGAGTAACTCCATAGCTCATATAATATCCTCACCGATATACTATGTCATGCAACTGAAAATATACCATCACTAATAAACAGGGTCCCCATGCATACAATTTCTCACTGACCATCATACCAATAAGTATCTCCGATCCCCCCATTCGATAGGAAATCCATGTCCTCGTCAATCTGGGATCACTATCCCAGCTATCACAGTTCACAATACATAGTCAAATCTCTCATACCACACAACCAGTGTCTCCCATTGGATCTCATATCAATCGATACCTATCTGTGCTATATCATTATACACATAATAGGTGGTCAGAGCTTGATATCCTTGGCCAAGATCGTATCTAACTCACTCTCCTCAAATAGTTAGTCGAAGGATCCTGTAGACATCTTCCAAGGTGATGGTAGCCTCTCCTATGAGTAAATTACATGAACATGTTTCTAAATTCCACCATTCAATGAGTGTAGTCAACATCCCTCTATTTTCCCTAATGACAGGCATGAATGTCACATACAAACCAAGATGCCACAACCTACGCCTCTCACTACTAGTCATCTAATCTTGCAAATGATATGTCTCTATAAATTGAGACTCTCATGTATAGATTGAATCTAGATGAACCTATAGTCAACATGACAAACACTGTGTCATTTTATCAAGCTTGTCTCAATTGATTTTTGCACATTTCATAAAAGCAACTATATCCTAAGCTAGGGAAAATATTAAAACCAGTCAGTTGTGTCACCTAATATTCATTTGTGTCACTTAAACCTCAACTGTGTCACATAATCTTCATTTTTGTTGAATCCCCAGTTTAGTTGCGACCTAGTCCTACATTTGCACCATTCTATAGTAGTTGTGGTTAAGCCCTAAGTGGTTGCACACAACCATAGCTAGTTGTGTCACACATACTTAGATATAGTTAAACAACTTGCAAATGTGCCGAACTGTGATAGTTTCATCACAAGAAATTCAAAACCCTAACCTAGCCTAGCATGTTTAAATAAATTGCATCATTTCACAATCAGATGCATCGAACACAATAGCACTTGTGGCTATTACCAGGTGACGCAATTGACTATCAGATTTTTATCCTACATAGAAAAGCGTGAAATTTAAAATTGACAAAGTGGGTTTGTAGAGCCTTACCAAATCTCCTATGCCCTCCAGCCATCTGAATGTGCAAAATCTATAAGTCCTATTCTCGCTATGATGAAATCGCTCCATCTCTACTTAGAGTTCCAGGTTTCCAAGGTCTAAATATGCAAAATGAGCATAGATTTTCCAATTTCCAATTTATACCCCCCCCTCAAAATTAGGGTTTTATTAAGGTTTTTGCTAACTACACTCTGCTTAGGTATTCAAACTTCCTTTTGTCTACTCTAATGGTCCTGAAAAATCATTTCTTTTGATGCCATAACATTTTTGCCTATTAATTTGACTTTTCAGAACAATTTTCATTGTTTTGGAAAATTTGGAAAGTTTTGTAAAATTCTTTCTAGGGGGCATAAGTCTATCTTGCTGTCATTGTGGCATGTTTTGACTAATTTTCTTTGACACAACGTGATAAACTACATTGTATCGAAGAGGGGAAAAATGTAGACACTAAAAATTTTCCTAGGCCTGTGACTCTTATTTTCTCTATCATTTCTCCTTTCATTCTTCATAATTAAATAATTTTATTTAATTAATTACATCACTAATTAGACCCTTTCTTTCTAAAATTAAATAAATTCCTATTTATTTAGTTTCTATGTCACTTTCTACTATAATTAAATAATTATTTTAATTATTTAATTATTCATTAGCCTTTTCTCTCCTAAATTAAATAAATATTATTTATTTAATTTACTCCACTTTCTTTAATTTTGAATTAAATCATTATTTAATTCAAAATGATTCCTCCTATGTCACATTCTTCTATAATATCTTTATTATTTAATTATTCACTAGCCACCTAAATTAAATAATTTTTTATTATTTAATTTCTCCTATCACCTCTTTGTTCATGCTAATCTTATCTTCCACATCAAATCTTATCTCTTGACATCTCATTTAATCTTAGCCCTTGATTGAGTTATCTCACAATTCAATCTCAACCCTTCATCAAAATCATTTGCCCTAATTTTTCCCTAACCCTATTCCATACCTCATTTCTTAAACTTGTCCATTGATTATTGTCCTTTCATCCTATCCTTTCATTCAAAATTGACTTCTCTATAAAAGACCTCTGTCATATCATTTCATCATCTTGGAACCTTTAGCTATCTGGAGTCCTTTTGCTATCTTTTTGCATCCATAGTCCTTTAGAATCTTTAATATTTTTCTTTTTCATTATCATAGACCATATTGCATACTCAAAATATGAGGGAAACCACATCATTAAATAAAAATGGAGAAGTGCAATGGAGGTCAATCAATGAAGGCATGGAGATTTGGTAATATTGCTTTATATTTTGTCTTTATGCCTATTGTGCTTCATTGTTGATTATGGTCTTATTTGCATTATTATCTACCTATCCTTAATATTTTAGCCTTGATTACATGCATAATCGTATCCTACTATCACTGGGGCATGTTTTGACTGATTTTCTTTGACACAACATGATAAAATGCATTGTATCAAAGAGGGGAAAAATGGAGACACTAAAAATTTTCCTAGGCCTGTGACTCTTATTTTCTACATTATTTCCCCTTTCATTCTTCATAATTAAATAATTTTTAATTATTTAATTATCTTTATTATTTAATTATTCATTAGCCACCTAAATTAAATAATGTTTATTATTTAATTTCTCCTATCACCTCTTTGTTCATGCTAATCTTATCTTCCACATCAAATCTTATCTCTTGACATCTCATTTAATCTTAGCCCTTGATTGAGTTATCTCATAATTCAATCTCAACCCTTCATCCTTATCATTTTTTCCTATTTTTTCCCTAACTCTATTCAATACATCATCTCTCAATCTTGACCATTGATTATTGTCCTTTCATCCTAGCCCTTCATTCAAAATTGACTTCTCTATAAAAGACATATGCCATTGTCATTTCATCATCTTGGAACCTTTTGCTATCTTTTTGCATCCATAGTACTTTAGAATATTCAATATTTGTCTTTGTCATTGTCATAGGCCATATTGCATACTCAAAATCGAGGGAAACCACACCATTCAAGCAAAATGGAGAAGTTCAATGGAGGTGAATCAATGAAGGCATGAAGATTTGGTAATATTTCTTTACATTTTATGTCTTTATGCCTATTTATGCTTCACTGTTGATTATGGTCTTATTTGCATTATTATCTTCCTAACCTTAATATTTTACCCTTGATTATAGGATGAGATGGGTTATCAAGCCTATCTCTATGAGCAAGAGTTGGAATCACAAAAACATGAAGCCCAAGTAGCTTCTATAGTTCCAGATCAGATTGGTCAAGAAGAGGTTCATAAATATAAGTTTCCAAGTTTTAGACAAAATGAGCCTCCTAGTATTCCAAAAGTTGAGATTCCAAGTTTTAGGCAAGATAAGGTCATTAATCCTCCAAGCCACCCTCTTAATCTTGAGATACCAAGTTTCTGAAGCGTTCATCCTCCTTGAAATGAGGAAAGTAATCTATTTTAACCTTATGTAGCTACAGAACATCCTCTTGAGCAATATCCTTCCTTGCAAGAAACCCAAGAGTCTCCCCAGGTTTCTCCACTTGATGAATCTAAGGAGGAACCATTTGATCTTGATGTTGCACTCTTCTGGGAGAATATTAGAAATGTTGATCTATCATGTTTGATTATATGAAAATATGCTATTACACCAAATGAGAAATTTTTTGTTTGTACTGATGATATTCCTAGTTTTATTGAAGAAGATGAAAATGTTTCAGTGTTCATTCCAGAAAATCAATCAAGGTAGTAGGATGAAGAGGTAAAGGAGGTTGTTCAAGAGGATAAATTTTTGTCTTTGTTTGGTGAACTTCCTTATTTTTTGGACCAAGGTAAAGGAATCATGCTCATACCTGAGGTAGTTACAAGTCAACAGCAAGAGAAGACTTTGAAAGACCAAGATCAGCTAGAGCAACAAAATATTGATGACTATTTTGAGGTGTCTAGCTGGTATAGTGATGAGGAAGATGCTTTTAACTCATCCACAGTAGTTTCAAAACAACAAAAAGATGCTCAACAATGTGAGGAGTTTCTGGTTGAAGTAATTCCATATGATAATGGAGCCTTGGGGAAGTAAGGGAAATGCAAATATGAGCTTTCTATTGAGTCTAAAATGATTGATGAGTGTTTCTCTAAAGTGTACAAAAGTAGCCTTGATTTAAATGATCAAAATATTGAGGAGGAATTGTTCCAAGTTCAAATTGACCTTTCTTGCTCACTCTTAAAAGATATACCAACACCTTTGGAAGGGGATTGTCTTGAACATGAAAGGAAAGAGGTGGAAGTGGTTGTACTCCCAAGTGATCCACTAGTTTTAGGGTAACCTAGTCATTAGGATGAAGAAATAGACATTTTCAACCCCTCTTGTACCACCAAACTAGATAAATCAATTTTGGAGTAAGAGGAGGAAAGTGGTCTAGATGGGGGTCAAAAATATTCTCATAAAGCTAACATGCATGATCTTGAATGGTTGGAGGAGTTGTCTTTCTATTGTACAGAGGAGCTTGAAGCTATTGCTTCAATTGAAGTCTTGTTGGAGGAGGCTATCTCATGGTTTGAAGACTTGCCTTCCTTCATTGAGGAGGAATATCATGATTTGGAGTATATTTCCTTGAGTAATGATGCATATTTTGAGATGAAACTCATTGTTCCTAAGAGAACTTTGAGACTTGATAGTTTTGATGAATTGTTAGCTACTGTAATAGAGGAGGATGGCCCATTGACTATGGAGGAGTTAACCTGGCAAGCTATCATGCAAGGTGAGAAAGATGATGTTATTTCTAATCACTTGAATTATTTTCCCTCTAGCCAAAAGCTATCAAGGGGATGTTCTATTAGGAATTGGCTCAGATGGAAACCAATGAGAAGGAGCAGTCTTGTGACAATGTTGATCTCGAGCATCAAGGGGGGTATCATTTTGAGCACAATTAGTTCAGTTTTTCACTTGATCACCTCTGGTTCAAAAATCAATATTGGTGGGTAAGTGATTGTATTATCCTCCTTAGAAGGGTGTCACAAAAAAATGTTGGATATATTTTTTTTCTCCACATCTTTTGGTTGACTCATAAGCTGATTGAGTATTGTAGGTTGTAAAGGAGGGATAGTTAGTTTTTTGAACTAGTTAATGGATTTGTTTAGTCATCTTTTTACTTGGTTAGCGTAGGTTAGAGTTAGTATTTGTTGCTAATAAGTGCTTGGAGCACATTCATTTCAGTAATTTTCTTTCCCTAAGTGTTGTTGCACATGTTTTTTGGCCACCAGGGCCTTTTAATTTGCTTTCAATTTGGTTTGGTTTTGTTTTCTACTACTGGTTGAAGTAATTTGTAGTTTAGTTTCATGGTTTTTTAAGTTCAATAAGGGGCATATTTGACTCCGCACCCAATGAATTGTATAAGGGAATTGGTCTAATGCTTAGCAGGTAAGCATCTACTAGAAATCACCAAGAATGTTACCATTTTTTCACCTACAACTCAAATTGGAAGAGCTAAAGCAGCTTATGTTCATTTTAAGGTGAAAGATTTCAATTTATTACTGCTTTGATTAACCATTACATATGTTAAGTTTAAAAGAAAGACTTTAGTTTTATTGTGCAACATGTTTTCAACAAGAGAGTATTCAGTTTTCCATTCAATTGTTTATAGCATAGAAGAAATTACATGAGATAAAGAGGATACTACTTTCATTCAATTTTGTAATGATTCATTCATTATACAATATTGTATTCATTTTGCAAAGAGATATATACATAATATGTACAAGATTGCAAAAAATGTTGCTTTTCTATCATTGGAAATAAAAGAGAGATCAAGTGTCCCACACAATCCTTGGGAGTAGCTAAACAAACACATCATAAAGAATGCACTATACAACTAAATATAAAGAAAAGAAAAGAAGTAGATAAGATGAGACATCCATCATTGCCTATTGGGGTATGGTGTTGGTCTTCATTGCAACTACTCCATCCTCAATTTTGATCCTTGAGTGAACCTGCATCATGATAAAAGAGTTGTTAGAGTTCTAGATATGAATCTTCCTATGTTCTCTATCAATAGAAATATAGTACACTACCTATGATGCATTAGATCAACAAACATTTGTATGCAAGAGATCCTAAAAAATGAAATATCATAGGAGCATTGAGATTCACAGTTTTTATCTAACATGTTTATTCATTATGCAGTTATAGGAGAAGTCATGTTGTTGATCCATTTCTAAAGACATCATAGCATGTGGTGCGAAAATGGGCTCCTACAAGGGTTGATCTTAGCATGTTTCCCTCAATTTCAAGAGGGGATTGAGAAAGGAAACACAATCACAATTCTCAAAAGAAATATCTTAACTAAAGGAGTAAATCATAAAGTAATTGCAAAATCCTTAAAGGTATTGACCATTCATGACAATCAAATTCAAAAGTACAGTGAAAATGAAAATCATAGAAGAACAATGGCTTATCTAAGTGCTTCAAAATATGTAGGGCTGAGTAAAATGCACTTTCTTTTATTAAAGGATTGTTGTTTGCACATAAATATTTCATAGAATAATGTTGTTTTCATTTTCTATTGTTTCCATGTGTCATGTTTTGTTGTTGTTTATGTTCATCGGAATGCACACTATGAAGGAAAAGACACAAATAGTGTTCACATGTATGGGGCAGCAGCCATATGCGTCTCAGAAATACAGTGTGGGAAGTAATTGGCAACCTTTAGGCAATGTGACAGGTGTTGGGCAACAAAGAGGAAATAAGATTAATTGACCACTATGTAAAAAAAGTCTATGATGGTAATAGTGACAATTAAAGGGTGTCAAGTGAAATGAATGAGAAAGCAACAACATAAGATGGTTCAAGTCATAATTCATTTACAATAATTTGTGTCATAAGTAAGCATCATGATTGATCAATGTATGCAAAAATTTAAATGAGAGGAAATGACTTGTGCCTAAGGACATCACTTTGAAGCAAAGTAAAAGCATAACATTCATATTTTGTTTCTACATTATGGTGTGATTCAGTGCTAAGGAGAACATTCATAAAAGAAGGCTTTCATTATACCTGTAGATGCATTCTACATTTTGAATGCAAGTGTTGTAAAAGGAGCATACAACATAATGAATGGATGATTGATGCTTTATCTTTGTGCAAGTTTTAAAGTACTCTAATGTGAAAATAGGCTATAAAGAAGAAACTATGTGGGTGCACACATTGAAGAATTATGATAGGAATATCATGCAAGAAGTATCATTTTTGTTTCTTCATAAAGTGAAATATGGAGAGTACAAAAAACTAAAATAAACATTCATTTTCATTACAAGTGAGGAAAAATTATAGAGCCAAATGGAAGATATAAAGCAAGAAATCATGGGTCAAGGGTTTGGTTTCAGTTTTACATGGAAATCTCCAATGGTTAAGCCTGCAAGAAAAAAAAAACCTCAAAACTTTTACATCCATAGAAGTAAGACAATATAGAATGATGAAAATTGACCCACAAAGACTTTATGTTTTGGAGAAAGGGAGAGTTTTCATTGGTTGCTTTATAAGCTGAAATATAGAATACAATGGCAAGCCCTGGGTAGTTTTGAAGAAAAATACAAGATACCTAGAAATGGGGTTTCAAGGAAACAAACCCAGAAGAAGATAAAAGATGCTTTTATACCTTTTATAAGAGGAACAATATCATATCTTACTCATTCCATGTTGAAAGAAGAAATACATGGAGAGGGTTCGAGCAAGAAGTGTTTTAAAAAATGCAGACCTAGTATGAGTTGTTCTAACTATGACCTTGCATACAAAAGTGTTTCAATTGTTTCATTCAAGAACAATAAATAACTTGGCATATTTTTTCACATAATAAAACACCCAGAATTCCCTAGAGCTATGGCCATGGAGGTTCAAAGGTCCCCACAAATAAAAATGATAATAGTAATGCTAAGAATAATTTCCACACTTCATGATTTTCCTAATTTCTGAAGGCAACATGATATGGAGGTCATGGCCATAGAAGCATTTCGAGCTCTAAAACCCTATCGAGGCTGAAAGTGTGAAAGAGAGAAAGAGATAACAAAGTTTCCAAGTAGCTTTCTATAGAAAATGAATGGAGATTTCTTTTTCTCATAAGAGAAGGTGCAACTGAGAGTTTACCTTGTAGTTTGAAGAAGCTTCAAGCATTTAGCAACAAGAACACCCGCCTCTCAAATGATAATAAAGCTCCATGAAATTTTCAAACAATGGACTCAAGCACAAAAGTAAAGCATTGACTGAATTTAAAGATCAAAATGATTCAAGAAATGAGAAAGGTCACAACTTAAAATCCTTGTGAATGCATTTAGAATGTTGAAAACAAAGAGATTTTTCATTTTGTGGAGAAAATACACTCACCATATAGATTTTTAGAGAAAATTTGACATAGAACAACTGAAGGTTCATTATTTCGAAGCTCCAAACCCTAATTCATTGTGATGTTGTAATGTTCACCCAAAAACTATAGTGAAAATGAATGGCTGAAAAGTTGGAGCATAAGTTTTGTTATAGGGTTTCAAGTTTTTCCCTAATTCAGGTTGAGGCATTTTTATCACATAAATTTCAAAATAGATGCTTTCACTAATATCTTGGATATTTATTTTTTTTGTTGATCCTTTTTCATATTTTGCAAACTTAGGCTATATAACTAGAGGCCTTTTTGTAATTTTTGAAATTTTTGGAAAAATAAAAAATATTCAATATGACTAATTATTTTCTGATTTTTATTAGAAGATCAAAACCATATATGCCTTTGGAGAAAAAAATCAAATGTCAACTAAGGCCTTCCATTTTGAATTAAAACTGCATAAGATGTAAAACAATATTAAGATAATGTTTTATAAATTATCTTGATACTTGTTATTTTAGAAATGCAGTTAAATTGGATCTTTCCCTCCTGAGTTTTAGTTCTTGGGAGAAATAAGGAAAAACTGGGCAAACTAGACCTTCTATTTCAGTCTTCAGCCAATTTGAGCCTAATTTTTTGGGTCTTTTTGGGTTAGCATGCTTTGGAGGGAAAGTTTCCATCTTTTCAATTAGTTTGGATAAGTTTTGGGCACTATTTTGGAGGTTTTTCTCTTGAGCTCGAAAATGGATCAAAGTTGCTATTCTGAGATGCAGTTCATTCTAATTTTTCTATTCTCACTATTGGAGATGTTTTGAGAGATATAACTTGGAGAAATTTTGATTTTTCTTAGTTCAGAATGTTTTTTCTTCCTCTCTTGCTCATTTCAGAGAGTTTTGTAAACACTTTTGCACTTAGATTTTGATCTTGATACTCCTTCAGTTGCAATAAAAAACAAATATTTCCTTCTCACATTTTGTCTCAAGTTTGTAGTATTAATCTAATGTCATTGTGATTCAAAATACTAAATCTTTTTATGCCTTGTTATTGTTAGTTTATGTGCAAAATTTCATATAGTTCAGGTTGTTTGATTGTGTTCAGTTTGAGCCTTCACTCAAATTACTGATGAGTTGTATGTTCCAAGTGAGATTATGAGGGTTAAATTTTTGAGAAGTTGTTTGTGAGTAAAATCATCAAAGTCAAGTTAAAATTTTTGTGAATCATTCTTAGCTTTTAGGATTTCATTTTTTTTTCTTCCTAACCATTTCCTCGAAAATTCTTTTAGATTAGGTGATTTGTTAGGGAATTTGACATCTAAGAGTGTTTCCATGTTTCAACAAGATAGTTAATTTTATCTTATCTAAGGGTACAATCCTAATTGACAACACCATCTTCAGAAGGATTTCCCCAAATTTTACTATGAAGATCTGAATGGGTCAAAATTACTTTGAGCTAGATCCATTAAGATATATTTTCTCTTGATCAACCCTACCTAATCACAAAGGAAGCTATCCAGGTTTTAACTGGGTTATGCTCTACCAGACCTATTTTGACACTGAAGGCCATGAAAATTGAAGAGGTTATGAAGCTTATTAGAGAAAAATTTGATAAAATAACCCTAATTGTGGATGGCATCACTCAACTAGGTTTTTGATATGCCATGATGTGAATTGCATACAAGATTTATTTTAAAAACTAGAAAAACTAGGAAGGGTATGCTACTGATAATTCCTTCTACATTGCTCATCAAATGGTAAAGGAAGGAAACGATTATGATATTTTTGAGCTCTTACGGTTTTAGTTGTTGGATAATTTATAGATAACCAAGGAGAGAGACTACAACTTCCTGTATGGCTCTCTAATTATTTTTCTTATTTTCTATTTCATAAAGGAATTGCCTAGTTTGAAGAATGTGGTCTAGAGAAGGGATATTCTTGTTGCACATTAGATTAGTAACCACATGCATGGATTTTTGGACATTAAAAAATGTGCACAATGTTTTGGGGGTTCTTTAAAACATTCCAAAGTGAAATAAAAATGAGGAACATGATACCTTCACAATTTGTAGAGAGATACAATAATGAAATCACTTTTATGGTGGATAAGAATAATTGTTACATGAAGTTGAACCAAGAACTTCATGGATAAAAAAGTTTCCCTATGAGGTCTCTAGACCTAACAAGATTGCATATGCTAAAAATTTTCTTAGCAAACCTAGGGATTCCACTATTGAGAGGTTTGGCATGTATGATGAGATGACCAATAAAATAATCAAGAGGGTAGAGGAAGAGGTGAAGAATATGATGAATGTGGGGAAGATGATGTCACAGTTGGAAAAGGTGTTTGGCACTCTTGAGAGCCATGTAAAAAATAAAAAACCACTTCTACAACTCGAAAAATTCTTAGAAGAAGAAGTAGTTCTATCTCTACCACTGCTACTCCTAAACCTTTCACATCTACTTAAACATCTCCTAGTAGGAGGAATATTATTGAAAATAAGACTGTAGAAAGGGAGAATCCAAGATCCAAGAAAAATAAAAGAAGGGAAATGATTAATTTGATGAATGTAGATGATGATGAAGAGGATGAAGAAGAAGAAATGAAATATTTTCTATTTAATAAGAGAGAGAAGAGAACAAGACAAGGAGGAGAAGAAGAAGGAAAATACAAAGGAATTTAAGTAAAAGAGAAAAAAAGAAAAACAAGAAGGATCCTCCAAAATCACTTGAACATGAGCCTTTACAACTTGAGGCTACTATTGATGTAATTTCACAAAATGGTGCACTAAAAGAAACTGTAGATATTGATGATGAGATACTTCTATTGACAAGGATATTATTTAAAAAGTTATAGTTATGTATATTATGATCTCTAATGTGGCTCTAAATGAGATTATTGATCATCTTCTAGTAGGTCTTGTAGATATACTTAGTAATAAAAGGAATGAAGCTATAGCCGAAGAAGCTAAGATGAGGCAACAAGAATTAGATAAGGCTAGTTCATCTATATCTCATGAAGAAAGATTTAAATTTTCTAAAAGATAGGAACAAGTGTTCTGAACCAAGCAAAGGATAAATACTCTAATGAGGAAAGATGAAAAAGAGAGAAAGGATGGAGAAAAAAAAAGAATACAAAAAATATTGGAAGAAATGAAGAATGCTAAAATGTTTGTAAAACAAGCTCCTCCAGATACTTCATATTTATAGGATATACCTGATGTGTCTACCCAAGACATAGACCTCTCAACTTTTGAGAATAATATGACAGGTGGTGATGAGAGAGATAAAAATGATAAATAGAATGAGGAGATTGATCCTCTGGAGAATACAGGTGCATAAGATGAAGGAGATGAAGGTGAAGTGGGTGTCCCCCTCTAGGGAACACTAATCCTTGTAAAGAACATAACATCCCTCCTTAGAATGATGAGCAAAAGAAAGAGGAGAATCTTGAGAAAGTTCAGGATGCAATAGAGAAGATAATTGAGAAGAAAGATGCTACTATGGGTACAAATTAGGATTATTCATCTTCAGACTCCTTTAAGGACCCATCGGCCTTGTAGATATAGTTTCAACTTGTGGTGACAACCCATCTATTGAAAATTCCTACTCATGAGGGACAAGTTGTCTTGTCAAATATTTCTCCCCTTCATAAGTTACATCTTGGTGATACTCTACATGCTTCTACAAGGAAGGAGATCACTAATACATTTGACTACAAAATCCAATGAAACTGTCTAACGAAATATGTAAAATTTGATGTGTAATTTCCAGTTTTTTGAAATTTTATCCGCACCATTTTGTCGTAATTTTTGACAAACATGAAAAATAAAAATCAAATTGTAATGATTAAAGAAAAGTGAGTTCACACCGATTTATTGCGACAAGAAAGTTTCACTTGAGACATTAGGAGAGAATCCATGATGATTTTCTTGGGGAAAATCGTAGAAAAAAAAAATTCAAAAGATGATATCGCTAGGTTATGGTAAATAAGGCTGTCTTCTTTGCGTATCTTAGTTGTGAAGTCGATTTGTATGTCTCTAGGTTTTGAAAATCATATTTTAAAGCAACATTCCATCGACCATTTTTAGATAGTTAAGGGTTTGAGAATCTCATGTCCACCTTTTGTGAATTACAAGATCACAAACCAAGCGAAACAA
Source organism: Sequoia sempervirens (assembly GCA_007258455.2). Lineage (NCBI taxonomy): Eukaryota > Viridiplantae > Streptophyta > Pinopsida > Cupressales > Cupressaceae > Sequoia > Sequoia sempervirens. The sequence goes on along the minus strand of VDFB02086081.1, from coordinate 270,914,758 downwards.
ATTCTGTGACTATAATTATGTGATCCATGTAACTCTATCGGGTCATGTGCACACCAGCAACAAATACAATGATGCATCTGCTGCGACCCAAGCTTCATCGTGGCTACAGAAATGGAGTAAAGTAAATTCAGCAATGTAGTTAATTTAGGTTGTATAACGTAGGTGCCGGAATTCACTGGCTGGCATTCGTGTTAAGGTTCGTCAACGTTAGGGGATGCAATTAAGTAGCCGATCGAAGCGTGATTTCCTCGCTGCAATAAAGAGCCTATAACTTTAGTTGATATGCAAAGTGGTTGTGTTATATCAATTATGTAGTGCATTCAAGCACAACCCATGTTTAATGGCTATTCTAGAGAGTGATCAAGATTTTCTAAACCTTATGAATGTTACTTGACATATATTTGCATAATCTCAAATTCCTTCAGAGGCTTTTGAAGTATCAATGTATCCTATATAGGGTTTAGAATGATTTCTTTTAATTAAAAAAATAAATAAATGATGTATTTCCCTGTAATTAGATAATGTGGAGATCTCTTAAATCTGCCCCAACACACTATCCTCTTTGACACTATATTCATTACTCCAGCTACTAGGGTTTTTCATGTGACATCTTTAATATCTTCATGACTGTGGTTTTTAAATAGATCTCGGTCTTTGCTTTAATCCTTTTCATGGTAACCCTTGAGTTCCATAATCCACCTTCAATCTCTTCTAAGAATGTTAGTCTTAAGCTAGACTGCATAGTATGCATATAAAGCAAGTCCTTCATACCTATTGCAAAACTCCAAAACCACCACTCACTCACCTTGTTTAAAATGTTGCCTCCATAAGCACACAATAGTATTGTTTTAAAAAATCATGGTTGCTAGTGATTGACCATTAAGGTCACCACTTTCATCATGAAGATACAATGATATTTTGTCTTCAAATTCAAGGCATTATGGAAGATAACATTGTGAATTGTTTGTTGTGTATGATTCAATTTTCTTGCACATTTACTGCTTTGCTAACTTCCTTTAAGACTGGGTATTGCACCCTTAGCTACAATCTCAAACAGCTCACTCACTATCACTTGAAGAGATTCCCTTTACAAGTATCTCTTCTATAAAATCAAACTATGCCCTATAGACTGCCTACTTACATCATATAGGGGACTCCATTGTTTCATGGTATTGTAGTTCTTAGATCCTTCAACCTTACTGGACACTACTTCACACACCACAGTATTATTCACTATTCTCCCCCACTTTGGATGAGCCCCAAACACTACTCAAACATGCAATCCACTACCTCCATTATACATTAATGGCTAAGAAGAAACATTGAACCTATGATTACCACTGTTACTTCATTTGGACAGTCATTCCCTGATTGCATTTTCTTTGTCTAACACTACCAAAACCATTTGAAAAACCCTTAAGGTTAGCAAGGGGTTAAGGGAACTCACTGTTAAAATCTCCACTTTACTATGCAAGGTTTGAGATTTATTATCTTGTCACTGCTTGGCCTATTTTTGGCTATCACATCTCAAGTGACTGTCATTCTTCTTACTGTAGATTGCATTTACAAATGTCACTAAGCTACATAGTGTGCTTGTTATTGGCTACAATCTTTAGATTGCAAGATCTTGTTATTACCTACAATGTCTCAATCTTTCTAGTATTGCAACCTCAATAATCCGCTATAGTTATTGTTTATGTTTCTATGGAGGCCTAGGGTTTATACCCTAATCATACTCTTACCAGTGCTTCTGTTGTTTTGTATTATGGCTCTCTCAATGTTGAGGGCCCTAGGGATAAGCTCGTCATAAGAAGTGGCACATTGCATCTTTAACTAAAAGAATAAATATGTATTGACATTAGCAATGATGATGATTCTGACTTGTTGCTCCTTAGGAATGAGTCACTTACTCTTACTAGCTCGCTACCTCCATTGTTGTAGGAATTTTCTGATCAAATTCAATATTCTGATTTTAAGAGTCTTAATGGTTGGAAATCATAGTAAAATCAGAATTTAATAAGTTTTGGAATTAGCATTTTAAAGTGTTTTTTGGGGTCATTAACTTCAAACTATCTTCTCTTTTGTAGTGGTGGTTGCATGCCAAATTTTTTTGGTGTAAAATATCAGAGTTATTAGATTATGTTACCTGTCTACGAATACAAATTATTGGAGTGTGAATTTGATATTTTTTGAATATCTAAATAGTCAAGCTTGGTAAAGAAAATCATGCCAGATAATATTAGTCTAGAACAAAATGAAGAGACACTTGATAGATTGTGGGCTAGATTGAAAAGAAAGGGTGATGGGAAATGTTATTGTCCTTGCAATAATTGCAAGGGCTTAAATATGAGATGAATTTGAATCACAACAGTTGAGAAACATTGTAGGCAGCATGGTCACATTGAAGCATGATTATCATCCATTGGTGTTGTTCATTATATGTGTTTATATTGATTGAATTTTGTAAATGCTTATATTGTTTTAACATTATATATATATATATATATATATATATATATATATATATATATATATATATATATATATATATATATATATATATATATATATATATAATCACTTGATCATGATCATGGTTTATTTGTGTCTATCATTATTATAAAGGTGGGTGCCCTAGGGTGATGATATATGGGATTATCACAACTCGAGAATGGTTTTGCAAAGGCATAAACATGGAGTCGCGGAATACTTTGAAGATGAAGTTAATGATCCATGTATTAAAGATGTTCATAATGTCAGAAAACACAGCTTGAAGATGATGGTAACGTAATACATTGATCCATGACACATTTAGTGGTAGAAAGCCGATCATGCATGATCAAGATGACTTTGATGATATTCCATTATTTACCCATCTTGAGAAGGAATATGAGCCCCTTTAATAGTTAGCTTTGAAAACAAATCTTCTCATTGTATTGTTGTTGTTGAACTTTAAGGTTATGAATGGTTTATCAAACATAGCAATCTCAAGAATGTTAAAGTATGTCATATATGTCATATTTTTTCATCTATTTTAATTGTTGTTGGTTCATCACTAGTAAATAAAGGATGAAATATGTACCATTAATATTCTTTATATGAACAAATTATTTTTTGTTGTAGATTGATTGGTGAATTTTTGTTACCACCATCAAATATTTTACCTCGCTCATACTGAGATTTATGTGTCATTATGAAAGATATCAGAATGGAGTATCAAGCAATAGATGCATGTCCCAATGATCATATTATATATCATAAACAACAGGAATTTGCAACAGAATTCCTAGAATGTCATATTAGTAGATATTGAGTAGATCAACTAACAAAAAAGGTGCCTCGCAAGGTTCTTCGTTATATTCCCATTATTCCACGTATGCAATGATTATTTAGGTGTGAAAGCTTAGTGCAATTGATGGATTACCATGCATTGAATAGAAGTGGAGATGACATTCTTTGAATGCCTGCAGATGGTTTTGCATTTAGGGACATGGAGGAAAAATGGCCACATTTTAAAAAAGAACCTTGTAATCTTAGGCTTTCATTGGGAGCAGAAGGTGTCAATCCATTTGGAGAGCTGAGATCTATTTACTCAGTGTGGCCTATTTTTGTTATCAACAATAACATTCCTCCATGGATGTCAATAAAGAGGGAGCACATAATGCTGTCAATGATTGTTCCAGGTATTTGTTTACATCAATTTTATTTAACGTAATATCATCTCATTTGTCTTATTTGTTGCATAATGACTTATATTTTTTTCATTCAATAGTCATGTACATTAATTTATATATATTGTAGTAAAATGGTTATAATAATTATGTAATGTTTATGTTCATTCAACTAGGTAAGTACCAAGTTAAAGATATGAATGTATATATCAAGCCTCTTATCGACAAGTTATTAAAGTTATGGAATGGGGTCACTATGTATGATGTCTCCAGACCAATAGGACAAAGACAATTTAAATTCCATGCAATGCTTGTATGGACAATTCATGATGCCCCAAGGCTAACACATTTTTGTGGTATGTTATAACGTTTGACTGCACTTTAATAATATTTAATTTGATGAAGTAGATACCATGCATGTTTTTAAAATAATCTATTCATTATATATACTTATAAAAATTGACATATTTAATCCAATTATATATTTTCTTGTAGGTCTTCAAACAAAGGGAAAATTTGCATGTCCAATTTGTGGTCCAAAGATGAAATCTCGTCGTTCAACAAGTTTAGGAAAGTAGGTGTTTGATGAGTATAAGCACTTCCTCCATAGATATCATAAGTATCGAACTACTGAAAAACATCTTTTCAATGGGAAAGAGGAGACTACATCAAAACCATGAAGAATGTCACCTCGCCTATGGAAGTTGGAATATAATAGAATTAATCGTCAAAGTTATACATCGGATCAAATTTCTTATCTATCATATATGATATGTTTTGAATTTATATTTTTATATTGTGTTGTGTTTACTCATGTTGTAATTGACAATGATTGTCGTTGTTAATTTGTTTAACTTATATGCTACATGAAGGTTGTCAAGGCATTAATGGTCGGCTTCCACAAGGACTGAAAAGTTATCCCAGACAATTTAGTAGGCTTCCCTACTATGAGCAGCTACAAATTGTGCCTTTGTTTGATACAATGCATATCAGAAAGAATATAACATAAATGTTATGGAAATTATTAGATGGAAGGCATGACAAAGAATTTTTTTTCAAAATTTGTAGTGACATTCAGGAAGCCAATCATGCAATGAAAAATGCCATTTAATTAAATAGTGATGGAGACCAAATTAATATAAGTGCCCTTCCTTGGTTATTAACAGAGCAACAAAGCAATGCTATAAAAGAAGTCATACAAAAAAATTGATTTCCCATAGGATTTGCTACGAACATAAACAATATAATAACAAAAAAAGGTGAATTTGGGTCAGGGATGAAAACACATGATTTGCATACCTTCATTAAGGTAATTATTCTGGTATATTATATACAGTTGTATAATGCATGTACTTTTCAATGTATTGTGTTTACTACTTTGGAAAAAATAATGAAAGATCATTTCATAATTGTTAAAAGACGCTCTACCTCTATTCTCCCATAAACTTTGACAAAAATGTCAAGAAAGCTATATATGATCTTGGAAAATACATGAGTGTAAGTAGCTTAGATTTGTTCAATTCGTCAGTATACATCTTATAATTACATTTTTACTCTTCTGTTATATAATATAACGTGATATTTCTTTTGTTAAATATCATATATTTGTGTCTTTCTTGAATCACTTGTAGATGGCTACCATCTAAAGAATCCATAGCAAAGATATAAATTATTGGAAGAGAAAATTCCTCGCCTAATGTGTGAAATGCAAAAGTGTCTACCAACAACATTTTTCAATGCACAAGAACACTACCTCATACAGCAAGTTGAGGAGATTGAATTGTGTGGACCTGTACACACAAGGTCAATGTGGATGGTTGAGAGGCACTTGAAATTTTTGAAGGATTTGGTTACAAAAAGAGCACATCCTGAGGGTTCTATGGTGGAGGGATATATTGTATACCAGACCATGGTGTATATTAGTGAATATCTTCCTAAGTTTGCAGCAAAGATTCATGTAGATCACATTTGGGATTCCAACTCTATTAACAAATTCGAAGGGGAGTACCTGTTGGGGAAAGGTAGATTGAGGAAAGTGAGAGGTAATTATAAGATTGTCATGGAGATTAATTGGAATGAATTTTACATTTGGTTTTTATTATATTGTACTTATTTAATTTTTAATCTTCAATATACATCAATTATAAATTAAGGTCGTATACTGTGGTATTTAACTAATTATAGGTTGTTTGTGAATTTCATTTTTTTTGGTACAGTTGGTCAAGAGTGGGATGCACTACATTTGTATGTCACCAACAATCTTGATTGGATGATGGTATGGATTGAACGATGTCAACAATC
>VDFB02086081.1:270705688-270908686 GCA_007258455.2 Sequoia sempervirens | reverse complement strand
ATCACCTATCTAGGTATCTTAGGGGACACCACCAGAGCTTCTTCTTCTTCTTCATTTTTTTTCTCTTTTTCTTCCACAACTTCTTCAATTCTTACACAATTAGGCTCATCAGATACATATCCGTGAACTTCAATTAAATTCCTCATTGCTTCATCAACCTTGAATTTTGTGCTTTCCAATCATTCTCAGTCTTTTATTGAAAAATTTGTAAGCTTTACTTCTATTAGAATATCCAAGGAAGATACCTTCATCACTTCTAGCATCAAACTTTCCTAAATTTTCTTCATCCCATCTGATATAACATTTGCTTCCAAATACCTTGAAATACTTAATAGTATGAATTCTTCCACCCCATATCTCATAGAGGGACTTGGTAATGTATGTTCTTGCTTGAACTCGATTGAACACATAAATAGCAGTGTGAATAGCTTCTCTCCAATAAACTTTTGGTAGACTAGGTTCAATAATCATTGATCTAGCAACGTCTTGAATCATTTTGTTCTTTCTTTCAACAACTCCATTCTACTAAGTTCTCAGAGTAGATAATTTTCTTTTTATTCCACGAACTTCACAAAATAGATTAAACTCATGGGAGGTGAATTCACCACCTCTATCAAACCTTAAGCATTTTATTCTCAAATTCACTTTATTCTTTACCATAGCTTTGAATGTCTTAAATCTATTTAATGCATTGGACTTTTCTTTAAGAAAAGTAACCCATGTATACCTAGAGTAATCATCAATCAAAAGTATAAAGTACCTTTCACCTTGTAAACTTCTCACTCTTGTAGGACCACATAGATCTATATGAATTAAATCCAGTAGTTTGGTAGTAGATTTTTCCTTTGATCTAAAGTTATTTTTTGATTTCTTTCCAAACTAACAATTCTTGCACATAGCATTAACAAGCTTTGTAATCCTTCGTAGATATCTCATAGATTGCACTGCATTGATCCTTTCCAAATTATCAAAATTCATATGACACATTCTCCAATTCCATAGAAAAATATCATTAATCTAAAGCGACATCCATTACCACCCTTAAGCTGATATATATTTCCTTCAGACTTCTTTCCTACAACAATCACTATTTCGGATCCTTTCTTGATTTCACATCTCTCATCCTTAAACACAATATTATATCCTTTACTACACTTTTGTCCAACACTAAAGAGATTATGCCTTAATCCCTTAACATAGTACACACCATCAATATTATGCTGCCATCAAAACTTACTAAACCTATCCCACAAATTTTAGCACTAGTATCATCTCCAAACATAATTAGGCCTCCATCATATTTTTCAAGTTTAACAAACTTAATCTTATCACTGGTCATGTGGTGTGAGCAGCCACTGTCAACAACCCAATAGTTATTTTATTGTTTAACATGTAGGGAAAATATTACAATATCTTCTTCTTTCTCTTTCTCTGAAGGGAATTTCTTCACTTGTCTTTCAAATTTAGTAGAACTAGGTTCATCTTCTATAGTAAAAAACAAGCATTCATTGTCATCAAAATCTTTATCATAAATACCAACGTTCTCATTCACATAATATGCTATGCTTATCTTTTTTCCTTTGTTTCCTCTATCAAATATTTTTTTGTTCCTCTTAGCTCTTTCTGAACATCTCGAAGCTTAATGACCTATTCCTCCACAACTAAAGCATGTAACACCCCTCCATTTTTTGCTCTGTTGATCAGACAATGTTTTTCTATGTTGTGCCTTGTTTTTGTTAACACTTGAATTAAATGATGCTTTATGCTTTTGATTATATTATTGATGTTAGATTTGTTAGTTAGTAATATTGTATTGGTGAAGGGGATGGGATTACATCACTTGCATGCAAGCACCTGTGATTCCGCGATTTCCCCTTCACGGTGTATCTACTATGTTATATGCATGTTCAACACTCATTTTGTTTGCAGGACTACATGTACAAGACATCAACTCCACCTGGTTTCACAGGTCTGAGCATGTCCATTGACCAACAGTAATTGATTGGGAGATAGTAGCTAGGTTTTCCGTGCCAAGTCATCCCCCTAGTCATGGTGTGTCATCGGGTCATAGTCGAGTGTAGTTGTTATATGTTGTCCCTTTCACCTTGGTTTTTATTTAAATTCAAGATATAAAAGTAAATAAATGGCTTCTGTAGTTAAGTTGTTCAAATAAATTTGGCTATATGGTTAAAAATGTTATTTAATTTATTAAATAATTTAATTTAATTAATAAAATAATTTAATCTCTGATTAGATTTATTTTATTGATTAATTAAATTAGGTATGTTGAATTGATTAAGTTATTCTTTTGAATTAAAAGTGTTAGTTCATTTTTGGAAAGAAAGTTTTAAAAGTTTAAATTATTTTGTTTGAAAAGAAAATTTTAAATGTAGTAAATTCTATTTGGAAATTAGAATTTTGTTCTAAGTTATTTAAAATTCAAATATCTTTAAAAATGCAATAACTTTGGGTGGAAAATATATTTTAGAACAGTTGACTTAATTTGGGGAGGATTTGGAGAAGCCATGGAATTTCATTTTGAATTTGAATTTGAGTTTGGGGGAGATAATATATTTCATTTGGGTTTTATTTTCACTTCTTGTTTTTTTTTGGATGGAGAGTTTTGGTTGCAAAAAGAAAAGAGGGTTTTGGGTTTTTGGATTCAATCTTGGTTTGAAGGTAGAGATCTTGGGATGGAATGGTAGAGGAGTGGAATTTGCAGAGGAACTCAACATCAATTTGTTCTTCAAGTTCATGATCACAGGTTTTATTATGATTTTAATTGTTTTGAAGTTTTGAAATTTTGGTTTCAATTTGTATGCAAGTTTAGAAAACAAATCTAGAAACCTCTTTGAAATCATGGAAGAGGAGAAAACAAAAAAAATAGATTCTTGCAATAGAAATGATATGAAAAGGAAAACAAGGAAAGAATCAAACAATGAAAACAATTGAAAGAGAACCAAAAGAAAATTTCATTTCAAACTGAAATTTAAACCCAGTTTTGTTTTGGAAAATTTATTTCTTGTTGCAAAATTTTGTTGTGCAATGGCACAGCTTCACTAAAAATGGAGATTTTAGTTGTATATTTATAAATATATGTACCAATATATTTTATAAAAATACTGATTTTTTTTATTATTCTTGGGAAAGAAAATTTTGGTTTTCAAAAATTTTACACAGAAAAAAAAAATTGGGTTTGCCCTATATTTCTTAACTGTGTATTTGAGGAGTTTTATTGTTTGTTTTTAAATGAAATTTTAATAAAATAAAATTTAATTTAGGTTTGTGGGGAGGCAGGGGAAGCCAACCCCCACAGCCACCGCCCCAAGAGGGAGGCAGACTATGTGTTATACACACAGGCCGCACCCCATGAGGGAGGTGGACTGTGTGTTATACACACAGGCCGTTGCCCTCAAAGGGAGGCGGACTGTGTGTTATACACACAGGCTGCTGCCCATAAGGGGGAAGGGCGGGCTGTGTGCATAGCACATAGGCTACCGCCATCGGTGGAGAAAGGGCTGGCGTGCCCTAATTTTTGCCATTCATTTTTTTTATTGTATTTCAAGTTTTTATTTTATTTTATTTTAAATTATATAATATATATATTATAATTTAAATAAATGTTTTATTATTATTATTATTTTTTAATTAATGGGAATGGATTTATATAAGTTGAAGCTGAAATTAATTTGATAAAATATATTTAAATAATTTGATTTGGGAGTTTTAATAGTTGAATTTGAATATATATATATATTTAAATATATATAGATGTAATTTTATATACGTAGAGTATATATTTTCTTATGTATATTTAATATACATTATTTGAGATGATTATGCTATTATAATAGATGAAAAATAAATAAATAAATATATTGTTGTTGTAAATAAAATGATTGTATTTAAAATTTGATTTTGATCATTTTGGGTAATGAAGGAAAGCGAGAAATATGCACGTGGTATAATAGATGAATATTTAATTATGAGAAATGGTTATTTGTTTTAATGAAAGGAAATTTTCTTAGGAAAGCGACAATTATTTAGAGTTCTTATTGGTTGCAATGAATGTATGATAAGATTAATTATGTTCACGGGGTGAATTGAGAAATTTAAAATAATGTGTTCTTAGTTAAATTATTGATTTTATTTTAAAATCATATATTTAAAAGGACAAATATTGGATTTAAATATAAGGTGCTTATTAGTGAGACTAAGTGATTTCAAAATGATTACTTTGCAAGGAGAAATAGTTATCTTAAAAGGATATGTTTTAAATCGAAGAAGTAAATGCTTATTTTATGATTATTTAAACCCAATTAGGAAATTAAAGATTTGGGTTTAAATTTTATCTTTTGTCTGAAAGAGACGTTATTAAATTAGTTTTATTAAGGCAATAAATTGCTGAATGTTAATGAAGGATGTGGGTTTAGGAAACCCGAATATAGATTTAATTCATGTTTGAGTTTCCTTCTTGTATGTGCACTTCTTCATCTATTTTTTCGCTTTGGGGAATTTGTTTTGAAGGGTTGTTAAGTCTTCCAGAAGGGGTTTAACTTTTGGGGTTGTTGTGTTATGATAGTCAACCTTTGGATTGTATTGGATTTTGTGTCTCCTTTGGATTAGGAGTGGAGTATGTGTTTTGTTGCCTCCAGTGTTTGGAGAGGGTTTGGACTTTTGTTGCCTCCAGTGTTTGGAGAGGGTTTTGACCATTGTTGCCTCCAGTGTTTGGAGAGAGTTTTGATTATATGTTCCTCCTAGAGTTGGAGTGATCGTTATCTTGTTTGTATTCCCTTTGGCGTCCTTGGTGATTGGTTTCATGTTGGTTTGTTGTCAAGTAGAAGAGTGGCTTTTGTTAGGGGCCAGAGCCCAAAGAGGTAAACTGGGAAACCTTCAGAAGTGGTTTAATCAAGTGATAACTAAATTAATGTACTTAGAAGTTAGGTAGTATTTCACACTAATTAAGATAATTGAGCCTCGCTCATGGACGCAAGGGCTTGTATAGACTTGGGGTGAGATGGGAAGGCTTGGAATGGCAAGGTCATCTATCCTGTCCTTACGAGAGGTATTTGATTCCACATGAGTGAGTATGGGTGCCAGGATTCGATAGAGGGCACCAGGACAACCCATAGTGGGGGCTAGAGCCTAGGAAGATTCCCAGAGGATATCCCATGATGAGCTATGTGATGACACTCTTTCTATGACAAAAGTTGGTATTTGGTTTTATGTATATGGGCTTCTTATCTTACTCGATCTATTTTACCTATGGAAGCAATGTGACCTATGTCAGTGATGTTAGAGTTGTACTTGTGTTATTCTTATGGTTGTATGGTTCATGTGTTTGGTTGTGTCAGTGTGAGTTAGCCTGTGTCTAGGAGTGGATGGTCTTGTCTGAAAATCCTTGTTACTATCTCCTAGCATAGGGGGTGAGCCTTTGGGTATCACATGGTTGGGTGGAACGTGCACCTTAATCTATCGGGTCATCTTCTTGTTCGTATGGATGAGATTTCCAATTGGAGAGCTCATGGGATCTAGTACCTTCATGCTTCATTCTTTCAGCTATTATTGTAATTTATTACCCCTCTTTGTGTCGAGGCGGAAGATGTAATTTGTAACCTTGTATATTGGAATTACCTCATTTGGGGAATGAGTTTTGTAATCATATTGTAAAATATATATTTTGGAATCATGTGGCATCTCTTATGACTTTGTTGTAATTTTTTCATGTTTGGAAGTATGAGTATTTAATTTGTTAAGTAATTAAATGTTATGTTTATAATTCATGTTTCTTGATTGGGTTTTAAGTAATCTCAGTCTCATAACCTTAGAGGTTGTTGGCAATGGATAGTGATATTGCATGTTATTTGTACTTAAACAAAAAAAAAATAGTACGTTTGAGTAGTAAATTGCAACTTCCTCTAGGGTTGCGTGGCGGGGCATTACAAAGCATTTAAAGGGTAACTTACCTTCATAATTACTAGAGCATTTCTTCATTCTTCTCATAAATTTTTCTTCTACTTCATTAAGGTTTTCTTTGTTTAGATCTCTAGCTCTTGTATCCTTGAAAGTAGTCTCTGATTTGGATCCATTCCCAAATTCAGTTTTCTCATCTCAAAGGATGTTAGAGTTCCTAGTAACTAATCTTTAGTATAAATCTTGTAATCTATGAGTTCCTCAATAGTAGATACCTTTTCAATAAATGCATTAGGGAGAGTTATAGTAATCTTCTTCACTATCCTTGGTTCATCTATTGTACCACCAAGTCCTTGCATTCCACCTACCAGCTCATCTAATCTTTGTACATACAATTTAATGTTCTCATCTTTAAAACTATGCAAGACCTCAAAATATGCCTCCAAATTTTGCAACTTTGCTTCTTTGGCCTTTTCATCTCCTTCATGCTCCTTTTCTAAAGCATCCTAGAATTCTTTAGCAGTCTTCATATTTTTAACTTTAATCAACTTGAAATGTGAAAGAATATTCTTCAAAATGAACTTTTCCTTATTATTTGCTTCATGTGCCTTGATTTCATCAACTATACTCTAACCATTAGCAAGGGGAGTGTAAGTAGTCTTGTCAGCTTTCTCAATATCATATCCACAATACTCTAGATATTCTTCCATCAGTATTTTCCAAATAGCATTATTAGTTCCATCAAACTTCAAATACTCAAAAGTGATCTTGCTTGCCATCCCAAACCTTCCTTAAGCAGTTAATATTTTCTCCAAGGAACCAAGATCTAATACCAATTGTTGAACAAGAAAATGAGAGGGGAGTGAATCAGTTGTGACAAATTAAACCTTTAAAAAATCCAACAAATATTAAAAAAATCACAAATCCTTTAATCTAGTAACTTGATAAAACTTTAAAAGCAAAAGTAGAAACTAGAAAACATCACACACACACAATAACACCAGATTTACATGGAAAACAAAATGAGGGAAAAACCATGATGAGGATTAGATTACAATATAGATAATATCAAAACTGATTACAAAGGATCACTCCTAAAACAAGACTCATTTTTTGGATTAGGACTCATTGTCCAACAAGGGTTAACCACCCAGAGGGCTCATTGCCATATATATATAAAGAAGATAGAATCTAGATAAGTTATAGAGAGAAAACAATATCAATGTAATAGATATTTCCACCACAATTCACTCACACACTTGTAGACATGCATGAATGATAGAGTACACCTTCCAATCACTGCTTCCAAAAACTCACAATTAGATTTCACGCTGATCTGCCAAAACTCGCATCACATACACATTGTTTCACATATATCTCTCATCTATCTTGCTTTATTTCTTTGCACCACACTTCACCAATGTCTCATCTTGTAATTATACCATCTTTAACTTTGAAACATATCCAAAGTTGACCATACACCATTTGCATTTACAAATTCAAATTAGTTTGGCACCAATACAATCTAAGGTGGAATTAGAATGAGGGTTGACCCAAACACATGCTTCAACACGCTTCCATAAGCTTCGAAAGTAGTGCTAAACACAAGGTCATCCAAACCAATGTAGAACACATAAATCATTTAAGAACACACAACCTTAGCATGATCCAATCCTTCCAAATAGAAAAACTAACTTCAACAAGAACATAACACCTTAACTCTAGAACCACAAGTCATAAGACTTAAACAAGAAGAAATATAAAGCAACTACATTTCTCCTAGACCTCAACCAAATACACTAAAAACATGGTTCATAGCTAGTGAACATAACTCACACTGTACTATAATACAAAAGCCCAAAATATGGATATAGGACTTTCCAACAACCATGATCAACATATATGAACCACATGAACATAGGAGCAAATCCTAGAGAAAAACCTAGAGCAACAATTGAAGACCTACAATCTTTTCCTTTACAATTTTCTCAATATCCTTGACATATATAGCTAAATTATCCATTATATCAATGATAATGACAACTAGTTGAGATTTAGTTAACCAGTTGACATCAATTACAAAACTTTCATACTTGCAAAATATTTCTTATTGTAATCATAATATAGGTCAAATACACTAGATCCTAATGAATTTAAGACATATCTAACACCTTAAGCTACAATCCTAATGAGATGTTCAAAAGCATCAAAAATTAAGAAACCATTAAACTAAACATAAAATAAACATGAAAGCTTAAAAGAAACCTATTCTAGTACTCCAAACCTTATCCCATTGGGGGAGTGGTGTTGCATTGGTATGGAGTTGCGGCCCTTTCCCAAACCCTTCAATGTAATGAGCATTTAACCAACCTCCATTGTTGAAAACTAAGCTTAATGTGATAAAATCATACTATGGGTGTATGAAAATATGAAAAATCTTGGAAATGGTGCACGTATGAATAGAGATATTATTCAAAATGGTAGCATAACTTTACTTTGAAAAAGTGGATCTATTTCTCTCTAAATGGTGAAGTATTTATAGGAGAGAAAATGAATAATCAAGGGTTGAGATCGATTTGATCAATCAATGGTCAATATGGAATCAAGGGTGAAGGCATGGATCAAGGGTTCTCATCAGTGGATGAGAATCAAAGATCACATGGATCAAAGAAAGCATCAAGGGCTCACAATGATTCAAACAAACACACATCCTAACAACTTTGAAAGTTTGTCACAAAGTTTATTTGAAAATAATCATTCCCTTTTGGAGCCAAATAGAAGAATATTCCTCTAGAATATTCCCTATACAAGTGGATGGGTGAGGAAAATTAGCAATTAGTAATTAAAACTAAGTTTTAATTATGCAAGATGAGGAATGTGAGGATGTCCATTAAATAATTTATTTATTTAATGAGAATGGGATGCAAATGATATTTAATTAAATAATTTAGGATTATATAATTAAATGAGAGGACCTAGGGGGTTTAAATTAAATAATTTGATTTATTTAATTAAACAGGATGAGAGGCAAAGGTGAAAGGGGGTGAATTAACTTAATTAGATAAATTAGATTAATAGATGAAAATGATGCATTTAATTAAATAACTAGTCTTATTTAATCAAACAAGTGAAAAGATAATGAATTTTAGGATGAAACAATGTTACTAACTAGATTCATGTGTGTAATACCATTCGGGACAATTTTAGGTGTCTATAGAAGTGATGCTTGATTGATATGTGCTTTGTCCTAGAGTGCATCAGTGGATTTTTTCAAATTTTTATTGTACTTGAATTATCACAAGTAATAGAGATAGGCTTATTGTACTCAACCTTAATGTCCTTTAGAGTTTTTTTCATCCATAATACCTGAGTACAACGTGCTACTACTACATACTCTACTTTTTTTGTGGAGAGTGTAACTAATTCTTGCTCTTTACTCATCCAGGACACAAGTTTGTCACCCAAAAAGACTGCTTCTTCAATAGTGTTTTTTCTATCATCAACACTTCCGACCCAATCAACATTAGTATATGTAGTTAAAAAGTGAATTCCTTGCTCTTGGGATACCATAATCCATAGTCAACAATGATTTTAATGTATCTAAAAATTCTCTTGACTATGTTGACATGAGAATCTTTTGGGTAACATGAAATCTTTCCACCATGCTTATTCCTTGCATAATGTCTAGCCTTGATCCGGTTATGTACAACAAGCTTCCAATCATTTACCTATACATTGTCTGATTTTCTCAAATTGTAACCAGTTATCATGGGAGTACAGACTAGTATATTGTCTTCCATCCCAATTTTCTTAAGAATTTACTTAGCATACTTAGTTTGAGATATTTATCATTAGTTTTTGCAATTTTTAAACTAAGAAGAAATGACAATTCAACTAGCATTGACATCTCAAATTTATCTTGCATGTGGGTAGCAAACACTTTACACATATATTATTATTGCTACCACCAAATATGACGTCATCCACATAAAATACAAAAATAATCATGTACTCACCTTTTGATTTAAAATACAAATTGTTGTTTACACATCCTTTCTTGAATCCTTGTTGTTGTAGATATTCCAACCTTGAATAGCATTCTCTATGTCATTATTTTAGACCATACAAAGATTTTCTCAATCTTCAAATATAGTCTTCCTCTTTTGATAGTTGAAATCCTCTAGTTATTCAATGAAAAAATATTTAAGATTTCTATTTAGAAATGCAAATTTAACATCCATTTGATAAAATTTAAATCCTTTGTAAACTGAGAATGCAAAAAATATTCTTATTGCTTCTAATCTTGCAACCAGTGCAAATTTTTCTTCAAAGTAAATGCCCTCAACTTGTGCATAACCCTTGAACAATAATCTTGCCTTGTTTCTTACAAGAGCTCCATCTTCATTTAGCTTATTTCTAAACACCCATTTAGTACCAATCACATTTTTTCTTATGGGTATAGGAACCAATTCCCATGTATTGTTCTTCTTAATCTAATGTAGCTCCTCTTCCATGGCCTTTATCCAACTTTACAAAAAAAAAACAAGGGTGAAAATTTTATTGATAGAAAAGCCAAGAATACAAGTAAGGGGACATGAGGCCCCAAAATTTTAGAGAGATATCAAGAACAAGACCAAATGAAATATCTCAAATATCCATAAAGCCACCCCTCTAGCGATCATCCCAACACCAAAGGTCATACAACTAGACCAACCCAACACATCTACTCATGTTGATCCTCATAAAGAAACTGAGCTAATTGCTAACATTTTTGCTAGTCAAGCTAACCCCAACCCCAAACAAACCAAGCATCCATCTCATCATAATCCCATTTTGCTAGAAAATCAACCATTTTGTTCCACTCTCTTGGAATATGCATAAAGGGAATAGAAACAAAATTTGAGGCCAAATTGAGAATTTGTCTAGAAATCACACCTATTCTCCAGGAACAATTTTGGAAATATAGGTTGTTTAGCTGAGAAACAAGAATCATCGAGTCCATCTCGCAAATCACCTTCCTCCAACCCAACTCACAAGCTTTCTCCAAATATTTAAAAAGAGCCCAAGCCTCTATTTGGTTATTGGACTATTCACCCATATAAATAGAAAAGAAAAATGGGCCTAGTCACTACTATCCCATCCTACTCCACCAATGCTAATATCACCAAGATTACCATGAGTTGAATCATCTGTGTTTATTTTATAAACATTAGTTGAAGGAAAACACCACTTGCCCACACAATTCACCTTCATGGAAACCTTCTTCAAAGACCCATGCTGAGACCGAGCCAAAGAAGTCCTAGAAATATCCAAAAGAGAAAAGAGCCTAGCATCATTCAAATTCAAATTTTCATCTAGGTTGAACTTAGCCTCTATAGTCTCCTTGATTATACTCTTAATCTTAAACCAAATTTGCAGGGCCACCTACCTTTCATCTTAAAAAATCCAACTATTTCTCTCCAGCCAAAGGTGCCAGATAATTGAGGGACCCAAATCCCAAGCTGCCACCAGTAAGGAAGTAGAAGCCAAAGGAGGGCCCATGTTCACCCAAATATCATATAGAGATGAGGCCTGAACCGATGATCACTTCCATAAATGCCATCACCATCTCCAAATTTCCATTGAGAAAGAGCACTGGAAGAATAGATGGCTAGATCTCTCCTCACTATTTCCACAAAGAAAGCAAATTGAAGGACCACACAATCCCCTTTTCCTAATGTTCTCCCAAGTCAGACATTTATTCAAACTCAAAAGCCACATAAATAGATTACACTTGGTCCAACCAATCTTGTTCTATATACATCTCCACCAAGGAATCTCCTCCAATTCATAATGTTGACCAAGCAAAACATCATAACCACGAGCCACTGCGTACCTCCCTTTAGGTCCATTACCCCAGGCTAGCCCATCCTCCACCTCCAAAGAACTACAAGAATGCTCAATAGGGATTAACACCAAAGTTTTTCTCTCCTCCAGAGAACCCCCATCAAGCCAAGAACTAGAATGATGCCACTAATACACCTAAGAGGTCCCCACAAAAGAAGAAAACTTAAAGCTATCAAAATTTTACAAGCCCATCTCTACAAAAGATTCACTTAAACTTTGAAGATGAGGATGGGATGAAATTATAGGTGGAAAACCATGCCAAGAGTCCAACCAAAAATGAGCAACATTGCCTCTATTAACGATCCAAAAGAGACCCTCCTTGATGAGGGTAGAACCTTGTTTTATAGTATTCCAGATCAAAGAGCCCTTACTCATTAATTTTGTATGAGGAATGTCCACATCAACCACACCACCAAGATATTTGAAGTTATAAATTCAAGCCCATGGCTGGTTAGAAAGTGTACACCACCTCCAATAAAGTTCCACTACAAGATCCAGACTATTGTGCCTTGACTGTCGAAGACCCAAACTACCACACTCCTTGGGTTTGCACACTTGGTCCCAGTTCACCAAGCTCCACTTTTAATTCTCCAAATTTCCATCCCATAAGAATTTCCTAGAAAGAGAGTCATATTCCTTAAGAAAACCATTAGGAGTAGACAAGACCATGAGCCTATATAAAGGTAGAGCCTGCAAAATAGATTTCAAAAGAGTCAACCTTCTAGCAATGGATAACAAGCGAAAAGTCCAATGCTTGAACTTTGATAAAAAATTGTCCAAGATGTGTTGCCTATTGGAGCCTAATTTTTTTTGCAAATTCTTGCAAAATTTTAGGTTCCCATAATGTAAAAATTTGATTTCAACACTCAGAAGTATAGTTGAAAAATCTGCTCAAATGGCCCACTTTGAAAACTCATAATTTGAAACTCATTCATTTTCACGCAAAATCACATTGAAAGCATGTTTATTTGACATATGAGAGTGTGCAAGCCTGATTTTAGCTTCGTATGATTAGTTTTGACAAGGTTCCAAAATAGCAAGTTCAAGGGTTCTAGGAAGGTTTGCTATCTACATAGTAAAATCTATCAAAGTGACCAACTATGGAGGATAATATTAAGCAACTGAAAAAGTTCCATGAAAAACCAATTGGTGTTTCAGATTCTCCCCACCTTAATGTTCCTTCATGAAAATTTTTAGAGCCTTAGAAATTCATTTGATATTTTTTGAAAACTAAAATCAAATGGGTTTACACAGTTTGAAGACTACATTTCTAAGACAATTACAACTAGGTCAAATTTGGTGCTTGATATTTGGTGAAGAAAATAAAATGATGGAAAATCCTCTTGCATATATGTTCATTTGACCTAAATGAACTAATCCCTAGGATGGAAGCTTCTCAAAATAAAATTTGGTATTTTTTCAAAAAGGGGCAAGTGGTGAGTTTCAGTTGAGTTTGACAGGTGCAAATTTTTAGAAAATATCAAATAAGCCACTTTGATTGCTAACAAATTTTGATCCTCATGACCTCATGCCAAAACATTATGCGAGCATGCTTCTCTATCATAAATCAAAATTTTGGTGCATTTTCGTGGCTTTTGGAGATCATTTGATCAGTTTTACAAAGTAGTTGTGAAGGCAACTGGATCTACTATTGTCATAGTACAAAATGCTGGAAAACAAGTTTTGACAAGTGCCCACTTTAATTCAAGATGTATTTTTATGAAATATCATGTGAAGATGAAATCACTTGAGAAGTGTTTTAACATAGATGGCATCAACTTGAACTAGATAAATGCTAGTCAGACCTTATTGTCACTACATTATCACTGTAATTTTATATAACCATGTATAGTGTTTTGCAACTCCAAGAGGTCTCATAATATGCTACTTTGAAACATGTCAGAAAAAAGTTTCTTGATGTTCTTCATGATACATTGTATTACCATCTTGGTCAAGGAACTTGCAACCATGGAAGTCATCAATGAAACAATTTCAAAAGAAAAAAATCAAATGTCCTCTTAAGGATACTCAAGATAATCAATTTGACGAGGTAGTGTATAAAATCTGAGAACACAATTTGGAGACTATGATTACTGTTGGGTCACAAGGAAGTTCTTCACTGTTGGTGGGAGCATATCAAATGTTCATAATAAAAAGGTGTTGCAATCAAATTGATCACTCAAAAATGAGAAAAACTATTTGAGGATCTGATAATGGGCCAATCGTAACATCACCTGCAAGGTAGGGAAATTCTTAGCAAAGATTGTTCCATGTGATGCTAAAATGGAGATGATTCTTTGTGGTGGGAGAGAAGCTATGATATTAGCTACAAAAATCCAACATAAAGCATCTGTATACAAGCCATGAAAATATGGCTTGATATGGAGCATCCCAAACACCTATTCTCACAAAAGGCCAAAGCAAAAAACCCTAAAATTGGCACAATATTGCAGAAAAGAGAAGCATCAGAGAGACATGTATGATTGGAGTGGGTTCCTGAGATTTATCTGACTAAGTGGGTTATTTCGATGAGAGAGAACTGCATATCGGTGAGATAGAATAACAGGTTCCTTCTATGGCCCAACAACATTGAGGAACTTCATTAGTGAGAGAATCAAAATTGGTGGAGATAAAGATAAGTCTCTTCAATGCTTTGAGTTACCCTAATACATGAATACATATGGTCAAAGTGCAAACAAAAGATTGAATAAAATGTGTTTATAATGGAGAACAATATTACTTTGAGAAATATAAACTTCACATTTTTACCGAGGGAATTTTAAGGTGGATGATTATTTTACCCACAAAAAGCATAAAGGGTAAAATTTATAAAATATTTACACTTGGAGGTGGAATATTTTTCACCAAAGCAATTACGAGAGTGAGTAATTATTGTCATGTGAAAGGCATATTTTATTGGGTAAAAATGCAACTACTGGGGTAACTAATCAAAATTAAATTTCACAAAGAGGCAAAAGCAAACAAAGCATAAAAACTATGAAGTGAGTAATTATTTTATCCAAAGGACATCTCAGGTAAAATATACAGCGATAAATTTCCACCAAAGGAATTAAAGTTAAAGTATTGCGAAATGAGTTTCATAGGAAACAAATACAATGAAGATTAAATTATTTTAATTTACTGAAGGAAATTAATTAAAATAAAATGAAGAACTACAACATATAGATGCACAAAGGGTCACAACTCTTGAATATATAATGTATATATGCTAGATGAAATCAAATGAAGAAATTCATTAGAATTATGAATTAAATAGTAGGTTACGAAATCATCAGTAATTGGATAGGTTGATTAGTTGCCTCAACAAAACATTATGTTGTGTATTGAAAAATATTTTGAAATTATATAATGGAGAAGAATGCATAAATTGGTGGTCCAACACTGGTGTTAATTGTTTGTTGTTAATATTTGATTATTTGGTTGTCTCCAGATTGGTGCTTTCATATTATTTAAATTGAAGTGTCAAAAATCAATTTATTAAAACACATTTGCTATTCTTGTGTGGTTTCATTAATTGGTTTCTCTTAGGGAATTAAATAGCCTTTTAATAGATCATAGTAATCTGGGAGTATTACTTGGATCAATAAAGAAGAGCCCTATAATAGATAAAATTATCATACTATCTCCAATTTTATTATATATCGTTATTGAAATCTACATTTGATTTGTCAAAGAACATTTGCTACTTTTGTATGATTTAGTTAACTAGTTCCTTTAAAAGGATTAAAAATTCCTATTAATTAATCATAGTAACCTAGTAAGAATCATTTGGATCAATAAAGAAGAGTCTAATAATTACATTCTTGCATGTTTATACAAGGTACAAACAATCACAAGTGCCAAGCAATTTGAATTGTAGCCAGAAAGTAAGTCACATATCATTCGTCTCTTGACTCCATTAGCCTAACAGGAGTAGGCATTGGTCATACCAATTCCATTTTAGAATTCCAAAATATCTTATTCAAACATTCACATTTCAAATTTCAGTAGGAGTAGTTAGTAAAGCTTTCATCTATTCCACTTTATGTCATTGTGGATAGATCCATAAATTCAACTAAGTCATATAACTCTTAATCTGCTTCAGCTATCAAGGTCCACCCACCTAGGTTTAGCAGAGCTTGAAGTACAAGGAGCCATCAACCATATATGTTAACTCTGTTTATTAGTTCAAAAATGTTGCAAGTATGATCATAGAGCCTGACATCCTCTTAGGATTTGTAACTTGCATTTTTGAGACCTAAAAAATTGCTGACTCTGTTAGGGACAAATTTCAAAAAATTCAGTTCCAACCTATCCATTTAAAGGTTCAATATAAATTTCACATTTGGGTAATTACTTCCATATTTTTGAGTGAGAATATTCCACTGGGGTAAACCAATAACAATTTCAAAATCCATTTCATTTTCCTACTTTCGGAAAAGTAGGTGGCGACTCTGGTAAAAATTTGATGAAGAATACAAAAAATAGTTTGAAACTACAACATTGCTAGTCATAAATAAATATCATAGGATGAAGTATGTATAGAAATTATTCTTTGCCACATACACATTATGGTGCAATTGAGAATTTTGGCAATGGATGTAATGAATATCATTCACAACAAGACATTTATGCACCACAACCATCAAATTGAATAAATACTTATCCTGTCCCTCTTGGTCAAAGATTGGTAAGCTACCAAGATCATCAAAACAATCAATATTATCCATATCAACACCAAACACCATATCAAAATGTGTGACACAATTTCATCCCTCTTGAAAGTGTCGATCAAAAACCGTAGCAAGATGTATATCAGAATCATCAATTTGAGGAGGAAAATGATAAGCATTCATATACTCAAGAAACAAATCAGGACTCCAACATGAAATCAGAATGTTGCATATCTTCCTTGGATGCATTTTTTAACCTAAGAAGACAAAAAGGAGAATCTGAATGTTCTCTACTCAAATGAATGATGGCTATCCTTACAAAAACACCTCTCAATTACAAGATTGATCAATCCATATACATTGAGAAGTTTATGAGAACATATGAACCTAATTCAATTTATTGGCCTGAATCACTAAAACTAGTTACTTTTGAACAGGTAGGAAAGCTAATTAGTATCATAGAAAAGAAAAGGTATGAGGAGGGTGATATCATTAGTGAGTATGGGGAAATTGATCAAATAATGTTGCCAATGGAGGAGACATATGAAAATGAAATTATCAATGATGATACTTCAAATTTGAATGTAGATGAAATTGCTAAAGACAATCTTCCACCTTGGAAGATGATTGCAACATTAAAAATGTTGAAGATATGATTCCTGAGAAATAAACCAACTGCAAGTCAAATAATGTGGATGTTCACCCATGTATTCATTGTCATAGCATTGACAAATTGAAAGCTAAAATAAAAGAAGATAGTTTTCCTTACAACAATGAAGAGGGGAATGATTGTGGTCAATCTATAAAGGATGGGTATGCAAGTGAAAATGATTGTTATGAAATTCTGCATGACGAGGATGAAGATATAGAGGGTCTCTCCTACATAATAGATTGTGACTGTGAATGTTATGAAGAATCCATTGAAAATATAGATTTTGATGAAAATCATGTGGATTTGCAATTAAGTGATTCTTGCAGCTTTTATGGAGATCAAGAAGAAAAAGAAATGGAAAATGTAAGTCTATTTGACAGTGAGCAAATGACACCTCTAGTTTTAGTTGAGTGCTATGATGACACAATTAATAAGGAAAAATTTTGTACACCTGAAAATGGATTTCAAATTTTTTCAAACCTATTGTATGATGAAAAGATAGAAGAAGATCAGATGAGATTTTTCCAAGGTGTGCCAGAACATGAATTTCAGGTGTATTCAAATCCACTTTATGATGAGGATGAAGTATTTTCTGATAATCAGGGTGATGTACCAATTGGTGAAGCAAATGAATATGAGATTGATGCATATGAATTAATATTTGTTGATAGTGAAGAATACAACAATGAGATGGATGTAAGGGAATGTTCACTTAGTAGTGAAAAAATTTCAAATCTATTGACAGTTGAATATAAAAAATACATACATAAGAATGATTCAAAAATTTCATCTTTAGCATGCATTTGATTTGATATTGAAAGTATTTTGTGTAACAATGATGAGGGAATTTTTGAAAATGATCAAGATCCTATATCTATCTTTGTTCAAAAGGGAATATGTAAGTTAGAATTGGAGATTCTTGAGAATGACACTAATTTGCACATCATGAACAATGCTTGTTCAACATCAATTGGATTGAATATACATAGTGATGGGTGTATGGATTAAGGGTTAGTGTCACTGCCAAGTAGAGATATGGAAGAATTGGAAAGTATTTTAGATTTGATTATTTTTTAAGATGTTGATGTGGCAGATTTCTCAGAACCATGTGAGAAGCATTTAGATAATGGACTGAGTAGCATGAATGAGCACAATTGTTTCTCTTCCCATACACTTACAAGTTATCTGCATAGTTTGCATCAAAATTCATATGATAAATTTAGATCATCTATGCAAAATTATGATGAGGTGAGACTTAATGACTTCAACTATGAAGATTTTCAATTTTTAGTTCAATTGGGAGACTATTTTTTGATGCATGATAGTGACAAAAATGGTGAAGAATTTAGAATTAATAATAAAATTTGTTGGTGTAATGAATGGGGCATGATTTTTTCACATGATAGTAACAATTTTCAAATTATGCCTAAGTTTGAATCAAAGAATGAAAAAGGAAAATGAGCAGTGTTGAAGGTAGTGTTATTTTTAAAATTTCCAATGGCAGTGTCTATAATAGGGCAGATTGCATGAATATTCTCAAGAGGAATTTGATGAAAACATATAAGAACAAGGTGTATGACAGAGGAAAATAGAGGCCTTTCTTTTTTTTTGGTGGTATTTTTCCATCAGTTGTGATGTGTTTTTTTTCAAAACCATATCAATTCATGACAGAAAAAGGTTTGAGTTTGTTGCCAAATAAGTAAAGCACTTGGTCTGCTCCCTTAGAGACCTAAATTCTTGATATGCCTACAAGGGGAATACATCCCCAAACAAGAGACACCATTGGAGCCTAAAATTTTGTGTAAATTCTTGTAAAATTTTAGGTTCCCATAATGTAAAAATTTGATTTCAGCACTTAGAAGTACAGTTGAAAAATCTGCTCAAATTGCCCACTTTGAAAAATCATAATTTGAAGCTCATTCAATTTCACACAAAATCACCTTGTAAGCATGTTTATCTAACATATGAGAGTGTGCATGCCTGATTTCAGCTTCGTATGATCAGTTTTGACAAGGTTCCAAAATACCAAGTTGAAGGGTTTTGTGAAGGTTTGTTGTCTACACAGTAAAATCTATCAAAGTGACCAACTTTGGATGATAATATTAAGCAACTGAAAGAGTTTCATAACAAAAAAATTGGTGTTTCAGATTCTCCACACCTTATTGTGCCTTCATGCAAATTTTCAGAGCCTTAGCAGTTTTTTTGATATTTTGTTTTACACAGTTTGAAGACTGCATTTCTAAGATAGCTGCAACTAGGTCAAATTTGATGCTTGATATTTGGTGAAGAAAATATAATGATGGAAAACCCTCTTGCACACATGTTCATTTGACCTAAATGAACTAATCCCCAGGATGGCAGCTTCTCAAAATCAGGTTTGGTATCTTTTCAAAAGGGGCAAGCGACAAGTTTCAATTGAGTTTGACAAGTGCAAATTTTCAAAAAATATCGAATCAACATTTTGGTGCATTTTTCGTGGCTTTTGGAGATCATTTGATCAATTTTACAAAGTAATTGTGAAGGCAATTGGATATACTTTTTTCATAGTGCATAATGATAGAAAATAAATTTTGACAAGTGCCCACTTTAATTCAAGATGTATTTTTATGAAATATCATGAGAAGATGAAATCATTTGAGAAGTGTTTTGACAGAGATGGCATCAACTTGAACCAGATAAATATTGGTCATACCTTATTGTCACTATGTTATCATTGCAATTTTATATACACATGCATAATGTTTTGCAACTCCAAGAGGTGTCAGAATATGATTACTAATGATCATGGACTGTGGAAACAGAATGTTATTAACTCCAAGAGGTGTCAGAATATGCTACTTTGAAACATGTAAGAAAAACATTTCCTAATGTTCTTCATGATAGATCATATTACCATTTCAATCAAGGCAATTGCAACCATGGAAGTCATCAATGAAACAATTTCAAAAGCAAAAAATCAAATGTCCTCTTAAGGCTACTCAAAATAATCAATTTTAGGAGGTAGTGCATAAAATCTGAGAACACAATTTGGAGACTATGATTATTGTTGGGTCACAAGGAATTTCTTCACTTTTGTTGGGACCATATCAAATGTTAATAATAAAAATGAGCTACAATCGAATTGATCACTCAAAAATAGGACAAACTATTTGAGGATCTGATAATGGGCCAATCCCAACATCACTTCCAAGGTAGGGAACTTAGTAGTAAAGATTTTTGCATGTGACGCTAAAATGGAGATGACTCTTTGTGGTGGGAGAGAAGCTATGATATTAGCTACATAAATGTAACATAAAGCATCTATATACAAGCCATGGAAATATGGCTTGATATGGAGCATCCCAAACACCTCCCGCATTCTTGTAGAAGGCCAAAGCAAAAAACCCTAAAATCAACACAATATTGCAAAAAGAGAAGCATCAAGGAGACATGTATGATCAGAGTGGGTTCTTGAGATCTCTCTGACTAAGTGGGTTACTTTGATGAGAGAGAAATCCATATCGGTGAGATAGAATAACAGGTTCCTTTGACGGCCCAACAACATTGAGGAACTTCATTTGTGAGAGAATCAAAATTGGTGGAGATAAAGAGAAATCTCCTCGATTCTTTGAGTTACCCTAATATGTGAATACATATGGTCAAAGTGCAAACAAAATATTGAATAAAATGTGTTTATAATGGAGAACAATATTACTTTGAGAAATATAAACTTCACATTTGTATATAGGGAATTTTAAGGTGGATGATTATTTTACCCACGAAAAGGATAAAGGGTAAAATTTATAAAATATTTGCACTTGGAGGTGGAATATTTTTCTGCAAAGGAATTACGAGAGTGGGTAATTATTCTTACATGAAAGGCATATTTTATTGGATAAAAATGCAAATGTTGGGGTAACTAATAAAAATTAAATTTCACAAAGAGGCAAAAGCAAAGGGAGCATAAAAAAAATGAAGCGAGTAATTATTTTATCCAATGGACATCTCAGGTAAAATATAAAGTGAGAAATTGCCAACAAAGGAATTGAAGTTAAAGTATTGTGAAATGAGTTTCACAAGAAACAAAGATAATGAAGATTAAAGTATTTTAATTTGTTGAAGGAAATTAATTAAAATAGATAAAGAACTGCAACAGACAAATGCACGAAGGGTCACAACTCTTGAAGATATAATGTATATATGCCAAATGAAATAAAATGAACATATTCATTAGAATTAGGAATTAAATAGTAGATTAGAAAATCATCAGTGATTGGATAGGTTGATCAGTTGCCTCAAAAAAACATTATGTTGTGTATTGCAAAATCTTTTGAAATTATATAATGGAGAAGAATGCATAAATTGGTGGTCCAACACTGGTGTCAATTGTTTGTTGTTAATATTTGATTATTTGGTTGTCTCCAGATTGGTGCTTTCATATTATTTAAATTGAAGTGTCAGAACTCAATTTATCAAAACACATTTGTTGTTATTGTGTGGTTTCATTAATTGGTTTCTCTCAGGGAATTAAATATTCTTTTAATAGATCATAATAATCTTGGAGTATCACTTGGATCAATAAAGAAGAGCCCTATAATAGATAAAATTATCATATTGTCTCCAATTTGATTCTATCTTATTGAAATCTACATTTGATTTGTATAAAAACATTTGTTGCTTTTGTGTGATTCAGTTAACTGGTTCCTTCAGAAGGATTAAAACTTCATATTAATTAATCACAGTAACCTGGTAAGAATCATTTGGATCAATAAAGAAGAGTCTAATAATTACATTCTTGCACATTTATACAAGGTGTGTTGTGTGGATTTGTGAATATAAGAAAATAAGTAATAAGACCACACAAAACCAATGAAACTTATTATATTGGAGAATTGAAGCACAAAATTAATCAAATTCAAAACACAATCAATCACTAAAACCGTTCCATTGTTTCCTATCTCTAAGGATTCCTTGAATCATAATGGCTCTCAGATTTTGCTTGCACTATGACTTCTAGAATGACAACTTAGAGAATGGATGCTATAAAATGCAAGAATCCTAATTCCTATATGAAGGATAAAATATGTGATTGATGCCATGATAATATGATATTGATGCTACTATACAAAAATAGAGATTATGCTATGATAATGATGTTGTAATGAAACTAAAGAGACTAAGATGCAACTATAAAACTAAGAAATGATTCTAAACTAAAATGCTACTAAATTGCTAAATACCAAAATGCTTTTAATGCTCAAATGCTCAAACGTAATTTTTGCAAAGTTTTCTCAAAGATGGGATGCGGAATGTTGGAGAATGAGTTGTATTTATAGGATTTTCAAGGCATAAAATGATGTGGTAGCAACCAACAATCAAGATTTCAGCTCAAGAGATGAACGGTGGAGAAGAAACAGGTTAGAGGGAATCATGGAGGATGTTCCCTTTAAAAGAGCACCATGCCAAGTGTGAGAGAGAATGAAATGATGGAGAAAGCCAAGTGTCCAAATTTTTTTTTAGAATTGGTTGAGGATAATTCTAATTTAAAACTTAGAGATTTAAATTCATGTGACACTTGATGATGTGGCAAGAGGAAAAGTGTTGTAGACATGTGACTAAATTTGAATTTGGAATTATTCAAACTTAGTGAGAAGATACTTAATTAAATAAAACAAACTATAGGAATTTAGAAAGTGTGAACTATATAAATAAATTTAGAATTTATTTTTAAGTGGATGAAATAAGAGATTCATTAATTAAATACCTTGTATTTAATTAATTAATTATCTTGATCAATTTTAGGTGTATACATTTTACCCCTCTTTGAATTGATGTGTTTACACATTGCTTCAAAGAAAAATTTTGTTGCTCATGCCAAAAAAAAAAATTTTGATGCCCCAAACACTAATTTTCATGTGATGATGGATATATGCCCCCTTGAGAGATAAATCAATGAATTTTGAATTTTTAGGATTTTTCAATGATCTGATGATGATTTTCAAATTTTATGATGTAGAGAAAATTTATCTCTTGAAAAATGATGATGAACCTACAAGATGGTGAAATTATTAATTAAGCCTCTTGAAAAATAAATAAATCCCATAAAATTCCCACTTAATTACCCCTTAAAAGGTCAAAAAGAGGTGATTTGAATTCATTTGTGCTATTTGGATTTTGAAAACTTGGAGTGATTGAGTGATTGAGCAACCTTTGAGCAAGATGATGATTCCAATCCAGACCCACCAATTCTAGCGTGTGCGACGTCACAACTGCCTGACCATGGACGAACCTCTGATACGTACCTCAAAAAACTCTCTTGTGATTTTGAATTTCATTTTCTTGCATTTTTTCCATGTTTAAAATTTTCTTTCACGTTTTAGCACATTCAGTTGCCGATGTAGTGCATCAGTAGACTATTCTAGGGTATGTGCAAGATCATGATGGGCAAAAAAGTGGCGATATGATGGGTATGTATAGGGTATGTGGCCAATGATTTTTTTTACCCAAAATTGATTAAACGAAAAGGTTTTTAGAGGATATTCTCAGCTTTCCACCAATATAAATTATGCTTTACTTTGAATTTAATAAATAATTATTATTCATTTTCTATTTGAATTACGACTAAAGTCCTGATTGATAGGCTGATTGAAAACTATCTATAGCTTCCAAATGATATCACATTCTTTGAATTTGAAACATGTGTCACATTCTATGCTTCGCATACTATAGCATTAAAGAAAATGAATTTCTTGAAGTTTTGACCAAGTTAAGGTGGTCAGACATATGATTTTTTATATTTTTTAAAAGTTGTAATAAAAAATTCATAATTAACTATTTACTTGGAAAAAAATAGAAAAACATATGCATCACATCGGGACATGATTCACCTACTTATATCTAAAATATTATAAAAAATATTATCATTTATTGTGGTTAGGGTGTTCAGAGAGACACCTACTTATTTTTTCCCTAAAATTTAAGTACTACTGCATTGAAATTTCAAATTTTCACCAAATAGATTTTTTTTCTAAATAAACCTAGTAGTTTAGAAACTACATTCAATTTGCTACAGATTCTATTCTGACATGTTTTTTTTTTTAGACTGTAGGAATCGGGTAGCATGACCCCCTATAAACTGCAGTGTGCCTAGTAAAAATTTTAACGTGACCGGTGACGCTGGTGCGACATACATGTTTTTGAAATAATATAGATAACTTATTTAAATTTTTACGTCAATTTTCGTAACTCTATTTTTTCTGAATTTTTTGCCACTTAAGGGCCTATTTTTTCCATGATGATCCTACACATACCCTCTAGCGCATATGGTAGTTTAGTGCATAGGATTAGCTTTTTAGTGCATAGGGTCAATGATATAGCACATCAGAATTTTTAGCACATGCATGCATAGATTTAGTGCATAGATGAAATAAAATAGTGCTTTAGGTCAGTGTTTTAGCACATTGATGACATTTAATGGTGAATTTGTGGATTTGGTGCATTGAAGCCCTATTTTAGTGCATCCATGAAATTTTGTTGCGCATCCACACTTTTAGTGATTTGAGACACTATTTTAGCACATCTACGGTAGAATGAAGAATTTTTTATTAAACTCCTAGTTTTTAATGATTTTTTATCATGTCAATAGTTAATTTGATGATGTTTAATGATGTTGATTGATTATTTGATGATTGATCTCATGATAGGTGAGATTCAATGATAGGATGATGATGATTGACCTCATGATAGGTGAGGATCAATGATAGGTTGATGATCAACCTTATGATAGGTGAGGGTCAATGAAAGATGCTCACAAGATGTAATCAAAATCTCATCAGAGCTGATTTGATTGATAGGCTAATTGATGTTGATTGATTGATTTGCTGATTTGCAATATGTTATGATGATAGGAGCTCGCGATAGTCCTGTAGATTTAGGAGCACTTTTTGAGGACTTGGGATTTGATTCCAAATTTGGATTAGGCTGATCTAAATGTGATTGGATGATGCAGATTCACCTCATTGCTTGAAATTCCCCAACATAGTATTAACATGGGGCTTCTGACCACTTTGGTAGAGAGGTGGCACAATGACCACAACACCTTCCAATTACCCACTGGCGAGATGACAATGACACCTGAGGATGTGTATCATATTTTGAGGATTTCAGTGGTTGATGAGTTGGTCATGTATGATTCGACTGAGTAGGGAGGTACAAATGCACTTTGGAGAGTGTTTGAGGATGAGTAGATATGTGGATATGAGATTCCATGGTGAGAGATGGTGGATGCCTACGTGACACTACCATGTGTACTTGTTGGGTTTATTGGAGAATTTCTATGTACCGACCATAGGTTGAAGGGACTTTCAATTGGATGGGGCCAGACACTTGAGAGCATGATTACTCAGGATACTAGATATGCTTGGGTATCTTGCATGCTTGCACACTTGTACCATGATTTGCACCAAGTGGTCTATCTCAAAGGGTCCAGTTTGTTAGTGTTGGAATCAAGGAACACTGAGAGGGGGGGTGAATCAGTGTTCTACAAAATTTAACTTTATTAACCTGATCTTTAAACCACTTATAGCATTGAACCAAAAGAAAGATGCAAGAACACAAAGCAATCAACCAAAACACCATAATACAAGGATTTTTATGTGGAAACCCTATTAGGGGAAAAACCATGGTGGAAGGCCAATCCACAATATGATTATACTCAAAACAAGTGTTTACAAGAGGAATGAACATGCATTCAGGCACATTGCCTAGAGCTCACTACTCAAATACAAAAAGGAAGACTCACTGTATTACAAAAAAATTGGATTACATCTAGAGGATTTGAACTAAGAGAGTACCATCTACTAATGCCAAATTATAGTTTTGGTTAGGCTCATTTGCAACATTCTTCACAATCTATCTGATTCTACTCTTCTACTCTTGAAACTCTATCTACTTTAATTCAGATCACAAATCTCTTTTCTATGCAAGTGAAACTCCACACAATTGATCTATATTCCTTCTAAATTTTGTATCTCATAGCAAAACACATCAAAATGATATGAACAATTGCTTATATATATTTGTGACTAGAGATTAAATCAAATACATGTTAGCTTCAACAAAATATAAAACATGTACAAACTGTTGGCTCAATCCACAAATTATTAATGCGCACCAACCAAAGTTGGCCAAAAAATGGTGAGGACCCAAAAAAAATCCTCGAACATGAAAAAACCTTAAACCATTATGCCTCAAACATCCACAACATGCTACATCCATCAAGTCAGCCTTTTGCACTATTAAATTGAAAATCAATCAACCGGATCTTCTAACTTGCACATGAATCAATACAAGGCTCAATGATTCAAAGACAAGATAGATTATACATTAAAAAACCTTCCTTGAGATCCACAACTCAAAATGATAACAGGAAATTGTATATGAATCGATATACACAACTCTGTCAGATGCTTTGTTCTAGCTTTGAAAGTTTAGCACATATCTTTGATCTAACTTCTAGTATGAGAAAATACTAGAGTACAGATAGGATCATTGACTAAGGTTTCCATCAATGACAACACCAGATGACTTGTGCAGTGTCTCTTTCCAACAATTTCCCCCTTTGGCATTGATGGCAACACTTAGTGAAAAATAACTAAGTGTCGGAATCAGTACCAATATAAATACACTGCCAACCTCAAAACTTCAAAACACAACTCCACCTGAGATGAATAAGGAATTTTTCACTATTCCACACTCCCCCTTTGACATCAATGACAAAGATAGTAAATCCACATACCAAAAATCATACAAAATTGTATATGTACAAGCATGCTTCTCTAACTTACATGAACTTGAATATATCTACAAAATTGTTCTTCAGCATGCTCAAACTTGTGTCCCAACTATTTTTGAGACTCTCTAAAATAGTCATGTGACCACATAATAGATAGGATTTCATCTCTATTGAATCAATATTTACCGGATCACTGATAGCCATAGTATCATGTGCTTCCTTCAATTCACTAAGCATGGTCTCCATTTTAGGACTGATTAGTCCTCTAAGCTCACATACCCTTTCAATAATTCTACCTTCTTCATGCTTCAAACTTTTAATTTTTTCAACTAGGGATATAACTCGACCTTCTTGCTTGCTCACAAAAATGGTTAGAGGATCAAATGTTTGATAAATATTTGCTAACTATTTCTCATACTCCTTCATTTTCTACTCAATGACCTCAATGAACTTAGACAAAGATAAACATGACTTGTAGATATTTCCACCTTCAGGTAAAGCACCTTGAATGTTATTCACACAAGTAGCTAATAAGGATTTTTCATTAACTATCATACCTTTCAATCTACCAAACTTGTTTGCATCAATTTTTTTTTTCTGAAGCTTATCCTCAGTTGACTTTTCAAGAGACTCAAAGTGAGTACTTATAGAGTTGATGAGCTTTTTCAGCTGACCGAATGGAGAATCAGATGAATTATTGACATATGTAGGCATGATATTCTCCAAGATACTGGATGCAAGACTTAGCCGCTCACTGTCCTCAATGTGATATTTCAATATCTCCTCCCTTACCTTACCTTGAGCAAATGATGCAACTTTCAACTTTTGAATAGGAGATAGAGTACCCAAGTTGATAGGACCTTTAACCAGTTCAAGGTCAAACTCCTCCTGTTGTTCTTCTAAAAACTCCTTTACTACCTTGGCAGTGTCTCTTACTTCCACAACAACTTCCTTTACCTCAACCTTTTTCTCTTCAACCACAAATTCTTTCTTGGCTTCAAGAATCTCTTTTTCTTCAACCGACACAACTTTAGGAGCTTCAATCTCCATAGGAATTTTAGTGTCTTGCATGTCAAGAGGATTCAAAGTATCCTCAATTATGTCTTCTTTCACTTCTTCAATTTCTGGACCAAATGGAATATTTTCATCATGAGCTTCTTTAGAAGCAACATTGTACCTATTCTTCAACAACACTGCCTTAAGAGTTTTCTTAGTATCTCTTGCAACTTCTTTAGTCTTTTCGATCATAAGCTTGTTTACCCTAGTTTTTCTCTTAAAATACCTTTTGGCATCATTGAGGATCTTCTTCATTTCTTCCATTGACATTACTAGACACAAATTAGCAAGTATTCGTTCTCTCATTTGTTCTTCTTTAGTTCTTGAATTTACTCTCCTCATTTCTAAGACTTCATATAGCCCTTTAGGAAAATCTGACATTATTTCTATGAGATTTATATTCAAATTATTCAAATTCTTTATTGTGGCTTCTTCAAGAATTCTTTGATCAACACTATCAAAAGTGTCATACCACTCACAAAGTTTCTTGAGATTACCATCTTTGATCAAAGCTTTTTCAACTTCCTCTATAGACATACCTGATCTATCAATTTTCACCTTCTTCTTTGCTTTCTCTTCACCAGAGGGATTTTCCTTAGAGAATTTGGATGCTTTTGTGCCCTTTTTCTTAATTTCTCTCACCTCTTCATCATATTCAGTTTCTTCATCTTCTTCTAGAACAACATAAAATCTTGTGCTTTTATCCTTCTTTGTCTTTCCTTCTCTCTTGAATGTCTTGAATTGAGCTTTTATAGGGACTAATTTATTTGTAGGACTAGATGAGAGTGCAAAGTTCTTGGTAGATCTAGATCCGGTAGAGGATGTTGCCGAACTAGTAGATTTAGTTCTAGTAGGCTCTCCTTCTTCATCTTGTTCTCTTTTCCTCCTAGATTCCCTCACTACTTCAACTGATATCCCCATGCTTTCTGCAAAAGCTTCAACTTCCTTTTTTGCCTTCCAAATTATCATAGAATTCCTCAATTGTTCATGCACTTGCATATTCTTCTCTTCAAAGGTGCCAAACCTTTCTTCTATCATATCCGAAGTTGTACTCAACAGGTGTTGAGCATACAGCTCCAAAATATGTTCTTCAACCTCATAACCCATAGGCATTATCCAAACTATTCTAGGTTCTACAACTTCCATTAAGCATTGATCAATGTCAACCATGAAGAAAATAGTGTCCTTATATTTTTCCACTATAGATGTAGAAATCCTTTCCATAGCTTTCATTTCACTCTAAAAGCTTTTGAAGTAACCCTAGATAGAATTTTTCCTTTCTTTGTTGTCATCAATTCCATACAAGATATCTTTGACTTGAACAACTACTAGTTTATCACCTTGCCATTGCACTTTACCAACTCCCAAAACTTCATTCATGAAGTAGAAGAATATACATAGGAACGAATTTCCATACTTGAAAGAATTCTTCTTATGCTTCTTGATTTTTCCAAGATTTTCAATTAGTTGGCCTCAGAGTAACTCACATAGGTCATACTCTGCATTTTCGATGACCATCTAATAACATGCATAGATAGCAATACCAGATACAAAATTATCCCAGTTGGAGTGATAGATTTTATAACCAATAACCATAGAAGCAAATCTCACATCCACTTCAATGATGTTATTGATTGTCATGGTTCTTTTGTCAAAAACTGAACCAATTTCCTCAGTGACTATTTGGTTCTTCACATATTTCAATTTCGGCAACCCACCAGATGAATTCAAACCTATAACAATCCTTATAGCTTCCTTTGTGATCTTGAAAGGCCGACTTAACCACATAAACTCGGCATGTACTTGACTCGATATGTATGAAACCCATCCATTTTCATTAAACATGGGAAATTTCACAATTTCTATGAACTTCTTTGGTTACAGGACATAATAACCTAGCAAAAATAACCCTAGATAGAATAACCCGGTCACAATAACCCAAGGAAAAAATAACCTAGGGTCATAATAACCCAAGCCAAAATAACCCGCATGGTCAAAATAACCCATGGATTTAACAATGTGATTTGTATACAAATTTAATAAATTGGAGCTTCCTAATTCTTCAACATTCACATGAATGTATGCCCTAATATCTTCAATATGAAAAACACCATATGGAATGGAAGAAAATGCACCTAATGGTTTTGTCTTGATTGATTTGAATGGGTGCCATTTGAATTTCAGACAAGGTCTATCCTTAATATCAACAACCAATAGAGCAACCATTTATAGAAATTTCAAGTTCACAAGTTTGCATATAAATACCTTTTGTTGGATTAGGGTTTGATCGCTAAATCACCTTTAGACTTGAATCTTCACCAAATTTCACTTACAGAGCTCTCCAAGCTTCTTCTCAAAATGCAATGTGATAAATGAAGAATAGAAATAACCTTTTATCATTTGCACACCTACCATTTTATCGCAATAAATGTTTTTTCCCTAGGTCTTCCGAATACCCTATTTTCACAGAATGTGAAAGAAAATTCTTCTGCAGACCTTCAATATTGCATAGATTTCCTCCACAAGAGATCCCAAAATATCTGTAGATCATCAACTCCACCGGTGCAATCTACCACATTCTGATACCAACTACCAACAGGGGGTTAAAATATTTTCTTGAGAACTCCCCCTAGGCCAGAGACGTAAAACTAATTCCTAGAGGAATTTCCAGCACTAGATTATGGTGTTGAACCATTTCCTACATCTGAAACACTCTTCTTCACCCATGTCTTTTTCATTTGATTCTTGATCTCATTTTCAATAACTTTTCCTTTTCCCTTATCATCCTTTTGCACATTTTTCTCTTTTTTTACCAGACCCTTCCTATTTCTACAAAATATAGCAATGTGACCGGAGTTGTTACAATTGTAGCACACCAAATTTCTTTATCTAGACCAATTATTCCATTGATTTTCTCTTGATCTGCACTGGTTAGAAATATGGCCAAATCTATTGTAGGTATAACATTTGACATCTCTATTGAAATTTTTTCGACATATTTCTGCATTCATTTGACTTATGACCATGCTTATTGCAATTGAAACACCGATCTAAGAATGATGGACCACTTAGATTCATTTTTCTTCTACATTGAGTAGCCATATAACCAGATTTATTGCAAAAAAAATAGTATCCATTGAACTTTTGATCATTGGGTTGTCTTACTAGATACCTTCCATCTTTGTTCATTTGATTTCCTAACCTAAAATTTCTTTGTCTAGATCCGGAGCTTTCTCCTTTCTCATATCCAATACCTCACTTGTCACTCTAGTCCTCTAACTTTGAATCAATTCATCAAGCTTAGTTGAGCTAATCTTGAAATTATCCTTGTATTCATTTGCAGTAGCAAGTTCATCCATTAGAGTGAAAATCTATCTTTCAAGCTCTTCTTCATTGTTTCTGGATTGTTTGAATTCAAGTTCTAGCTGATTGAATCCATCAGTAATTTGACTACATTCTTCATATTTTTCTTTTAAGGACTGACCATTATTCTCTTCATTCTTCTTTCTATCTTCAATCTCCTTTTTCATCCTCATCACAATAGATTCCATCTCATGCTTTAGGACAACATTATCTCTAGTAAGCTTTTCACATTCTTCTATCTTTTCTTTCAGGGCTTGACTTAGGTGTTCATCTTCCATGCTTTTACTCTCTTTCTTCTTGATCTAATTGCATACCTCCTTTCTATTTTCCCTAGACTTATTGATTTGATCTTTCAATGATTGAATGAATTTATCAGCATTCATGAGGCTTGCTTGTAATTCCCAAACTTAAGATTTGGATTGATCAAGATCATCTAGTGCCACCAAAATTTGTTGTTGAAGACTGCGAGAATCCATTGAATCCCTTTCTCGGATCCTCCCCAAGCTATTAAACTTCTTCCAAGGAACTAGGCTCTAATACCAATTGTTGGAATCAAGGAACACCGAGAGGGGGGTGAATTAGTGTTCTATGAAATTTAACTTTATTAACCTGATATTTAAACCACTTATAGCATTGAACCAAAAGAAAGATGCAAGAACACAAAGCAATCAACCACAACAGCATAACACAAGGATTTTTATGTGGAAACTATGTTAGGGGAAAAACCATGTTGGAAGGCCAATCCACAATATGAGTATACTCAAAATAAGTGTTTACAAAAGGAATGCACATCCATTCAAGCACACTGCCTAGAGCTCAATGCTCAAATACAAAAAAGGAAGACTCATTGTCTTACAAAAAAATTGGATTACATCTAGAGGATTTGAACTGAGAGAGTAGCATCTACTAATGCCATATTATAGTTCTGATTAAGCTCATTTGTAGCATTCTTCACACTCTGTCTCATTCTTCTCTTTTGCTCTTGAAACTCTGTCTACTTTAATTCGGATCCAAAATCTCCTTTTTGCACAAGTGAAACTACACAAAATTGATCTATATTCCTTTTGACTTTCGCATCTCATAGCAACACACATCAAAATGATATGAACAATCACTTATATATATCTATGACTAGAGATTAAACCAAATACATGTCAGCTTCAACAAGATATAAAACATGTACAAATTGTCAGCTCAATCCACAAATTATTAATGCACACCAACCAAAGTCAGCCAAAACATGTTGAGGACCCAAAACAAAATCCTCGAACACAAAAAAACCTTAGGCCATTATGCCTCGAACATCTGCAACATGCTACATCCATCAAGTCAACCTTTTGCACTATTAAATTGAAAATCAATCAACCGGATCTTCTAACTTGCACACGAATCAATACGAGGCCCGATGATTCAAAGGAAAGATAGATTATACATCAAAAAACCTTCCATGAGATCCACAACTCAAAATGATAACAAGAAATTGCATATGAATCAACATACACAACTCTATCGGATGTTTTGTTCTAGCTTTGACAGTTTAACACATATCTTCGATCTGATTTCCAGTACGAGAAAATACTGAAGTGTGGATAGGATCACTGACTAGGGTTTCCATCAATGAAAACACCAAATGACTTGTGCAGTGTCTCTTGCCAATAGTTAGCTAGGGTCACATTGTTATATATATGGGCATGGGAGAATATAGCTATCACCCATCGATTGGAAGATAGACAATGTCTAGTAGGTCATCCTTATGTTCATGGATATACATGCCCAATTGTCCAACCTAAGCTAGGAAAACTAGAGTAATGAAGGAGAGTTTTGGATGACCTAGAGACAGTGACCTGGCGGCCCTACCTTGACTATGAGCAGTGGCTACAGGATGACATAAAGATCCCATATACATGTTCCTCTAGATACTTGATTGGGAGGACACAGTTTTTTATTGAGAGATTCTTCCTTAGGAGGGTGTTGTGACAGTATGGCAAGGTATAGGGAATGCCCCAAGGGATGGCTCTTTATGCGTGGAGATGAAAGGATATACCATTGTGGGGGCTTGCCTATCTTATGATGCAGTGGTTGAGGAGTACCAAGGCTTACAAGCCATTATATGTGATTATCATTTGAAGATTTTCGAGGTTGTAGTGTTCTAGGAATATGCATAGTACTTCTTTTTACATCCTTTTCTATGGATTTCAAGTCCAAATGAGCCAGTACCTTTTTGATGGAGATGGAGGTGATGGTGGTGGAGGAGATGAGGGTGGTGTAAGGCTAGTGCTGAATGTTCGAGACTTTAGATTATCTCAAAAGAGGCAATCACTAGTCGAGGTAGCACAACTTGTGTAGATTAGGTTACTATCCTAGTAGCAATAGACACAAATAGCTTCTCTACAGGTATAGGTACATACATTGTAGGGGTAGCTAGCACATATACGTGGTTTTCTATAGATGCAGGCACAAGCACAGATTGCCACTCTTACGACAGAGAGGGATACCTTAAGATGGTGGGTTGAGTAGGAAAGGGGCATATGAGAGAGACTACACATTCATAGTTGATTATCTAAGAGAGGTACAGTGCTCTACTAGAGAGGCCAAGTACTATAGGCTGAGGTATCATGAGGTAGTCCCTACAGAGCGTTGGGTCAGCTATGCTAAATCTACCAAGTCAGGACACACTCATTCTAGGACCACCAACAAAGGTGTCACTAGGCCATCACGTAGAGATCTAGGGGCTAGGACATCAAGTGCAACATGAGGTACAAAGCCAACACCATATGGGGGTAGCACCACATAGTTCTGATGTACCTATTTTTGATGATGTATACACTAATTTAGTTGAGACATTGATTAGTCATTGCCATTTTGATGATGTACCTCTTGGACACATTTGGATATCATTGTACACTTGACATTATTATTTTGAGATTTATATGAGATGTAGTGTTGATTATTGATCTATATGTGTTTATGTGCTTGTGTGATGGATACCTATGATGGATGCATTTAATTTCTATGTCATGATGCCTATATGATGTTTATATGATTATGACATGACTATATATGAATGCAATGATGATATGATTAAATGATGATGCATGATTTATGTTTCTATATGTCCTTATGCATGATGTTTTATGGATGATGTTTTATGCTATGAGATGGATGCAAATGAAATGTGATGCCCATTATGTTTTTGTATTTTCTTAATGCAAATATATGATACTTCTACACTAGATGGGATGAATTTGATTATCCAAGTGAGATGCCATGTACTTCTTTTTGTGATTTCAAATGCAAATATAATGATGTAATGTATGGATGGATGAATGATGTAATAATGTTTTTGAATGTATGTATGATATGCAAATGATTATGCCACTACATGAAAATGATATGTTTTTGTTAATGTCAAGTATACTCAATCTTTTAATGATAGAGACAACATCATTTTGAAATTGAGTCAGCCTTGAAAAACCCATAAATACAAATTCAAAACTAATATGAATGCAATCTAACTTAACCATGAAAAAATAATATGCAATTTTTTTCATCATAGCAGTTGATTTGTCATTATTTTATCATCATTGAGCCTTTAAATTGTTGAAAGCGAGTACAAACATTGATGGTATAATTAGACCATGATGACCTAAGTACTACTTCCATGATTTTTGATATTGCAAGTTAATACAAGCATCTAATTATAATTAAATAGAGATGACTTGAGGATTACTCACATAAGTAGAAAAGAGTTAATCATGTTCCTATGCAAATTCAAAATGTCATAAATGATACTTTGTAGAGCATGTCCTTCAAAAATTTGCACAATAATAGTGATGAACTCACATACAATAGACAAAGAAAAATCATCCTCCTTCCTAGCTCCTCTAGTTCAATACATTGTTGAGTTGCTCCAGAGAAATGATAAAAAAAATCAAAGTACAATAATTGAACATTCATGCTAACATGATAAAGCCATGATTTAGAAGAATAGGGTATGTGAAAGATCATCATGGAAAAAACAAGCCCTTAAGTAGCAAAAAAATTAGAAAAAT
Organism: Sequoia sempervirens; assembly: GCA_007258455.2. Taxonomy (NCBI): domain Eukaryota; kingdom Viridiplantae; phylum Streptophyta; class Pinopsida; order Cupressales; family Cupressaceae; genus Sequoia; species Sequoia sempervirens. The sequence goes on along the minus strand of VDFB02086081.1, from coordinate 270,873,319 downwards.
TAGGGTTAGGAAACTTGATGTGAAAATTTGAATAATTTATCTATATTATTTCAAAAACATATAAGAATAGAATATGTAGAAAATTGAATGTAGTTTCTAAACTACTGGGTATATTTTAAAAAATAAAAAATCTATTTGGTGAAATTTTGAAATTTCAATGCAGTAGTACTTAAATTTCAGTGAAAAAATGAGAAGTAGGTGTCTGTTTGACTACCCTAACCACACTAAAATGATAATATTTTTTAATATTATTTTAGCTATAAGTAGAGGACTCATGTCCCGATGTGATGCATATTTTTTTGTATTTTTTTTCCATATAAATAATTAATTATTATTTTTTTATTACAATTTTAAAAAATATAAAAAATTGTATGTCTGACCACCTTAACTTGGTCAAAAATTCATGAAATTCAATTTTTCTTTTTTTAATCCTATAGTATGTGAAGCATAGAATGTGACACATGTTTCAGATTCAAAAAATGTGATACCGTTTGAAAGCTATAGATGTTTTTTAGCTAGCCTATCAATCAGGACTTTAGTCGTAATTCAAATAGAAAATGAATAATAATAATTTATTAATTTCAAAGTAAAGCATAATTTATATTGGCAGAAATCTACTAATCTCCTTTAAAAACCCTTTTCATTTCATCAATTTTTTGTAAAAAAAAATCATCAGCCACAAGGGCCATCATACCACTTACATATCACCACTTTTTGGCCCATCATGATCCTGCACATACCCAACAACATCCTTTTAGATTTGTTTTGATTTAATTTTGGTTGTTTGATATAGATATTTGATGTGTACAGTTGATGATCGATGTTCAAATGTTAAGTTGCACTATGATCATTGTGTTTTTTGGGTTGTCTAACTATTGTTTGTCTATTGGTTTAAGCTCAAAGTTTATTGCCCCAAGTGAGTTTAGGATTTTGCCCCCAATCTAGGGTGAGACATGACTGCAATGCCAAGATATGTGCATGAGGTTTCTTGATGATAGGTAGAATAATGGTGAAATCAAATGGTAAAAACATGCTCAAATAGATGGAAAAGCTAATCTATCACAAATAGTGCTCGTTGCCAGGTTTTCACTACTTGTTCTTATTGCACTCTTTTAGATTTTGTGATTTTTTTTTCACTTTTTTTGTATTTTTCCCTTTCTTGACCTTTTTTTTGTTTTTTTCTTTCTTTTTTTTTTTTAATTTATTTTTAGTTGTTACCAAGATGCATATTTTCCAGGTTTCCATCAAGGCAACCCTTTTTTAGGAAATTTTCATATTTTTTTGTATTTTTTCAAGACTTTTAATGATGCACTAGATGAACTAGGTATAGAACTTCTTGAGATGAAAGTTGTTAATGGGTTCTTTAAATAGGTCCCCTTGAGGTGTAGATAGATGATTGGCTTTAGATCCATAAACTGATATGGTGTTCCTCTCCTATGTGAATGACTATTTTGGATAAAAGAACCTGATCGAAATGAAGAGTATGAGTGATAAGTATGGAGGATGATGGATGTGACAAGTAAAAGAGGTTGTGATAGGATCCCTAATGTGAACACTACATGAGCCATTAGGTTTTAGATAAAAAGGAGCTTGGGAATCCGATGAGTTATAGTATGTGTAGGGGTTGTCATCAAAGACACATTGAAAGACATCACCAGTTGTAATGATATGATGAATAGGTGAACATGGATGGGTGGAAAGGTATATGCAGTATGAGTGGGAGTGACATGGATGGAGACCATAGATCAAAAAGTTGTTTCTTAAGTTTTCTTGCTTGATTGATGCCCCCAATGATTTTTGAGGAAGAGGCATGTTTGGAGATCAACTTTTACATGCTTTTATTTTTTAATTTTATTTTTTATTTGTCTGATATCTTTTTATTTTGGCTAAGAGACTTGTTTGGATCTTTCTTTATTTTTTATTTGTCCAATATCTTTTTATTTTGGATAAGGGACTTTTCTTGATCCTCTTTTGTTTTTGATTTGTCCAATAGCTTTTTATTTTGGCTAAGGGACTTTACTTGATCTTATTTTCTTTGCATTCTTTCTTTTGATTCTGGAGCTCCATTTGAAAAATAATTTTTTACCTTTGATTTTTGAATTGCCTCCCTTACATTTTCTTTGAGTGACACTTGTTTATCATTTTTTTATGAGTTGAATGGATGAGGGTGAGATGGATGAAATGGGTGAAGTGAGAATGGGAGTGGTGTTTCCATCAATAGAATCTTTGATACTATCCTTTCTAGTACTAATAAGATCAAAGGAGGCTTGCACATCCTTAGTGACTTGACAAGATGACTTAGTAGAGGCAACAATAGGATATTCATATCCTATCCCAAGGCAGATGAGATGAAGGGATGATGGTTGGGTATCCTCTTTAGGATCATGATCAAAGAGTCAGTTATCATAGATATCCTGATCAAATAGGGGGTTAACATAGGTTTCAAAAACTTGGGTAGAAGTAGATGTGGGAAAGATAGGTGTATCATCAGGATCCCAAAAGGTTTCAATCCCAGCATGGTCATCTTTTTTCATTTCTTATGTAGTTGTCTCAACTTCATTGTTGGAATTCTAATCCTTCTCAATGACAGTAGCAGTGTCTTTTATTAGCAACTTATCCAAATGGTATTCTCCACATCCTATATCATGGATTTGGACTTTGGGATTTGATAGGGCAGCAATCAGAGTGGATGATTTTGAGGATTTATGATCAACATGTGTTTGAGAAGAAGGTGCTTCACATTTACTAGGGGTTTCAGCTTTAGGGCTTAGATTATGGCCATGCATGAAAGGATTAGGATCTCCTTGTATTGTGATTTCAACTCCATCATGAGAAAATTTCAAGAATTGATGGTATGTAGAGGATACCGCTTGCATTTCATGTATCCAAGGTCTTCCAAGGAGGATATTGTAGGTCAAATGGAGATCAAGCACTTAGAAAACCACATCTTTCACCACAAGGCCAACTCTGATTAGTAGGGTAGCTAATCCTTTAGATAAGTGTTCCTCTACATCATATGCCTTCATGGTAATATTTTTATTGGAGTCAATTACATTTTCTGAATATCCCAATGCATGGATAAACTTTAAAGTATAGATATTTAGACCAGCCCCTCCATCTATTAGAACATGTTTGACCAAAGATCTATGGATCAAAACCTAAATATGAAGTGGAGCATTATGCGGATGGGTGAGTGATGCATCATCATGTTTTGAAAATGATAGGAAATGAGCTGTGGTCACATGTCCCACCATAGTTTGGGATTGAAAAACTTCCTAATCAACTGGTACAATGTCTTGTTTATCATTGATTTGATTACCAATAGCAGAAATGTTAAGAATGGTAGTGTCATAGACATAGTTTACATTCTTTCCTTTGCTATTTGATGAAGAGGATTCCCCTTTTTCATAGTTGGATTTTCCATGATCAACATTTGTTTTAGGTTCTTCTATTGATATTTCCTTTCTATCTATCAAGTCTTGTATCAAATGTTTCAGCTTCATGCAGTCATTTGTTTTGTGTCCTTTGTTTTGATGAAAGTCACAAAAATGTGCATCATTCCACCATGTTGGTTTAACTTGTGGGTTATAATATCATACCTCTAGTAATGTTATAAGTTTTTCTTCAAGAATTTCTTTTAATGTAAATTCCAATGACTTTCCCAAAGGTGTGAATTTTTTGTGGTTTAATGGTATTTTATATGGTGTTGAAGCTGGTTTAGTTTCATGATTATTCTGATTGTTGTTTTGATTGTTTTGATTGGTATTCTGATTTTTATTTTGGTTGGTATTTTGATTGGTGTTTTGGTTGGTGTTTTGATTGGTCTTGGAGGTAGCAGTTGTTAAGTTAAATACTAGTTTTTCATTTTATGTTTTAGATGCACCATCATGTTACCAACATTCTTGTTTCTTTGACAAAAATTCAGTTTATCGTTGTCATTGTAATGATTAGAGGAGTTTGCTGAGTTGTTTCCTTCATTGTAAATTTTCAAGACTCCTCTCTTGACGAAGGCTTCTTCAATTTTTATTACATTTTCAATCATTTTCTCAAAGGCAGGTGGACATTGTAATTAAATTATATAGCTCATCTCATCATCTACATTGTCATTGAAGATTTCCATCTTTTCCTTTTCAGGTATGGGATGATCATATATTACAAAAAATATTCTCCATCTTTGTAAAGATATGGGGAATCACTTACTCTTTTTCTATTTTTTATTGCAAAGGTATTTCATGGTTATCTTGTGTTGGATGTTGTAGGAGTATTGGGTGATGAATTTATTGACTAGCTCTTCAAAGGTCTTGATACTTGGTACACATTTGGAGAACCATTCCATCCATTTTCCACCTAAGCTTCATGGAGACAATCTCATCAAATAAGTTTCTTCATGGGAAAAATCAAGGATGATGGTTCAAAATTCCCTTACATGATCTATGGGATCTATTTTACCATTGTATTTATCATTTTTTAGGAATTCACAATGTTTGGGAAAATGAATCATGTTGATAGTTTGATCAAAAAGATATGGGAAAATTTCTTGTAGAAAATATCTTTTTTTGGTTCCTCTTTGCATGTCTTGAATCTGCTATTGGAGATTTTTCATTTAATTGGTTAAAGCAACCACTATATCTATGTTTGGTGGATCAATTTCAGTTCTTTTAAGGGGTGCTTTCAATTGATTAACATCAAAGTCATGTGGAAGTTTGATACCTTGATTAGCTAGCATTAGAAAGTATTTTCCCACATCTATTTCAAAAATATGTTTTCGGAACTTGTGGAAATTTGGATCTTGTTGAGCATGTTGGATGTCCTCCTTAGTTATTTCCTCACCTTCAAATTGGTGGAGTTTATGAAAAGGATTTTTTTCACCTTCAACCATGGTGTTCTAAGTTTCAAGTTATTTTTCTTTGAGTTTCTTCCTTTGTGATATTGTTTGAATGGGTATACAAGTGTTATAATTTGACTAAAATTTTTATCTTTATTTGAGAGTGCCAAGGATAAAAACCAAGTCAAATAGAATGAAAAATTATATTGATGAGTCTAATTTAAATTTGATTATATAGCTTTGTTTCGGGATGAAGGATGATAGATCCTAATGATAAAACTTAGCTTAATAATCAGATGTGTGATGTATTTGATGATTTAGGCACTTTAAGGTGTTAGATCTTGGTTTAGTTTAAAGAATTTCACTTGTAAATGTCAGTTTCAACAATTTTAAGGCATTGGTGTGACTGAGGAATGACTTTGTTCTAGAAAAGATCCTTAATTTTGGTTCAAACTGTCGAACAGGGGATGAATTTTTCTCTTTGGTTTTGAATTTACTTGATGCACTAAAGCAAGGCCTAGATGCGCTAAAATATTTCACAGATGTGCTAGCAAACAACCTAGATGTGCTAGACTATACCCAAGATGCACTAATAAGTGACTCAAATGCACTAAATAATGGACAAGATATGTTGGATAATGTACTAAATGCACTAAAAGATGGACTCAATGCAGCTAAAAATGACTCAAATGTGCCAGAAAGTGGACTAAATGCACCAAAAAAAGCCAATGATGTGCTAGACTACCCCTAGGTATGTGATTTCAAGTTGGTATTCTATAGGTGAATGTGCTAAATGGATGTGCAAATGCATTGGAAAATGGGACTAATGTGCTAGAAAATGAACTGTATGCACTATAAAATGACATAGATGAGCTATAATGTACCCAATATGTGCTATAAAATAGACTCAATGTGCTAGACAATGCCCTAGATGCACTGGAAAATGTTGTGAATGCGCTAAAACAGAGAATGTATGCACTAAACTAGAAGTTTTTAGTGTTTTTGATAGTTTGTCTAGTTGTTTTGTTTTTAATATGTGAAATTGATGTTTTCAAGAGATGTTTTTCTGAACAATGATTTTTGCTTTCTTTTTCCAGTTTGTGAATTATGTGATCTAAGTGCTTTAAATGGATGATTTCTTGAATTATAACTTCAAACACAACAACAATTTGTCAAATAGTTGTGTCAAGCCTATGTTCTAAACATTGAGTGTATGTTCAAGAACCTAGTTTGATTCCTTTGATTTCCACAAGTATAGCACAAGAGAAAATAGATTAAGCACTTTTCTAATGTCAAGGGTCACTTATAATATCACAACCCACATCTTAGAACTACGTCAGCTGACACAACTCTATCACCCCCTAGAGGGTGCCTGTGTTTTTTCCTTTCCTAAGTCTTAACCAAAGCCGAATCCTCTAATTTTGGCTAGTAATCCCTAATAGTTATATGGTGAGTATCTTGGGGGAAGATTCTTCCCTCCCCTTGCACTGTGATATTAAAAGTGTTCAGAGATTGATTGGCTAGCTTCTAAACTTAAGGTTTGTAGTAATGGTTTCTGTTCGGTGCAAAAAATGATAAACTCCCTCAAGAGACCTCCCAACCTTTAGAACAAAGGCTTTGGGGATGGTTATCTTGCACACTACCATCGAATTTTGAACTTTCCCCAAATTCACTTTTTATTATAGTGGGTCAGAAAACTTGGCTTTGGTTGTTCCCACTTAGTTCGTTCCCGTAGGGTGAGTACTTTTTCCCACTATGATAGGCATTCTAAAGGTGCTAACAAAGCATAAAATAGTGAGTTTGGAATTCTAGTCACCTAGTTAATGAGAGAGCATAGGCCAATCACTTCAAGCATAGTAGACAAGGGGTTCTTTAACCTTCTAATTAAACTAGGTTCCTAGTTTAATTAAAAGAAGACAATAAAAGCTCTAGCCCCTACAAACATCATTAGTAATTTGATAAAATTTTCTTTGACAAGCATATTAAGCATCTACAAAATAGAAAGTGATGACCAGTTCTCAAAATTTTGAATTTCTACAAAATAAACCAAAAGCACTAAAATAGACATCAGATGCACTAAAATATCACTCCTATGTGCTAAAAGAACTACCAAATGCACTAGAAAATCAACTTGATGTGCTAAAATATCAATCAAATGCACCAAAAGACCCCCTATATGTGCCGAAAGAGGCTCTAGATGCGCCGTAACAAAAACTAGATGCGCTAGAAGATGTTTCAAATGCACCATAATAAGAACTAGATGTTCTAGAAGATGTTTCAGATGTGTCGAAGCAACTCACAGTCGTGCTAAAAGAAATTCACATCCAACCTATAAAACAACTTTTCTAGAAAATGTTAAAATGGGGCTAGGTCCCATGGTGGGTGCCAAAAATGTGTTGCGTGAATTGTGTAATGTGAGAAAATAAGTAATAAGACCACACAAAACCAATTAAACATATTATATTAGAGAATTGAAGCACAAAATTAATCGAATTCAAGACAAAATCAATCACTAAAACCGTTCCATTTTTTCCTATCTCAAAGGATTCCTTGAACCACAATGGCTCTCATATTTTTCTTACACTACGACTTCTAGAGTGAAAACTTAGAGAACATATGCTATAAAATACAAGAATCCTAATTCCTACATGAAGGATAAACTATGTGATTGATGCCATGATACTATGATATTGATGTTGTTGTATAAAAATAGAGATTATGCTATCATAATGATGTTGTAATAAAACTAAAGAGACTAAGATGAAGCTATAAAACTAAGACATGATTCTAAACTAGAATGGTAATAAATTGCTAAATGCCAAAATTCTTTTAATGCTCTAAATACTCAAATTCTCAAACATAATTTCTGCAGAGTAAGTTTTCTCAAAGATGGGACGCCAAATGCTAGAGAATGAGTTGTATTTATAGGATTTTCAAGGCATAAAATGATGTGGCAGAAACCAACGGTCAAGATTTTAGCTGGAGAGATGAACAGTGGAGAAGAAAGAGGTTAGAGGGAATCATGGAGGATGTTCCCTTTAAAAGAGCACCATGCCAAGTGTGAGGGAGAATGAAATGATGGAGAAAGCCAAGTGTCCAAAGTTTGTTTTAGAATTGGTTGAGAACAATTCTAATTTAAAAATTAGAGACATTTAAATTCATGTGACACTTGATGATGTGGAAAGAGGAAAAGTGTTGTAGACATGTGACTAAATTTGAATTTGGAATTATTCAAAATTAGTGAGAAGATATTTAATTAAATAAAAAAAACTATAGGAATTTGTTTATTTAATTAAAATTAGAGGAATGTGATTTAAGATGGAAGACTTTAGAAAGTGTGAAATATATAAATAAATTTAAAATTTATTTAGAACTAGACGAAATAAGAGATTCATTAATTAAATACCTTGTATTTAATTAATTAATTATCTTGATCCATTTTAGGTGTATACACAAGGTATAAACAATCACAAGTGCCAAGCAATTCGAATTGTAGCTAGAAATTAAGTCACATATCATTCGTCTCTTGACCCCATTAGCTGAACATGAGTAGGAACTGGTCATACCAATTCCATTTTAGAATTCCACAAAATCTTATTCAAACATTCACATTTCAAATTTTAGTAGGATTAGTTAATAAATCTTTTATCTATTCCACTTTATGCCACTGTGGATAGGTCCATAAATTCAACTAAGTCATATAGCTCTTAATCTACTTCAGCTGTCAAGGTCCACCCACCTAGGTTTAGCAGAGCCTGAAGTGCAAGGAGTCATCAACCATATATGTTAACTTCGTTCATTAGTTCAAAAATGTTTCAAGTCTGAGCATACAGCCTGACATCCTCTTAGGATTTGTAACCTACATTTTTGAGACGTGACACTGCCAATGCCTCTTATTCATATTGCCAACATAAAGGGGGGTGCCCAAATAATCCAAAGGCCAACCCTCAATCTGAAAATGAAGAATATGGGCAATCCTTTTCTGGATTAGTTTAGGGGTATTGAAGAAAATGATACTAGACTTTCCCTCATTAATAATTTGACCATAACCAACCATATAAATTTCAAGAGCCTTCCTGAAATTAGTTGTGTCATCAATTCTTGCCAACCCCATTAGAGTAGTATCATAAAAAAATTGGATATGGGATTGGGAGTCTAAACCTTGGCTCCAACTCCAACCTTTAATAAGATTACGGTCCTTATATCATCTCAACAATCTTCCAAGACCTTCAACCAAAATAATGGAGAGATACAAAGATAAAGGTTCACCTTGCTTGAGTCCTCTCTAAGTAGAAAAGGTAGGGGAAGGTGAGACATTAATCAAAATAGAGAATGATGACGTAGTCACACAACTCATGACCCAAGAAATCCAATTAGGATGAAACCCAAAGGACACCAACATATGTTGAAGAAATGACCATTGAACCATGTCATAAGCCTTAGACACATCCAATTTTATAAACATTTCTTTCTCCTTAGAAGATTCTATGGATTCTAAAGCTTCCATTGCCACTACAATCCCATCCACAATCTAACAACCTTTGAAAAAACCCCTTGCTCCAAAGAAATCAAGGAAGCTAGAAAAATTTTCAACCTTTTTGTAATTAGCTTAGTGATAATCTTAAAAGAAACATTACATAAAGCAATAGGCCTAAAAGATTCAAAGGAGTTGGCACCTTCTTTTCTAGGAATCATAGCTAGGAAGGTTGAATTAAAAGCCTTGAGAATCTATTTATTTTCTTGAGACTCTCTAACCACCTCCAACAAATCAAGTTTTAGGATATCCCAAAACTCCTAAACAAACTCTATTAGGAAGCCATTAGGACCAGGAGATTTTATTTCTTGATCTGGATAACAATGCTCTCAACCTCCTCCAGGGAAACGAGCCTTAGAAGGAAGTTATTCATTTCCCTAGAAATATCCTGGGGGATACAATCAAGGACTGAATCCTCCTCAGCCACTGCCAATGGGTTTTCCTCCATGAAAAGGTTAGAAAAGAACCTAACAACTTCCTCTAAAATGGCCTAAAAAGAAGAGAGACGATCATGATGGCCTCAAATTATTGAGGCAATCAAATTACCATACCTTTTCTCCGTTACTGAGTTATGAAAAAATGTGGTGTTCTTATCCCCTTCTTGAAGCCAATCAATATGGGACTTCTGTTTCCAAAAAATCTCCTCCCGTAACTCCCATTCAACAAGATCTCTAGATAGTTTAGACTCCTCTTGAGTAGAGCCACCATCATACCTTATTCCTTAATTTTGAAAGTGATGCTTTCCAACTATTCCTGAATCTACTTTTTCTCAATGAAAATATTTCCAAATGAAGTTCTATCCCATATTTTAAGCTTATACTTAACAAATTGAAGCCTCTTGAAAGAGAACATGTCAATACCAAAAGTAGGTTTTCCCTTAGCCCACTAACTCTCCGCCAACTAGTGCAAATTAAGATCATGAAGCCACATGAGCTGGAATTTAAAAGGAGGGCTCTTGGACAAAGAGAATTGAAGTAATGAGAATTTGATAGCCCAATGATCTGATCCTTTCTAGCCCAAGATTTCAAAAGATGAAGACCAACAATCTTCAAGCCAATGCTTAGAGACCTAGAATCTATCAAGCCTCTCTGAAATAGATCCCTCCCCACATCTTCTGTTATTCCAGGTGAAAGTACCATTAATAGGCTTCACATCCACCATCTTGAGAAAAGAGATATTATCACACATCAAGGACGAAGAAAGACCCAATTGACCTACTCCTCTAGACTTTTCCTACATGAAGCAAATATAATCAAAATCACCTGCAAGGATCTAAGGGAAACAAGGAGCCAAAGTCCTAATGAATCCAATATGAAACCATAACTAGGTTAGTATATACCTCATTGTCATCCAATATCAGAGGGTTCTCTAATAGAGGATTCACCACCCTGACATCCCTAGGTACTCCACCAACCTCTTGAGTATCCCCTCACGTCTCAACCCGATCTGATGACTTTGGTTTTTCGTCCTTTAAAACCTCAAGAAAAGCTACTCCATGAGTAGGAATTTGGGATATATGGGCAGACAAGTCCACACCCTGCATTCCTTGAACTTCCAAAGAAAGATCATGCTCCATTGAATCTAGGTCCTCAAATTTTTTGAGGACATCAAACTTGTTACCAAAAACTCATTTTTGCATAGCCTTATTTTGTTAGATTACCCCCTAGCTTTGGATCAAAATTTCACAGGAATAAACCCCTTTGAATCATTTGCCTCATTTTCAACTGAAGCTTTTCCCTTTTCTTTAGAATTAGAAACCTAACACTTGGGCTAAGATTGTTGCAAGTTAGCTCCAGATTTAGAAAAAATTCTTTGCAAGTGTCTATAAGGAAAGCTAGATGTAGAAGCAACTCTCCTAACATCAAAAACTTAGGGAAGAATGCATAGACACTTTTAAAATTTTCAATTACAGCTGAATTAAGATGCACTTAAAAGCAATAACAGAAACATAGTATTTGAAAAACACATATGAACACTAGATATACGTGGGAAAACCCTTACGAGAGAAAAACCCACCACACCAAGAGAAGTCACTTTGTATTAAGTAAAAAAAAATACATACAAAGTTCTAACTTATCTTTCTGATGTCAGATTATAGCAGCTTTCACAATGATCAAACTTGTACAAGAACCTTCAAGTTACAAACTTTACAAAATAGAATTCATCCACTAATTATACAATCACACAACAATCCGTCAATCCTTTGAATCATCTAACTAGACATCATCTACAATCATTGAGTATAACCATGTCGCCCCTATCTGTCAAGCTTCCTCTTAGAACTGCCACAACGAACTATCTTCCAACGGTTCCCATTTGGCTCCTCTGATTGGTCAACTACAAACCACATAGGATAATCTTCTCATGGTCAAAAGCATTCAACTGTATTGGCATGTCGGTGAGACACAAGAAGTGTCTCCCCGATGCCACAAGACCCGATTACACACTATCACCAAGAGTCGTCACAATCAACAAGAGGTTATATCGAGTTCACCTGTTGCATCGACTTCAGTTTTTCCTTTTAGCAATACTATCGCTCTCGCTAGGACCTCATGCCAAGCCATCAAGTTAATCTGAGTGCATCCACCAGTCGGCAAGACTCATCAGTTTTGCTAGGACTTCATACCGAGGCCCTAAGTCATACTGAAACATTAGCATTTCCATCGGCACCCATCTATTGCTAAGACATTCAACTATCACCAAGAAGTTTCACTGAGATCTCTTATGTTAGTCTGAAGCCATCAATAGTCAGCAAGACTATCGTCCTTCACTGAGAGTTTACTCCGAGATCTTTATGTTATATCGAGTTCTGAACAGTCAACAAGACTTACCACTCTCACTGAGAGTTCTTACCACAATCTCCAAGTTACACTGAGACCACCGTTCACCAAGAGTTATACCGAATACCCCTCATCATCAGCGAGACTCTCCATCGGTCACTGAGACTTCATACCGAAGTCATTGTGTCACCGTGAAGACCCCAAGATTTTCCCCATCGGCAAGACCTTTCTTCATCGTTGAGACTTCTTCCCAAACTAAGCCTTTCAGCCAAGGGTCTCCCTGATAAATGATATGTATGGCCTATCGGCTAGAGATCTCCAAGCGGTAAGAGGTCACACCAAACACAACATGTCACACTAATGACACCAATGTGTAACTGTTTGGAAAGACTTTTGCAAGGTCATATCGACTTGTACAAAATATAAGGCTACAAATCTACTCGTCGGCCAGACATAGAATATGTCACACTGACTTGGCTCCAATAGAGGTTTCAGCCTATGGGATTGAGACATATTTTTCCAACAATCTCCCACTTGATGAAGATCACATAGGCAGGTCCAGAGCAGAACAAAACTTACTGAAAATCATGGGCACTAAGGCCCATTGAGCTAGCACACCACCTGAACTTTTTTGTGCTCACTGGCTTCGTCAATGCATTTGCAACATTCTCCAGAGTATTAACCTTTTCCAAACTGACCTTTCCATCCTCCACCATATCTCATACAAAGTGGTACTGTACATCTATATGTTTCATCCTGGCATGGAAAGTAGGATTCTTTGCCAGACAAATTGCACTCTGACTTTCACAAAAAATAATTATTTTCCCTGCATCAAAACTAATGTTAGAACACAAAATTTTTAACCAAACTGCTTCTTTTCAAGCATGTGTAGCTGCCATGTATTTAGCCTCTATAGTGGACAAAGTGACTATAGCCTGCCGCTTACTCATCCAACTCACTACACAACCATTGAACATGAAAGTATATCCACTGGTGGACCTCTTGCTGTCAACGTCCCCTGCCCAATCAAAATCCACATAGCCTTGAATACTGAGAGTCCTCTGTGATTCAACCAAGTTCCCATGGTAATACAAAGCAAAATCTGAAGTGCCCTTCAAATATATGAAAACTCTCTTTACAACATCCCAATGTGTCCTTCCAGGATTAGCCATAAACTGACTAAGTACTCCCACTGCTTGGGAAATGTCTGGCCTTGTACAAACCATTGCATACATGAGACTGCCAACCACACTAGCATAGGGTACACTGGTCATGTCCTCCATCTTAGTAGGATATTTTGGACAATCTTCAATAGATAGCTTCATTCCCTGCAAGACTAGAACAACTAGCTGCTTGCAATCATTCATGCAAAATCTCTCTAGAACAGTCTTGATATACTTACTCTGATTGAGCCAAAGTTTTCTACTATTCCTATCCTTGGTTATCTCCATCCCCAGAATATACCTTGCTGCACCAAGATCTTTCATTTTGAACTTAGCAGACAACTGAGACTTAAGATCATAAATCATTAGCTTACTATTGCCTATGAACAACATATCATCAACATAGAGAGCAATAATAAGGACTTGATCACTTTTAGCTTTATAATAGACACAGTGATCAGATTTTGATCTCACAAATCCCAAAGACAATACAAAAGTATCAAATTTTTGGTACCACGTTCTAGGTGACCGCTTTAACCCATACAAAGACTTTTTTAACTTGCAAACCAATTTATGTTTACCTTTTTCAACAAAGTGCTTAGCCTGGGACATATAGATTTCTTCTTCAAGATCACCATGAAGAAATGTTGTCTTCACATCCATCTATTCGACCTCTAAGTCATACGCTGCTACAAGTGACAAAAGAAATCTGATAGATGTTAGCTTAGCTACAGGAGAAAAAATTTCCCCATAATCAATTCCCTCTACCTAGGAATAACCCTTCGCAACCAATCTTGCCTTGTACTTTTCCACACTACCATCCAGACCAATCTTCTTTTTAAATACCCATTTGCAACCAACAACTTTTCTACCTTTAGGCAAGAGCACCAAACTCCAAGTGTCATTCTTTTCTAATGATGCCATTTATTTGTTTATGGATTCCAACCAAGAGTCTAAATTAGACATTTTAAATGCCTCCTTTATAGTCCGAGGCTCATCAGTGCTAGAAATTAAAGCATAGGCACAAGTAGAATCTATCAAAGAGAACCCATACCTATCAGGTTGTTTTCTTTCATGAGTTGACCTCCTCACTTGCTGAGGGTGAGGTTCTTCTTCAGAACTTTCAGAACTGCTTGAGCTCTCAGTTTTAGGTACATTTTGAATTTTGAATTCCTCTTTATCTCGTGTAGGAGGAATTCCAACTACATCCTTATTGTTTTTTGAATTTGTCTCTAACTACAGATCCAAGGTAGAAGGCTTCAGCTCACGAAAGATTACACTTATACTATATACAACCTTCTCCGTGTCAAGATTCCAAAGCTTGTATCCTTTTATGCTAGCACTATAGCCAATAAAAATACATTTGACAGCCTTGTTCTCCAATTTAGATCTTTTCTCATACAACACATGAGCATATGCCTCACAGCCAAAGACACGAATATGTCTTAAGGAGGGCTTCTTACCAGACCACGCTTCCAAAGGTGTTTTCTCAACAAGAGAAGAATTTGGAGAACGATTAATCAAGTAGCATCTAGTAGCAACAGCCTCAGCCTAAAACTTCTCCTCCAAGCTAGCACTACTCAGCATACTTCGTGCTCTCTCCATCACTGTCTTATTGAACCTTTCTGCAACTCCATTTTGTTGTGGAGTATAAGGTGTAGTCTTATTCCTTTCAATCCCATGGTCTTTACAATACCTCTCGAAATCATCAGAACAAAATTCACCACCATTATTAGTCCTTAAGCATTTACTTTTTCTTCTAGTCTGATTTTCTACAAGATTTTTAAATTCCTTAAATCAACTGAACACTTCTAATTTACTTTTCAAAAAATAAATAAATGTTCTTCTCAAATAATCATCAATGAACGATACATAGTACCTTGACTTAGACAAAGAAGGAACATTCACTGGACCAAATACATCAGAATGAATATAATCTAGCAAACTAGAAGATTTATGAGGATTGGAATAAAATGAAACACAGTGCTATTTTCCATATATACAATGTTCACATAATTCAAATTCAAGGTTACAATCTTCAAGCCCCTCAACCAGGTTTTTATTCTTCAAATTTTTTAAACCTTTCTCTCCAATGTGGCCTAGCCTATGATGCCAGAGCATAGTCTTTTCTGCTGGAAGTTTAACTTCCATAGAGTTTATACAATTAGGAACATTTCCCTCTTTTCCTCCATGAGTAGCCTTCTATGAATTTATAGAGACATTGTTACATTGAACATCATGTGCATCCAACTTGTACAAGGTACCAGTACGAGCACCCCTTGCTAGCACCATTGAGCCTCTAGTCATCTTGTAGCCATTTCCAAAGAATGTGACTTGCACTCCAATATCATTTAGCATACTTACAGAAAGTAAGTTTCGAGCCAGACCTGGTATATGCATTACATTATTGATTCCCTTCACTTTGCCATCAGGGAATTGGATTCTAACTCTTCCATGGCCAACAATTTCCAAAGTTGAATCACTTGCCAAGTACACCTTTCCACCATTATATTCTTCATACTTCATAAACCAGTCTCTATGAGATTTCATGTGGAAAGATGCTCCAGAATCAATCAGCTAGACATCATTTGATGCTTGTGTAGCCAAGGTTGCAATGAAAGCATCTCCATCACTGTGAGAAGAATCATTGTCAGAAGAATACTTCTTCTTCTTCTTCTCCTCTTTACAATCCTTTTGGACATGACCAGGTTTCCCACAGTTCCAACACTTCACCTTGGACTTCTTGCCAGGAGACTTTGATCTCCCCTCTGATTTCAATTTAGATTTCTTGTCTTTCTTCTTGCCTTTCTCTTTCGACCTTCCTCTAATAGCAAGGGCCTCTTTCGCCATCTCAGAAGATTTCCTTCTCATTTCTTCTGATAACAAAGAAGCAACAATATATTCTATATTGAAACTGGATGTTGTACTACCAATAGCCATCACCAGGTGATCCCATGAGTTTGGCAAAGAACACAATATCAGCATACAACAATCCTCTTCATCAATCTTCACACCAACAGATGTTAACTATGCAATCAACATATTGAATGTGTTCAAATGATCAGCAACAAAACCTCCTTGCATTCTCAAAGTGTACAACTTCTTCCTCAGGAAAAGTTTATTCACCAAGGACTTCCCTTGATAAATAGATGCTAGTCTCTTTCACAAGGAAGATGCAGTCTTCTCTTCATGCACATTGAGAAGAATAGAGTTTTCCAAACAAAGCCTTATTAGCCCCTTAGACTTTCTATCTGCAAGGTCCCACTCTTCTTGCTTCATGCCTGTAGGTTTCACTCCAGACACAACAATCCAAAGATCATGATCCACGAAGAGATCCTCCATCTTAAGTTTCCATAACTCAAAATTGCTACCATTGAAATTCTCTATTTCAATCTTTCCTGATGTGCTAGCCATCTCAATCTGTAATTAGAAATTGACTAACTTCTTCAAGACTCCCACTGAATAGAAATTGACACCAAAAACCCAACGTACCCACAAGGATAACAAAACTGGCCAGGCTCTGATACCACTTGTAAGGAAAGCTAGATGCAGAAGCAACTCTCCTAACATCAAAACCTCAGGGAAGAATGCAAAGACACTTTTAAAATTTTCAATTACAGTCGAATTAAGATGCACTTAAAAGCAATAATAGAAACAGAGTATTTGACAAACACATATGAACACCAGATATACGTTGGAAAACCCTTACAGGAGAAAAACCCACCACACCAAGAGAAGTCACTTTGTATTATAGTAACAAAAATTACATACAAAGTTCTGACTTATCTTTCTAATGTCAGATTACAATAGCTTTCACAATGATCAAACTTGTATAGGAACCTTCAAGTTACAAACTTTACAAAATATAATTCATCCACTAATTATGCAATCACACATCAATCCGTCGATCCTTCAAATCATCTAACTAGACATCATTTGCAAACACTGAGTATAACCATGTCGCCCTTGTCTGTCGAGCTTCCTCTCAGAACTGCCACAACGAACTGTCTTCCAACGGTTCCCATTCGGCTCCTTTGATTGGTCGACTATAAGCCACATAGGATAATATTCTCATAGTCAAAAGGCTTCAACTGTGTTGGCATGTCAGTGAGACACAAGAAGTGTCTCCCCGATGCCACAAGACCCGATTACACACTATCACCAAGAGTCATCACAATCGACAAGAGGTTATATCGAGTTCACTCGTTGCATCGACGTCAGTTTTTCCTTTCGGAAAGACTATCACTCTCGCCAGGACCTCATGTTGAGCCATCAAGTTAATCTGAGTGCATCCACCAGTCGGCAAGACTCGTTGCTTTCGCCAAGACTTCATACCGAGGCCCTAAGTCATACCAAAACATTAGCATTTCCATCGGCACCCATCTATCGCTAAGACATTCAACTATCGCCAAGAGGTTTCACCGAGATCTCTTATGTTACTCTGAAGCCATCAATAGTCAGCAAGACTATCATCCTTCATTGAGAGTTTACTCCGAGATCTTTATGTTATATCAAGTACTGAACGGTCGGCAAGACTTACCACTCTCACTGAGAGTTCTTACCGCAATCTCCAAGTTACCCCAAGACCACCGTTCACCAAGAGTTATACCGAGGACCCCTCATCATTGGCGAGACTCTCCATCGGTCACTGAGACTTCATACCGAATTCATTGTGTCACTGCAAAGACCCCAAGATTTTCCTCATCGGTGAGACCTTTCTTAATCACTAAGAATTCTTCCCGAACTAAGCCTTTCAGCCAAGGGTCTCCCCGATAAATGATATGTATGGCCTATTGGCTAGAGATCTCCACGCGGTAAGAGGTCACACCGAACACAACATGTCACACCGAAGACACTAATGTGTAACCGTTCGGCAAGACTTCTGCAAGGTCACAATGACCTGTACAAAACATAAGGCTACAAATTTGCTCATTGGCTAGACATAGAATATGTCACACCGACTTGGGTCTAATAGAGGTTTCAGCCTATGGGACTGAGACATATTTTTCCAATAGTGTCCATACTCATGACACGATCTATAATGGAATAGAAGGGCCTCATAATCCACCTATTGAATCCAACTCATACCTCCTAATTTAATCTCCATAGATTCTAGCAATGGAATGTTCAGATTAATTTCCACACAAATCCAAGCAATGGAGGTCACCCTTCAATCAAAGGTTTGATGAGAAGGACCCAAGGGCTTCCCCAAAGCTACAACAATAGAATGCATCACATCTTTCCTCAAAAATTCCATTGGAAGTTGAGGAAATTGAACCCACACTAGAATCTTTGACAGGAGCTCTTCAGAGGGATCAAACCCCAAATGCCATGGTTTAATAAAGATCCCATCTTGATTATGGAAATAAGGGCCACCTTCAAAAACCATGTGTCAATTTGCTAACCTGGAGAACACATCAAAGAAATAACCATTTGCTCCTAGGATAATCTCCATATCACCCTCTAGATTCCAATTTCTTTGAGCCCATGCCTCCAAAAATGGCACTGAAATATGAACTCCCATGAACTTGAAAATAAAAGCATGTTCTGCTAATATACATGACATCTTCAACAACATCTTTAGGATTTATCACCACAATTGGGTGATCTTTGCTCCTTTCTAGGAAATAAATTGGTTTTTATTTTGATTCCAAAGAATTATTTATCGATGACTCTTTTGAAGCCTACAACAAGAAATTAATGGAATCTCCATGCCCCAATGAAGATGAATCACCTTTCATGGCAACTGATTTAAAAGATCAATGAGTTCTCCAGAAGCCTTAAAGGGTGCCATGGAAAAACAATCACCCAACACCTAAACCACAAACCCCACACAACAAGAGAAGCAAAAAAAATGGAGATATAAAAAAAAATGATCCAAGAGAAAAAAGACCTAATTGGCCTTGCATGGCACTACCCAACTCCAAACTAAATGAAACAATGCCCCCCAGAGCATGCACAAGGCACAAAGTAGGAAAGGAGGCAATCCGCTCAAGCTTGTGCAACTTGCATAATTCCCACACCATAAACCTTCATTTGGCTTTTATCCAACTTTCATCCTTACTTGCCTCAACATAAATTTTGGGCTCTATTTGTGACAAGAGAGAAAATTTCACTTGTTCCTTGTTCCTTGCAAGTCTTCTTCTTGTCTATACGGCTTCATTTTTATCACCAATAGTATGATTCGCAGGGTGATCTTTTTGCACATATTTTGTATGTTCTTTTTCATTCTCCTCTTCTTGTTCTTATTCTTCATGTGCTACATCTTCTTCATAATTTGAATTCTCTTCAAAATTATTTTTATCAGATTTGACACATTTGATGTTTTTCCATAATCTTGTACACCATTTTGTTGTAGCACTTGTAAGATTTAGTTTGAGTGGAATACCCTAAGAATACTCCATCACACCTAGAATCAAAGCTTCCCAAGTAATCCACTTCTCTCTTAATGTAACATTTTCTACCAAATACTTTAAAGTTTTGATTGAAGCAGGCTTATCATAGCACAGTTCATAGGGAGTACTATCACTATGTGCTCTAATTTGAACTATGTTTAAAGTATATACTACTATATGAATTGAATCTCTCCAGAAAATATATGCTAACTTGGCCTCATTCAACATTGTTTTGTCCATGTCCGTAACTACTCTATTCTTTCTTTCTATTACTTCATTCTGTTGTGGAGCTTGGTGCAAAGTATTGCCTCTTAATTCCATGATTCTCACAATACTCAATGAATTCACTTGATGTTAATTTTCCTCCTCTATCTGATCTTAAGAATTTGATTCTTCTATCAATCTCCTTCTCAAGCATCTTCCTAAAAATCCAAAATCTTTCAAATGCTTGAGAATTTTCATTTACAAAGCTACCCATGTTATCCTTGTGTAGTCATCAATTAGCAACATGAAGTACCTTTCACCTTTCAGTCATCTAGTTCTTTTGGGACCACACAAATTAGTATGAACTAACTGTAAGGGTGTTGTTATGTTTGAAACTTAACACTTGTTTTCTTTCCCTACTGACATTATTTGAAAATGGTATTTGTAGGATTAGTTATCTTGGTCAAGTGTCTTACTAATTTTTTTTCTTACTTTCACTAAATTGTCAAAGTTTACATGCCCTAATCTCTGATGCCACAACCAACTTTAATCAACTTGACCTATCAAACAACTCTAACCATTCACTTCACATAGATTGTAATGATTGGAATCAGTTATTACTCCTTGTGCAATTGTTTTTCCATCTTTCCTTATCTTATAACCATCTGAATCAAATGTGATCTTATAACTATTGCCACACATCTAAATTACACTCAACAAATTGTTCTTTAGTTCCTCAACATAAATTACATCCTTGGTAGTGTTTTTACCATCTAAGCTCAATAATCCTTTACCAAAAATCTTTATTATAGTGTTGTCACTCAAACTAACTGATTCTCCTTTACATTTCTTGAGTTGGATGAATTTACTCTTATCTCTAGTCATACGTTTGGAGTAGTCACTATCTATCACCCAATTTTTTTTATTTTTTGGCATGAAGTGCAATTTATGCAATCATTGATTGTGTGTGATTCTTCTCTTTTTCTTTCCACACCTTCTTAGGTTTCTTTTCAACTTTTTCATCCTTCTCAGAAGTAGTAGACTCCTTGTTCACTTTTGGTGGTTTGTTCTTCTTTCCCTCATTTGTACATTTGGTCTTATGAATTTTGTTCTACAATTCTTGGCAATATGACCAAATTTGTTACAATTGTAACACATTACATTCATATCCACTAAAGGAGAAAATGATTTTTTTCTTACAAAACTTGTACCCTTTTAGGAACTATTCTACATTGTCTAGCCCTATGTTCAAATTGATTACATGTATATCAATACCCATAAAAGTATGTGGAGTACCCGTTCATAGGATTTCCTTGAGCTAGATGAGGAGTTCTTATTTTTCTAGGCTTCTTCAAGTTGTTCACCCTATTAAATCCTTCTACATCAGCTCTTCTTATGTTTTGTCTCTTCTTTTGATGATTAGGAACTGATTGGTTATTCTTCTTGTTTCTAGCGGGCTTCTTCTCCTCTTCTGATTTCTTTATCTCAAAAGTCTTATTTTTCTCTTTATAGGTGTCTTCCTTGTAGTCTTTCTTTGTATCATACTCTTCTCCTACTCTAAATATTTCATATAGCTTTGTAGAAGAATCCATGAATGTGCTTTTTCCTTTCTCAAGGCCTAAGCCAAAATTTTCTTTGTTTGATGGATTTTGTGTGCTCAACAATCCATCAAGGTTTTATGATCCTCCTTTCAGTTTCAGACCTTTGTTTATTTTTTATCTATCCTTTTCCAATTCCTTTCTTAACATTACTACTTCTTCTAATTTCACACATCTATCAACTTTAGATTGTAGCTTGAATTTGACTACTTCTTCAATCCTTTTGGCTTCTTCCACTTGCAGTTTCAAGCTTACCACATTTTGGTTAGATTCTTCAAGATTTTTGGTTAGCTTTTCTAACTCTTTTTTAGTGGGCTTCTTCTAATGTTTATTTTCCTTTTTCAAATCCTCAATATTATCTATTAGGTAATCAATCTCATCTAGTGCACAAATGAGTTATCCTTCAAGGTTAACCTCTCCCTCCTCTTCACCTTCTTTGTTGAGGTCTTCAACCTTTCCAGCCTTTTGTTCTCCTAATTCTTTTTCCATAAAAATAAATTCAATTTCTTTTATCATTAAGGAACAATCGTGGTCCTCATCTAAACTAGTACAATCATTTGATACATCAATATCCTCTTGGATTTATAAACTCTTCTTTTTCTAAAAACTTCTTCTCTTAGGGAAGTAGGGTTTCTTCATTTTACCATCTACTTCTTGTTCTGAGTTATCCTTCTTATTAGATAGACATTTTTCAACAAAAAAACCCATTTACCACAATCAAGGAATTTTAAGGGTAGCTTACCTCTATACTTGTCGGATCCTCTTCTAAGTCTTTTGATGAAATTGGATTCTTCTTCATCAGTCTCTTCTCACCTAGATGTAGTTGCTTCTGGCTTATCTTTCTTGGTTGCATCTTCCTTCTCCTTGTTTGCAACAATGAAAACAACTTCCCTTTTGGATGGCTCTACACTTTCCATTCTCATTTCTTATGCAATTAATATGCCATGTAGCTCATCAAGGGTGATTTTTTCTACTTCTTTTCCTTCCTCTATTGCTCAAATCTTGGAATAAAATTTGGAAATCATGGATCTTGAGACTTTTTGTTCAATAAAATTGTCTTTAACTTCTTCTCCAAATCCTCTAATAGAGTTTACTATTTCATCAACTCTAAGAAGATATTTTGCAATATTTTCCTCCTCACTCATCTTTAGACCTTCAAACTTGGCTCTAAGGTTTTCTAGCTTGGCCAACTTTACCTTTTAATCTCCTTCATAGATTCCTCTTGACTTATCCTAGACATAATGTGTAGTTTGAAAGTGCATTATTTTAACAAATACTAAATTATTCAAACCATAGATAATAGCATGTTTTTCCTTTGCATTGTTTTCATAATCTTTCTTCCTTGCAACATTAGTAGGGGGTGTAATAGGTGGTATATATCAATTCTTAACCAACATCCAAACATCAAAAACTAAAGACCCCAAGTATCTCTCCATCATAAAACTCCAAAAGGCATACTCAAAACCATCAAACCTAGGTGCTTTGTTTGTAGAGTAACCTTCTTGACCAACCATTGTGTTCATTGTACCAATATCTACCTGAGATGATTAAGATTCTCCTAGGGAACCTAGGATATGATACCAATTGTTGGAACACAATGATCTACTGAGAATGGGGTGAATTAGTAGATCATAACTTAAAAATTTATCCCTAATAGATCAATTTCCTTAAACCCTTTAAGTGTAGATTGAATTAATATTCAACAACATAAAAATGCACACACAACACAACATACCACAAGATGTATGTGGAAAACCCAATATGGTAAAAACAATGGTGAGAAATTCTACTAGGAGCTACTAGCTTAATCTAGCCTCACAATCAAAAGTTTTGTTACAAGGTTTAAGGGAACCAACCCTAAGGAGAAACCAATCCCCTCGTTTTAGGAACACCTAATCCAAGGAAGCACCCACTACCTACTTTGAGTACCTACCCAAGATATCTGATGGAAGCCACCAATTATATTTACAATATAAGATATTAAAATTTTCTCAATAAAACATAGTTCAATATTGCAGCCTAGTTTGCAACTACTCAACTCCTCATTGTAGCCTTTGTAACCTATTTCTCTACTTTGCACCTCCTCTATTCTACACTTGGAGATAAACCCTGATTAAGACTTTCTATATTTTTAGGTTCTACTCATCCATAACACTTCTCCACTCTCTCCCCTTCTTTTAGTGTATTCTTTGCCCCCATCAAAAGACTCATAGACACACTAATCAACTTTGTTACACCTTTCCTAATAGTGCATTCTCTATCTACCTAAAGGGATCATGCACACACTCTAAAATTCCTTCTCTTTCCTTTTAGTTTATTCTTTGTTCACCTCAATATACTCAAAAATCTACTTTGTAGAATACACTCAATTTATTTTCTAGCACACCAGGCCAAATTCTAATTTTCCCTTTTGTTTTCATCACTGAACTGCAACATCTACCTTGATATTTTCACATATGTATAGATATCCTACTAGGGCATGCTACTTATCTTCTCTTCAATGCTACCAGATCATTGAGCCACACATTCATTTATCATAATAATAAAAAAATTCTATTCTTGGCATACTAAAAAGTTAGGGTTTTAGTATCATTTAATTTATGTTCTCTGTATCGGATCAAAATTTGATTCTCCACCACCTATATATCCTTTTCTCTGATCCAATCATCCTATCACCAATAAAAACTAGTAGTTGGATCAGTTGGGCTGATTGAATTTGTTTGCCAAGTTGTTTTGTAGTTGAAACCATCATTCACACCATCATAGCCATTGGGGATTCTTAATTTAAACTTGAGTTGTTGATATGATCCTTTGTATGCCATGATCTGTTGATTCACATTTATCACCCATATTTTAAAAATGTTACCATTAGATTAAAGATCCATTAAATAATCATTGTCAATCATTGTCATATGCAACTTACCGAGCACAAGGTCTACCAAGACACATGTCACAAGCTTGCTATCCCGTGGGGCTAGATGAAGACCCATCACAAACACAACAAGGAAGTGGGGAGGTTTTTGAACTTCAAGCCACAACCACAATAGTTGATTGTGCCAAGGGGAAATATTTCACTCACAACTTAGGAAAAATTATAGTTGCAAATATTTTCCAAGCTGATATTACTAGGAAAGGGGGCTAGTTGCGTAGAAAACCTCAATGAATTAAGTTATCACATAAGCAACTTGCAACCAAAAATATCCAATCAACACAAAAACATAAACCCTATGACAATTCCATGAATATAAGCCTTAGGGCTTATTTGCCAAATCCTAAATTTTTCCAAGGGAACATAAATTATTTTTTACTCCATCACACAGTCGTAGGGCCTACAAACCACATTTCTCGGAAGCTCTTAGAAAACCCATGTCAAATCTACACACTAATTCGACTTTAGACAACTAGAAGCCACTTTTGTAGTACCATGACAATATTACAAATTTTGAGCAACACTACAACATTGCAACATCATGTTCATCTCTCCATCCTTCTACACCAATTTTACCTATGACTTCCATGACATCATGCCAGAAATATCTCATGCAGGATATCACATAGACATCCCCTTTTGACATCAAGGACAACCAAATTTCCAACAATAGGTAACTCTCATAAAGGCTTCTAGTAGCTAGGAAGATTTGATGCAATATCAGTATGATTAGAGAAGATTTTGGTCATGAAATAAAGTTATAGGAACACAAGCATTTGCATGTAGTTTCCCAAGTATAAATATTGATCAAGAAAATAAGTGCTCTTGAGGGTCATCAAGATTAGGTTATAAGCACAACCAAGGTTTAATAAAAATGGAAAAAATTTAAGATATGACCATATTTAAACACAAACCAATACAAGAATATGGAAAGATAGTGAGGAAGATCAAGGAAATCAAGATAGCAAGAAGATAAGTGTGTTGATAATCCTTTAGTCATGACATGGGACAGTCAAAGCATTAATATTGGCAATAGGTCTTCACCATGTTAAAAGGGTATCAAACAAGGTAGTCACCTTGAAATTCTAGAAAAGTCCAATCCATACATGAGGAGTATCATTAGGTGATAGACCTATGTTTCTTGGTTTTGTACAAGGTGGTAGACCTCATAATACAGTGTCATGTAGTGATAGAGCATGAGGGATAGATGACAACTTTAATCAAAACATGAAAATACAAGATGAACGATCACCTAATGGATATTGGATTTAATGTAATACAATATCAAGGGTTTTAAAGCACAAAAGTGACTGCCATAGTATCAAAAGGGAAATCAAATGGGCACTAGTCCTAATGAGATAAAGAGTTCAAGTGAATAGGAAGAGTAAACAAAGGCATGAAAATCACCACTCATTAGAAAATAATGAAGGGGAAAACTTAAGTGAATAATGATATGCATTAAATGAATGAGAATACTCACCATACACTAGTAATTCAAGTACTGATAGAGGCTCTTCAATGTGCATATAAAAAAGTACTGTTTAAACCATAGAGACAAAATAAGTGGGAGCCCTTTTAAATCAAATAAGGGTTTAATGGTAAGTGAAATTTCATGGAATTTTCTCTTGGGAAAGAAGAAATTTAGAGGAATTTTCATTTTTGAAGAAAAATAAAAGGCATCCAACAACTAGCCATATTGGAAGCCTTCATAGTATATATATTTTTCTCGAGGTTGATAAATTTAGAGGAATTGATGGGTGTTGTGATTTTGATCTATTTTGAGGGCATGCTTTTGAAAAGACTATGAAAAGTGAAAGAAGAAGAGAAGATAGTCATAAATAGAAAACAGAGGGCAGTCACTTTGGATAAGAGGAGAGACCTCACAAATGAATGTAAAATATTTGATGCAACTCTAAAGCTAGGATCTTCTAGTCCTCAATTCACAAACAAATAGAAAAGACAGAGCCAAGATCAAGAAGTTTTTTCAAAGGTCTAATAGTGATAGTGGAATTTTATGGTACTAAAATATCAATCATGAGTAAAGGTTCAAAAGATAGGTGGTGCAATGACATAAGGGTACATTGCATATGTAATCAAGGGTAATGAAAAGACTAAAGGGTGGCAATCCTACAATCACCATGTAACCAAGAATAATTTATGGACAATCCATTAAATTCAACTACCATAAAGTATCTTACAACCCATATAAGGATAGGCATTACCTGCCATATAAAGGAAACTATTAATGATGATGGATAGTCTTCAAAATAATAAGGATGATATCCATAAATGAAAAGACATTTAGGTATTCACAATAGTCAATAAAAGGAAAATGTGGCATTCCTCATCCACATAGTCAAACCTATTAAGGGGTATTAATTGAAATAGGACATCAGTGCTTGTGGAATTGTTATATGTCAATGGATAGTGAAAGAAAGCTATAAAATCTCCAAAGGAGAAACAAATAGAGTATGTGCTCTTAGCAATAGGCATTCACCATGAACATATCAAAGGGAAACCACAAAAAAGAGGAAAGACAAGCTATGTTTGAAGGGGAAATAACTTGACCAAACAACCAAATGATTAGCATTCATTAATGAATGCACAGTCAAGTTCAATATTCTGAAGGGGTAGCCAAGTATAGAGGAAATATTATACATGAAGGTAGATTTTAAGGAAAGTAAAGTGCCATTTTATTAAGGAATGAAAAGAAACCTTCAAGGTATAAGGAATGGAAAAGTTAGAGAACCTCTTAAAATGAATACACAAATAGAAGAACACAACCACATTCAAATGCAAAAGGTAGTTCAAAGGGTATTAGAAAGGTTAAGATCCCAAGGTCAAGCAAAGAGGACAATATTATGTATAGAAGACAGATTATATATCTAGAAGAGAATAATGAATGAGCATAAAATTTTCAAAAGAGTACAAAAATGTCAATGAATGAGAAATAATAATGTCAGTAAGAGTGCAGAAAAATCAGTCATGAAAGTGTAGAAAAAAATAACACAAAAGAGAGCACCAATATTGTTCCATAATTGAGCAACACATTTTAGAGTTGAAAAGAAATTTCATTAATAAAAAAGTGTAGAAAATGATGAGGATTAAAGATAAGGATTCTCAAAAGAAAAGAGCAACAAATTGAGACACAAAAAGAGCATAAATATCATGCCATGAATGAGGAGAAAATTTTATAGTTAAAAAGCAATTTTGTTGATGAAAAGGTGCATTAAAATATGAATGACAAAAGCAAGGGTTTGAAGTAACCTTAATAACAAAAGATCAAACATTGCAAGATCAACAATATCTATGAATGGATAGACCTTTGGATAGATCTATAGGTTGTAACCTTGGCAATTAATTTCAAGAGTTTCAAGGCAAGGTAACCATGCATCTTGAAGGGATGGAATGAATGCAGATTCAAAACCATATTGAAGAGGCTATACAAGTTAAGGAAGAAGATAGAGAAACAATAAAGGCTTTAACAAGTTTTTTTCTTGAAATTTCTGAGCATTAGTTTTAGTAGGTTTCCCTGTATGATGCATGTGATTTTATTTGTGCCTTAACTATCTTAAAGAAGGGATAATTTTTTAAAGATGGTAGTCTTTTTGAAAAAATATGGATAGTCACCATGTTGGAAAAGAGGGAAAAAATGAGTTAAAAGGTGAGTTCATAAAGAAGTGGGGTCATTCATTTAAGTGGATAGTCATCATAAATAATTATGAGTAATAGAAAATTGGATAGTCTCATAAGATTTCCAATGAAGAATAACTACACCATATGCATAACTACCTGACAATGAACACAATCCAAAAGATAGAGTTAAAGATGACTATGCAAGGATGCAAAGACAATCACGTTTAGAGGGTTAAAAGGATAGTTCAAGAAATATGCTTTTACCATTAAAATATGGTAGGTTTGAGACATATAGATCAATCAAATAAGGAATTGTGAAGATAGGTTAAAAGAGGTCTGTCATAAAAAAGAGAAAACTTCAAAGATGCTCAAAAGATAAAGCAAAACATGACAGTCATTGTCAAAGGAAAAATGTGAAATGAGGTCTAGAGATGACCATGCAATGAAAAAATGCAACCTATCTTGGAAGGTCTAAAGGATAGTGCAATAACTCATATTTCTCTAATAAGAGGTAGTCGTTAAAGATAGTCATAAAATACTTTTGAAGAATAATCTTTGTCGTATCATCAAGGGACAACAACCTTTCAAATATTTATCATAGTTGTGAATGGTATTAGGTAGTTTTTGATATGTGTGGGTAGTGACTTCAACAAAGGTGACAACCACTATCCAAAAGGGGCAAAATGGGGCTTCATTTATAGATGAAGACAAGGATGATGGAAAATATAAGAGAGGTCATCAAACATAGTAAAGGGTAGTTTTGAGTGTAAGAGGACAATCATAGTAGGAGTATTCCAAATGCACAGTATAGTGTTCATCAAACAACTATTAGAAAATGAAGCAAATCATGATGATTGTGTTTTCACAAAAGTTAATGTGATAATTACACAAAGATAGTGATATACCATAGTAAATAAAACATGGCCAAAGTTGCATTAATAATCAAAAGGAAAAGTTATAAAAATAACTATTATCTCTTAAATGCTTGAGTTTCACAAACTCTATAACAACAAGATCAACATAAAACCTTGTGAGGACATGCTATGAAATATGAAAACCATAAGAAATGACCTATGAAATGATCATAGTCAAGTGTGACCTAAAGAAGATAGTGCAATCTGCGAGGTTAGGCATTGTTCATGTTTGACTTAATAGCAACTTGAGGCAGTTTCGGCCTAATTAACAAGTCTACATGGTTAAAACTAAAGATAGGGGGATTTTGAGCCTAAAATAATGCAATTAGGGTAGTTTGAGGCCTTAAAAAGTGGCTCTTTTTCCTTATATGCCCAACAGATTGAAGACCTCATGAAAAAGGTCTAAGCTTAGTTTTTTCAATTAGTTCATACAATTCTAGAGTACAATTCAAGTTCATATTGGAGGTGGAGTTTCAATGAGTTAAACAAAATTCAAAAGGGAAGTAGTTTGAGTCAACTCTTCTCAACTCTTCTTCACTAAGGATTGCATATTTTTCTTCCAAATTCACATCCAGTTTCTCATTCATGCTCACTCAAAATTTTCCATGAGGTTCTTTAGTGAATCTGAGGCGTCTCTCTATAAAAAATGCTTTCAACTCTTTTGAGAGTTAGCTCTTCCTTTTTTCTTTTTCCTAATACAAATGATATTAATTGTAACTCATTTTTTAGAGATTTTTCTCAATTAGCAATAGTAGTTTAAAGTATAATTTTCAAATTTGTATGCAGCTTTTAAAGCACCTCATGATCAATAAAATACAATGATATTACATTCCCAATATCTTTTATATTGTGTGTGTATGAGTGGTTGATGCATATTTTATGTGATTGATGGTTAGTCCTAAAATATGTTGTCTCATTCCAATACCTTTGAGTGGAAGATATGTGTTATATGTAGGTCATAAGTTGTGTCATCAATGCTAAGATTTTGGTTGCAAGAGAATTCTTGGTTTTCCTTTTGAATAAGTAGTTCACCTTCTTATCAAATATTGATGTGTGATCATGTAGAAAATTCAGTTTTGTGAGGATTTGCTGATATTTTGAGAGAGTTTGTGTGTTGAGGCTACATATAGGTTTTTAGCATTGGTTCATCACCTCCCAGGGTGAGTAAATTTCATCTTATTTCTTTTATCCCTTTTCCTAACCAAGGAAATAGTTTTTAGGAGGTTTACTAGGGGAACCAACCCTCTCTGGAGATTCCTATTCACCATAGGCAACCCACATCTTGAATATGATCCATGTTTCACAAGATATTTGAGTTTCACACTTGGCTAAGGGTGCTATCCTCATGAAAAAAAATATTGCACACCTAATGGGACTCTTTGAACTATCACAATTCAAAGCTTGTCTTTTCATTGTTGGTTTTTAGTGTCTACATCAATTTTTTTTTCCTTTAGAGGTAAAATCTTCACACATATTTAATCTACTAGGTATAAGTAGAATAAGTGTTGGTATGTTCATTTTTTGAAGAGAATAAGCTGATTTAATTTATTTTTAAAAGAATTTCTATGTAAATTTCCAAAATTTTAAATGCTTTAACATATCAAAGTTTCATGGAAAAGCATGTTTCCACCTCCATTTGATGAAGATGTTTCTCCTATACCTTCCTATCAACCATATCAAGATAAAGGTTGAAGAGCTTGAGAAAGGTAATGAAAAGCATGATTTCATAGTCTCATTTGATGAACACCCTTCTTTCATTGAGGAGGATGAAGAAAGTATACAAACTTCAAAAGCATAACAAGTTTTGGAGTAGCTAAAAGAAGAGGAAAAGCATGAGGTCAAAATCAATCCTCTCATACAAGAAACAAAAGAAGATATTGAGGACCTATTTTGGGATAATCTTGAGGTACTTTTTTCACAATTGGATGAAAAAACAACACCATCAGAGGGGGAAAACAATGTTAAGTAGGAGTATAGTGCAAAAATCTCTTTATTTCTACCAAATCAATTACAAGAAGTGCTCTTCACAAGTTGACAAGATTGAAAAACATAAGTGAATGAGAAAAACAACAGCAAGGAGAACTTGAATTTTATCATTTTAAAAGGATGTACTATCATGAATCTAGTACAAATTGAGTCAAATGAGGCATCAAATGTCATGCCTACACCCAAGCATGAAATTGTAGCTAAAGAACAATTGATCCATCTTACATATGTACCCCAAAAAAGTAGCATATATGGTCTATATGATGAGGTAGGTGGACTATTTTTCATTCTTCAAGCTTTGTTGCAGAATTTGATCAAATTTTGGCATTTCTCCATATCTCTCTAGCTGTTAATAAGCATGTGAAAGATTTCAAATTGGTGAGAAAAGGAAGCTATTTTGCAGAACCAGTCAATTGTTATGTCTAAACATTACCATTGCTGGTTATTGTAGGTTAGGGCATGTTTTCATTCAAGTTAATAAGTTTTGATGCACATTTGCTTTATTTTTCCTTTCCAATAAGTGTTGATGCACAATTAGTTCTTGTTATTGAGAAGAGGTCACTATTGTTCAAGGTCTGATTTTTCAGTTTCTTTTCAAGACTAAATGACTCTATTACCAAATGGATATTTAAGGCTACTATTCTTATTGGTTTTAGTAGGAAAAACACCCCTAAGGCCACCAAGAATGTAGTCCATATTTTATTTTATATTACATAGTAAAAAATTAGAATTATTTAAATGTTTCATTTAAATAATCCCTTTTTGTCTTAAGTCTTAAAAGGATAAAGGAACACATTAATCCTCTTTCTTTGGTTAAAAGTTTGTGGAATAAAGACTTTAATAAAAGCTTATTCCTCAAAATTGTATTTTTTCTCAAAAAGGAAAAGAAGATAGTGAGTTTCTATGCTAAAAGAAAAGGATACTGAAATTGCATGTAAACGTGAAAAGGGAAAACTCTAAGGCTACAAGAGAAAAGGAGGAAAAATAAAATATGAGAGAAAAAACCACATTTTAGAAGATTTCGAGGGTTTTTTGTAATGCCTCCTTTTTAGCCAGATTCAGTATATTGGTGGATTATCCTATCAAAGGGTCCTCGTAGGCTAATGTTGTTGATTAGAGGGCTTTATTTGGAAGCTTCTTGGTTCTCCAAATGACTTTTGGCTGACATTTTCTTGTGTTTTCTTCTCCAGTATTTGGTGATATTCAGGGATACCCTTCCTAAGGTGTTTCAAGCTCCATTTGCACTCACTTACTATTTTTCGTAGGTCTCTTGGACATTTGGGTCCAACCTTACTATTTATAGTAAGTCATCCAAATAAGTAGTATGAGCAGTGGGTTACCCCATGGTGTTAGAAAAATTAATTAATGTAGAGTTTTAATGGAATTATGATATATTAATTATTATTAAAGTGTTAACTTTAATAAAAATTAAATTATAAAGTGAATATCATTAATGCTATTAAATGACCCTATAATATATGGTTTTATTTAAACATAAGGTTATTAATTAAGTCATTAAAGAGGGTGCTGCACATGAGGATTATTTTATTGAAACATCAAAAGAAAATAATATAAAATATTAAATGGATTAAAAGCAATAAAAGAATCATGGCTTTTTGAGAAGAGTATATAAGCATTCAAAAGATCATTTTTATTCATTCATACATATCAATTTTATGAGCATTTTGTTGTGAAGGAAGAACCATGCTATCTAGAAGAAAAACCAATCTTTGAGAATGAAAACTCTCTTAGATTGTTCATTCTACAGGTGTGAAATACCAACCAATCTTTTCTCTTCAAGGCTAGCTTCAATTAGAGGTCACATTTGTGCCCTAGTTGTGTTTCATGTGTTTTTTGGCCGAAAATTGATGGCTAGTGATTAGAGTTAGGTGAAAATGCTTTGAGAAAGGGTGGAAGATGGTCTATTAAGTATTTTAGAACTATTTGAAGGTGTCTGAGGCATTGGAAAAGTGGTTTGGGGCTTGGAACAATTAGTTTCAATAAATCCTCATGAAACCTAGCCTAAAATGGCTTAACAAGGTTTTTGATGATTTAGTGACTTTTCAGGGGTTTCCATTGTTAATTTTTTTTGTTTCCATTCATTAGTAACTGATATAGAGCATTGGGATCAGATTTAATGTATTGGGTGAAGATTTTCATGGTGTTGCTTTGTTAAACTGGCCTATTTGGAGTTCAAAGGCAACATAGCAACAATTAATTGAGGATGATATTCTGAAACAATCCTATCCCCTCTGGAGATATGTTATGAAATTCCATAAAGGGTGTCAAGAAAGCTAGTCCTTTGGTGGGTTTGAGGATATTTGTGATAGATATTTTTAAATTCTATGGTTTGGAATACTACAAGGAACTGTAAGTGAATGGTAAGTTTTAATATTAGATTGTGGGTTTTGAGATTGAAGATTGTTTGAAAATAATATAACTATGGTTGTTGAAGGTTTTGTCTCACTACTCTACACCAATTTATCACAAACAAATTTATGGGTTTGAATTGCAAATCAGAATTCAATCAAAGGAAAACATTTTTGATTCCATTTAATGATGTTTACATCAATTTTTATTGGCACGATGGTTTCATAGGGGTAGTGTAGTTCATCATTTCTTGGCCATACAACTCCTAAGATTGGTGTGTGGGTTCAAGACTGTAACACCTAAGGTTTCAATGTCCTTTCATCCTCATTTATGGAAAATAGGACATTGAAATCATTTTGCAGCAAATTTGAGGTGGAGAAATTGGTCTATTGAACAACGCGTCCAAACATAAGGGTTCCCAAGTTGTTGGTTGAGAATTTCTAGAATTGCAATTGATATTTTATATATAGCTTCTGGGTATGAGTTCTTTGTAAATGCAAAGCAATGATAAATCTAAATTGATAAGTTTGTTGTATTTTCTTTGTTATTTCCTTCATTTGAATTTGTATATACATATTATTTACATTTCTTGGCATATATTTTCAAAAACACAAAAAGGGCAAAAAAAAACATAAAACCAAAAGCAATTAGACAAAGCAAAAAATTAGTTAGAAATATCCATTTGGGGTGGGATATTTTAGTGGTATTAGAGTATTTTTCCTACCATCCTATGTTAAAATTTTACATGAGTAAAGGGAACATTCACTATACCAGAGGGTGAAACATTGTTAGGATATTTGTGTATTCATAGGAATAGTTCGAGTGATAGTGAGAGTGTGACAGGTTCCATGGTAGATAGGGATAAGGGATGTGCAAGTTCACTTAGTCCCAAATCTAGAGCTAAGAGGTAGATGGATAATGTGATGGATATAATGTCATAGCTATTGGGGACTATGAGAAATTTTACCCCATCTCAACAACCTAGTCATCTAGGTGAGATTAGTGGTGTTCAGGGAGTTTTTCAGTATAATGTGGCAGTTACTAGATCTACTACTTCAGCAGGTTCAGTCCTCACACCTATGTAGTCGACCTTTGCTCCTAGGGAGGTGCCACAGGCTCCATAGGTTTAGGTACCAGAACCACAATTTATCATGACTGGTGATATTACATGCCACTATGCTAAGTACATGACCCTATTGGCTGAGGTTAGGGAGTTCCTAACCCTAGAGTAGTTCCTAAATCAAAAGAGGCCTAGAGGGGGAGGAATAGTTAGGAAAAAGCACATGTTACCATAAGCTCCTAGAGATTTGCAACACATTGTGAGCAAGGTTTCCTTGCCACATTTTGATGACAATGAAAAATGCACTGCAAGATCTTAGGTCCAAAAATTGGACAACTATTTGTCTTTGAGACCAATGCCAAAGGAGGATGCGATTAAGTTCACTACATTACACTTAGATGGTCTAGCACATGAGTAGTGGTACCATAGTTTGGTGACACTCTAGCACTATCTCATTACCACCTATGATGAGTTTACTAATAAACTCATCAATCACATTGACCGTAAGGATCGAGAGTTGTACTTCAAGGAGCTAGCTTAGCTTAAACAAGTTGGTACTTTGGAGTTTGTGTTGGTGCCTAGTATCATAGAACAAAGGTTAGTTGTGTTATTCAATGAGGGATTATTAGAGCCTTTGTGTGGATGGGTCAAAGATTTTGATCTGGCTTATTTACACGATTCTATGAATAAGGTGAGAGATATGGAGTTGGCTACCCCAAAAGGAAGAATCCACCTAAAAACATGACCCCTCCAAAGGATGAGAGTCAACATCAAGTCACAAATTAGTAAAAGAAATCAATAGTTAAACTTGATGATTAAACCATGAATGATTTAGTAAGAAATAAATTATGTTACAAATGTAAGGGACCATATAGTAAGGATCATAAGTGTCCCTTGATGGGCTTGGAAAATCAAATGGAGTGGTTTTATGTGGATAGATTTATTTTTGAAAATTCAGAACAATGAGCTTATCAAGAGGGTAATGAGATAGGAAGAGCATCCACAAGTTCAAGAAAATAAAGAAAAGCTATCCCCTATAGCATTATTCTCTAACATCCACCATGAGGGATCTTTTATGATTAGAGGAGTCTTGGCAGGTCAATATGTGATCACCCTACTTGATACTGATTCCACTCACAATTTTATTGATGAGGGATTAGTCAACAGATAGGGACTATAGATGAAAGAATTTGAAGGGTTTTGAGTGAGATTAGTTGACAGATTTACTCTCACATGCAATAGGAGGATATCTAACCTCACCCTATGGTTGAATGACTATGATTTTTAGGCTAATTTCTATGTAGTTGGAAAGGGTGAGATGGACATTGTATTGGGAATGAAGTGGCTTCATTCCATTGGAAAATTTGCTCTCAACTTGCCCAAGATGGAGATGAAATTTGAGGTAAATGGTAGAAAATATGTGTTGAGAGGAATGGCTAAGGGGATACTATGTTCCATCTCTATCAGTGGGGAGAAGAGTAGAATAAAGGGGAAACAAGTTGAACAGGTGGTGGAGGAGCATGATCAGTCCGAAAAGGAGTATGTTTCCATTTTTTGCTCCAAAGGTTCAAGAAAAAGTAATTCAAACCAACGATTGGGTAACATCCAGTTTCTTATTAATCCATTATTTGAGGATGGTGCTAGTTTGATTTATGACAATCCACTCTTTGAGTTGGATGATGGCCCCCCTCTAGACCCTTATGTGGAGTTGGACAATGATCACAAGGTATGGGATCCTAGTTATGCACTAGGACTACAGACAGAGCTCATATATGTATTCAACAGTGTGTATATTGTGTGAAGTGCATATAGTTTTACTTTTAATTTGATCATGCATGATTTGACTACAATGCACAAATCTTGCACATGTGTGTTGGATGGGTGGTATGAGATACCTCCTTTTGCAGATGAGGGAGGTAAATTGTTTAGGTATCCAGAGTTTCCTCTACATGATGACCATGCTTTTGGGACACATGATAAAGGGGTTGAGCTTGGCCAACGTGGTACATCTATTGTGTTTAGATTGGTGTGGTAGAAGTTATTTGGAGGTGAGGAGGACAAAACATATTTTTTCCCTTGGGATCTATGTGGTGTTATGTTCTTCCTTCAGATGGTGATTGATAGGGACTCCGAGTTGAGATTGCTTCAGGGCAAGCAATTTCAAGGAGTATAGACTATAATGTTCCCTTTTTAGCCAGTTTCGGTATATTGGTGGATTATCCTATCAATGTGTCCTCGTAGACTAATGTTGGTATATAGAGGGCTTTATTTGGCAGTTTCTTGGTTCTCCAAATGACTTTTGGGTGACAATTTCTTATGTTCTCTTCTCCAATGTTTGGTGATATTCAAGGATACCCTTCCTGAGGTGTTTCAAGCTCTATTTTCACTCACTTACTATTTTTAGTATGTCTCTTGGACATTTGGGTCCAACCTTACTATTTATAGTAAGCCATCCAGATGAGTAGTGGGTTACCTCATGGTGTTGACAAAATTAATTAATGTTGAGTTTTAATGGATTTATGATATATTAATTATTATTAAATTGTTAACTTTAATAATAATTAAATTATAAAGTGAATATAATTAATGCTATTAAATGACCTTATAATAAATATGGTTTTATTTAAACATAATGTCATTAATTAAGTCATTAAAGAGGGCACAACACATGAGGATTATTTTTTTGAAACATCAAAAGAAAATAATATAAAATATTAAATGGATTAAAATCCTTAAAGGAATCATGGATTTTTTAGAAGAGTATATAAGCATTCAATATCTCATTTTTATTCATTCATATAATTATCAATTCTATGAGAATTTTGTTATGAAGGAAGACCTAGGTTTCTGGAAGAAACACCAATCTTTGAGAATGAAAAATCTCTCATATTTTTCATTCTATAGGTATGAAATACCACCAAAAGTTTTCTCTTTAGGTGGCTTCAATTAGAGGTCACATTTGTGCACATTTAAAGTGATAATCACAAAGAAATTTAGGGGTTTCAATTGAAAATCAGAACTCAATCAAAGGAAAACATTTTTTATCACATTTAATGCTATTTTCATCAATTTCTATTGGCACGTGGGTTTCATAGAGGCCTTCAAGTTCATCATTGTTGGGCCATACAACTCCTAAGCTTGGCGTGTAGGCTCAAGGCTATAACGCCTAAGGTTTCAACATCCTTTCATTCTTATCTAAGGTGGCTAGGACATTAAAATCATTCTACAACTAATTTTAGGTGGAAAAACTAGTATATTGAGCAAGGTGTCCAAACACAAGGGTTCCTAGCTTGCTCATTGACAATTTCAAGAATTGCAATATTTCATATATAGTCTTGAGGTATGAGTTCTTTGTAAATGCAAAGCAATGATAAAAATGAATTGATAATTTTATTGTATTTTCTTCAATATTTCCTTCATTTTCATTTTTATATACATATTATTTGCATTTCTTGGAATATATCTTCAAGAACACAAGAAAAAAGAAAAAAAAAGCCTATAAATAAAAAGCAATCAGACAAAGTAGAAAATCAGTTGGAAAATATCAATTTGGGGTCAGATATTTCATTTTCTCTTCTTGAAGTGAACTTGAGGAAGCTAAATGATGGTGATGAAGGAGTCTATCGAGGATTCTTCTATGCATGCACATAATAGACTAACCTACAGTTGTATATTGATTTAGGTTCTATATCCATTGAATCTAGTCTAAGCAATAATGAGGAATCCATGCAACAATGCTTACATGAAATTCTAAGGAAAAGAGAGCGGTTGTATTGTATGAAGAAAGATCTTAGAACAGAGTTTATTGCTCAAGTAGATGTGATTTGTATTCAAATTGAATTTAATGAGCAGATAAAACAATATGCTAGCATTGTTGCTAATCTCTAGGAGAAACTAGAGCAAAGATACAATTATATTTGTGATTTGGCAAAAACAACTCGAATAAATATGGAGAAAACTTCATGTGAATTAAATATAAATTAGTGATGCATGGATTCAAGTATGCATTTTGATTCTTCACTTGTTGCATCAAGGATTAAATAAAGCAATGGAGAGTTTACATCACTTTTTTCCCTTTTAAATTTGATTTACTATGGACAATGATTTTGGTAACCCAAGGTTTCCTGTAGTTCTTCTAGGTTTTTCACCTAAAAGGAGAGGAAATGGGTGCCAAAATGCTAATGTCTACATACAAGATTGATGTAAATGAGATGTAATGTATCTAAATGTAATGTACTAATGCAATAAATGGAAAAAGGAACAATTTATTAATGCTAACCCTAAGAAATGTAAAGTGCTAGAAAACACACTATCATATGTAGAAAGATGAAACAAATGCAATAAATGACAAAATAAAGATGTTAAACTGAAACTATGCACCTAGAAATTGATGAAGAGAAGAATGGAGATTGTAAAGACCTCTGAAATTTTGAAAAATCTAACTTTTGAGCATACTGGGACTCTTACACCAAGCTGGGCGACATAGTCCCAAATTAGGGAAACTATTTTGGAGCCTGTTTCAGCCAAATGGGTATCTAGATCTATAGAAAATTTTGAAAAAAAGGTTCAATAGGACTAAGTCACCACTATTGGAGACTTAGTCCACTTCTAAATTTTTGAAAATTTGAAAGTTGAAACAAAAGCCCTCGGTCTGCACTCTAGTTCTCTATAGGTGTCCACTTCTAAAACTTTGATTTTCAAGCCTAAAAGTGAATTTTAATGGATATTTTGACTTGGTCAACAAAGAGATGTACTCAATAAGTCTTCAACCTAGTCATCAATGATCTTCAAACCCTCAAAGTGTCTAAATCTATAAACATGCAATGAAAGAGAAACAAATGGTGAATGTTATTGAATGGGGGTTTGCCTTGGTCAAACCCCTTTTTAGGTAATTAAACCAAATGAAGAAAGAATGTAATTAAGCATGGAACAATGGAGTTAATACCTTGCCATGATGTTTGATCTTGAATATTTGTAGCAAAACATGAAGAATCTACCCTTGAATGTCCTTGGAAGCTATCTTGATGACTTGCAATGATAAAACCCTAGCCCTCTTGACTTGAGAACATGATGGATGATGGATGAATGATGATGAGTTATGAATTAGGTCAAATGAGAGGGAAAACCCTATATTTATACACAATTATTCCTTAATTCCCAAAAATACCTCATCATAGGCCGACCTTAGGTCTTAAGGTATAAAAACATGAAATAAATTTAATTTTATTTTCATTTTTGAGACAAATGGGACTAAGTCACCACCAATGTTGACTTAATCCACTTGGTAATTTTTAAGTGGATGTCAAGAATTGTGATAATCTAAATAATGTTTATTAGGTTCTTCTTCAACAAGAAACTTAAGTAAGGCCTATAAGTGTATAAAGGGGCCATTTAAAGCATAAGAAAGGCGTAAATATTGATGGAAAGCCTAGGAAAGTGTGAAATTTTGCTACAATACTTTACAACACTTTGAAATAGGTCTTGGTAAGGTTATTTAGGTGAATTATATCACTATGGTCCTAGAAAAGTGTGAATATGTGTTACAACACCTTACAACATCTTTACAAGACATCAGTAAATGTATTGTACTTAGTTTGCAAGGGCCCAAGACCTAATGTGGATGTGTAAAACACCTCACAACACCAAATAAAGGCCTCATTAAGTCCAATTTATCATCAAATATTCCCAAATCAAGAGAGAAAAAAGGGATACTTTTTTCGTGTCCATAGTTAGCCCCCACTTTAGTGAGAGGATGAACTTGTTTCAAACTCACACTAAAGTAGACATTCAAGAGGAGTCCAATCGTACCAATGCATATGGTCTAGGATGACAAAGATAAAAGGAGGTCAAGCCCCTAGGATCTAAGATCCTAAGTCAAGCCAACATGAGTGCAAAAGAACACACACAATGTGAATGATTTGCAACAAAACAAGATAGGAAATCATGCAATGGAAAGAACTAGATGGAAGCAAAAATAAAAAAGGTGGATCAAGCTTTGACTAGTTGTCCAACACATTGTGGATCAGATCTAGGTTGTTTTTTCAAAAGAAGAGATATATACTCACTCTGGGGCAACAGAACTCATGGAATTCTGCTAGGTGAGAAAGTCCAAGTATACTCACTCAGGGGCCATAGAACTTCTAGTTGTCCATGGGGTGAGAAATACCAAAAGGTGAGACAAATATGACTGATATGTGCTCACATACACATAGGTGGCTATGGGGAAAAGTCATGCCTCAAAATGGGCTTCTTGCTCAACCATACCAAAGTTATACCTCCTGATAACTTTGATAAGGCACCACAATGAAAATGATTTTCGAGCTTTATGAGGTAAGAAAAACTTTGTATGCTTGACACTCATAGACATTGTAAATGCAAGATAGTGTAAGGAATGTTCAAAGGGATTTTTCTTACTTCATGCAAGATCTCATCTTAGGGAACCTCATGCCTAATGTCTCCAAGAGAGGATAAGTGCAATGTCTCATCCTGTACAACATTGTACCTAATGTTTCGAAGAGACGAAATCACAAGAAAAAGAAAATCACACAATGAAATGTGAGTGTCGATGTATGACCCCACTTTAAAGTGGTTGCCAACACCATTACTGTGAGAAATTTCTTTAAAGTAGAAGAATAAGACATGATAGCTTACTCGAAAAGCCCTATTCTAAGTCATATGTTTCCTATAAGCTATATCATGAAAAAGGGAGTATGTCACATGCGAGCCAACTGAAGGCATGTCATCCACATCCCATTGTTCATGAAAGGTGAATGACTATTCAAAAGATGCAATGACAAGTGACATACGAGGACAAGGCTACCCAACCCATTTCCCCCACTTAGTGCAAGACAAGGGTGAGCCAAAGGGATTAATGAGATGCAAGCTAGAGTGAAAATTAGTATCAATTAGAGGAATTAGGTGGTCCCACAAAAGGAAGAACACCAAAATCCTTAAGAAATTGGATTTTACTACTCAAAGCCTTGCATTCATGAGTAGAATGACCATGAACTCTATGATATGCACAAAATGAATTCTTGTAGTAACATTTATTTAAAGTTCTTGGAGGAAGGGATATCAAGTGATCTTGGAGGAGTCTCAACAAAATACCCTCTTGATCTATGGTAGAAGGTGGTCAGATGAGTTGTTTGAAAGATACATCTTGGTTAGTATGAGTTGTCATACCTATGCAAGACTCTTTAGATTGCAATTTTTTTTATCTCATTTATAGGAGGGTGTAAAATCTAACAAATTCAAATCATGAGTGTTTTTTTAGATGACATTGACATTAAGCGAAGAGTTTGTTGTTTATTTCATGGTGTGTAAAGGATGAATTTTAAGACCATCAGTGTCGAGGATTTCATGATGGATGATTGTTAAGGTTGATTTAGGAGTATGTTGTGTGAGAGTCTTGATGTTGAGTGAAGGCTTGGCAATTTCTATCAAAGGATAATAACCAAGACCATAAGTTTTTTGTTGTGTAATAGGATCAATAGGGTTGTGGATACCTTTTTCATTAGCACCACATCCTTTTCCATTGTATCCAAGTTGTTTCATAAGCTCATAACCTCATTCGTAAAGATTTTTCATTGTTTTTGGGTTGGGTGGTTGTGCATGATTAAGCTCCTCAGAGTTTGTTGTGTAATTTGATTCATTTTCTAAAGTGTTTGAGGTGGATGCTTTAGAGGATTATTCAAGTTTTGTGTTGACATGACTGCTTTTTCATTTCCCTCAGTTGAATCTTTGTTTATGATCTTGTACTCATCCATGA
The DNA here is from genome assembly GCA_007258455.2 of Sequoia sempervirens. Classification (NCBI taxonomy): domain Eukaryota; kingdom Viridiplantae; phylum Streptophyta; class Pinopsida; order Cupressales; family Cupressaceae; genus Sequoia; species Sequoia sempervirens. The sequence goes on along the minus strand of VDFB02086081.1, from coordinate 270,831,157 downwards.
GTGTTGATGTGAAGTCTAAGGAACCCCAATCATCATCTAATAACTTTGTGTGTTGTTTTTTATTTTGTTGTTGTATGGGTTCCACATGTGTAGTTGATGTTGATGTGTTTAAGGGAGTTTCTTTGAGTTTCTCAAGCTATAAGACACTATAAGGCTCAGGATTGGTGTTAAGGATGTATACTTTGTTGTTGTAAATTTATTTCATTTTTCGTTGAAGAGTGGAAGGTACACCATCCATTGCATGAATCCACGGTCTGCGTAAGATAATATTGCATGAAATTTCATTAGGCATAACATGGATTGGTGTATTCAATGTGGCCAATCCAGCTATAAGAGGTATAATGATCACCCCGAGCAGTTTCATTTCGACATTGTCAAATAGCTTAATAGAGAAAGAATCAGGTTGAATGTTTGAATGATAAATGTCAAGCCTATATAGAAGGCTCACACTACACACATTAACCCCTAAGCCAGTGTCAACAATGGTTTGCTTTATCCCTTTTTTTTTGTATTGAGATATGAAAATGAAAGCATCATTTTTTTTGCACTTCCAAAGGGGGGAGTTTACTTTGGTGGAAAATAATGTCAGTGTTTAATCCTTGAATTATAGATGTTATGACATTCGATTTTGCATTAGAAGGGATATGAACTTGTTGTAAGGCTTTTTGAAGCATAGTTTGATAGGTAGGTGAATTTTGAAGAAGGTCCCAAAGGGATATCTTGGTGGGAGTGCTCTTAAGTTGCTCCAAAAGATTGTACTCCCTTAATGGAGGAGCAAGAGGAAAATTAGGCAAGGTAGGGAAGTCAGGGTTGGTTGTTGTGGGGATGGATTGTTTCTAGTACGATATGCATGAGCAACAGTAGTATGACTCGATTGCTGTGACACATTATTCTAAGATGGGTAAAGGGTGAATTATGGTTTATGTTGAGTTGAAGGTTGGTGTGATGGCAGATAAAGGATGAGTTTAGGTTTTTTTTGAGTTTTTTTTATGTGAAGGGGGATAAAGGATGAGTTGAGGTTGAATGATATTAACATCCCTTGGTGAATGAGAGTATAAAATGGGCTATTCATATTCTTCTAAGGGCATAATATCATTATTCTCAATGTTATCCTTGTCTTGTATCATGATATCCTCTCTAGAAGGAGAGTTTTTAGGAGAATAACAAGCCACATGTTTTTGACAAGGCTTGTTCCTTCCAAAATAACTTCATCACAAATAAGGGAGTTATTAATGGTTGAATTGGTTTGATTAGTGATAGTGGGGAGATTAGGGGATGACTCTATTTGATTGTCATTTTTTTGTGAGGTCACATTGTCTGTTTCATATTATCTACCCTAATAGGAGAGCTTGTAAGATGGTCATCCAAGTTTTTTGCTTCATCACAAGTGGGGGAGGCTTCAAGAGAAGGACCATGATGATTTTCAAATAGATTAATGGTTGGAGCATTAGGGAATGAAGGGTCAATATTGTCATGACAATTAATAGGTATATCTTCTAACACCAACCTATCCTCGTTGAAACAAGGAGGGATATTAAGAGAGAGACAAGGTAAGGTGATGAGAAATATTTCTATGATTTCATGTTCTTGTTGTCTAACATCTTCCAAAGGGGAATGCGATGGACAATTAAGAATCTCAATTCTTGTATCTTCCTTCACTAAGATACCTTCACCACTAATAGGAGAGGTATCAAGAGAAGAACAAGTATGATTGTTATGATTGTCTACACTACCATTCTCACCAATGGGAAATGTAATATTAAGGATTGTGTCAATGGTTTGAACATGTTTCTTAAAGACCTCATTGTTGTAATTGAAAGTGAACTCATAAGAGGGAATGTTGTTGTAGACACGTGAAATTAACATCATGCACCCAATTCATGTTCATCCATTCATTAAATAAATCAAACACAACAAATCCATTCACTAGGCAAATCAGGTCTTTAGTCCTAAGGTTATTCATTTAAATAAATCAAAGGCTCACATCATCCTTTAATTAAATAAATCAAACTTTATTTAATTAAAATCTCAAAAGTCATTTTGATTTAAATAAATCGAAGCATTTAAATCAAATAAGTAAAAACAACCTAATCATCATCCTAGCTGATTAATCCTGATTAAATCTAATCTAATGCATGTCACATCCTCTAGATAATCCCACTTGCACAAATAAATCAATTTATTGATTTATAAAATCCAACATTTTCCATCAACATGGCATCTTTCAGGAATATTCCATCAAATTTGAATTCAAAAACAAGTGGACATGTACATCCAACAAGTCATTTATGAGCTCTTACATGGATCTTACATGTCCCTCGCACAAGTCAAACTCAACATTTACTCACAAATTCAAATTTGAATTTCCCCCTCTTGGGCACATTTCCCAAATCTTGCACACTCCTCAACCACTCACAAGTTGACAAGTGGCCTCTTTTCATTGGCTTGTTTTTAGTCCCACATTGCTCTCTCATAAGCACTCTTAGCATTTGAAAATCTATAAAATAGAGGCTTCATTCATCATCAAATCCTCCACAATCTCTTGCAAAGTCACTCTCTCAAACTGAGAATTGATTTTTCCCATCCACTCCATCTCAAGGCATTGGTTCATTTAGCTTATCTATCAAGGATTGGGAAAGGGCTATTTTCAACAATAGCACCAATCCAATATGAAATAGGATTTATTTCATGTTTTATATGCTCTAGTTTATCTTGTAATTTCTTTGCATTTAGAAACATGATTTATTATTTCATATGGATGCTTGATTATTAGCTTTGTTTTAAAATACTAACCATTTACAGATTTGGCATCTACATTTTGGCACTAGAAGGAGGGCAATCTCACATTCCAATCATGTTTTTTGTCAAAATTACGTGTTTTTGTTTGTTTATAGGAAACAACACCGCTCACAGTCCAGTGGGGCTATATAGCGCCACTAGAAACAAACTGCAATGCTAAAAACTTCAAACAACGCCGCTCACAGTCCAGCAGGGCCATATAGCACCGCTCAGAGTCAAGCGGGGCTATACAGAACCGCTCCGGAATCAAACTGCATTGCTGGAATCGAACTGTGATGCTGGAGTCTCCAGTGTCACCATATAGCACTGCTAGAAATTTAAACAGAGCCACCATCACAAACTGAACCGCTTGGATTTTTTTCTTTTTCATGCAAATTTAAAATGGCCATATCTTGGTCATTTTTTGGTCTTTTTCAAAGCTTTTTTTTTGAAATGGGGTAGAAGTTCATAAGCTATCCAATGGTGTAGGTTATTATTAACTTTGATATAGTTTAAATTTTCAAATTTTCACTTAATTTCAAATCACAATGAAACTTGGTCTAAATTTTAGGGTTTTTATGCTTAATCATTTATCTAACCTTCATATCTTTTTGTTCCTTAATGTCATCTAAAATTTTGATCTTGTATTGTAGGTTTTAAATGATCACGGAGCATGGAAGTCAAAGAAAAAACATTATCACATCATTGTAACAAGTGTTTTTAAACACTATAGTGTTTGTTTAACACTTTTTGAGGATTCATTATTCTTCTTAAGGAAAATTTGTCATCCTTTTCATGCTTAGGATCTAATAAATTCATTTGGGCTTTAAAAAGAACTTTTGAATTCTTGTTGCAAAGGGTTTAAAATGGACATTAGGACTACAACTTACTAGAGTTTGTTTTTTTGATTAACAATTGAACAAGACAACTCGTATTTGTCCTTTGGTGCTTTAAAATGAATTCATTATTCCTTTGTGGGATCTAAAATGAACATGTGCTACATTGTTTTGTGAGAGTTTACTTGAACTAACTTCATTGAAAAAGGATGTATGTGCTTCTCTCGTGCTTTATAGCGATCTTGAGAATCAAAAGGCCTTTTTCATGATTTTAGGATAAGACAAAGCAATCACCTCCACACTTCATTTTTGGGGTTTAAAATTGAACAAAATCTTGTGTGAGTGTGAAGAATTTATTGCATGTGTTCTCCCTTTGTTTCTAAACAAGGGTTGATCAAACTATGAATAAGTTTATTCACTTTTGTCTATCTTAGAGGGCCTACCTTGGGGAAAAAATACTCACCCAAGGGAATGACTCAACCGATAACACTCTAAAGCCAAGAGTATTTCCAGCCGGGATATAAATGTGGGTATTGGAAGAAATGCCAGTATCACGCGGTTGATTTTGACAAGATGGATCCGAAAGGGGACTCTTGTCATATGGGTCAATCTCCACGAACAGAAAGTTTGAAATAGAACCCTTGTTTTGTAGTGGCCAATTGATCCATTGAGTGAGTTTATCAAAGTGGTGCATTGGAACTTAGATTCCAAGAAGTTACTTGCCATGTCCGATCTTGGTTGAAATATAGAGGTTAAGACTTCATTCTTAACATGTCTTTATATTTTTTCATTGGTTGCATGTAAAATCATCTCTTCTACTATGAAGGCATGAGGCAAGCTCACCAAGAAAAACGTACCAATTGAGCTACGATGTTATATTGCTTGTGAGTCAATTTGAAAACATAGTGCTTTAATCAAAAACATTGGAAAACCAACATTCAACAAATCATCAAAATTGCAAACCCTTTAGGAGAGGAAAATATCCTTTAAGAAATTCGCATGTTATTGCTTTCCCTTGGGATTCATGTCCTTGGAGGCATCTAAACATTTGGATTTCATCTCAATTTGCTTCTACTAAAGTCAACTTTAGGTAACTCTTGCCTCAAATTTCCTTGGTTTCCACATAATACATTTTGCAGGATAAGGGGAAAGTTGAGACATTAGACATCTAGGTTCAAAATCTAATCAAGAGCGTGTTTGTGGTAAAAAGAATCCATTAAGCAAAGATTGAATCAATTGGACCCCACACATGTGCTTGGCATCTTTTGGTCATATGGTTTTCATGCAAACATTGGTCTTTTGATTTTGAATTACTTTTAGAGAAAGGAATGTTCTTCACTATCTTGGTCTCGGAGACAGGTCCTTCCTAGGTTCATTTAGGATCAAATCAAACACTTATCCAAATTCCAAAACATTTATCAATCCATCCCACAAACAACTTTCGAGCTTTGGAAACATTATTCTAGACTTGGGTAAATCATCAAAATCAAAATCACCTTGTTTAGTTAGGAGTATGGGAATGCATCCTTTCTCATACCTCTAGTTAAATTAGCACCCCTTTGAACAAGTTCATCCTAATATCACATCTAACATCTTATGGTTTAAAAGTTCATTATCCAATCAAACCAATCAAAATCAAACCCTAAGTATAAGCATTGATCCAAAGTCCCTAAACGTTCAACACTCATATCATTTTCCCTTTTCATACTTCATCTCATCATTGGTCTAGAGGTCACTTTTTCAACAAGGTCAAAACACAAGAGGAACATGGAATATAAACTTGATCCATTCATCATGAGTAATCCAAGTCAACTAAGTTATCAAAGCCTTACAACATCAATTGATTCTCAACACACACATCTATATGAACTGTACATGGGATCATTACCTTTGACAAATGTCAATAGTACACCAAATGTGAGTATGCCCAAATTAAGGTTTGGAACACCTTTCTCGATGATAGATTTAAATCCAAGTCCAAACCCACAAGTCTATCAACCGAACAATCAATGCATGAACCTTCAAATGACAAACATCATCCCACCAAATCCATGCATGCCAAATGTGAATGTACCAAGTACAACTTTACCAAACATGAATCTAGCAAACTTTGGGATATATATGTTTGCAAATCACAGAAATGTTGTTCAGAGTCCAAACAAGATGTTAACAAATCCAAGGCAAGGTAACACTATGCAAAATCAAAGTTACCTAAATCAAGACAATGTTCAATTTCAACCTATCATGCCAAATCTGAACATCATCCCAAGTCAGAACAATTTCCAAAATTGATTTGTCCATGATCCCATTCAAACACCACAAGTGTACATCCCAAATCTGCTTGAACAAAAGACAAATCAAGGGAGTCAAAATCAAGATCAAATTTCACTAGAACAACTTGCTTCACATGCCAAACTAATTGAATTATTGAGCCAAGAGATAACTTCTCTCCAAAATCAATACATTCCTCCATTGGTTGAACCATGTCATCAAAGCATTGAGATATATCCACAATTGCATCAAGAACAACATCTCCAATGGAAAGAAGTCAGATATCAAGATCAACAACATCAACAACAAACCCAATCACCACATCTCAAAGATCAATCACCACACCTCCAAAATCAATCACCACAAGGTCAATTTAAACTGCAAATCTCACAAGGAAACAAGCAAAAATACACACCAGTTGGGAGACCAATCGAATTAGTCCTACAACAATTGGTACAAGAAAATCTCATCAAAATCCCCGTTTATGTGAATTATCAAGAACCAACCATAAAACCACCAGGGTATAATGAGAAGCACCTTTTGGATTATCATAGAATAAATGGACACAAAACATCAGATTGTGTTCGACTCAAGAAACTTATCCAAGACCTGATTGATCAAAATATAATCACTATTGGGGGCAATGATGACATTGGAAATCTCTCCACCACAACTATTAAGAACAAGGAGAAAGATCAATCCATCACTGAGCACCTTGAAGTTGTGTCTACTCCATCCAATGATCAAATGAACATATGTCAAGAGTCACTTCTCAATCATGATCAAAATCCACCAAAAATACCCAACAATGATCCAATTCAAGAAATGTCAACATCATTTGACCCTATGGTTGAAGACATTGGAAATCCCTCCACCACAATTGTTGAAAACAATGATCAAGATCTATCCATCAATAAAGATATTTTTGCTTCATCCAACGAGGCATCGACCAATTATCATGTTGAAAATGTCTCTACATCACCTAATGAGTTAGAGGGAATATCTCAAGAGTTTATTCTAAAGTATGATCAATGTCTTTCACCAAAGTCTAGCAAAGGTCCTTTCCAAGACATATTGACATCCTTTGACCTCATGATTGCCGATATTGAAGGAATCTTCAACTCAATGTCTAATCCAAGTCCACTCAAAGAACAAGAAGATATTAAGCCACTTCCCATTCCTAATGAAGATATCCAAGAACCATTTGTAAGCAATCCATCCTTTGAAACTGACCCATGTCAAGAACTTGATCCAAAGCATGTTGATAGTAACTCCGAAATCATTAAAGATCAAGAATTTGTATCTTCAAGATACTACAATAATCTAATGGATACTCTCTTATCTATGCAAGATGATCATATCCATGTAGCAAATACTCCTCCCTCTACCCATGAGATGCTTTCTATGGATGGACATGTAGATGATCTTCATCTAGAACAAAATTTGTTACACAAAAAGAGCAGATTATTAACTCCTACAGTCAAACTGGGTTATCAACATCAGGATTAGATATATCACAAATTTAGACTAAGGACATCATGAATAATGATATCCAACATTATACACTCAAGGAAATAAGTCAGACATAATAGTATAATCCAGAGTTAGTAGAGCGGCAAATTGAAACAATGTCATCTACAGTGGTCATTTGTCAGAGCATGTTTACTGAACAAGACATCTCAGAACAAGTGGAATCAAAGCATGAAGGAAATATTACCACCATACTGGGGGAAACTTCATCTCAAGTAAACGTCAACATAGGGAGCATGAAGAGTCCTTATGATGAAACTAGTGTCAATACTACAGCCAGCCATGTCATGAATCTTCATCCACCTATCATCCCATCCATGAATTGTGACCAACGTCAAAAGAAATATTTGAATCAAAGCACAAAGGACCTTATCAAAGCAAAAGAAGCTGATAAGCATAATGGGAAAATCAAATGCATATGGATACCAAAGAATACAAAGAAAGATTATCCCTATCAAACCCCATCAATCAAAGAAACTATGGGGCAACATAAAAGAGGGAAAAGTATCCATCAAGGATGTCTGCAAAAGAAAAAGTAGGCTTTTCAAGCGACATACAAAGTGTATCAAACAGTTGGTCCTAATTCCACACACACTTTCGTATCCACCCATCATTGTTCATCTTCCCAAGTTTGGAGAGTCAAAGATTCCAAGCTGTCAACCAATCCATCTCTTATTCCTAAACACACTCCATCCACACCTCCACACATGATATCTAATTATCACATTGACCATGTATTGGCAATGACCCTTCATCATAAGGATTCTGAAGGCACTCTATTGCGATGTATGCATAGAGACAGAGTTAACTCCGGTATCGACGAAGCAGATCAAGAATCTCAAAAGTTACATTCAAGTGCATGCATCTTAGCAAAGCAGCTCCTTCAAGCAGGATATCGATGGCACATTTTGATAGAAGCGTCTACATCGACAACACCTGGTGATTCAGCATGAGCTTAAAATCTTTAAGAAAAAACAAAAAAATCAAAAAAAGAAAATAATCCAAAAATAATCAGAAAAAGGATTGAAAATAGTAAAAAAATCATCCTCTAGTGAAAACCCCATGTGTGGTGCTTTGGGCAAGACCATGATGAAAACCTAGAAAATAGGTGTCATGTGTAGAATCGAGCATCTATGTGCACCACTTCAGGTGAAAGCATCTCATCCCATCCATAATAAATCGAGTATTCCATCTAGCCATAATAAATCCATTCATCCATAAACCATTGATCCAATCCATTTTTATCCATCTGCATCCATCATCCAAGTTATCTTGATCTAGATGAAAGTTTGGGGCACACCTTACACTTGCTTATGGTAAATATCTTGACATGGGTCATTTTCATTGATCCTATCCTATGTAGCATTATCTAAGCCATGAAACATTATCCAATGAGGATTCTTTATTTGAACACCGTATCTTATCGCAAGATAATCTTTGGAATCCTTTGCGTGCTTACCATATCCATCCATCCATACACTTTATCCGAGCATCCATCCATTGCATTTCGTACAGTGCTAGACACTGGGGGTAGATATTTGCATCTTGCTTTGGGAATAAATCTTGACCTATATCCTTCGACTTATGTGGTGATCTGAACATTGGAAAATGTGAAACCAAATTGGTCAAAGCATTTGTGATCCGAAATCCAAAGCACTAGCCCATGGCATATTTCAACGAGAAGACACTCCTCATCAAGCTTCATATTTTATCAAACATCAATCCAAACAATCACTATCAGTCACATCTAATTTACAGTTCAAACATCACATCAAATCATTCGAACAACTTTTGTTCCAAACCAAGCTTCATCAATCATGATCAATCAAATCCAATCAAAAAATCATCATCTCAGGATATCATTATGTTGCTTAACACTATCCTTGCATTGTTGTGTATCCTCAACAATGTTATCATCATCAATCCTTGCATTGTTGTGCATCCTCAACAATGTTATTGTCAGCAATCCTGATCAATCAAATCCTTGCATTGTTTGTGTATCCTCAACAATGTTATCATCATCATCAATCTATTGATCAGATCAATCAACCCTAGCTTGATTTTCAACAAAGTCCTAAACGAAGCACTGATATCATCACACATATCCTTATCCAAATCATCAAAATCATGCGAAAAATCCAAAAAAATCCAAAACATAAAAAAATTCAAAAATATTTATAAAACAAAAAAATCAAAAACATTGGAATCCGAACTACGTCGTCTCTGAGCTTAAACATAGGCAAGGCTAATATTTGATCAACTCCTGAGACATCAAAATTCAAAAACATTCGAAAAACATCAAAATCCAAAACATCCAAAATCACATAAAATCAAAACATTCATAAAATCTTAGAAAATCCCAAAACATTCAAAAAATCAAAATCAAAACATTTGAAAATCCCAAAACACCAAAACAACCTCAAAATATTCAAGAGACCATAAAAACATCCAAATATTTGAAAAAATCCATCCATCCCATCTTGCTTTCACCCACAATAATCAATCATCCATAATAAACTGATCATCACCTTCATCCTTTGGCAACCCAAATAGAAACAATCATAGTAAACAGCAAAAGCAAGCTTCAATCGTAAAATCAAAAGCAAACAACAAACCTTTAAAACAAAATCAAACTCTTGATCATTTTCAGACATGTCAATCGAACTTATATCAACAGCCTATCAATCAACTTATCAAACCATCATCATCCTATACAATTCATGTCCTAGGATATATCGTTTAGACAATGGGCATCATTTTGGATATCACTTGGATTCTTATCCTATCAAAACACATCTCTTTGGCTGAAGGTATGAAGAACACTGGCTTGTTTACGTAATTGATATTTTCTTTTGGTTTATCTTATTGCGCTCATTCCAAGGACCTCTCGATGATATCCGAACAAAGGATTTAGAGAGATAGGAATGGGGCAACGATCATTATCTTTTGTCTGCTATGCTTGTTGGATGTTCTTGTAAAATAACTTGGCAAATACTTGCTTTGTTAGGTACGTCCTAGCAAGGTTTCCGTGTGTCAAGTGTGAACAAGAATACTCCTATCTCTTTTTCAAGTCAAATTCCATCGCACTAGGTACAATGCCATCCTGGTTCTTTATACCTTGATGCATCGTATCTACATGTGTAATCAAACATAAGGTAAGTAGCCCTTTTAAAATCCCAATCCTTGATAAGAAAATCATCATCTATTTATCATCATTGTCATCATCATCATCTCTAATAGAGTCTCGTCAGATCATGGAATTGTGGGATCCTCTTGTCATCATCTCATTTTCATACTAACATCATCATCATCAATACATCCATCATGCATTCATCGTACATTCAACTTGCATCCACAAACCATCAGTATTCTGCATATCATCTCACATGCATAATCATCATCATAAAGATCTGTTAGTCTAAGCATCTTCTAAATCATCATATTTGCATAAATCATACATTTGCATAATCACATCATATCATCATCATAATATAGATCTGTTAGTCTAAGCATCCCATAAATCATCCATTATATATCACATCAACAATCTCATCCATTTCACAGCATATCATCATTTAAGTTGTTTAGGATAATATAGAATTGTTATTCTAAGAATCTTAAAATCATCTCATTTGCATCATCGTCCATAACCATCCATTTTAAACCTCTTTATCATGAGATTGAACCTCAAATTGAATCTTTTTGCTCGATCTCTCGAGGGGGAAATGTACTAGTGTACTTCTTTCTGTTGGGGCATTTGAAAAATTAGAATTTTTTTGAATTTTGATCACGACAAGTTTATTCTTTGAACCAACGCAACAAGTACATTGCTTCAAAGAGGGGCAAAATGTAGACACATGAAATTAACATCATGCACCCAATTCACATTCATCCATTCATTAAATAAATCAAACACAACAAATCCATTCACTAGGAAAATCACGTCTTTAGTCCTAAGGTTATTCATTTAAATAAATCAAAGGCTCACATCATCTTTTAATTAAATAAATCAAACTTTATTTAATTAAAATCTTAAAAGTCATTTTGATTTAAATAAATCAAAGCATTTAAATCAAATAAGTCAAAACAGCCTAATCATCATCCTAGCTGATTAATCCTAATTAAATCTAATCTAATGCATGTCACATCCTCTAGATAATCCCACTTGCACAAATAAATCAATTTATTGATTTAAAATCTAGCATTTTCCATCAACATGGCATCTTTGAGGAATATTCCCTCAAATTTGAATTCAAAAACAAGTGGACATGTACATCCAACAAGTCATTTATGAGCTCTTACATGGCTCTTACATGTCCCTTGCACAAGTCAAACTCAACATTTACTCACAAATTCAAATTTGAATTTCCCCCTCTTGGGCACATTTCCCAAATCTTGCACACTCCTCAACCACTCACAAGTTGACAAGTGGCCTCTTTTCATTGGCTTGTTTTTAGTCCCACATTGCTCTCTCATAAGCACTCTTAGCATTTGAAAATCTATAAAATAGAGGCTTCATTCATCATCAAATCCTCCACAATCTCTTGCAAAGTCACTCTCTTAAACTAAGAATTGATTTTTCCCATCCACTCCATCTCAAGGCATTGGATCATTTAGCTTATTTATCAAGGATTGGGGAAGGGCTATTTTTAATAATAGCACCAATCCAATATGAAATAGGATTTATTTCATGTTTTATATGCTTCAATTTATCTTGTAATTTCTTTGCATTTAGAAACATGATTTATTATTTCATATGGATGCTTGACTATTAGCTTGGTTTTAAAATACTAACCATTTGCAGATTTGGCATCTATAGTTGTACTTATGCAATCCATTTTTAACCAAATCAAAACCACATCTCTTGAAAGAAAACATGCTATCATGCAAAAGTGCAATGCAATGACTTAGAATGAAATGTTTAATGTTTTGATTACATTATGCATCAATCTGAAAGATGAAATGTTGGAAATGAAAATTGAAAATTAAACAATGCATGAAATGAGCTAATTTTGACTAGATCTAATTAAATGCATGTTACAAAAACACATCCAACTAATACAAGTAGGTAATGGCAACAAACAAAAACTTTAAAATAGGGTTTTCAACTCTGTAAAAGGCAGTTTTAGGATTGAACATGGACTAAGTCGCCCAATGTGGCAGATTAGTCCTAGGAGGGATTTTTTTGATATTTTTGATATTTTTTTGATGGATTTTGATGTTTTCTAGTTTTTATGATGCAAACCTAAGATGCCAATGTAAAATTTCAGAAATGTTTAATGATTTAAGATGAAAAAATGCTTGTAATTGAAATGATTTCAAAAATGACTACCCTAAATTGATGTTTTTGACCAAAATGCATAAAAAAAATGTTCCCAAAAGTTTCTAGACTTATAGTATATGATACTAGGAGGCTTAGGAAGCACAAAAATGAGGTTCCTATGCTATAACAAAAAGTTAAAAATCTAGACTAGGACTAAGTCGCCCAAAATGGTGAATTAGTCCTAGTTAGGGTTTTTCAAAATTTTCAAAAAACTTTATTGGGTTTTGATGTTGTTTAGTATGTATGTCCTAAATACTAAAAGAAAATTTAGCTTTCAAAAGTTTTGCAATGATTTGAAATGCAAAAATGCAAACTATATGCACTTTTACTAATGCAAAATTTTAAAACCCTAGAATGCAAATTAACTAATGCAAAATGCAATGCAATGTTAATACAAGAAAACCTAGGAAATGAAGGACTCAAAATAAGAAAAGAAGGGCTTCAAAATTTAGGTTAACCAAAATGTGGACAATGATTTTGATAGCCCAAGGTTTTCTCTAATTCTTCTGGGTTTTTCACCTAAAAGGAGAGGAAATGGGTGCCAAAATGTTAATGTCTACATACAAGATTAATGTAAATGAGATGTAATGTATCTAAATGTAATTTAATATTGCAATAAAATGAAAAAGGAATGATTTATTGATGCTAACTCTAAGAAATGCAAAGTGCTATAAAACACACTGTGATATGCAGAAAGATGAAACAAATGCAATAAATGACAAAATAAAGATGTTAAACTGAAATTATGCACATGGAAATTGATGAAGAGCATAATGGAGATTGCAGAGATCTCTGAAATTCTGAAAAATCTAACTTTTGAGCCAACAAGGACACATATGCCAAGCTGGGTGACTTAGTCCCAGATCAAGGAAACTTCTCTAGAGCCCATTTCAGCGAAATGGGTATCCACATCTACAAAAAATTATGAAAAATAGTTTTAGTGGGACTAATTCGCCAATATTGGCAACTTGGTCCACTTTTCAATTTCTAAAAATTTGAAAGTGGAAACGAAAGCCCTCGGTCTGTACTTTGGTTCCCTATAGGTGTCTGCTTCTGAAACTTTGATTTTCAGGCCTAAAAGTGACTTTAATGGATATTTTGACTTGGTCAACAAGGAGATGTTTTTCTTCAACCTAGTCATCAATAATCTTCAAAACCTCAAAGTGTCTAAATCTACAAACACACAATGAAAGAGAAAGAAATGGTGAATGTTAGGGCATGGGGGTTTTCCTTGATTAAATCCCTTTTTAGGTAATTAAACCAAATGAAGAAAGAATGTAATGAAGCATGCAACAATGGAGTTAATACTTTTCCATGATGATTGATCTTGCATTTCTACAACAAAACATGAAGAACCTTCCCTTGAATGTCCTTGTAAGCTATGTTGATTACTTGCAATGATAAAACCCTAGCTTGCTTGACTTAAGAACATGATGGATGATGGATGAATGATGATGAGTTATGAATTAGGTCAAATAAGAGGGAAAACCCTATATTTATACACAATTATGCCTTAACTCTTGAAAATACCTCACCATAGGCTGACCTTAAGTCTTAAGTAATAAAAACCTAAATGAAAATTTATTTTATTTTGATTTTTGAGCCTAATGGGACTAAGTCGCCACCAATGGTGACTTAGTCTACTTGGGAATTTTTAAGTGGATGTCAGGAATTGTGATAATTTAAATAATGTTTATTAGTTTCTTCTTCAACAAGACACTTAAGTAAGGCCTGTAAGTGTATAAAGGGGCCATTTAAAGCATAAGAAAGGTGTAAATATTTATGAAAAGCCTATAAAAGTGTGAAATTTTGTTACAAGACTTTAAAAAACTTTGAAATAGGTCTTGTTAAGGTTATTTAGGTGAATTATATCATTATGGTCCTAGAAAAGTGTGAAGATGTGTTACAACACCTTACAACATCTTTACAAGACATTAATAAATGCATTTTATTTAGTTTGAAAGGGCCCAAGACCTAATGTGGATGTGTAAAACACCTCACAACACCAAATCAAGGCCTCATTAAGTCCAATTTAGAATCAAATATTCCCAAATCAAGCGAGCAAAAAAGGATACTTTTTTTGTGTCTACACTTACCTCAAGTTTATATTGTAGCTGTTGAAAGTGAATGAGATAGTGATTCAAGGATGGTATGGATCTATGCATGCTTTTTCATGACCTTGATGAAGGATAATAGATCAATAATAGAGGGAAAGATTCATTAAACAAGGGAGAAATTTATAGTTAGTGGAAAATATTTTCATTGGCAGCTTAGCAAATCTAGAGATTCAAGTTCAGGCCCAGCTAACAACATTTCTTATATATAACCTTTGATATCTTATGACTAGATATATGAACATAACTAGTGTTAGAATGTGTCCTCAAGAGGTTGTATTTGGTGGCTTGCTTTAGGGTACTCAAACTTAGGAATTGTATGTTAATGATAAGTATCACACCAATGATGGTTCAGTTTAGAGTTCTCCTTTGTATGAAAATTTACTTATACAAATTAAAAGAAAAAATCATGAAGCTTCCTCATGTTGCATTGCACCTTGTAATATATGGTAAATAAACCATTGAGGAACTTGTAGGTCATGAAATTTTTTTGATCAACTTTATCATTCATAACACTTACAAGTAACTCTCATAAAGGCTTCTAGTAGCTAGGAAGATTGATGCAATATTAGTATGATTGGAGATGATTCTGATTAGGAAATAAGGTTATAAGAAGATAGACATTTTCACATAGTTGGCCAAGTACAAAGCTTGATGAAGAAAATAAATTCTCTTGAGGGTCATCAAGCTTAGGTTATAAACATAGTCAAGGTTGAATCAAAATGGATAGAATATAAGAGATGATAGTATTTAAGCATAAACCAAGATAAGAATATGGAAAGACAATGAGGAAAATCAAGGCAATCAAGAGAGAAAGAAGAAAGTGTATTGAAATTCCTTTAGTAACATGACATGGGATAGTCAAAGTATTAATATTTCTAGCAAGTCTTCACCATGTTAAATGGGTATCAAATAGGGAGGCCACCTTGAAATTCTAAAGAATGAAAGTCCATACATGAAGAGTATCATTAGGTGATAGACCTATGTTTCTAGGTTTTTGTACAAGGTGACAGACCTCATAATACAATGTCATGTAGTGATAGATCATGAGGGATAGATGAAAATTTTAATTACATGACAATGCAAGATGAATAGTCACCTTATGGATAATAGATTTAATGTAATACAGTATCAAGGTTTTTAAAGCACAAAAGTGAGAGCCACAAGATCAAAATGGAAACAAAATGGGCACTCAATCTACAGAGATTAAGAGGTCAAGTGAACATGAACAATAAATAAAGGCATGACAGCCACCACTCATTGGCAAATGATGTAGGGGCATACTTAAGTGAATAAGGAGATGCATCAAATGCATGAAAATTTTCACCATCCACTAGTAATTCAAGTAGTGATGGAGGCTATTAAGTGTGCATATAAACATAATACTAGGGTATGTGCAGGATCATCATGGAAAAAATAGGCCCTTAAGTGGCAAAATTTTTAGAAAAACTAGAGTTAGGAAACTTGACGTAAAAATTTGAATAACTTATCTATATTATTTGAAAAATATGTAAGAATAAAATCTATAGAAAATTGAATCTAGTTTCTAAACTAGTAGGTTTGTTTAAAAAAAAAAAAATCTATTTGGTGAAAATTTGAAATTTCAATGCAGTGGTACTTAAATTTTAGGGAAAAATAAGTAGGTGTTTGTTTGACCACCCTAACCAAAATAAAATTATAATATTTTTTAATAATATTTTAGATATAAGTAGAGGACTCATGCCCCGATGTGATGCATATTTTTTTGTAATTGTTTTCCAAGTAAATAATTAATTATGATTTTTTTATTACAACTT
Organism: Sequoia sempervirens; assembly: GCA_007258455.2. Classification (NCBI taxonomy): domain Eukaryota; kingdom Viridiplantae; phylum Streptophyta; class Pinopsida; order Cupressales; family Cupressaceae; genus Sequoia; species Sequoia sempervirens. The sequence continues at coordinate 270,814,509 of VDFB02086081.1, read as the reverse complement.
TTTAATATAAAAAACTCGTATGTCTAACCACCTTAACTTGGTCAAAACTTCATGAAATTCAATTTTTATTTTTTTAATACTATAGTATGTGAAGCATAGAATTTGGTGCATATTTTGGATTCAAAAAATGTGATACCATTTGAAAGCTATATATGTTTTTCAATCAGCCTATCAATCAGGACTTTAGTCGTAAATTGAATAGAAAATGAATAAAAATTACTTATTAAATTCAAAGTAGAGTATAATTTATATCATTAGAAAGCTAAGAATCTCCTTTAAAAACACTTTTTGTTTCATCAATTTTGGGTAAAAAAATAGTCATCAGCCACATACCCATCATATTGCCACTTTTTGGCCCATCATGATTCTGCACATACCCACTATTTAAACCATAGAAACAGAATAAGTGGGAGCCCTTTTACATCAAATAAGGGTTTAATGGTAAGTGCAATTTCATGGAATTTTATTTCAAGCAAGAATAAATTTAGCAGAGTTTTCATTTTTCAAGGAAACACAAAGGCATCCAAGAGCTAGCTATATTGAAAACCTTCATAGTATGGATATGCTTCCTGAGGTTGAAAACTTTAGAGGAATTAATGGCTTTATGAATTTTGATCTGTTTCAAGGGTATTCTTTTGAAAGGACTATGCAAAGAGCAAGAAGAAGAGAAGATAGTCACTAATGGAACACAAAGGGTAGTCACTTTGGATAAGAGGGTAGATCTCACAACCAATTTAAAACATTTGATGCAACTCTAAAACTAGGACCTTCTATTCCTCAAGTCATAGACAAATGGAAAAGATAGAGGCAAGATCAAGAATTTTTTGCAAGGGTTTGATTGTGATAGTGAAATGTTATGGCAGTCAAATATTAGCCATGTGTGAAGGCTCAAAAGATAGGTAATGCAATGAAACAAGGCTACATTGTAGATGTAGGCAAGGGATGTTAAAATACTAAATGGTGACACTCTCACAATCACCAAGTCACCAAGAATAATTTGTGGAAAATCCATTAAAGGAATCCACCATGAAGTATCTTACAACCCATATAAGGACAATCATGACATGCCATATAAAGGTATTTATTAATCTTGATGGGAAATATTCTAAAAAATAAGGTTGATAGCCATAAATGGAAAGACATTCATGTCTTTACAATAGTCAATAAAAGGTAGTAAAATATAGGCACTAAAAGGAAAATGTGACAATCCTTATCCATACAGTCAAACCTATTAAGTGGCAACAGTTGAAAGAGGACATTAGTGCTTGTGGAATGGTTATATGTCAATGGATAGTGAAAGAAAGATATTAAATATCCAAAGGAGAAGTAGACAGAGTATGTACTCTTAGCAATAGGCATTCACCATGAACATATCATAGGGCAACCACCAAAAGAGGATAGTCAAGTTATGTTTGAAGGGGAAATTTTTTTATCAAAAAACAAAAGGATTAGCACTCATTAATGAATGCACAGTCAAGGTCAAGATTTTGAAGGGGCGGCCAATTATAGAGGAAATATTATGCATGAAGATAGCTTTTAAGGAAAGTACAATGCCATTTTAAAAAGGAATCAAAGGAAACCTTCAAGGTATAAGGAATGATAGAGTTTAGAGAACATTTTATAATGAACACACAAACAAAAGAACAAATCCACATTCAATTTCAAAGGGGCAATTTAAAGGGCATTAGAATAGTTAAGTTCCCAAGGTCAAGCAAAGAAGACAATATTATGAATAGAAGACATATTATATATCTAGAAGAGAACTATGAATGAACAAAAAAAATTCAAAAGAGGATAGAAATGTCAATGAATGAGAAATAATAATGTTAGTAAAAGTGTACAAAATTAAGTCATGAAAGTGCAACAAAAAATGACACAAAAGAGAGCAGGAATATTGTGCCATTAATGAGTAGAAAATTTCAAAGTTAAAAATCAATTTAATTGATGAAAAAGTGCAGAAAATGATGAGGGTAGAAGCATTCTCAAAAGAAAAGAGCAGAAAATTATGACACAAAAGAGAGTAGTAATATTGTGCCATAAATGAGCAAAAAATTTCAAAGATAAAAAGCAATTTCATTGATGAAAAAGTGCATTAAAGGATGAATCTAGAAAAAGTATGGGTTTACATAGTAACCTTAATTATATAAGATCAAACCTTGCAAGAGAAGCAATACCCATGAATGGATAGACCTTTGGACATATCATAAGGTTGTAACCTTGGCAATGACATTCAAGAGCTAAAAGGAAAGGTAACCATGCATCATGAAGTGATGGAATGAAGGTAGATTCAAAACCATATAGAAGAGACTATGAAATTTAAGGAAGAAGATAGTGCAACAATAAAGGATTTAAAAAGTTGTTTGCTTGAAATTTTTGAGCATTAGTTTGGTAGGTTTCCCTACATGATGCATGTGATTTTTTTTGTGCCTTAACTATCTTAGAAAAGGGAAATTTTTGTAAAGATGGTAGTCTTTTTGACAAAAGATGGATAGTCACCACATTGGAAAAGAGGGAAAACTTAAGTTAAAAGGTGAGTGCATAAAGAAGTGGATTCATTCATTTAAGAGGTTAGTCATCATAAATAGTTATGAGCAATAGAGAATTGGATACTCCCATAACATTGAAAATGAAGAAAAACCACACCATATGCATAACTACCTTGTGATAGTGAACACAATCTAAAAGATAGAGTTAAAGATGATTGTACAAGGATACAAAGATAATCATCTTTAGAGGGTTAAAAGGCTAGTTCAAGAAGTATGCTTTTACCATTAAAATATGGTAGGTATGAGACATATAGATCAATCAAATAAGGAATTATGAAGATAGGTCAAAAGAGGACTATCATAAAAAATAGAAGACTTTAAATATGGTAAAAAGCTAAAGCAAAACATGGCAGTCATTGTCAAAGAAAAAATGTGAAATGAGGTCTAGAGATGACCATGCAATGAAAAAATGTAACCTATCTTGGAAGGTCTAGAGGATAATGCAGTAACTTAGATTGCTCTAACAAGAGGAAATAGCTAAAGATAGTCATAAAAGACATTTGAAGGACAATCTTTGGCATATCATCAAGGGATGAAAACCTCTCAAATATCACAATCATGAATGGTCTTAGGTAGTTTTTGGTATGTGTGGATAGTGACTTCAACAATGGTGATTACCACTATCCAAAAGGGGCAATATGGGGTTTCATTTAGAGATGAAGACAAGGATGATGAAAAATATAAGAGAGGTCATCAATTAGAGTAAAGGGAAGTTTTAAGTGTAAGAGGACAATCATAGTAGGAGTATTCCAAATGCGTAGTATAATGTTCATCAAAGAATTGTGAGAAAATGAAGCAAATCACGATGATTGTGTTTTCACAAAAGTTAATGTCACAATTACATAGAGATACTAATATTCCATAGTAAATAGAACATAGTCAAAGTTGCATTAGTAAGAAATAGGAAAATTTATATAAATAACTATTATCTCTTAAAGGATTTAGTTATAAAAACTCTATAACAAGAAGATCAACATAACAACCTTGTGAGGATGACATGGTATGAAATATGAAAACCATAAGAAATGACCTATGAAAATATCACATTCAAGTGCAACCTAAAGAAGACAGTCCAATCTATGAGGTTAGGTGTTGTTCATGCTTAGTTTAATAGAAATTTGAGGTAGTTTAGGATTAATTAACAAGTCTACATGGTTACAATTGAAGCTAGGGGGAGTTTGAGCCTAAAATCGAGCAAATTTGAGGCCCTTAAAAAATGTTTTTTTACGTTATTCACCCAATAGATTGAAGACCTCATGAAAAAGATCTAAGCTCTACTTTTCCAATCATTTCATGCAATTTTGGAGTAAAGTTCAAGTTCAGATTGGAGGTTGAGTTTCAAATACTTAAACAAAAGTCAAAAGAGCAACAGTTCAAGTCAACTCTTCTCAACTCTTCTTCACCAAGGATTTCATTTTTTTCTTCTAGTTTCACATCCAATTCCTCATTCATGCACACTCAACATCTTCCACAAGGTTCTTTATTCAATCTAGGATGGCTTTCTATAAAATAGCACTTTCAACTCTTTCAAGAGTTAGCTCTTCCTCTCTTCTTTTTCCTTATGCAAAAGGATATTGATTATCTCATTTTTGAGATATTTTTCTCAATTAGTAGTAGTATTTTAAAGTATAACTTTATATTTGTATGTATCTATTGAAGCACCTTATGATCAATAAAATACGATGATTTTACCTTCTCAATATCTATTATATTGTGTTTGTATGAGTGGTTGATGCATATCTTCTATGATTAATAATTATTCCTCAAATATGTTTTTTCATTCCAATACCTTTGAGTAGAAGATATGTGTTATATGAAGGTCATAAGTTGTGTTATCAATGCTAATATTTTGGTTGTGAGAGAAATCTTGGTCACCCTTTTGAATAATAATTTGACCTTCTTATGAAATATTGATGCGTAATCATGTAGAACATTGAGTTGTGTGAGGACTTGTTGAGGTTTTGAGAGAGTTTGTATGTTGAGGCTGCAATATAGGTTTTTATCATTGGTGCATCACCTCCTATGGTTAGTAAATATTTCATTTTATTTAAAGGGATAGAAGAACTAAAATGCCTTGGTTAGAGGCCGAACCCCCTATAAAGGTTCATCTTCAACATAGGAAACCCATAGATTGAAGATGATCCCATATTTCATATGATAGTTGATTTTCACACTTGGCTAAGGTGTTATCCTCGTGACAATAATAACATTAACATATTAACTTACGGGCCACTTCATCACATGAAATTTGAATTGAGACACTGTATAGACATTGAGAGCACATTCACCAGGCTGTAGGAGAAAATAAATTAATATGGAGAAATGTAGAGCATTTTCCATACTAGTCTAGACAACCATCAAGACACCTTCTACAATTAACATAAACCTCCTTGAAAAAACATGTGACATAAGAAGATAGGAGTGTGACATCCACAAATCACAAACAATGAATTCCAAACCACAAGACCAAATCTCCAATAGTGGAGATATACAAAGCATTCTCATAAGCAGTTTTCACTATAACTTCCAAAAGAAAACAACTTGTGGAGGCCAAAAATTCAATTTAGAAACACATGCTTCAATAGAAACAATAGGATTTGAGAAAAAAACATACTATAGACTATTGATGATGTTTTCTGCATAGCAACAACTCAGACAGAATATGAAATCATATCTCTCTTGAAAGGTAAATCTCTATCAGCAAGCCTCAAGAGATTACCCCAAGGTCTCTAATGTTAGGTCTTGACAAAGCATAAACAACTTAGTGATAAATGTGAAAATGTTGGTAATCACAAAGGGGCCTTACTACAAGCAAAGACTAAATCCTGAATTTATCAGATCTGGCAATGTAATGATACTTCAATCCTAAATCTAATCCAAATAATAAAGAAATAACAAAAGGTTAGGGTTTCAAAGAGATATCTAAATTGAACTACTCCTAAGATTAACAATGCAAATGATGAAATACTTGAAATGGACCAATCCCTTATAAACTAATTCCTGCTTGACCAAGATAAATCTACAATCTTATAGAAATAGTGTAATCTTCTAAGGTATTAAAGATTTTTAGATCATGAACATTCATCCAAGACAACCCAATTGCAATTGAAATGAATAAATCTCCACAATTGAACTGAGCACATTGAATATAAGATGTAGGCTAACTTTGCAAAGTAACTAACAATCAACTAGCTGCAAACACTTCAAGCATTAAATCATGAACACCATTGAATCAGATCTAACATACATCTAATAACCTTGAGCAATTTGAAAGATAGAATCATAAGAACCATGCAAGATAAGTCATAATCATTAACTGGCCCCTTCATCCTCGTCTTAATTTATTTGGCATCTTGAGGAAAATACTATCTAGGTCAGCCACATGTGAATTAATAAATGCCTTAAATCCTCCTTCAATCGAATTAAACCTAGCTTGCACTAAGAAAAAACTAGCATAAAAAATATCCATCATCAATAATATATTAAAAATTCAAATAAATCCAAGCAAAGATCAAAATCCCAAAAAATATCGTTAATGCAAAATTTCTACATAGTTCGGGATTTTCACCCCTCTGCAGAATCCATGCTATAAGGGATTTTTGGGAAAATCTGGACTAGGCGAATTTCGGCAAAAACAATCAACAGTCGAAAAAATCCAAAAAATGAAGGGGCAATGGGAATTTTGGGAAAATTTAGAGGGAGCGGAAAATCCTGAAAGCAAGCAAAACTCTGTATTTTTGGAAAAATGTAGCAATCAAGGAAAATCGGGAAAATCTGGAGGAACAGGAAAATCCCGAACCCGACAAAAAACCAAAATTTCACATCCTTTTCACACAATTTCACTCAAATTGATCGAAGATCACAAATTTGAGGACCCAAGCTCAAATGCAAAATCACTCATTGATGGATCAAGACTCAGAAGCAATTCGATCAGTATTGGTGATGGCTCCAAGGTCAAAACCCTAAATTTTAACCATGAACGCACAGAGCAAGCCATGAAATTCCCAAACACATAGGAATTCAGAATCCAAGCAAATCTAAAATGAAAAAACACAACTAGATCAAAATACCCCAACTCAAGAGAATGCAAAAGATAAATCATAATGGCAAGAGTCCCCAAAAATTAACTAAATACGAAAACCCGATGGCAAGATGGAAATTCGGGAAAATCTGGACCAAGCGGAATTCTGCAAAGATAAGAAATTCTTGAACTACAACATTTTAACCATTCTGCCAGAGTTTGAATGAAATTCGGGAAAATCCGGATGGACCAGAAAATCCCAAAATGGGGTAGAAACCCGGATCTAGCCCAAAACTTCAGTTTTTCAATATGCAACTTGGGGAAAATACTTGGGAAAGCAAGATAAACATATTAAGCACATACTAAGGCAATTCAAATCCACACTATCCAAGGGCTAAAGCATAAAAAACCAGAGCAAAAGAGGGTCCCTACTTTCAGTGGGGCGTGTGTGCAAAAACTGCACAACATAGACCTTTTATAATGTCTTGACACTATAATAAATAATTCTAATCCTCATCTAAATATTTTATCAGGAAATCAAATCTATTGATAGCAACCATACTTCATATAACTTTAATTATCATCAAACAAGACATGACATCTCAAGACACGTAAAATATACATGCATCCAATCTGGAATCAATAATCTCATTTCGTCCTTAATCATCCCTCTACTAACAATTTTAATCAAATAATCCTTATCTGATTAAAATTCATCATATGTCCTCTTTTAGTTAAATAAATCAATCCTTATTAAATCCTAATGTCCTCTTTTAATTAAATAAATTAACTTTGTTTAGTTAAACCATCATTTTCCCTCTTTAATTAAATATATCATCTTTTGTTTAATTAAATCCTAAGTTATCCTTTTTAAATTAAATAAATCAATTTTATTTAATTAATCTTCTAATGTTCTCCATTTAATTAAATAAATCCAAATATTTAATTAAATCTCTAAAGATCTTTATCTTCTCATTTAATTTAAATAAATCCAAATATTTAAGTTTAATGTCACAATCAACTAACTTGCATTAAAATTAATCAAATCATGATTAATGCTAATCCTAATCCTCTTTTCTCTAGCTTTTGCAACTTGCACAATAAATGAATTTATTTGATTTATTATTTCTTCTATTTTCATTCAAAATGGAATCTTTATGGACTATGCTTCAAATTTGAAATCTCCCCCAAAAAGCGACTTGTCCTCCAACATGGCATTAACTCCTCTTACATTGTCTCTTGCATGTCTCCAACCTAGCATTTAAGACACATTCTTCTCCCTCCACAAGCCAACTTTTAAATTTCAAATTTGACCCTAATAGAATTTATCATGAACATTGATCAAAATATGCTCAACCTCCCTTTGTTGGAATGCTAAAAAGTGGCACAATGCCATTGGATTATCTTTTATCCCACATTCCTCCTATCTTTCATTCTTCTATCCTTCTATTCTATAAATAGGGGTTTCTTCTATTGATTTAGGGACACAACTTGATACACAATCTCAAGTATTTTCATCTTGATCACTCATCATCCACATTTAATCCATCATCCAAGAGCTTATCAAGGATTGTGAAAGGGCTAGTTTCCACATCAAAGTGGCACCAATCCACTATGAGATAGGGTTTGATCATGTTTTCGTGTGCTTTCATTTAGTTGTCTTTGTTCTATTTATCTAGTTTGCATATTTTAACATGATTGAATATTTCATAGGAATGTTGTGTTTGCTTATTTTAAATTGAATAACTAAATGTATTGTGTTCATTTTTTTAAGTAATCACATTTAGGGTTCACATTTTGGTTCCCACTGTGGGGCCCTATTTGAAGCTCTGTGAAACGTTGTTTTCACGTTGTCTCATTTGGGCTACTATTTTATATCAGCTTAGGTTTGTGTTTTAAATAAGCTTCAATATAAAATAGGTTGCTTCAAATCACAGGTTTCCAAGCATTTCTCAACTTTTACATTGTTTTATTTGCATAAACATTTATCATAGTTAGCTTCATTGAATAGTCTACAATGTTAAAATCACTTATAGAAGAATGAAGAAATCTATAATAGATGTCTCCTAGTTTTGCAAATGAAAGTAAAGCTTGTTGTTGGGTAAGCATCATTCATTTTTTTACTACCAAACAGGCATTGTATTTAGTTGTTGAATTCTCTTTTAATCAAAATTAGTAGTACCACTTCTCGGGGCTACTATGTATAAGATCGCCGCTTTCGGTACTTGATGCCCAATTGTAACATATGTGCATTAAGAATTATTCAAGATTGTTAGTTTGGTCCAATGGATTTGATCATATTCTTATCATAATGTTTAAATTGTGATTGTCATGGATAATCATGCATTCACATTGATTTCACCTATTCTCACATGATACGCCATGGTTGTATGTGTCTTCCTTATAGCTGGTGCAGGTAAGTTATGGGACTATTAGTGTATAAAATCAATTAGTTAACTAAATTAATGTTTTGGGCCTCCTCCTTTGAGCTTATTAACTCCACCTCATCAAAGCTTCACCATGCAGTAAATAGTGGCATTGGGAGGGCGTAAAGAACAAAGGAAAAACATTCACTTTTAAAAGTTGCATTATTTCTGCTATGTCCATGCATATGTCTGTCTCTTTTGCTCTGTGGTGTAAAATTGACTCCAAGTGTACAATTTGAGCCATGCCTAGTAAATCTTGTAATTTATTCTTGAAGCATAATAGGAACTATGAAGTCACTAATAAATATCTATGTTTGAACCAAAAAATTCTAGTGTACATCAATCACACATAAAAGTTGAATATCAAATTTTGCAATACAAAGTTGTGCTCATTATTAGGATCTTGGCCGTAATTTTCAATAAACATTCTCTAATACCCTTAGCATTATCTTCAGGCTACAACTCTCCAAATTGGAGAAGTGAAAGGATAAGAGGTAATTGTATGCAAGATTAGAGGAGAGATTAGGTTAGATTTGTTGGAGTGCACATTTCCATTCAATACAATTATTTCCTTTGGAATTTCCCCAACTGATGTTCTCTAATAAATGTCATGTATGATTGCTAAGAGATTCAGATTTTTTTGAAGATGATGGTGTAGCAAGGAAGACAAATCCAAAAGAATAACAAGTAGATTTAAATTGGGGAATTGGGCACTAAACTTGAAAAATCATTTTTTAATGCTTATTGTAATAGTCTCGAGCATCCACTACTTCTTTTCTTTTCTTTTATAGAACAACTCACTTCTTTTCGGGGTTTAAAATTAACCATTGATTTGACCTTTTCAAGTTGGTTAAAATTGAACTTAGAAACTTACTGGACTTTGGTTTGGGGTTAAGAATTGAACAAGCAACTTCAAACACTTGATTTGGTGCTATAAAAAGAATCCATTACTGCTTTTGAGGTTTAAAATGAACATGTGTGTTTGTGTCTTGTAATATTTTTTGAATAGTCATTTCATTTAAAAAGGTGAATGTGCTTCTCTCGTACTTCACGGTGATCTTGAGAATCAAAAGTATTTTTGGTGACAATAAGTTGCATAAAATATTGCCTCCACATTTCAATTGGGCTCTTAAAATTGAACAAATTTTGTGAGTGTGAGTTGCGTATATTGTGTGTTTTCTCTCTTTGTTCCTCAACAAAGATTTATTGAACTACGACTGTGCTTGCTCACTTTTTTTTTATCTTTAGAGGGCCTTCCTTGTGGGAAAAATTAATCACCCAAGGGAATGACCCAAATGAGAACACACTAAAGCCAAGCAACTTCCAACTGGTATATAAGTGTGGGTACTTGAGGAAATTTCAAGTATCATGAGGATTGCTCTGATAAGAAGGGAAATAATGGTCTCTTTCCATATGGATGATCCCTCACAAATGGAATGTCTGCACTAGAATCATTTGTTTAAAAGACCAAAATCCTTAATATATTTGTTGGTGCAAGAACGGTCGTTTTGAAGCCACCCCACATTTTTACGACTTTTAGTAGAGATGAGAAGTATGCCATCAGAGTTTCATGGGTATTGATGTTTGGATAACCTGAGAAGTGTGTGCCATGGAGGGGAGCCAGTGTGGTCAAGCATCTAATAATTTTCTAAGATTAGGTGTAGCTGGATTTATCCAAGTGGGGATTCAACAAATATTGTCTCAATATCCATAGGGTTGTGCATGTTTTTGCAATCAAAACACTTTTCTTGATCTTAAACATTGGAGAACAAACATTGAACAAAATCCTCAAAATTTCAAACCCTTTAGGATGAGAAAATACCCTTTGAAAAAATCCAAATACTATTGCTTGCCCTACGAATTCTATCCTTAGAGACTTCTAAGTATTTGGATTTATATCTCATTTTTCTCTTCCTAAAGTCAACATTAGGAAACTATTTCCTTAATTCCCTCAATTTCCACATAATGGAATTTGTGGGATGAAAAGAAATTGGGACATTAGACATTTAGTTTGAAACCTAATCAAGAGAGTGCTTGTGGTAAAAAGAACTCATTAAGAAAAGTTAAGAAACAATTGGACCCCACACATGTGCTTTGCATCTTTTGGTCATATGGTTTTCATGCAAACATTAGTCTTTCATTTTTGAACTACTCTTAGAGAAAAGCATGTTCTTCACTATCTTTGTCTTGTAAACAAGGTCCCTGTTAGGTTAATTTAGGTCAAATCAAACAATTCATCCATTCCAAACATTTATCACCTCATTCCATAAACAACTTTAGAGCTTTGGAAACATCATTCTAGACTTGGGTAAATCATGAAAAATCGAAATCACCTTGTTTAGTTAGGAGTGTGGGAATGCATCCTTTCTCATACCTCTAGTGAAATCAACACCCCTTTGAACAAGTTCATCCTAAGATCACATCTAGCATCTTAGGGTTTACAAGTTCATTTTCCAATCAAAACAATCAAAATCAAATCCTAAAGACTAGCACTAATCTAAAGTTCCTAAAAGTTCAACACCCATATCATTCACCCTTTTCATCCTTCATCTCATCATTGGTCCTAAAAGGTTCACTTTCGCAACAAGGTCAAAACACAAGAAGAACGTGGAATATAAACCTAATTCATACATCATGAGTGGTCTAAACCAACAAAACTATCAAAACCTTCCAATGTCGATTGATTATAAAAACTCACACTTATACAATCCATACATTGCATCATTATCTCCTACAAACCTCAATGGCACAACAAATGTGAGTATGCCCAATCTAAATTTTGGAACACCTTTTCCTATGATAGATTTAAATAAAAGTCAAAACTTACAAATCTATCAACCAAAAAATCAATGCATGAGTCTTCAAAACAATATTATCCCACCAAATCCATACATACCAAAATTGAATATACCAAGTACAAGTTTACCAAACATGAATAGTCCAAACTCACCCTTGGTAAACTTTGGGGTAAATATGTTTGTGAATCATTAAATTTTTGTTCAAAGTCCAAACAAGGTATTAACGACTCCATGTTTTGATCCAAGTCAAGGTAACACCATGAAAAATCAAAGCAATGTGATTCCCAACCACAACAATTTTCAATTTAAACCTATAGTGTCAAATCTAAGCATCACCCCAAGTTAGAACATTGTACAAAATCAATTTGTCCATGATCCCATGCAAACACCACAAGTGTACATTCCAAATTTGCTTGAAAAAAATCCAAATCAACTATATCAAGGGAGTCAAAATCAAAATCAAGATCAAATTTTGCTAGATAAACTTGCTTCACTTACCAAACTAATTGAATTATTGAGCCAAGAGACATCTTCACTCCAAAATCAATACACTCTTCCATTAGTTAAACCGTGTCATCAAAGCGTTGAGTTGTGTCCACATCCACATCAAGAACAATATCTCCAATGTCAAGAGGTTGGATATCAAGATCAACAACATCAAAAATAGACCCAATCACCCCATCTTGAAGATCAATCACCAAATCTCAAAGATCAATCACCACATCTCCAAAATCAATCACTACAAGGTCAATTTAAAGTACAAATATCACAAGGTAACAAATGAAAATACACACTATAAGTGTGGAATAAGTAATAAGTAAAACAACTAAAAAAAATTCTTAATAAGACATATATCAAAGATTCAATGATTAAACTAATTTAAAGCAAGAATAGACTAAAAGCGTCATATTGTTCTCTATCTCTAAATATTTATTAAGTCATGGGGCTCTTAGATTTTGTAAGCATTGTGATTGTTAAAATGCCAATCTAGAGAATGAGATGCTACTAAAATACAATAATCTAATCCTATATGGTGATTGATAACTAATAAAATTAAGCTACTGTAATATAAATTGACATGAAACTATGATGAAAGAAGCTACGGTGAACTACGATGCAGCCATGATTATGATTCTATTGATGCTATGATTGCTATTGCTATTGATAATATTGCTAAATGATTCTATGTTGAATTGCTTGATTGCTATTCCTGCAGAGTAAGATTACATAAAGTTCAGATTTGAGATCCATTTCCCATTTCAGAAGGTTGTATATATATATTCACAATAGCAATTTGAGACAAGGCAGCACAACAAAGGCCTAGATTTAATCTAGAGGTTTGAATGGTGAGAGATGAAAAATATTGAGCTGATTATGGGAATGGTTCCTCCCCATGAAAACATCAGGCCAGATGATAGGAAGAATCAAAGGAATGAGATGAAGAAGTTTGATTACCTGCAAGTTTGTCTCCAGTTTGTCTCCAAAGCTTTCCCGTGAAATTCCAGTTGAATTAAATTGGATATTTGATGTCTAATTTGGTAGGTGAGTGAATAGAGGAAATTTTCCTTTATGCCTTTATTTGAATATTTTATGATTTTTTCAAATTAGTAAAAGGGAATATAGAATTTTTTAAAAAATAAATATAAAAGGGATATGATAATTAAACAACAAATTATTTAACCTTTTTTAATTAATTAAGATTGAATGATGTGATAATTAAATAACACAAAATATTGAAATTGTATATTTCATTAAAATTGGATAATAGGAGAATGAACTATAAATAAATATTTCTATTTATTTAATAGTAGAAGAAATTAAGGTAATTAATCAAATAAATCGTATTTAATTAATTTAGATTATCCAAACCTTTTTTAGGTGTATACATTTTTCCCCTCCTTGAAGTGATGTGTTTACACATTGCTTCAAAGAAAATTTTGCTGCTACTACTAGTATTGACAAAAAAAAAAAATAGAATGCCCCAGACGGTGATTTTCAAGCGATGATGAATATATGCCCCCTTGGGAGATAAATTAATGAATTTTGTTTTCTTTTTTTTAATTTTTCAGATTTTACAAAAAAAAAATAAAAATTGTCTTTTGTAGAAACTTTCAAATTTTTATGATTTTATGATGATTTGATAATGATGATTTATCTCCTGAAAAAGAAATATTGCCTTTGCTAGATTGATTAATTGATGCCTTATGTTTCCTCCTTGTGTTTGATGTTTGATGATCACATTCAACTGGTTGATTTGATTATGTTAATGTGATAGTTGATGATTGATCTCATGATAGGTGAGAATCAATGATAGGATGATGATGATTGACCTCATGATAGGTGAGGATCAATGATATGATGATGATGATTTCTCTCATGATAGGTGAGGGTCAATGATAGATTGATGATTGTCCTCACGATCGGCAAAGATCAATGATAGATTAATGATTGTCCTCTTGATAGTTGAGGATCAATGATAGATTAATGATTGTTCTCACATCGAAAAGGATAAATGATAGATTAATGATTGTCCAATTTTCCTCATGATAGGTGAGGATCAATGATAGATTGATGATTCTCCTCATGATCGACAAGGATCAATGATAGATTAATGATTGTCCTCATGATAGGTGAGGATCAATGATAGATTGATGATTGTCCTCATGATAGGCGAGGATCAATGATAGATTGATTGATTGACCTCATGATAGGTGAGGTTCAATGATAATTGATGATTGTCCTCATGATAGGCAAGGATCAATGATAGATTGATGATTGTCTTCATGATCAACAAGGATCAATGATAGATTAATGATTGTTTTCATGATAGTTGAGGATCAATGATAAATTGATGATTGTCCTCATGATCAATAAGGATCAATGATAGATTGATGATTGTCCTCATGATAGGTGATGATCAATGATAGATTGATTGATTGACCTTATGATAGGTGAGGTTCAATGATAGTTTCTCTCAATATTTGATCAAAGTCTCACCAAAACCAATTAGATTGATAGGTTGATTGATTTTTGATTGATTGATAATATTACTGATTTGTGATATGTTATGATCATTGGAAGATTTTAGAGTTCTTCCCAAAGACATGGGACATGATTCCACCTCTTGATGAAGGACAATATAGATATCATCAATCGATGTAGAAAATCTGTAATGCAGATGCAAAACTAATATGAATGTAATCTAATTTAACCATGCAAATCTATAGATGAAAGCATTGGCATCTTAACAGTCCATTTATCATGCTTTTTATCATTATTGAGCTTTTAAAATGTTGAAAGTGAGTACAAGAATTGATGGTATGAGTTAGACCATGATGACCTGAGTACTACTTTTATTATTTTTGATATTGCAAGTTAACACAAGCATATAGGTATAATTAAACCAAGATGAATCGAGCATTTTTTGCATAAACATACTAAAATAAAGCACTTTCCTATGTGAATTCAGAATGTCATTAGTGATACTTTGTAGAGAACGTCTCACGACAATTCACACAATAATTATGATTAATTCATAGACAGTAGCAAAGAAAATACCATTCTCCTTCCTAGCTTCTCTAGTTCAATACATCATCAAGTTACTCCAAAGAAATGATAATTGAAGATCAAAGTACAACACATCCAACCTTTGGTTAAAGTATTTCAACCATTATTCAGATTAGATCATCCATTTTGATTTTATGATGTTTTGGTGATTTTTGAGATTTTGACCAAAAACTTAACCTAAAGACCTATCCTAGGAGCCTCGAGGGCTGAGCAAAGATTAGCCTTGCCTACATTATACACACAAATACCATGTAGTTCGACTGACACAAACTCATGTTTTTTGGCTTTCTTCAAAACTCACTTTTTGACCTATTTTTGGATTTTTTGTTGTGATTATGGATGTCCAATGTTCTTTTAATGGTGATTGGTGTTTCATGTTGGGTTGTGTTTCGATCATTATTTTTGGTGTGTTTGTCTTGCTGCTATTTTTTCCATTTGGTTAGGCTCAAGATTTATTGCCCCCAATGAGGTTGAGATGTTGCCCCCAAGCTAGGGTGAGACATGACCACTCGTAATGATATGATAATGGATGTAAAATGAAGGTGAAAATAATGACCATGACATGCATCCAATAGATGGAAAAGCTGGTTAAATCACAAATAGTGCCTGTTTCCATGTTTTCACTATATGTTTTATTGCACTTTTTTAGTCTTTTTGTTTTTTTTGTATTTTTTGTTTTCTGATTTTTTTTTTAATATTTTTCTATTACCAAGATGCCTATTTTCTAGGTTTTCATCAAGGTAACCATTTTTAGAAACTAATTCATGCACTAGGTGATTCAAGTGTAGAACTTTCTAAGATGGATACTGTAGACACTTAAAAATGACCTAGGCCTGCAAGCTCCATTTTTACCACTTCCATCCTAGCATAATTATGACATTTAATTATGTCTTGGGTCCACATTCGACTATTGATTAAATAATTCATAATTATTTAATTAATTCATGTCATTTTATTATTCATGATTATTAAATAAATAAATGTTATTTATTTATTCAATACGTCATTAATTTTCTAAAGTCTTCCCTTAATTAAATAAATTTCTTTATTTATTTAATTACCCTTCTTCAGTCATTTCTTTTTTATTATTAAATAAATAAGTTTTAGTTATTTATTTAATGTCACTAATTGTCATAATTAAGTGAATTGATTAATTTATTTAATTAATTAATCTTATTTGCTAAATTAAATAATTATCTTTAATTATTTAATTAGCGAAATTAATATTCCTCTCATTTTAAATAAATGAAATTATTTAAAATGTCATCACAGTCTTAACTGACAGTTCACTTTGGTAAATAATTGGAAAATAATTATTTATTATTTCACAAAATCTATATTTTGAATTAACTCAATTCAAAATGGAAACTAATCTTCTAAAAATCAAGTGATTGGGTAGATTATTAATTTTTCAAATCTGATCTTCAGTTCAACTCTTATCTTCTTGATTTTTTGAATCTCACAAATCAGGCAGTCTTTCT
The DNA here is from genome assembly GCA_007258455.2 of Sequoia sempervirens. Lineage (NCBI taxonomy): Eukaryota > Viridiplantae > Streptophyta > Pinopsida > Cupressales > Cupressaceae > Sequoia > Sequoia sempervirens. Next base: position 270,797,670 of record VDFB02086081.1, on the reverse strand, counting down.
CTTCTTGATTTTTGAAAATCTTATTTTTTCTAATTAATTATCTCATTTATTCTCCACCGCCAATTTGATTCTCTCGAATAAAATCTCGACCACTCGCTTAAGGATTTTTCCCTAACCCTGATTAGGGATTATCAGATTTAATCTGGGCCTCTGTCAGAAGTCAATCTCATCCGTCCACTCAAAATGGCACTTTCTATAAAATGCCATTTTCCTCTCATTTTTAGATTAGACAGAGACATTACACTTAGAATTTATTATTCTGGCATATTTAGGCATAAGCATTTCACTCGTATTGTCATAGGCATTACGCATTTAGACTTTCTTCAAATCCTTCAAAGCTTGGTGTAGGACTTAGACTTATATTTCCAAATTGCTCGCACATCGAATTTGAGGGCAAGACATCAACCAACAAGCTAGAAGGTGTTACAAAAATGAATCATGGAGGTCTCGACGATTAACATGTATAATTGTTTTGTCGTTTAGTTCCATTGTGTTTTGTAATTGCTTTGGGTTTTATGATTTATATTGATTCGCTAACCTATGTTTAATCCTAAAAATAACCCTTAGTTACATTGGTGAACCCAACTCTATTTTCTGTTATTTTTTTATACTATTTCGTGTGTTTTCTATCGATTTTGCAGGTAGAGGTATGGAGCAATGTAGTAGTTTTTTTTTTTTAAATCATGATGCATCTGATGCATCGCGATGCATTCAAAAACCCAAACACCACAATCGCTCTATCGAGCTGCAATCGCAGTCGAGAAAGCCGCATTCGTGATCCCAAGTTGCATTTGACATATAGAGCGACGCATTCCCTCTGTCGCAACACATTTGACTAGTAATGTTTTCTGGTGATTTGCATTCGGTTTTTTTTTTTCTGTCCTTTTTATTCTGGTTATTTTTGGCATTCTGCCTAGCATAGGTTTTGTGTTACTAATCAGGATTTACAGCTTTTGGTGGTTACTTTTCGTGGATCAAAGGAAAACATTCAAACTACTAATGTGTGGTCTTGCAGGTTCGAACGTCAAAGACTAAACATCAAAACAATGTGCTTGTCTTTTTCTTAGTATAATACACATTTCCTTTTTGGTGCAATTAAAATGAACTTGTGTTTCTGCTGTCTAAGTGTGTTTACAAAATGGTAGGTGAGTATGCTCTCACCTTGTGAAAACTATGTGATCTAAAAAATAGACCCGTTTTTATCTATTTTACCCCCATGATTTGGTATATCGGAGTATCCTCTCCCCTTGCGCATTCGTGTGATCCTGGGTGTAAGAGAAACGGTTACTAACTCTAGAAATTGGGCCTGCCTGGGGATTTCATCACCCCAACGTGACTCAAACCAGCAATGGAACTAAGGCCAAGCTACCCCTAACCGGTATATAAATGTGAATCTTAAGGGAAAACCTAAGATTACGAGTGTGGATGTGTCATATAGATAGAGTAGTACTCCCTTAAACCTTGTTGAGCTTAACCTCTTCAAGCTGGAGTGCCACCTAATTGGTGATTAATCTCTTGCCCCATGTATGGCCACTTGAACGGGGGTCCCGAATTAAACACCTTTGTGTAGTAAGCCAGAAACCTTCTATTTGCTAGTGCAGCACCAGTCAGTGTGAATGCATCCACACTTTCGCAGTCTATAGTAGAGGTGATCAATCTGCCATGGGAGTTTCATGGGGGTTGGAAGCTTGGTTGGCATGAGAAGAGAGTGCATTGTAAGGGGGATCCTGTGCAACCAAGCTTCTGAATTCTCACGCTACAGATATGTGGTTGGGGAAACCCGCATGGAATCTACAAATATTGTCCTAGCCTAACCTAGGATTGTACTTATCTTATGTGCACTTGATTACATTCAAAACATTGTGCTTGTCAAGTGCTTTCTGGATTCATCACATTTACAGTTCTAAACAAAACATTCAACATCAAACAGATCAAATTTTCCATCAAAATGACAAAAACCTCAATTTTCACAAACTATGTCACATATGTCGAACCGCATTCGACTTTCTAAAATGCAATCACTCTACTAAACCGAATTTGACATTTTAAACACCACATTTATCTGTGTCGTGATGCATCTGAAACTTACAGAGCTGCATTTGCTAAACTGAGTCGCATTTGTCAGTCCCCAAGACGCATTCGCAAAACCATGATGCAATCGCGACCTTAAGTGACTCATTTGCCTGTCACAAGTAAAACGTCACACAAGGTCAAATCTGAAGCTTACACCTTGTCAAACATTGTTTCTAAAAGGATTCTGTCAGAAAAAAAAATTGAAATTGCTCAAATTTTTGACCATTAGTTGCATTCTTCACCATAGGTTTCACCCTTCATTATTTCTTTTTAGGTACATACATTAGGCATTAGTTTGTCCCTAGGTTTCAAATATTGCATACTTTGGATTAGGAAAATCTTCGCACAATTTGTAGCATCATTGCTTTCGAAACTAGGTTCTCTTGGACTAAATTATCAAACCCTTTTTCAGTCATTGTCCCTTTTTGTGAGATTTTTTCCAACTCAACAGTCTAGTTAGGAAAACTCACTAGTCATTTAGACCTTGTCATCTTGTCCTTTTCAACAAAGTCCTCTAGTAACCAAAATCAAAAACAAAGATTGAGCTTATAAGTGCTTAGGTATCCTCATCTCAAATTGCATTATAAGTCTAGACATTGCATATCTTATTCCCAAAAATCCAAAAATATTACTCATTTTAGTCGTCATTTCAAACTTAGAACTTGCATAGTGTCATCCTCGCATTTAGTTGTCATTTTGATTTGAGCAATCTCATTTTAGGGTGGAAACTAGACTCCAAAAACAACAATGACAAATGGAAAAATTTCGACAAGACCCCACCTCCACTGTCAATAATCCCACATACGACCCAAATTGGACTTTTGACTATCCATTTGGCAATACAAACAATCAACCTCTCACAACAATACCTTCCTCATCAAACAGTCCATTTGAACCATTCTGACGAACATCAATGTCTATGTTCTCAAAAAATCAGGTATCTAAGTACCAAGCTAATATCATGTACACAACTTAGCCAACACACAAACTCAACTTAACAATTAGAATCCCCACGGCATTAAATTGGTCAGGAAGACTTGTTTATTTAAAACTTTCCCAACTTGCCCAACAAGAAACAAGATTTAAAGCAAATTGAAAGAAAATAATACATCTACTTTAGGATATACTAAATCCTTTCAAACAATATAATTTGCATGTAATTAAATCAGCTCAATTAAAATTCACTTTCAATTAATCTAGAATTTCACATGCAATATAATTTAAAAAGAATATTTTAAACATCTTTAAAATATCAAAATTATTTTCCTACTTTAATAAATATAATTATAATTATAATTATATATATATATATATATATATATATATATATATATATATATATATATATATATATATATATATATATATATATATATATATTTATATATATACAATTAAATATATTTATTCACACATATACATATTCATTTTCATATATATATATATATATACATATATACATATATATAATATATACATATATACATATATACATATATACATATATATACATATATATGTATATATGTATATATATATATATGTATATATATATATATGTATATATATGTATATATGTATATATGTATATATATGTATATATGTATATATATATATATATATATAAATTGAATATTAAATAAAATCCGAATTTATAGTTAATACCAAATAAAATCGCATTAAAAGTTTTTTTGTATTGAATATTAATAAAACTTGGATTTTATAACTATTACAAAAATCCATAATAAAAGAAAAACCTTTAAACAAAATTACAGTCTGGTAAGGCACGCGGCCCCTGCCGCAGCCATAGTGGCTGCGCCCAGCAGCCACTGGCTACTGTGCATAGCCATGGTGGCTGCGCCCACCACAATAAGATTTGGGGAGGGTTTCGGCCCTCCCTAATGTATTTAATTTTATTTTTTAAAACTGATTCGTAATTCCATACAGACGGAAATATGATAACGAATTTAAATCTTATATTTTTTTAACAGAGAATAACATAATCTCATTTAATAAACCAGTATATATATATATTTAACATATAAATAAATAAATATATATATATATATTTATAAATATATATAAATTTCAATTGCATAGGGAAGTTAAAATTCACAGTAACAACAGATAAATGCACATAATTTTTTTGTGAATTAAGGAATTACATGGAATAAAAATTAAGAACAATATATTCACAAGAGGTAATATATATTAGAACTCTAATCAAAAATTTCCTTTTCCCTTATCCATCAACAGATAATTTCAACATAAAATCCTACAATGAATCCGTTAATTTCTTTTGTGAATTTTTTACAGATACCCTTTAGGAACTTTCCTATTTGTTTTGAAACATTTTCAACTATTTAATAAAATTTTAACAAAATTCCTGAGAAGAATACAGGAAACACAAAACAAATATATTTTCTCAAACATTCTTTTTCTAAAGATATCAAATTAAACAAAGAAGAATACCTGTAGCTTGAGATTTGACTGTAGAAAAGAAAACCTCTCTTTCCTGTAGCACACAGTCCTCCAAAGCTTCTTCAACCAACACAAAAGAACTTCCCACCAAGGGATCTTCCACAAATATACAACCAGAAACTGAGAAAGTAACAAATTCTTAAAAATAATTTTACACTACAAAAACCTCTTTCATTTCTCGTGAAGAAAACTGATAACCCTACCGTAATTTCCCAGATCCCAAATATCCTCTGAGAAATTTCTCAACAAACCCAATCAATGCAACTTGCACACATGTCAAGGAATACAAAATATCCTCAACCACCTCTCAGATAACTTTTCTTTTCAAATTGCATGCATTTATTTCTATTTAATTTTCTAATTTTCAAATACAAATTTAATTTACAATTCAAATGCCATTTCCACAAATAATATTTAATTTAAATAAATCTATTCACATTTAAAACAATTTTAAACAAGATTAATTTAATTAACTAATTTATTTAATTAAATAAATTTAACCTTTTAAGATCAAATTATTTAACTAAACAAACTAATTAATTAATTAATAAAATAATAAAAACTTTATTTCTTTATCATTTATCGATTAATTTAAATAATAATAAATTAAAACATAATAAACCATTATACAGGCACACCGTGCGGAGAAAATCATGGATATCATAGGGCACTTGAGAGCGAGTGATGCGATTACGTTCTCCACATCAATAAACGTCACATCAGACTGACGAAATAAATAACTGTTAGTCCATCAAACATATACAAAACAATAATCAACTGAAAATAAACATCTACACTATCTCAATGCATGTCTAAAATCAGTAATCACCATACAATGTATCATCATGTCACAGAATAAATCCATTGTCGCTCAAAACCAGCAAGCAAAATATCCAAATAAAGTACCATAAACTAAAAGTGTGAAAACATAACAACAAAAATCATAAGCATAAATGGAGGGGTACTACATCCTCCCCCCCAGGATCAGGCTTGCTTCTGAAAGCCTGCAAACAGATAGGGATAAAGTTCCCTCATACGTGTCGCATCCTCCCAGGTAGCAAAAGCCTCATGGCTAGGATCCCATTGGACCCTCACCTAATCAACGTCTCGACCCATGAGACCAAGCGTCTGGTGCTGTAGAATGGCCACGGGCTCCAAAGCCAGCTGGCCATCCTCTACCTATAACGCATTCCAATCAAGTACATGAGAAATGTCGGGATCATATGGTCTAAGAACTGATACATGAAAAACATCATGAATACGAGATAAATTGGGTGGTAAGGCGAGTCGATACGCCATGGGACCAATTCTCTCTAAGATCTCAAATGGCCCAACGAATCGAGGCGCAAGCTTAGAGCCTTTTCCATAACGGATTGGACTCTTTCGGGGTCAAAGAAACACTCTATCACCAACAACAAACTGTCGGTCTATCCTATACGCATCGGCATACTTCTTTTGCCTATCCTGTGCAGCTATCAAATGTTCTCTAATATGGTCAACCTGTTGCTCCATGTCTCGAAGCATCTTAGGTCCAAGTAACACTCTATCCTCAAGTCTATCCCAACTTAGTGGCGTTTGACAAGGATGACCATATAATGCCTGAAATGGTGGCATACCTATAGAACTCTGATATCCGTTATTGTAAGTGAATTCTACTAAGTACAAATAATCCTCCCAACATGATTGTTGGTCCATTACGTACATCCTAAGCATATCCTCTAATATTTGGTTAACTCTCTCTATTTGTTCGTTAGTTTGAGGATGATACGCTGAACTAAAGTTCAACTATGTACCTAAAGCATGTTGTAATGAAGTCCATAGGGCTGAAGTGAATACAGGATCTCTATCAGAAATAATCCTACGAGCAATCCCATGCAATCTAACTATGTCCTCCATAAATATCCTAGCTACGGATGAAGCATTGTAAGATGATTGCATAGGTGAAAAGTGAGCTACTTTAGTCAATCGGTCAACAGTTACCATAATGGCATCATGTCGACGTGATGACGTAGGTAACCCTACAATAAAGTCAATGGATATAATATCCCATTTCCATTCAGGAATGAGATGTGGCTGCAATAACCCAGCAGGATGTTGATGCTCAGCTTTAACTCGCTGGCATTCAAGACATCTCGATACATAGTTAGCAATATCACGTTTCATACCAGGCCAGAAATACAATTGCCGAAGGTCAGCATGCATTTTCTTAGCTCCTAGATGAGCTGAATACGGAGCTAGATGAGATTCAGTCATGATTAATGTACGAAGACTGTCAACATGTGGTACATAAATATGACCTAAATGTCGTAACATACCATCCGGTTCTAGAACATATCCTACAAATCGACCTTCTAAAGGTCTACCAGATTCAATCTTCGACCTCACTTCCTGATACAATCTATCAGTAGGAAGTGCAACTAATATTTGACCTCTCAAATACTCTTCAAGAGTAGTAGTAGAAATCTCATGTCTACAATGACTAAGAGCGTTAGCCACAACATTCTCTTTTCCCTGAACATATCTCACTTCAAAATCATACTCACACAAGAACTCCATCCACCGTCTCTGCCTAGCATTCAAGTTAGGTTGCGTGAAGATGTATTGCAAACTACGGTGATTAGTATGAAGTTTGAAATGATGACCTAATAAGAAATGCCTCCAACGAACTAATTCATGCACTACCACAGCTAGTTCTAGGTCATGAGTGGGATAGTTTAATTCGTGATCCTTGAGTTTGCGAGACTCATAAGCAATCACACACCCATCTTGCATCAAAACTACTCCCAAACCCTCTAAGGATGCATCCGTACATACTACGAAATCCTTAGTAGGATCAAGAACAATCAATATAGGCGCATTAGTCAAATTTTCTTTAAGAGTCTGAAAAGCCAACTGACACTGCTCTGTCCAAACAAACTTCTTCCCTTTCCTTTGAAGAGAAGTAATGGGATGACCGATTCTAGAAAATCCCTCTACAAATCGCCTATAGTAACCAGCTAGACCCATAAAGCTGTGAACTTCACCTACATTAGTAGGCATTGGCCAATCTACAATAGCTTGAATCTTTGAAGGATCCACAACAATACCTTTTCCAGATATCACATGTCCAAGGTATTTAATTTCAGTATGAAAGAAGTCACACTTCTTCAGGTTTGCATACAATTGATTTTCCCTTAAACATTGCAATACCTGTCTCAAGTGTTCTTCATGTTCCTTCTTGTTTCTCGAATAAACTAAAATATCATCGAGAAATACCAGGACAAAGCGATCAAGGTATGTATGAAAAACACCATTCATTAAACTCATGAATAATGATGGTGCATTCATTAACCCAAACGGTACTACTGTGAATTCGTAGTGCCCATAACGAGTTCAAAAAGCAGTTTTATGAATGTCTGCTTCAGCTATACGCAATTGATGATAACCATATTTCAAATTGATTTTAGTGAACACATTAGCTCCCTTAATTTGATAGAAAAGATCATTGATTCTAGGCAAAGGATAACGATTCTTAATCGTAACCTTGTTCAATTGACGATAGTCAATGCATAGCCTAAGAGATCCGTCCTTCTTCTTTATGAAGATGACAGGTGCTCCCCAAGGGGAAACACTAGGATGAATGAAACCCTTTTCTAATAATTCCTCCAATTGGATACGAAGTTCCTCTAACTCCTGAGTCATCATTCTATAAGGAGCTCTAGATATAGGCTCAGCTCCAGGAACTAAGTCAACTCTAAAGTCAATATCCCTCTTTGGTGGCATTCCAAGTATGTCATTGGGAAACACGTCTACGAATTCCCTAAGAATAAGATGATCATCAAGAGATACCTCTCAACTCTCACCTTCTTCCAAATCAGTAACTGTTGTTGCAAACAGTTGACATCCCTGATGAAGACATCTCTTTAATTGCATAGCAGATATCATCCACAAAGAGATAGGTCTTTGAATACCTACGATTTCCACTTTCACACCTAAATCATTAATGCAACTAACTATCTTAAGTTGACAGTCAATTACAGCATGATAAGATGCTAACCAATCCATACCTAAAACTATATCATACGATCCTAAGGGTGTAACATATAAATCTATTAAGGTAGTTAGCGTACCAATTTTAAGTTCACAATTATGTACTAAGTTTTCTACCGCTACTTTCACCCCAGAGGCGAATTCAACCTACCAATTACCACCTTGTTTTACCGCCACAAGACCACAACGGTCTATGATGGTTGGTGAAATAAAGGAGTCAGTGGCTCCGGAATCAAAAAGTATAGAAACACTAACACCATGTAACTTACCTGAAGTCTCGACCACTGTGTTCTGGTGATCAACTTGGCAGTCATTAACCACAGCATATACTGTATGTGATCATCCTGCATCACCCACAATAGGCTTTGAAACTATAGGTCGAGGCCCAAAACTAGTAGAACCTCTCATCGAACACTACCTAGCTATGTGTCCCTGCTGCCCACATGAGTAACAACCTATGCATGTGCCTCTACCGAATCCTCTGCCACCCGAAGGTGCATTGGATTGCTAGAAACTACCCCTACTGACAGTAGACTGAGCACTCTGTGTAGGCTGATCCTGCCTATTGTGCTTGTTGTGCCACTAGTTGCGACCCTTTCCTGTTTGAGGACTATTACCTTGTTGTGGTTGTGGATTATTGTTCTTTTGAGGTGTTCATTGTTGTTGTTGTTGCCCACCCTTTGTGGGTGTCTGTTGGTTCCTAGAGGAACCACCTGTCTTGGCCTATCCACCCCATGGACTAAAACCTGCTACAGGAGCACTGCCAATCTGCACTCCTGTGTGACCACCTAATGCCATAACAAGGTTCTCCTCCACTATATGAGCCTTCTCCACCGCAACTTCCATAGTCTTTGGCTCAAAGACTCAGACACCACCACTAATGTAGGCATTCAAACCCCTGATGAAGTGTTGTACTAGCATAGGCTCATCATCGCCAATACCAGCATACTACTTGAGTTCATAGAACCTACGTTCATATTGCTCAATAGAAAGAGCTAACTGATGTAGATCATGAAACTCGTCAGCTCGTCGCTGCCTCCAGTGTTCCGACAGGAACCGTGCTCTAAACCTCTCGAGAAACATCTCCCAAGACACTGACCCAATATCTAAGTGGAGCTTCTGCTCCTCCAGGCACCACCAAGTAGAGGTGAATCCTCTCAGATGCATAATAGCGCATCTCGCATGAGTATTGCTACCATATGGGTGCATGGCGAAGCATCTACCCAAATCTAGTAGCCAGGTCTCTGCCTCTAATCCACCTCCTACACCATCAAAGCTAGGAGGGCGTGCCCTCAGTAAATCCCTCATGTGTCCTACAATAATAGCATCCTGATGCACTGTGTCATCTACTCTCCTAGGAGATCTATCTCTCTCTCTAACAACCTCCTGCTCAACCTCCTGTCTAGGTCCAAGTCGAGCTAGGACCTCCTCTAATAAAGGACGTATCTGAGAACCCTCCACTCCTGACTGTACAGGATTTTGTCCCTCATTCCTCTGATCCATCTATTCTGCCTGATCACCGTGATGAGGGCTCAGAGGGGGAGTAACCTGAGGGATTGGCCCTCGGCCTCCACCTCGACCTCTACCACGACCTCTTCCTCCTCGCTTAGGCATGTTCTTACACATAACAATAATGAGTCTTAGATACTATTCAACCAAGGCTAACAGTTTGTGACACTACGTACTAGGTCAACCTAATGGGCTCGCGATTACCCAGAGTGTCCAGTGTTTGTAACCTTGGCTTTGATACCAATTTGTAATGCCCCATCATAATAACCTAAGAAATGTTGCAATTGTGTATAAAAGTGTAATAAATTTTTTTTTTAAAAGTATAATTATTAAGTTAATTAGTTGCATACGTTCGTTAAGTTATACGACGTTACACTACTTTGAGTTTCCATAGACGACTTTATTATTTCGCATTGCACATATTATTTAACATTAACATAAAGATAAACATTACATAACATTGAATTCCATTCAAGATAATATAAAGTACAAACTTGTTTCCTTACATTGCATTTGATAAAATATACAATACTCATCCATTTGATGAGGTAGTTCAATAATAATTACAATTACATTTACATCATTCACCTCATATACAATTGAGGGATGTTTTCAAATACAAGATTTACAATATACAATGAAGAAGTACATATAAGTTTCCAAGTGTGAGCTCTCCATCCATGAAGCTCTCAATAGCATGATCACAAAACTAGGGACCCAACGGAGTAAGGTGCACATTCCACCCAACCATGTGGTACCTGTAGGTCCACCCCCCATGCTAGGAGATAGTAATATGGTTACTTAGACATAATCTACTAACCCTAGACACTAGTACATAACTAACTGATGGTTACATTGCTTCCAAATTTTGACAATTGAATGTATTACACACACAAGGTTAACTGTTACTTTAGGTGGAGTGTCATCACAACATTGCAAAGGTTACCCTGGTGTTTCTTCCTAGGTTCCAGCCCCCAACTTGGGTTACCCTAGTAACCTCTTATGAAACCCGGCCCCTATTGCATACTATTGTGGAATCTAATGTCTTTTAAAGAAACAAGACATCGATTTTCCATTCCAAGCCTTCTCATCTTATACTCAAGACTGAAGTAGCTCAAGAGTCATAAGCGAGGCATAAACATCTTGTTAAGAGTTTTTAAATCTAACTATTGTGTCATTTAATTATCACTGACTTACTAACTCTTTGTAAGTTACCCTGACACCACTTTGTATGTCGACCCTTACAAAAAGCCACTCCCCTAAACATAACAAGAATTTCTAAGTTTTCTTGACTAAGGTTCACAAAGTGTACAACATACAACAGACAATTTCAACACCATTCATGACAAACAACAATGTCTATGTTCTCAAAAAATCAGGTCTCTAAGTACCAAGCTAATATCATGTACACAACTTAGCCAACACATAAACTCAACTTAACAATCAGAATCCCCACGGTATTAAATTGGTCTGGAAGACTTGTTTATTTAAAACTTTCCCAATTTACCCAACAAGAAACAAGATTCAAAGCAAATTGAAAGAAAATAATACATCTACTTTAGGATATACTAAATCCTTTCAAACAATATAATTTGCATGTAATTAAATCAACTCAATTAAAATTCACTTTCAATTAATCTAGAATTTCACATGCAATATAATTGAAAAATAATATTTTATACATCTTTAAAATATCAAAATTATTTTCCTACTTTAATAAATATAATTATAATTATATATATATATATTTATATATATATACAATTAATTATATTTATTCACACATATACATATTCATTTTCATATATATATATACATATATACATACATATATATATATATATATATATATATATATATATATATATATATATATATATATATATATATATATATGAATATTAAATAAAATCTGAATTTATAGTTAATACCAAATAAAATCGCATTAAAAGTTTTTTTTTGAATTGAATATTAATAAAACCCGGATTTTATAACTATTACAAAAATTCATAATAAAAGAAAAACCTTTAAACAAAATTACAGTCTGGTAAGGCATGCGGCCCCTGTCGCAGCCTTCATGTGGGAGGACGCAACCATAGTGGCTGCACCCAGCAGCCACTGGCTACTACGCCCAGCCATGGTGGCTGCGCCCACCACAATAAGATGTGGGGAGGGTTTCGGCCCTCCCCAATGTATTTAATTTTTTTTTTTAAACTAATTCGTAATTCCGTATAGATGGAAATATGATAACGAATTTAAATCTTATAATTTTTTTAACAGAGAATAACATAATCTCATTTAATAAACCAGTATATATATATATATATTTAACAAATATATATATATATATTTATAAATATATATAAATTTCAATTGCACAGGGAAGTTAAAATTCAGAGTAACAACAGATAAATGCACAGAATTTTTTTGTGAATTAAGGAATTACATTGAATAAAAATTAAGAACAATATATTAACAAGAGGTAATATATATATCAAGAACTCTAATCAAAAATTTCTTTTTCCCTAATCCATCAACAGATAATTTCAACATAAAATCCTACAATGAATCCTTTAATTTCTTTTGTGAATTTTCTACAGATACCCTTTAGGAACTTTCCTATTTGTTTTGAAACATTTTCAACTGTTTAATAAAATTTTAACAAAATTCCTGAGAAGAATACAAGAAACACAAAACAAATATATTTTCTCAAACATTCTTTTTCAAAAGAAATCAAATTAAACAAAGAAGAATACCTATAGCTTGAGATTTGACTATAGAAAAGAAAACCTTTGTTGCCCGTAGCACACAGTCCTCCAAAGCTTCTTCAACCAACACAAAAGAACTTCCCACCAAGGGATCTTCCACAAATATACAACTAGAAACTGAGAAAGTAACAAATTCTTAAATATAATTTTACATAGCAAAAACCTCATTCATTTCCCGTGAAGAAAACTGATAACCCTACCGTAATTTCCCAGATCCCAAATATCCTCCGAAAAATTTCTCAACAAACCCAATCAATGCAACTTGCACACATGTCAAGGAATACAAAATATCCTCAACCACCTCTCGGATAACTTTTCTTTTCAAATTGCATGCATTTATTTCTATTTAATTTTCTAATTTTCAAATACAAATTTAATTTACAATTCAAATGCCATTTCCACAAATAATATTTAATTTAAATAAATCTATTCACATTTAAAACAATTTTAAACAATATTAATTTAATTAACTAATTTATTTAATTAAATAAATTTTAACCTTTTAAGATCAAATTATTTAACTAAAAAAACTAATTAATTAATTAATAAAATAATAAAAACTTTATTTCTTTATCATTTATCAATTAATTTAAATAACAATAAATTAAAACATAATAAACCATTATACAGGCACACCGTGCGGAGAAAATCCCGCATATCACAGGGCACTCGTGAGCGAGTGATGCGATTCCGTTCTCCACACCAATACACGTCACATCAGACTAATGAAATAAAGAACATAAACTTCATATATGAGTTGTGGACATAACATATTAAATCAGGCTCTCTGAATGAATGGTAATAAGTATAGCATAAATGAAGGATAAACATGGACCCCCTTAATTGTACAAAGATGTGTAGACTTGCAAAAACCTGAAATCCAAACTCATGAAGAACTAAATTAGCAACAACATTCGAAAGTGTCTCTAATACATGGAGAATAACTCTCAAACAACTGCTATGAAACAATAAAAGAACTGGTTATAACACAATTTACAGCCAGATGTAGAAAGTTCAAATTTTACACATGGTAAACATATGTAATGTGAATCCAAAACTTTGAACCTATAATGGTATTTAGGTTGCAAAATGGTTCTTTCCACAGGTCCATCAACATCAAATCTGAGCAAAAGATGTGCAACGTTTGGTGCAGGGCAGCTGAGATTGTTAATAACCTGCAGAAAGAAAAAAACAAACCCAGAATATAAATTTCAGAATCTCAACATAACATTAGTTCATGGTATGAACAACATCATATCCAGCTGCAAGATCAAAAGTCCAGTGTCCTTATTCAATTTTTCTAAGACTTGAAATTCTTGGGTGTTGTTACCGTTATGCAGTTTCTTATGGTACTGATATTTTCCCTTGCTTTGATTCTCCCTACACCTGTGCGTTCAATGGCTTCACAAAAACTAGTCCAAAAAATCAGAGGATTAGAACTTGTCAAGGTTTCGGGTTATAAAAAAAATGCACAAGAAGAAAGTAAGACTACAGGATTTGCATTGTCACAAAATGATACAGAAAAACTTCAAATCAAAATCATGGAATCTAGAAAATAGGGTGCCCAAATCCCCATCTTAATCCTTTGGGCTTGTTTGAGCTCAGAAGTTTACTTGATTTGAAACCTGTCAATTGTACAAAGCTCGTAAAACTGGATTAGTGAACGATAGCATTGTCAATCCTCAACCCATGAGATTGGTCCTCAAATCTAAGATATTTGGATGAATAAGAAAGACTTAACTTTTTACATCGGTTAGATTTTCTAGTTTACTAAATGTAGAGCTCCCTCCACTTAGCACATTAGCCCTTATTGTTCACCAGTCACTATTGCGAATATTTAAATTACATACAAATTTTGTACTTCTGCATACAAGTTTCAAATGTAGTAGACATAATGCAATTGTAATTCACTTGATTCTATGACAACAATGGAGCACACATCTCAATATCATGATTAGTTACTACCAGATCATTCCAATAATGGAGCACTACAACTGCATGGTTGATATCATTGGTCGTGTTGGGCGCCTGGATGAAGCAATAGATTTAATAAATAAGACGCCATTTGAAGCTAATGCTATGATATGGCGGACATTACTTGGTGCTTGTAGTGTCCATGGCAACTTGGAACTAGGAAAAGCTACAGCAGAACATATATCTGGGCTAGAGCCTGAAGACTGTGCAACAAATATTCTTCTGTCAAACATCTATAGTGTAGCTGGCAGATGGAAGGATACTGGTAAGATGAGAAAATTGATGCATGATAGGAAGATTAAAAGGAGGCAGGGTGTAGTTGGATTGAGATTAGGAACTGAGTTCATGCATTCATTGCAAGTGATAAATCACATCCACAAACAACTAAAATCTATTCCAAATTGGGCCAACTGAACACACAAATGAAGCAGTTGGGTTTTGTCCCTGACAAATTTTGTGCATCACAATGTGGCTGAGGAGCATAAGGAATATCTTCTTCTTTGCCATAGTGAGAAGCTAGCTTTATCTTATGGGTTCATTAGCAGTACCCCTGGAAACACGTATTCAAATTCTCAAGAACCTTCGTGTTTGTGGAGATTTTCACACTGCAATCAAATTTATCTCCAAGATTGTACAGAGAGAAATTGTGGTTAGGGATACGAATCATTTCCATAAGTGCTTTCGAAAAAGCTATGGATGCTTGAAAAAAATCTATCAAAGAAAAAGCCTTGTCTATGCTATCACATTTTGCATATAGGTCTACCAAAGCATTTTATCAAACAGTTGAATGCCTTGCTGCTATGGCTAAAAGCTTAAACATGTGCTTTCAAACAAGCTATGGATGCTTGGAAAAAATCTATCAAAGAGAAATAGTAAGCAATAGGATAGACAAGGCAGTGAACTTTTTCAAAAAAATTCATAACAAGCATTTTAACCCCATATCTTTTATGGTTGGGATAATTGCCATAAGTGGTTAATATTGTCTCATGAAACTAAAACCATGGTTGATGCCATATAATTTGATTTCCTATCTTGATCTACAGTTCCCATGGTATTGAGAATCAAAACCTATGCCTGTAAGTAAACTATTTCTCACATGTCCAAAAGTTATTTGCTACGAAAGTTTCTTTTGATATTAGATCTTGATGGTCATTCACATCCTTAAGCTTGAAGCTTTTATTAGCTAAAGGGTAAGGACTACAATTTCAAATAATGAAGTTCAATACTTGTCTCTCTCTTATTTACCATTAAATCTGCTCAGAAACTTCACAGGTGGCTTTTAAATAGTTCTTACAAACATTTCAACAAAGGATGACATCAAATCTCAAAACCCTTAAAATTTTAATTGTTTGCAGCTCAAATCCAATAGAAATGGAAGACATTTTTTCTTGAATTTGAGGGCTTCAATGCTTATCCAAGAGCATAGAAGTGGTTTTTAAAAATAGCCTTTAGAGAAAAAGAGATCATCAGACTAACACTTCAAAAAGAAAATACTAGCACAAATTCATCATTTTGATAGCACAAAACCTTTGTAAGTCAAGTTTATAGTTAGAAGTCTTTCTCATAGATCAAACTCCTTTCCTCAAGTCAATCATCTCAGTTAAAACATAGTTCCAAACAAAGCTCTTTTCTAGGCCATAAGGCACCTAGGTTATTTAAATAGTTGATTTCCACTATTAAATTTCACAAGTATTTTCATGCATGGAGATTCTGCCAGAAACCCGCACAAGACAGACTGGTACAAAAAGGAACTGATTGTGAAAAAGCTGACCTCTAAATGACTAATCTGAATACCAGTCTAAATCCTCTTTAGTTAAGACACAAATCAAAGGCATAGTGAAAAACTTCAAAAAAGGATGCTTAAAAAATATAACAAACTAGTAGGAAGAACAACCAACATACCATACACACTTGAACATGGCAATTAGAAGATCAAATATATAGTCAAAAAGATGTGTCTGTGCTTTGAAAACTTGTTGGTTAAGATGAAACATGTCACTCTAAAGTCCCAATAGCTGATAAATAAATATGGTCCATTGTGACAAGCTTGGAAGTTAAAGCAAAATAGCAAAAACTATGAAAGAATCAACGTCCAATCCAAATTTAAAAGCTATTAGACCTTAAAAGAGGTACTGTAATTTTATGTTATATAATACCTTTGAAGGCTAAATCCACTTTCCATCAACCCAATCCAGATGAAGATGCAGCTGAGATACATTGTACTCCAATTTCTCCCCGGAATGGCTGAAGTGAACAATATAACTATTATCAGCTAGAACATTTTCTATAATCAAATTTGAATAAGGAGCTTGGTCAAATAGATAGAGGTGTATAGTATGCATGAAAATGAAGTTACCATAGAGAATCACAGTGGATTGTGGTTTTCACAGTGGACTATGTTTTTCATGGAGGGCACTGATTCAAGATGGAAGAAAATAACAAGTCAATGACATAAGGAAAGGCATGTCTCAGGGTATAAAGGGAAGGTGTTGATCATGAATGGGTATAATTGTATGTATAAATAGATTTCTATGTGACTAATAAAATAGGATCCAACATCATTTTTGGTAGATAGTCCATACTATAAATTTATTTATTTCTTCCTCTAAATTTCTCAAAGAAGATAACAATAACAGTCACTTTAGAGATTTCCTTATGCATTTATAAGGCCGAAATATGATGAACATTATTCCAACAGAAACAGAGAATAATAGAATCATCTATTTTCTTAGAAATTACCCATCTTATTATAGATTGGAATAGGAAGGAAAGTTAAATATTCATAAAATTACAAAAGTTTGCTTAGTCATCTAAGGAATAGAAAATATAATGGGTGTTTATTAACCCATCCTTTTCTTTGACTACTTTCATACAGGAATAAAATGTACACAATTTCTCTCTATTCTACATGGAATACTGCATAGTGAGAGTAAGAAATTGAATGGCTTGAGGGTCTCAGTTTTATTATTATTTTTTTAAACAAACCTACATAATGATTGAAATCTTCTTTAAACTCATTAGTCAGACCAAAACTCAATGCATTTGACAACTTGAAACTCCTCTGAGGCAAGAAAAAACAGATCACAAAATAACCTGTGAACTCAATTAGATTAAGAGTTCACGTGATGATTTAGTCATAACCATTATTTGGCTTTAGTTGATTATGCTTTTATGGATGTCTGTACGATGTTCCAAAGCTCCATCTATTCTTAACAGGAAAGATTGGACGGTTTGGTTTGAATGTTTTGACAGCCTTTCTAGCAAATCCATTTTGTCCATTTCTACAATCATAACATCTGATAGTACCCTGGGTGCTTTACGGCAAAAATTCCATGCATCTCATGCCGCTCTCTTCTGTTGATACATGGCATCTTGATTTTTTAAACTGCCAGGCTGGAGCCTAGAATGGACATTAGCTAAGGACGAGGTCATATGGACCATGAGAGGAGCTCAAGCCACAAAGGAAGGAGACTATTCGGAATTCAAAGCCGATCCCATCCCTCACTCTTGTTCAAAGAATCCAAACATTGTGGACATGTTGCCAAGAGTTAATGATGTAAACAAAGCATACAAGAATTGTTGTAAAGGGAGTGTTCTTGTAGTCTTGGCCCAGGAATCCTTTTAATTCCATCTCTGTCTTTGAAATCAAAGTGGGTAGAACCGATTTATGATTTGCATGATAAAACCCTTACAAATATGACCCTTTTGCATTTGAGCGTAGAAGATTGTAAGCTTTGGCGAGCAAAGTGCATTTTTTTCCCCTTCAGCTTTTATAAAATTTACTGCTAGAAATTTACATATATATATCCTAGCCACAAATTAATATATATGAATTGTTCTTTATTGAATTTACAGGTGCTTTTTGATTGCAATGATTAATTATGAAAAAATTTGGTCTATTTTTTCAATATATTTGTGCAATACATCTGATAATGAGGAAGATAATTAGGAAAATAATTAAGTTCCATTATTAATATACTAATGTGTTTTTTACAATAGAGAGAGGGAGGGGGAGAAAAGGGGAGAGATAGGTAGAAGGAGAGAGAAGAGGATGGCTTATTCCAAATTTAAATCTAAGTTTAACACTAAAAGAGTAAGATTTTATGTTTATATATTATTATTGAAATATTATATTATAAAATTTTATATTTAAATTAAATATATTAGGTGTAATATACTTATAGTAGAATGTTTATATATTTATTATGTAATTATATTTATTTTATAAATAAAGTATAAAAACATTTATGTTTCTTATTATATAGTATCTAATATACTGTAAAATTTTAATAAATTATTATATTATAAAATTATAAATTCATTATTTATGTATATTTATTATTTGATGATATATGTTTAATATTTATATGCTTATTATCTTGTTATGTTTATTTAATAAATATAATATATTTATATTTATTAGTATATAATGTTTAATAGAATGTAAATTAGTAAATATATTTTAAAAACAATTTATAGTGCAAAATATATATTTGATATTTATGCATATTTATTATTTAATTATAGATTTATTTATAATTGTAGAATTTATATCATATCAAATTTTATATATAATAATAAATGTAAGTATAATTTAAAATACAATTTATATTTTAGGAATTTATATTTAAAAATAATATAAAATAATAATTCAAATTATATATAATGATAAATATAATTATATTATATAATTTTTAATATGTAATATATAAAAAATTTATTATATTTATATTTAATAGTTTGTATTATAAGTATATAAATATAATTATAATTGTAATATTATTTTAAAGGAAATTTACATTGTATAAAATGTTAAATATAATATTATAATTTATTTTAAACAAAGGGAGATTTTTTTGTCAACTGAAATTTTGATATAGTGTGGAGGAAAAGTTGTGCTAACATTTGATTATATAAAATATTGTTTAATTTAGAGATTATTTTAACTTCAATGTAAAAATGTAAAATAGCAATTCCAACAAATTTTTAAGAGCTGAAAGGAAAAAGGCGACACCAAAAGCTTGATGTAAAAATAATTCCATAATATATATAAAATTGTTCCATAATCCTTTCTTAAATTTAAACTAACATAAATTCTAGTTTATTTTTATTATAAGAAATATATATTTGTATATAACACATATTTAATTAACATAGTCAATTAGTTTATATTCTATAGAATATAAATTTATTATAATTAATACATATACATATATATATATATATATATATTATATAACAATTTTGAATAAATTAAAATATGTAACTACTATAATTAATAATTATTACTATTTAATATAATATATTATTTATTATCTTTTTATTTTTATGATATATATCATGTCGTTTAAATTACTTGTATAATATAAAAATATGATAATATAAATATAGTACATGTTATATAATTATAATTAATTCTACTTTAGTATTAATTATTATTTTTTTATAATTAATTTGACATTTACCAAATTTACTATAAGACATTGCCACCATTTTTTAAAAGATTTTACGAATCTTTGATTTATTATTATTTGTACTTTTTTTAGTACGTTGCATGATTTACATTTATTTCTGCGGATTCCATTTGCTTGAAAATTTCTTAAGCCGTTTCAACAAATTCAGTATGTGTATATCCTCCAATCATGGCAGCCCGTGAAACCACATTTCTTTGAAGCATTTGTCAAACACTTCAAGGGCTATGTAATGCCCACAATTTTATCTAAGGAAACCCAACTTTGTTTTTTTCTCCTATGGTTATCCATTATACTCTATTTGACTTCACGCTTAACAGTGGCATCAACGCTACTTGCTAATTATTATGATACACATTAGTATTGATAATCAAAACGAAGTCGTTCATTAGCAATGTTAATGTTAGAGTCAAGTTCATATAAATTGATATTATTAAACTATCATTAACTCCAAGGTTTGCTACGAACACGAGTTGAAATGTTCATTAAGAACGTTGTTCCCAAAATTATCAACTATATTATTAATTATCATATTTAACGTTAATCCCTTTGAGGGTGATGGCTAAAATTATATTTAAATCCATAAGCATTAGTTCTAATACTTAGTTTATTGGCATTTACATAATATTGGAATTGGGTCTATTAAATGTTTATTATAACATTGTTATTATATGGGTTTTATCATTCAAGACACTCTCTTATAATTCCTACCAACATTCTTTCATGATAATGGTATGTATGTTCATACTAATATTTAGACCACCAATATCATCACTATTATTAAATATATCTACAATGACATTAACCTCATATTATCACAACATGAACATCGTTACATAACATTGATAGCAACCATTGTCTTAACCATCGTTTGAACGTTGTCATAAAATAAATCATATTCGTTCCATCTATTATTCTATTGTTACTAACACTCCTAATTGCCATTCTGCCCTTCCCTTATCACCATAACATACTTAATCTTTGAAGAAAATGTTTATACCTTCACCCACATCAGATAAAATTTAATTTTATAGTCCACCCACCCAAATAATTCTTGCAAATATCATTATTATGATATTTTATTTAATACTATTTTGTTTGTACAAATGTTAGTATCAAAATCATTGATATTAATATTAATATTAAATTTATTAATATCTAGACATTTATTCCCATGTCATTACTTTTAGTAATTCTTTTAACATTACATTTAATGTTGTTTCATTACAACTTAACTCATTTTACCATTCACTAAGACACGTCAAGCTTGAAAATATGATTAATTCCACTGAGGATATTAATTTTAATATTCTTAATATTAATGTATATATTGATATTAATGATAAATCTATTGATATAACATTAATTTCCATGGCTACAATACTGGAAGATTAATATCAAATGTAACTTCAATTTTAATTTAATATTCATAGCATCGTTATGCTTTTATTTTTGTTTTCCTACTGTTGGTATCAATTACTATCTTCTTTTACTCATGGTTACGACCCAGTACTTCACTTTTCCCTCTCTGAAATTTTGTTGCATATATAACTGCTGTTGTGGTTGCTTTTGTTCCTGTATATGTTGATGTTATAGTTGCTGTCCATTTTTAGTTGCTGATGTAGGTTCTTTTGTTGTTGTAGATGTATTTGCTGCTATAGTTTAGTGTTGATTGTCATTTCCAACACTCTTGCATTTATAGTTGCTGGTGCATTTTTTTTAGTTGCTGCATTGTAGTTGTAGGGTAATCTGATAATCATGATTGTATAATTTTCTATTCTTCATATACTTTAATCTCTTTTTTTTTCAATAAAAATGTAGATTAAGTATGTAATTTAATCTCTTTTATTTTCAATAAAAATGTAGATTAAGTATGTAATTTAATCTCTTTTATTTTCCAATAAAAAATGTAGATTAAGTATGTATTAGAGCTGCTAGTGAACTCATATATTCTGGTATATTTTCATGATATTAACAATATTTCACAGTATTATTAATGTCCATAGGAAGGAGATAAGTGTTGCCTAAGTGTAAAGGTATTACCTAAGTAATATTAAATTCTTTTTCCCATTTCAAGGTGAGCTGAGTGCCTCTCTCCATGAGGGAATGGGAAATAATAAGATTTTAATATTTAAAAGAACCAGCCCCAAGCTAAGATATTACCATAGGCTGGGTGATTATATTAGAAACAATAAAATTTGGTGTCTATTTTAAACCTATGTGAGCGCATAACACTTGCTATAAAATTCTAAATAAATAAAAGCCTAAGAGTTTCCAAAGGTAAGAACACTTAGAAGAAGGCGTTAGGAGCAAAATAAAGCTTCTTTAATTTAAAAATAAACTTAGGTGTAAGTTAGATTTGGGGAAATATGATTAAAAAGGGACCATGAAAGGAAACTTTTAATACTTCCATTGATATTGTCACCCTCTAAAGTGACCTTTGTTGTGATTACACTGAGAAGATTGCATGCCATGTGACAGTTGTGTGCCACACTACAAGGTAGCTATGAAGTGGTCCAAGGCAAAAAGCTCGATATTCCAGCATAGCCAACGATGATTATAATATACTATGTGATCTATCTTTGGAACCCTAAAATTTTATCTTTTTGCATCTCACGCCTTTGTGTAGGAAGGAGTAACATAGCGACATCCTTTAGTTACAACCTCCAGTAACCTAAAATTTGAGATACCTTAGTTCATTGATTTGATTATTTGAGTATTCTGAGTTTAGCATGATCCCTCTGGCAATTTTTTCGTGTCCTCTGCTTTTTCCAGGATTACTTCTTCTCTGGATTGTCCTCCCTTCTGGTCTAAAGCTTGGTTCAAACATTTGATACCTAAAATCAATATATATTTCTGGATCCTTCTCCAAAACAAAGTGCTTACGATTGATAACCTGTGTAAACATGGATTTCAAATTCCTAATAGATGCTTTCTTTGTAAGATGGAGGCTGAATCTGTGCATCACTTATTTCTTCATTGTTCTTTTGCTGCTTCTATCTGGGGAAAAATCATCAGGTTATGGCACCTCCCTTGGGTCTTCCCATCATCCATTGAAGACTTCTCCCAATGGAAAGCTCTGACAAGAAATCCTATGCTTAGATCTTTTTGGGACTTAACATTCCCTCATGTTGCTTGGGGCCTCTGGAAAGAACACAACAATAGAATTTATAGAGGTAAAGAAACCTCTGAGGATATTGTCTTTGATCAAATTGTCAGATTTCTGAAGGAAAATTTCAATGCTTTGGTTCAAAAGGATAGCATGTCCTTGAAAGCGGAGCACTCGCTCTATGACCTTACTATTGCTAAGGAGTGGAACATAAATCTTGTCCTATCTAGAATCTCTTTGATATCCAAAAAGGATAGAGAGGGTGTTTGCTGGTCTTTTCTGTCAAACGGCTAGATCAAAGCTAACTTTGATGGTGCGGAAAAAGGTAATCCGGGGGAGGCAGGCTGTGGTGGAGTCATAAGGGACTCCTTTGGCAATTTCATTGGAGCGACGGCTTCTCCTCTCGGCTCCCAAACTAACCATCTGGTAGAGGCTGCTGGAGCTTTTCACATCATAAATTTAGCCCAAAATCTTAACATTAAACATATGTGGCTTGAAGGAGACTCCAAAAACATAATTGACTATCTTAAGGACAAGTCTCCCCCCTTGTGGATCATCAAGTCTTGAATCGAGGAAGCCAAGTTGACTTTGGTTAAATTTGATAAAGTTAAAATATCACATGCTTACAGAGAAGCCAATGCTGTAGCAGATTTTTTCGCTAACGAAGGAGTTAAGAGTAAAGATGTGCATACCTGGCTTAATACTAAAGATCTAAACTCTAATGTTTGTGCCTTATTAAATTATGATAAATCACATGGAAAAGTGACATGTTATCCCTTTAATGAAGACATATGAGACCTAAGTTCACATCACAATCATTAGATTGTATGGGACTAATCCCAGTGGCTTAATTTGCAAGAAAGGCCCACATGCTTTGTGGGTGCTAAGTTGTGGCGGGGCAAATTTTAGTAAAGCTTTCGTTTGGATCTACCCCACTGTGTCGGCTGAGATGGGAGGAGACAAAAAGTGAACTGAGTCAGACAGCTATGGTACTCACATGAAAAATGCCAAGGCCTGGGAAAAAGTTAAAAGTGGAGGGTTGGTTCCTTTCCTGGAGAAGCTCCATGGCTCCAGCCAGGAGGCTACGGACCTCTTTGTTAAAAATTGGAATAATGACAATTTGACCCTGTTTGGCAAGAATGTTGAGCTCAGCAAAAATTTAATTGCAGAAGTTATGGGCTTATCTACTGAAGGGAAGAAGTTTTTCAGGGATAGGTCTTTTTCATATGAAGTCGTGGTTAGATTTCCTAAAAAAGACAAAGAAAGGTTAAGCCTGACCAAAATTGCTAGTAGCTACTTTGATGCTGACTCTATAAAGACCATCTGGAGGAAGGTTCTGCGGGTCATCATGGAGTACATCATGGTGGATGGGTGCTTTACCAGAGTTTATGGCTACCACTTTTCTCTTCTCAACCACTTCTGCCACAAGGTTAGGATATCTCTTCCCTATTATCTTTTCTGTTCCTTGAAGAAAAGCTTGGAGGATAATAAGAAAAACCCCAATAGATTTCCTATCTTGCATACGGGGTTAATTAGATTGATTGTCGAGCATTTCCAAAACATGCATGCCCCCACAATCCTGGATACCACTCCTGACTCTGAGAGTGACAACACGGAGCCCAGTGGCTTGGAGTATCTTCCTAACCCTAGTTCGGCTAGAAAAGTCTTTAGCTTGCATGCTAGCCCTTCTAGGAAAAATATCCCCACTCCCCTTTCTGGTAAAGCCCGAGCTAAGCCTAAGCTTGATAGCCCCTCCATTTTGAACAATCCCATTCATAAGAAACCCCAGGCTAAAATTCTTGTTTCCTATTCAGAAGAATCCTTTGATTCAGAGGAGTCTGATGTCAACAAAACTATGGTTAATTTTGAACCTCTGTCGAACAAACATGCTAAAGTTGATTCCCCTGCTAATCCTAACACTGATAAAACTATTCCTAATATCGATGATGAGCCCTCTCTGTATTTTTTGAACCTAGCCAAAGCCAATACTGAGTCCCACTCCAAACTCCTGGATTGGACTTTCACTTAAATCAATGAGTTGAAAATCAAAAATTGGGCCCTTCAAAGCAAAATCGAAGAGCTGGTAGCTAAAATTGCTGAGATTGAAAAGAAAGATGTGGACTGGGGGGTCCAAGGTAATAGTAACAAAGACATTGACTCCAAGGTTGATTATATTTTGAGCACCATCAAGACCGTCGCTGAGCAAAACAATAGAATGGATAGACATAATGCCATTATCATTAACGCGATCAGTGAGAAGCTCGATAAAACCCAAACAAGGTTCTTTGGTGGTGGATCTAGAGGAAATAAAGGACAAAAACCAGGACACGGATGCGGGCATTTCCAAAAGAACAAGAGCTAACCTGAAATGAAAGGTCCCCCCTACTTCTAAGATGATTGAAACTTTTAAAAAGGGTGTCAATGATATGCAGAAGCTGGAGGAGGAGACAGAGTCTATCCTCAAGACTCTGAAGTAATGGCTGGGGTTTCTGTGTCCCCTGTTTCATCCTTTTTGGTTTAGTTTGGTTGGTTGCTACTGATCTTTTCTTGGGAAGCTGGTTTTTGTGGTTGGAATTTTTTGTCCTCTCTTCTATTTTGTAAACTTTGTGGTTTCAGGTCCCTGTAAAACTCGTTTTACCCTTTTATCAAAAACAATTTGTTGCAATTTGTTTAAAATTTCCATGGTGGTGAGAAAATTTTGGTATGATAAGATTTACAAATTCACCTAGTAAGGATTTGGAAGTCACAATTCCTTGACATTTTTTTCCCTCTACAGGAGTAGTTGTTGCCAAGAGGATTTGAGAGACCTCTATAATTAGAAGGGGTTTTTGTTCAAAACAAATTTGGCTAAGATGGGCTCCCAGTCATATCTAGATTTCACTCCTTATTATTTTCTTATTATTATTTACTTATAATTTTTATTTTGTTGTTAAAACATGGTAGTGTTGGAAGCATCTAAGTATAGGTATTTGGTTATATAGTAAATGGGGTAGCTAGCCTTGCAGAGAGGCCACACCCTAGCACAAGCTCATACCTCTTAAGGAAAAAGGGGAGATTACTATATGCAAGAGCAGTTCCCAGGGTTGATTTGTGAAGGAGATTTTCAGGATTGTGTTACCTCTTCATATGTCCCATACTGCAAAGGTAATACTGGTAGATTTTAAAGGGTATCTATGAAACCAAAATAGCCTCATTCCATAGGATAACACAAAATAGGGTGTAAAATTAGAGCAACATTATATTTTCAAATTTCCTTTAACATCTTATTTCCAAAATTAACATCATCATATATTACCACAGAGGAAGTAACATTCCTAGTTCAATTTCAAGGTTTAACAGTAGAGTGAAATCTAACAACAATATTATTTTCATGGTTTATTTACATAGTGGAAACTAACAACAGTATTATTTACAAAGTTTATAAGCAGAGTAAAAGTTAATAGGGGTTTCTTTTCTTTCCCCAATTATTTCTACTCCACCCAAACTATAACATCATTTATTACTATCACTCAAGTTTGAACAAGTTCAACAACACATATTTTTCTTTTAGAAATTTACAATCAACATAATAAGATGTGTATCCTGTTTTACATGAAAACACAAACCCATTTAACAATGATCTTAGAATAGGGTAAAAATCAATCTCCTCTCTCTGTAGGGCTCAGATTTCTCTAAAAATAAATAATAGACCACTATTAAGGGCTACTTACAAAATTTTTCTCTTAAAGCTAGATTCATAGGGTTCTTTTACAACAAAATAATGGATTCCCAACTAGAAACTTCCCCACTAGCTATGTCTCTATGGGTCCACATTGGGAGAATTATCACCTGCATAGATTAGTTCCAGCCAATTGAAAAGCTAAGGGGAGAATGCTCTCCACCCTACCATATGGATCATCAAGCCAAAAAGGCTCTTACCATCCTCTGAGCGAAGATATCAACCAAGAACGGGTATACTTAGCACAAATCCTCAACACTCTCAAACACACCCAAACAACAACGGCTTCACCAAAACAAAAAGTTAGACACACCCAAAAACCACAACAAGGTTTCCCAAGAAAATACAAAGTCATAGCAAGACAGATTTACCAGAATATAAAATAAATCACAAGATGTATACAAGTCCCCACAAAAGAAGATAAGAACAAAATGCACATCACCTTTCCAGATTAGTAAGTAGGCCTACCTCAAAGCCTCAAAGTTGGTTTTTCCTTGTCATTCAGTGTAATTTCATCCTCTCCATTTCCCTTACTTGCTTTCCCATCCTTCCAAAATACCTCCCAAAAAAAAAGGTCCCTTCTACTTGGTTGAAGGGAATTTAAAAAAGAAGAAAACCTAAAATTTCCGAGTGCACTCCAAAACTACCCCAGGTAATGAATTGAACATAAATTTAATTTCCTCAACAACTTGGGGTGAACATAAATTTATTTCACTCAACAACTTGGAGTGCACAAAACAAATTCAATTCACGGGAGGAAATGAATGCACTGAGACACCTAGCTAGATAGCCCTTTCCATGGTTTAGGTTCATGGTTGATCTCTCATCTTCCCATTGGCCAATTTTATAAATACACCTACACACATTGAATGCACACATTAATCACATTGAAAAATAGATATCAAAAACATTAATAATAGATATTTGAATTATCAAATAAAATAATTTTGGTCACAAAGGTCACCTCAACATAGTAATCACATCAATTAATATTACCTCTCATGATTAGCTCCAATATGTCTTTTCGAAGTAATAGTAAGGATGCATCTCTTCATAATTTAAGGATGAGCATTCATATGCTTGCTTCATAATTTCATACTCATGTGATGAACTTAAAACTTATCTTAGTCTACTATCAATATAAGCATTTCGTAATTATACTAAATAATGATACTATCCAATTCATCAAAATAATTTAACACAATACCAATATAAACATCTCATAATTATACTCATCAAAATAATTTAATGCAATACACCTACCTACTCAATAGCTCCATGCACAAGCACATAACCTATAAAAATGTTAGTATCTACACAATTAAAATAAATAAATTTAATTCCTAACTTAACATAATACTATTGGACTATGAGAGGTTCTAAAAATCATCTCATTACAATTTACTATGGACTATGGACTAGTATTTCCATTTGTATCGAAGTTTAATTTAGTTCAAACATAATTAGGGAATCTCTTATCAAGGAGATGTAACCATGTAGACCCAATCCACTTTAAATAAGGTTGAGCCTAACATTACCAACATTTTATACAAATTTACTTTAAATTTAAATTACTTTGTCTGGAAAGACTTGGGCCTTTTACTTGTGTTGATTCAATCAAAACTAGTGAAGTATCTATTGGTTCAAACAATACTTACATATATCATATAAGAATATAACAATTATTTGAAGTGGTTAAAAAAAACATCATCATTAAGTACTCATAGAATAATTTAATCTTGCAAAAATAGTTGGGCCTTACACCCTGTCTATGTGTCCACATTTTGTATTCATGTCTACCAGAGCATTGCTTATCTCTATACCCTATTCCAAAGTACCAACTTTGGCATAGGCATGCAATAAGTTGGTAGGGGAGCGGATCCAATAGTTGAGCGTGTTTCAATAGTTGAGATAGTAGTTATTTATATAATGTTTAATAGTTGTGATAGTAGTTGTTTATATAATTCCCAATAGTTGTGACATGACTACCTTAACTTAAACAAAATGTATTCCTTTGATCTAAAAAGAAACCAAACATGTGATGCCACATCAGCGCTCAACTACCCATGATGTGAATGCACAAGTATTGGTAACAGGTTTTTTTGGGGCCCTTTTGGACACCTTGACAAAAAAACATGTTGATGTGGCCATGAAACGAAAGTTATAAGCAGGGGTCTTGCCAAATAAGCTATTGTAAAAAAATTGAAGTGATTTGAAATTTCCAAGTAAGATTTTGAAAAACAAGAAGTTAGGGTGCACAACTACTGGGTTCTCTCTTATAAAAATTGTAGAAATTGGCTTAACAACTGCCAATTGTACTTTCTTGTCAAGGCATCCTTTAACACCCACATAAATTTCAAATCAACAAACCTATGAACTGAAATCAGCCTTTAATCAATGGTAGGACAATCTTAATTACTAAGAAACAACATTATGATAAAGATATAGCCAACATTAATTTGCACGACTACCAAAGGATATGGTAGGCTACTCCTAATGGTGTGATCACCATTAAAATGGTACAATCATAAATAATGAGTTGATGATTTCCGAGGGACAATTCTCTATTTCTTGGAATGGTGGTCTCTTAGTAATTGTTTCACCTTATTTATTATCATACAATGGCTAGAAAAGCATCACACAATGCTTCATATGAAGTACAATAGGATACATCTCAGCACTAAATTAATTATTAATAATGTTATATCCATCAAACAATAACATTGAAACCCAACAATAATGATTGATAATAATAATCCTTCACACATAATAATATTTAAACCTAACAATTTAGGAATGAAATTCAAACTTTCAATAATTTTCCTAATTTTCTTGCGGATCTAAATCACTTTCTAGCTGAAGCACAATCACAATCCTTGTATAGAATATCTCAAATGAAGAAAAGGTTTTTCATCATGGAAATTGACAACAAAGGGTTTTTGTTCTTGAATTGCAAATTTGAAATTTGAAATAAAAAATGTTTATAAAGGATTATGGATAATGGATCTCTTGATGTGAGCCTTGGCTTATCATGTTTTACAATATATTATCTCAAAGGATACAATTATAATGTATGCAATACATTGAGAGTGTTTATAATTCAATAAGTAATAATATATTTTATTCGAGAATAATCATTGCTCTATTTTCCTATTAATGATATGTCACTATATTTGTATTAATTTAATTAACCCACAACTATAATTTGCATCATCTATTTTATTTTGTGGTCATATTAAACTAAAAGAGGGGTAAAAATTTATTCAAACTAAAACAAAGAAGTAAAAAGCAAGGGAATTACACACCCCTGTCAATCTCCACTAAGTGGTCCAACTTTTGTGTCAAATATGGAGGTAACTGAGCTCTATCCACAATGTTCCAATTTTGTAGATGGTTGGAGGCCCATTTGGCCAAACAATCTGCAACTTTGTTCCATTCTCTAGGAATGTGACAGAAAGTAACAGATTCCAAGGAAGCACACATATTAAGAATATGTTTTATAATCAAAGCTAAATGCCAACTGATATCTTCTAATTGTTTCCTTTTCAACAAAGTCACCACCACCTAAGAATCAGATTCACAAAGGATCCTTCTCCATCCAAGAGTGCAACCATGCTCCAAGGAATATAAAATGGAAAGAGCCTCCATCACATTGTTAGTATGCACACCCTTATAAATGGAAATGATAAACTGAATAGTCCCATAACTATTCTGTTCCAACACCCCCAATACCAGCATGACCAGGATTTCCCTGAGAAGAACCATCCGTGTTTATTTTCAACATACCCTATGGAGGAGGAAACTAACGCCCCTCCATCTTAGTTGCTAATCAACATTTTCTTGTTGGAGTCACCAAACTCATTGTATTAGTTCCATTCATACCTTGTTAATAGTGTACTCAAATGAAGATCTCACATGTGAGTGGGCCTTAGAATAGTTAGTATTATATACTGCCAAATGAAGCAAGATTGTAAGAGCAAGAATGGCATTAAGAAAGTAAATTTTTGAATCTTGCATGATATTAATTTTTACATTTTGAGAAACCTAATAGAATATTCAATCCTATTGAATATTTCATGTTCCTAATGTACACTAATTTTATCATTTTTTCATTCTAAATTGATAGTCATTCATACTATTTTGAGTAGTTATCAAGCCTATAGAATTGAGGCAAAATGGTTTATATTATATTGGGAGTAGGTTTGTGAGATAGAAATGAATGGTAGGACATTATCATACAGTGGTGAAACTAATCACCTTAGTATATAGTCAAATCTATTAGTCTTGTTTTTGTGAGTTCTATTATTCTACTTAGAGTGTATATAGCCAAGGGTGAAATACTTAGATTTTTTTTAATTCATGATTGGGAGCCTAGGGAATAAAGTATTACTCCTATTGATAATTCCATCTTATTTAATTTGACATAGGTTATGTATTCTATAAAATGGAGATATGAATTTGATTTAAGAATTATGTGAATTACTAATGTGGTAGACTTTTTGTAGATCATTTTCAATCAAAAGTTAGTCATATGGTGTTGTTAATTTGATGAAAAGATTTGAGGAATTATTTTTGTATTATTAAAAGGATTATACTAGTCTCATAGCTTGATGAAAACCATATATTGTTATTCTAGATATAAAAATTAAGACATAAACATGTTCATGTATATTTATTGTTAAGGACCCATTTTATGCTTAGTTGTTAAAGCTACCAATTTGGTTCACAAGTGGATTTAAAGAAGAATTCACTAATATTTATAGTATGGATTTATATATTAATATTCAAAACACTGATTGCTAAATTATATTAGAAATCACTAGTAGCTTAGATATCAAGTTACAAACCTTATCACATTCATTATTTTAAGTATGGTTTCTCATTGACATTTCCTACTTCAATTAATGTTGTTACAATCTTGGTTACCCCTTAAATAGTCTACGACCTAAGATATCAATCTTGGACAAGATATTGTCACCATGAAAATATAGATTTTCCAACACCAATTAAGACTTGAAATTTAATAGCCAATTTTAAACAACCCTATGTGAGTACTTGGTAATAATCCTTATCTCAAAATGTTATTTTATGTTATTTTAGTGTGAAATAGTGTTCATGGTTTATATTTGAAATTGATGTTGAGGTACCATCTGAAGATAGTGGTTTACGCCATTGTTGACCAGCCAAGTATGTGTTGGTTCAAGGTCAAGTTGTGGAACTATGTTTCCTCTATGAAATATATACATAGGTAAGGCCTTCAAAGACGAGCCCCTGAGGAATTAGGTATAGCCCCTAGGCTTGTTCTCTTTTTATTACTTTGAGTTAATATTGATAGATTGTATTTGTATAGTTTGTGACTTATTGTGTCTTCTAAAATATGAATGTGTTTGTAGGGCTAATTAAGTCTATCTTGATAATGTGAATTCAATGCCTCCACTTGAAACCTTACTAGGATTTCCTAAGCAATTTAGTTACTTAAATAAATATTATAATCTATATTTGGTCAATTTTTTTTATGTCTTTTATGAATTATGCACTTTGGAAACAAAATTTTGTCAGTTAGTCAAGTGTTGTAATTAAAATTTGGAATTTTTGTTTTGTCCTTAACTAATTTTTGGTTAAAATTTTGGGCATTACATTTGGTATCAGAGCATGGTTGCAACATTTGGATCTTGGGTTAGTGTTGTCACCCATGTGTTGTGATTGTGTGAACTTCCTTTGTGGGCTTATCTCTTCGTTGTGTTTGATGGATGGAATGACCTTTTGTTTTCTTTTC
Organism: Sequoia sempervirens; assembly: GCA_007258455.2. Classification (NCBI taxonomy): domain Eukaryota; kingdom Viridiplantae; phylum Streptophyta; class Pinopsida; order Cupressales; family Cupressaceae; genus Sequoia; species Sequoia sempervirens. The sequence continues at coordinate 270,764,762 of VDFB02086081.1, read as the reverse complement.
TTTCCTTATTCTTTGATAATCATTGTCAGATTTGATTGAGTACTACATACCCCATTGTGGACGATGTGATTAACTATGGAATAAATTGTTGAAAATGGAGGTAATTATGTAGCTTGATACTTTGTAAAACTATGAGATTGTAGAACTAATTAAGTGTTCTTTGTTAGTATTTCTCTGTGGATGATTATCTGTTTAGATTCATTTTACCATTTGTAGAAGTAAAAAAAAGATTGTAGAAGAATAAGACTAGAAGATAGAAGTGACACAACATATATTGTGGAGAAACCCTTTCGGGAAAAAACTCCACCACTAGAATCAATAGTGCTTGTATTATTTAACCTCAGAAAAAGATTACAATAATTCTTTATCAATCCTTGTTTGAGATGCTTCTTTCTCCTTCAACAATTCTTCTTCACAACCTGCAATAAAATCTAATAAAACTCTCTTCAACTTTCTGCAATAAATAGACAATAATGAGCCTTGTAAAATCCAAAGAGTTTACAATTACATAGCACAAAGTTTATCTCACAAAACCTACACATGTTCTTTGCAAGTAGAGTTCTTCTATGAAAAACAATGTCAAACCAAGTCCTTCATCAATTTGGGCGTCCAAAACTGAAGTCCTAACTCAACGTTGATTCTAAAGATATCTTGTAAGTTTCTCGTCAAAGTCGGGGCCTAAGAATGGGCCCACTTAACTCAACCTTATAAAATATATTATCATGCAAAATTGTTAACTCCAAGATGCCAACTTGGGCACCCATGATGGGTCCAAGCTAATCTCTATTAACTAAAACATATCTCTCCACCATTCATACAAATATCATGCATGATTGATCATCCCCTCTTAACTAAATGTATCACATGTTATCTGTCATGCAACTCAAGTCATTAGTCATGCATTCCAAGTCAACTGAAGTCAACTAGCATTCAACTGAAACTAACTACATGCAATTGAAGATAACTAAACTATAACTGAACTAAAATGAATTGAATTGAATTGAACTAAATTGAGCTAAACTAAACTAAACTCCATGCATGTAAACATCAATCCCTAACTTCTAGGATATTTACATGCATTACCGAAGTGTTATCTTTTCCTCCAAATAGTTAACTTAACTCAAGGTGGGTTCGACCTTCCATGTGGGTGCCCTATGTGCTCCTATTACTCTTCTTGGATGCCCTCACATTTTCCTATTATTTATATAATTAATTACAAATGTCAATTACCATGTTAATTTCATTTGAATTTAATCTCTTTCTAATCCTAGTGTTGGGGAACATTTTCCAAGGACTTAGGAGATACATGAAATATGTTTAGGATTGCAATTAAATGGAATCCTATTCTCAACATTCTCCCACTTGACATTATAAATTGAAATTATTCTAAACAAGGAATCATTATTATAAATCAAGTACAGGTCTCAAGGCCAATGGCCTTCCTACACCAACTAATCAATCCATGCCAAATTCAAATGCAACCTACATATCATGAAGCTCCAAGCAAATGATTAATACTAAAAACAAAGATAACTTATCTGTAGGAACTAGTTTCATAAGATAATATAAAACATTAATCAAAGTGTCAACTTTCTCAATTAATACCTTCCCACTCTCAACCATTTCTTGCACAAAGTGATACTAAACATCAAAATGCTTAGTAAAAAATTGATGTATATAGGATTTTTTTTGGCTAAGAAAATAGCTCTCTGACTATCACATTGAATTTTAACTTACTTGCAATTAAAACCAGTACCTTTCCCAAGTCTTTGTAACAAAACTGCCTCTTTAGAGGTATGTTAAACTAGTGCAGGACCATCATTCAAAGGTATTAATCCATTTAAGTTCATAAGGTCAAGGTTATATATTTTTGGATGAATTTTGTTTAAAATAAGGTCTTGAGACCATGTTATGTTGTAAATAGTCATTTTTGTGTCATATTTAGGTGTTTAGTGGTCTAATGTTTGAAAATTACAAAATCTAGAAAAGTGCAAAATAAAATATTAAAAAAAAAAAGAGTTGTAAAGTTGCCTTTCAAGGAAGGCCAACGATCACAAGTGTTTAAGTTTGTTGGGGAAGTTGAAATAGTTTTTTTGGTGGGAAACATTATAAAATTTCTTGAGGAACTTGAATGAAGGTTGATTTTTGGATTGGAAAGAAGATTTGATTTGATAAAAACTTAAATGTTTTCCATTTTTCTATATTTCTAGTTGTAGCAGCAGATTGTACGGCTTGTACAACAATTAGTTGATCTATATTTGTTGAGATTTGCATACTACATTGAATTAAATTTCCTTTGAATCCATTTTGAAGGTTTTACATTGAGTTTTGTGTCTTTTATCATCAAATTACTAAAACCGGCATGAACTTGTGCATTTGAAGGTTTTGAGTCAATAATATGGCTTTTTGACCCATTCCTCTTTTTTTAGCCTCTATAACTTGAGGAATGGGTCTACACTAATAGTAATAAGGATTGAAAATGGTGGGTAGGAGCAAGGGAGGTATGGAAATGAATTGGGTGTGAAGCCCTAAGAGTGAATTTGGAGTTTTCCTCATGAAAATTGAGGTTTTAGTGAGTCTAATTGAGAATTTGTTTTGGGAAGCATGGTTTTATGATGTATTAAGCATGAAAAGGGTATTTTAGACTAGTATGAGTAATTTTTAGGGTTTGGAGTGTTTGGGAAGTGTGAGAATCAATAAACCCTAGGGTTTCTAGGCCTAGGAAGAGGGTTTTATGGTTTGGATAGTAAATGATTGAATATATGAAATATAATGGTGTAATTTGAAGTTTTGATAGGTATAAAATTCTTTCCCAAGGTTTCAATAGTTTTGGACAAGTTTTGAAGGTGGTCTCTTTGGAAAAGTGGGCTAATTTGAGCCCTAAAAGGTGTAGAAACCTGATTTGAGCAATTTTCTACAAAACAACCATTGGTGATTGTTTGATATGTTGATAGGATCTACAATGGGTCCCTGATGTGTGTTGAGTTGAGAATTGAAAGGGTGTTTTTGTGAAGTAATACCCAATTTAGTAGAATTGCTACGCTACAAGGAAACAGTGTGAACTTGCTGAATGAAGAGGTTTTGATGAAATTGTGAATTGAAAATTGTTATTGTTGTTTGGAATTGTGTCAAGTGAGTTTGCAGGACCTCCCCTACTTTATCATAAACTTATGAGTGTGTTGAAATCATGCCCAACCAAGGTGTAGGCTTCTTAGTCTTTACTGTTGAGAAAGCTTTTCTTACAAGTAACCATTCCAGCATATATCTCTTACCATAAGAGAACTCAAGCCTCACTTATTTCTCCAAGTATCCATGAGGACTTGTAACCAACCAATAAATGTCAAACTCCAAATGCAACATAGCACTATCATGAAGTAATCAAGCAAATGATTAGTGTACCCAATACTTAAGAGAACTACACAAGATCAATGTCAGAGCTCCAATCATGAATCAAGAACATAAACATGACAAAATGATCTAACCATCTCCTCTGAGGAGATCACATGCATCATAACATACATAAACATCCTAGTTCAAGAGAACATGTACCATGCCAAATTCTAAATTTTTATCAAGAGTTTAAACCATGACATAATAGCAACCACTCTAAACCAAGAAAAAACATATCCCTAATCACATGAAGATAATATTACAAATGATGCATCCATGTCACTACCAACAACTCCCATTGAACTATGGTATGAGCTACACATGGCATCATTACTACCATCATCTTCATGAAGATCACTCTTTAACATCAAGCAAAGAGTCATCACTAACATTTTTACATGAAATGATCAATGCATGTGATTACCATCATTCGAGGATTCCTCTGTAGAAGAATCAAAACTCTTTTTCTTGTTCTTACAATCCTTCTTCACATGTCCTGGTTTCCCACAATTCCAACACTTTACCTTACTCCATCCTTCAGACTTACTCTTCCCTTCCTTGTCTCCCTTAGGTTCCTTTTTCTTAGGCCTACCTTTTACAAACAAGGCATCTTGGATTTCCATTTTAGACTTCCTCCTCATCTCCTCTGATTGGAGAGTAGGAATTATATTGTCCATCTTTGGATCTACACCACTACCACTGATAGCAACAATTAGATTTTCCCAAGATTTTGGTAAAGAAAAAAGTAACAAAATGCATTTATCTTCATCTTCTAGATTTACATCTACAAATGCTAATTGACTTAGAATCAAATTAAAAGAATTCAAATCATTTGCAACATAATTACCATCTTTCATCTTTAAATAATACAACTATCTTTTCATATACAACTTATTAGTAAGACTTTTAGTTTGATAAATATCACCTATTCTCTTCCACAATTTATATGCAGTAGTTTCTTCTGAAACATTCAAGAGAACAACATCAACAAGACATAATATTATGGTCCCTCTTTCCTTCTTATCAAGCTTAGCCCAATCCTCATCTGACATCATTGTAGGTGACTTTGTCTCATTACCAACATCTAACCACTGATCTTTCTCTTAAAGGAGATCCTCCATTTTTAGTTTCTACATCTCATAATTAGATCCATTGAATCTTTCAATCTCTAAACGAGAATTAAAACTCATTGTAACAAACTTATTTTCCAAAATCAACAATAACACAATAGTAAAATCTCCCACTATAGCCAAAAAACCTTCAAAATTTTAAGAGAAAGGCATCCCAAACTCTACTCAACTGCTAGCTCTAATACCAAATATAAAAAAATGGAGGTAATTATGTAGCTTAATACTTTGTAAAACTATGAGATTGTAGATCTAATTAAGTGTTTTTTTTTTACACTTTCTTTGTGGATGATTATCTATTTAGATGCATTTTACCATTTGTAGAAGTAGACGAAAGATTGTAGAAGAATAAGACCATAAGATAGAAGTGACACAACATATACCTTGGAGAAACCATTTTGGAAAAAAAATCCACCACTAGAATCGATAGTGCATATATTATTTAACCTTAGAAAAAGGTTACAATAATTCTTTATCAATCCTTGATTGAGATGCTTCTTTTTCCTTCAACAATTCTTCTTCACAGCCTGCAATAAAATCTAATAAAAAAATCTTCAACTTGCTGCAATAAATAGACAATAATGATCCTTGTAAACTCCAAATAGTTTACAATTACAAAGCACAAAGATTATCTCACAAAACCTACACCTATTCTTTGCAAGTAGAGTTCTTCCATGAAAAAACATGTAAACCAAGTCCTTCATCAATTTGGGGGTCCAAAATTGAAGTCCTAACTCAACATTGATTCTGAAGATATCTTGTAAGTTTCTCCTCAAAGTTGGCACCCAAGAATGGGCCCACTTTCCTTATAAAATATCTTATCATGCAAAAGTGTTAACTCCAGAATGCCAACTTGGGTGCCCAAGGTGGGTCCAAGTCAATCTCTATTAACTAAAACACATCTCTCCACCATTCATGCAAATATCATGCATGATTGATCACCCCATCTTAACTGAATGTATCACAAGTCTATTATATGTCATGTAACTCAAGTCATTAGACATGCATTCCAAGTCAACTAAAGTCAACTAGCATTCAACTGAAACTAACAACATGCAACTGAAGATAACTAAATCATAACTGAACTAAACTAAACTAAATTGAACATAATAGAACTGAACTAAACTAAACTGAGTTGAACTAAACTCCATGCATTTAATCATCAATCCCTAACTTCTAGGATCTTTACATGCATTAGTGAACTGCTATCTTTTTCTCCAAATAGTTAACTTGACTCAAGGTGGGTTCCACCTTCCATGTGGGTGCCCCATGTGCTCCTATTATTTAGGAACTCTTCTTGGATGCCCTCACATGTTCCTATCATTTAGAATTAATTACAAATGTCAATTAACATGTTCATTTCATTTGAATTTAATCTCTTTCTAATCCTATAGTAGCTAAACCATGAGGAATTTGAAGATGATGCAAACTAGAGTTTCATGACATTTTTTCTGTAGATTCTAAATATATTTTTTTCAAAATATTTGGAATTATATTGAACTTATTTTTCCATCTCCCTCAAAAACTAGTTTTTTTTAGAAAACAACACTTTTAAAAAGTGACTCATCGTATAACGCATAACTTTTTTTCCATGAAGGATAAAATTCTAATTCTTTAAAATTTAGATTTGTAACTCTGATATCTAGTGATTCCACTTGGTTAGATAGTTTTTTTTTGAATTTTTTTCTTTAATCAAGTTTCGAAGGTAAACCAATTACAATTTAGACATCGCACGACTATATAACGCATAACTCTTTTTGTATGTATCGAAATTCAAATTTTATTTTGTTGGATCAAGGAATTCAATATCTGGTGTCTCATATTTTAGTTTTATTTTTTTGATAATCTTCTATTTTTCCACATGTGCAGAACAAAGAGCTTCATTTTCGGTGAAAAACCTATGTTTAATAAAACTAAAAAAATAAATAGATAATAAAACCAAAACATATTAAAATTATATTCGTTGGATAGCTCATTTTGAGAACTACTTGATTCCAATTGGGTATGTGAAGTCTCCATCATTTTCATCTGCAACTGAAGCTTCAAAGTGCAAAAAAAATGATTTTTTTGGTCATAAAGAGCAGGAATCATGAAAATAGGGGGTTCACTCAAACCAAGGGGGTTCAAGCAAAATTGGGTTCCCTAGAACCTAGGTTCAACCGAATCCCCTTCTAAAAAGGGAGTTTCATGTATTTTTTGTCCATACAAGCATTGAAATGGTTCACTCAAACCATGGTTTGAGCAAACCATATTTTGGTTCATTTGAACCAACAAGTTCGCTCAAACCCCGAAAATGATTTTTTTTGGCATGGGGTCATTTTTTATGAGATTTCCTTCCTCATTCGAATTATAAACCACTTTTGCGGGTTTACCCCTATTTTCATGTACTATATGTGGTAAAGAGTAGTGAAGTAGAAATGGTTCTTAAGGGAATCATATATTTTAATCCCTAAAATCAGATAGAAAAAAAGTATTGATTTTATTATGTTTGGGGGTATAAAATATTTTTTTTGTGTCTAGAAATGATTTAAAAATACAATTCTTTCCTTGTGTGTGGAGAAATGAAGTTCTTCCAAATAATGCATGTTGCCTTGAAATCAATTGAATGCAGGTTTTGTGTAAAGTTATCTTGTGGATAAGGAAGAAAGATGTTTGATTGGGTAAAATTCCTTGGTCCTAAAATTACATTCCTACCTTAGGATGTATGCATTAAATTGTGTATGGAGTCAATTAGCATTACGTAAAAGTTTAGAGATAAATTGGAATAGTGGAACCATGTGCATGGTAAATAAATAATAATGGCGGTAGGGAAAAGAATGCATTAGTAAATTTTGCATTGTTAAATTTCAAATCTAAGCTTGTTTTTCATTGCATGGTATTATTCAAAATTATATAAATATTAACTCATTATATCCTAATTAGAGATTCAATTATTAAATGCATTGCTAAGAAATTTCTTTTTTTTTTGTGAAAAGAATGTTGATCATGTGGTGCTAATAAACTAGACTATGTTTTCTTATCATGTGTTGAGTATTGGATAGCCTTGTTTTAGACGATGTTTATCATGATTGTGTATACCACTTGGTAGGATAGAATATATTGTGGTTTAATTGTGTGTAGGGTAATGATTTTGTATCTTTAAAAGATGAAAATTGGTAACATTTGGAGTGTTTTATATCCACAGTGGATGTGAATGCCCCATAATGATTCTTGTGTTGTGTATTGTGACAATTGTTATGGATAGACCAAGTTGTAAGAGTGAGTGTATGTAGTGCATGTTTGAAACATATGGAATGGGGTAATAATTTTTTTTTTTTAGCAATTATGTGATTTATCATGTGGAAACTAGTAAATGTGTTGTAGCCCAAGTATGAGATACCGGGTATCCGACTTGGGATAAGGGTGAGTGGATGTCAAGAACGATCTCGATATGTACCCTTTGTGATTATCTTGTATAGTTGATTTATTGTGAAATGGTGTAAACATGAAATGTGTGGATGTGTATCTTCTACATGGAATGTGATGTACTCCTTTATGTAAGTATTAAATATATGTTAAATGTGTACCCATAGTGTATGCCTCCCCTTCAAAATTGAGATACCAGCTAGTGTAAACAACGGTTTGAGAGACACATGTCCATCCATTGGGAAATTACGAGTTTAGGGTGTTGTCCCTAATTTTGATAAATGATCTATGTTGAGACGTTGTAATTTTCCATGGATGTTGATCATGATCTACTCCCCCACATATGAGAGCCACGTTTATTGATTAATAGTGCAAACCTAACCCTTGAGATATGTACCCTAGAGGATTGAGGATGGACTTAAGTTTTCCCTTGTTCTATAGAAGATCTATCATTGATGATTTAGTTACTATATGATTGTCCTAGGTTGTGTGGGACATGTGGCATGGTGATCATTATATGATTGTCTCGGGTTGTGTGGGACATGTGACATGGTGATTATTATATGTTTGTCTCTAGTTGTGTGAGACATATTGCTATCATATTATGATTTATACATGAGCTCTATGTGGTTTGATACCACCTTATCCCCTCCTCCCCCTTAGATGACTTGATTGAAGTCATGAAGTGATCGTAATGCAAAAAATTATATGATTTTGGATTATTAACATAATTTTATTTGATTGATGAAGCGAGTAGTTTGAATTCTTTAAGTTTTTTATTAAGTGCATTGCAAAAAGTGTCCTCTTTGCCTCAAAGACTGATTGTTGAGACTCTTTTTTTAAATTTTGAATTGTTGATTGGTGGCCACTATTGATAATTTTATATTTCTTTATAAAATTTTGAATTGTTGTTCTATTTGAAATTTGAAAATTCTTCTTTTTAGGCTTTATCAAGTTTATGTTGTTATTGGTATATGTGTAGTAATGTGGAATACATGTTAGACTAACATACTCATGTGGGGTCACTGAAAAGTTCTATGGGGAGAGTAGATGGCCCTAAGATTTATTTTGAAGGGGTAAATGAGACTGGTATGGGATGGTTACTGTCCATTTCCCCTATATCTATCAAACATTTCTATGTAGAGGTTCCTCGGGGAGGACCTGATGGTAATTTTTCATGTGATATGGATTCTCATAGAAGAATTTTGGGAATTACATTTTGGCACTAGGTATCCTCATCCCTTTGTGTGAGCCTTGTGTTGTGAGTCAAGTGAGTAATTTTTGTAGTCATTTGTGTGTTGGTTATGTCGATTTGGTTGTACAAATGAGAAACCAAGAGCAATAAAATAACAATTAAAGATGAGATAAATGATTTCTTAAAATTATGGGTATTATATGTTGATCACATAATGTGACCTACGACTTCTTGTGAAGGATAAAGTTCAATTGAGACACTTTTACAACTAGTGGTATTGACTAATTAGTGATTGTTATGATTATAGAAGCAAGATATGTTCTCTAGCATCCATTGTTGTGACTTGCTCAAATAAGTGCTTAAGAATCTTTTTGTATTACTACATGATGTGTTGAATTAGGTCTATGTTATTCTTAGTCTTGTTGTTAGGAATAAAAAAGTGAGTTGACTCTCATCCCTTAAGGAATTCCAGGAGGAAGTCTATACAAGGTGGGGAGGATGTAAGGCCACCTAATCATTTCCCTATAAATGTATCTAAGTAATTTCTATGATATGGAGAGAAAGTACTTTATGACATATATTTCATATATTCTATGGTGTATTTTGTATTATTTTACTTGCATGGTGATAAGGGACCTAGCAAGCATAGATCTCATACATAACATTATACAAATAAGAATAGTTATGTGTGACTTACTACTTAGTCATGATTCATAATGTTATCAAAAGATATAAATAAACGATATGTGATTAAGTTCATGTTTCCTATACTATGTTTGATATGTTGTAATAAAAATTGTAACTAAGAATTCTAATGTGTCCGTGTCTTGCATATAATATTCCTTGACCCTTGGAAAGTAATTTTGGGAGCATATAATATTCATTATGTTCCTTATCTTGGAAAGTAATTTTGGGAGCATATAATATTCATTATAATATTAATTAGCGAATGTTCATGTTACTCCAATGCATTATGTTCACTAGATATTCATAAAATTTTTGGTGGCATTCAATATGTCAATGTAATTTAGGTTGTTATTCAACCTTTTGTTTTATGCTTATGGCTACAAGAACAATGGGCTTAGACCAAATTATGGTCCTAGTGGAATAATTCTAAGATAGTATAGTGCACTTAAGAAGATTTGTTAATTATTTATTATTCTTAAAGTTAGGATTATGTGGGTTCTAGATTTTGTTTATGCATAAGATTATTCGATAGAATATAAATTTTTTCAATATATTGTAGTATATTTATCTAGTTGTTTCTTGTACTTCAAAACAACCACACTCACATGTATTGATAAGATTTTGAAAAAAAGAAAGAAATTTGTGTTTCATGATACAATATTAGGGATTGTTGTGGATGAAACAATATTAGCAAGAATAGCTCTTGGTAAGGTGTTAGAGAGAAGATCTACGAATCTCAATTGCTATTTAATAAGCATTAAGTGTGGCTAAATAGAGAAAATGCATTATATTCCCTAGATATTCATATAATTTTTGGTGGCATATCAATATGTCAGTGTAATGGAGGTTGTGATTGAGCCTTTTGTTTTCTACTTATGGCTACAAGCACAAGGGGCTTAGAAAAAATTATGGTCCTAGCGGAATAATTCTAAGTAAGATAGTATAGTGCACTTAAGAAGATTTGTTAATTATTTATTATTCTTAAAGTTAGGATTATGTGGGTTCTAGATTTTGTTTATGCATAAGATTATTGAATAGAATAGAATTTTTTGTAATATATTGTAGTAGCTTTATCTAGTTGTTTCTTGATCTTCAAAACAACCACACTCACATGTATTGATAATATTTTGAAAAAAGAAAGAAAGATGTGTTTCATGATACAATATTAGAGATTGTTGTGGATGAAACAATATTAGAAAGAATAGTTCTTGGTAAGGTGTTAGAGAGAAGATCTATGAATCCCAATTGCTATTTAATAACCAGGTAAGGAGCCAATGCAAAAATTTAGCAAAATTTAGAGGCTCTACCACCATCCATATAGAATTTTGCTAAATTTTTGCATTGGCTCCTTACCTGGTTATGTTCTATTTTCCTTTGTGCCATAGGTAGGTTTTAGGGTTTTGGTTTAAAGCCCTTGTTTCAAATTTTATGGCCATAATCCCTACACATTATATTTCTTCAATGACTTGTTCCGCTCAGTTACTGGTCATTTGAGTTACAACTTAAGCCATTAGAAATGTATTATCACCGACCCTTTTGGTCTACGTCCATCAATCATCGAGTATTAACCATCGCTTTATTTTTCCAATGGTCAGGAAAAATATTTCATATTAAAGTGACTCATGTCTTAAGTATTTTTTTTCCTCATGGTCCTAGTCTCATTGACCTAGTTAGGTCCCCTTTCAAAACTAATATTCGCACATGTGCATATTTTCCAACCGTTTGATTGAAGGATTAAATCTTGGTCGTTTACCAGCCCCACTCAATTAAAATAATGTTTTCTAAAGTACATCAAGGTTAGCAGGCTGCTTCCACATGTATCTCTACATATGTGGGGCCCAATCTCCACTATCGTGCCTAGTGCTTTAAGGTTTTCAAATCAATCTAGTAAGGATTCAATGCTAAGATTTAATCTCACCTATTCCCTACTCACCCTGCGGGGTTGAAATATTTTTTTATGAAAATAGTGGGGTCAACGGGCTACCAACACGTGTATTTTCTTGTTGCTTGGAAAGAGACAAGGTGGAGCCCATGGAATGAATGACTCAATTTTCCAAGTGGTGGAATTTTATTGGATGTAGGATGGTTGAACGATGGTGATAGAAATTCAAACATTTTTTACTCAATTTGAGTCATCCAAAGCACCATCTCACCACAAGATCAATGGTTGATATTCAAAACTGAAGACGTGAACATGATAGCCATTTCTACTTCATGCAAGTGAGCAGTAATGACAGAAATGATATTCAAGGCTACCAAATTTTGACCCAATTCACATAAAAGATTGGCCAACTTAGACAATTAAAGATTTCAACTGCATTTGTAGCATCCAAGAGATTGAGAAAAGTATCTTCAAAGTTTAGAGCCATCAAAATTAGGGTTTCCAGTGAACAAAAAAGTCATAAGTAAAACAAATGCCATTTTCTTTGCTTTACTTGAATTATCTAGGATTAGGGTAAATTTTCACTATTCTTTTTAATTACTCTATAGTGGTTTGAATTTGCATGTAAATTTTGAATCTCTTGTCAAACCCCTTAAGATTGCACCTTTGAGCCATGCCCTTGGTCTTGAATTGAGAAGCTAGGTTTTGAACCTTACTGTGCCACAACCCTAAAATAGTCTAAACTTACTTCACTACTAATGGCACCCAAAGCATAAGTTTTTGGTTGTGAAAATGCAACCAGACTTCTTGCCCAAGATATTATTGACCAATTAAAGCCTTCAACCAGTAAAAATGTTGAGGGAAGTACTCTATTTCAGGGCCCTACTATTAAAGAGGGGTTAATGGACAAGCAATGCTTTATCAAGGATGTTGAGTTTCCCTTCACTAGATGGCAATTTTTCTAAAATTGGTTTGAAAACAAAATTCTTGGGGTTCCTATTAGTAACCCTTGGAGATTAGATATGGGAAAGTTGGTTGTCCTAAATGTATACATAGATGTAGAATTGTTGAAAGATATTGCTGCAAGGTATGACCTAGTTTCTAGAGCGGTTAGAGCATTTGATGGTGTCAAAATACTCAAGATAACCAGAGAGGAGATTGCAAAAATCTTCCAATTGCATGAGTGGAATGAGGACATGATCCCCATTAATATTGAGGTTTTCAGAAAGGAATATGAGAATACAAAGGTTATGTTCAGAACAACAATGTTTCCCATACACACAAGTACTAAGGTTGGGAAGAGTAGAAAATGGACCAAGATCGGTAAAGATGAAAAAGAACCTTTCCCCATGAAGTATTTTTCCAATTACTTCAAGAAGACAGTTTACTCCTTGTGCCAAATTATTGGTGAAGATCCAACAACCACCCTACCAAGTAGTTACACGTACATGGTAGCATACTTGCGACACCTAGCTTACAATGTAGTCTATGACTATGCCACATACATGGTACGACACATCCACAAGGGATTGGTTGAATTAAAGGCGGGAAAATATTGGGTAAACTTATGGTGGTATTTTCTCTTGATGCATATGTTCCTATATAAGGGAGAGAATAATTTTGATAGGTACATGACAATTAAGAAGAAGGATGGTGATATCAACTTGCCTATCGAATGTTGGACTCAAATTCTTGACAAAGATGATAAGAAATTTGACTATGTAGTGTTTCACAATGTATTTTCCTCAAAACTAAGGAGGTTCCTGGTTTGTGATCCACCAAGGATCCCCAATGAAATACATGATTTTATGAGGCCTATAGAAAGGAGTTCTAAGCTGAATTTGAACAATAACTAGGGGAAATAATTCTATATCCTAACACAACAATATTTAGGGTTTATGGCACTAATGTAAATCCATATGCATTACCAAGAGATGTTCCATTGAGGATTGGATTTCTTGAAATCATGAGACAATTGGGAGGAGTCCAAATGATACACTTGCTTGAGACATTGAGGAAGGGCTCATTCTTTCAAAAATGGACAATATTTGTGGATTTTGTCATGGAAAAAGGAGGACGGAAAGAATTAGGGAAAGTTCTTGTAGCTTATGGATTGAGAACAATGCATCCAAGGAACCATGACCTAGAGGATTTTATTGTTTCCTTAAAGGAAAAGAATAGGATTTGTTTCCTTTTTCACAACTTTTACTTTCCTGAGGATGTCATTAGGAATATATTTGATTTCCCACTCTGGGAAGAAAGAAAAGAAATGTAGCTCACTTTCAAGAAAATGATGGACAAGGCTATAAAATCAGATCCTAAATATGACCCTTTGCCCAACATTAAGGGTGAGTTCAACAAAGTCATGTATGTGTTGGACAAATTTGAAATGGTAGTGGGAATTCTAAGGGAAGAATGCAAAATCACTAATAAGGGGAAAGAAATGGTTGTGGAAGAAGAGCCAACAAAAGCATTTGAGGAAAGACCTTCATATTAGCCACCACCACAAATTAGAATATACTCTAGGAGGAAGGAGACAATAAAAAAGCATCAAACACTACCAACTCCTACTACATCAGAGGGGTTAGTGGCAACTTCTCCTATGAGGTCAATTCCATCACCTTCTAGACAAGATCCCTCTGTTATAATTGACATTTATTCACCTCCAAGAGGTCCTTCCCCATCTAAACAACCACTAGCCAAGAAGCAAAGGACTAAGGTGAGAGGGGTAGTTGATTACCCTAATACAAAGGAAGATGATATTGTGGTTACACTAGAAGAGATGCAACAAGGGATTCCTTCTCCCCTAAGGGTGATTGCATCAAGGTCAAGGGAAAGAAGCCTTAGACTTGGAAAGGTTGATGTAAGTGGTTTAAATAATGCAAATGATTTGAGGCAAGAGGCCTGTAAGGAATTTATGGAGGATGATTCTTTTATTGAAACAAAGGCATTTAAAGATTTTGTATGGAGAGCTAAGGCTCCAGAATATGCTGAGAATGTGGCAAAGGAGAGGAGCCTACATATAGAACTACCTGAAGAGATTATTTAGGCCAATGTAAGGAAAGCAATGAGGAAGGAGTTTCAAGCTATGATAGCTGAAGAAGGCATAACACTTGTGAAAAAAAGTGGTGCACTATTGCTACATGAGTGGGATATTGTTGATGCAGTTGTGCTAGACACAATAAGGATAGATGAAAATCCCATATTTCAAACCGAGGAAGAAGAAAAATTGGCACTACAAGGATCAACTTTTAGTGAGGAATGGGATGCCTTGGCCATTTGGTCACTAGCTTTGGGATCTAGGAAGCCAAGAGTTACATAACCAACTGACTTCAATGGGAAATTGATTATAAGGAGAGTCTCTAACACTCCAAAATTGGAAGCAACTGGCATGACAATAAATTTTGCTAAATTCACTAAGGCAATAGTGGAAAGGATCACTACTAATAGAGACACATATAGGATCAAACATAATTAACTTGTTGATGAATATAATAAGAGTTATCAAAAGGTAGCTATATTAGAAACAAAGCTAGCATTATATAAGCAACAGATGGAGACATTGAGGAGTCAAGCCTCATCTAGCTCAAGTCATATTGCACCCACCTCTCCCATAGTAAATTCTCATTATCCTCCTCCACTAGAACCTTCCTTGGAAATAGTGCCATACAACTTGGGCCAAGAGTTGCTTGCAATTGAGAAGCCAAGCACATCAGGTGTAGTTCTATCAAATGAGTCCTCCAAGATGCAATTATTCTTACAAATTGATGTATATAAGAAATTGTTTGAACAAGTTCATGACACTATGTATGAGAACAATTCCAAGATTGTTCATATAGGTTCGGAACATATGAATGAGAAAATTCAAAACAAATTAAATAGCATTCATTCAAATTATTCTTTGATCTTGCAAGCAATAAGGTTGTCCCAAAGAGACAAGGATTTAGCTACCCCAATCTTGGACAAATGGATTCACAACGTTGGCAACTTGAAGCTTATAGCAGTTGGGGTTGTACATCAGAAGGATAGGTATCCAAATATCAACCTAACTTATAAATTCATTGATGGGATCAAAGAGCATAAGTTTTAGGGGAATGCTGCCCCTTTGGAGGAAAAAATAATAGAATTAAAATAAAAGTTTGATGAAGCAGAATTGGTGTTTCTACCTAATATTCAACACATGTATGATGAGGTAAAACCTCTGAAAACATGGTCCAAGGACCAAGTGGATACAACTATTGTTTCTCAAGCATCTCTTATCTATGAGAGTGTTGATATTGACATGTTGAATAATACTCTTGAGAAACTATCTTTTATTATCAACTTCCTAGAAGAATTTGATAAAGAATCCAATTTAGTAATGGTGAAATATGCTCCATATAGAAAGAAGAGGGATGAAATCATTGGATTTTTTGGACTTCTAACATAGAATATGAATTGTGGAAGAATATTTTAATTCATGATTTGGCGCTATGAGTACAAGGATGGAGAAAACATATACATGGTCTAGTATAGTGCAAGTCTAGCCTAAGAGATTACAATGCATACAAGATTTGTTTCTCCAATTTAAAATTACAATAGGTAAAGTTGACTAGTGATGACTAGTGTGTACTGCTTAATTTGTTAATCCAATTAAAAACAAAAACACAATTAACAGAACTTTATACTAAAGAAATTGAAATAAAACTTGAATATGAAATGAAATTTCTTCAGAAACGTTCTGTCTTTCTCTATCTCCAGAGATTTGAAGTTGCTGCTCTCAGATTTGATATAAGCTCAAATTATCCAAATGGCTGCTGTAGAATGAGTATGCAAATGAAAACCTCTATTCTATATGCTGGTGAAAATGGGACTGCTGACGGATATAGACAGGGGCTGTGAATTATGCACAGGGGTTGTAAATGAAAGATGCTATGGATTGAAAATATGTCATGATTCTATTGCTATAAAATGAAAATGCTATGAATACTATGAATTCTACTTGCAATTTGACTATAATTATCCTGCTTAAAACTTCTATATTATTTGGAGCTCCCAGCAGTCATATTTATAGATTTTTGCAGGCACAATCCTGGCTGGCAAGAATCTACGGCTGTGAGATTGTCTGGTAGAATTGAAAGGTGAAAGATGAAGAAGTTGAGAAGAAGATGGAAGAGGTTGAGAGGTTGGAGAGAAGGATGGATTCCTGTCTTCAACCCACAGGAACAAGCCTGCACAGAAACAGAGAAAATTAAATTTTCTGTTTTGACCGTTTGCTTCCCGGGTGTTGAAGATAATCCCCAAATTAAATAAATAAATAGATTTATTTAATTTCATTTATTGAATTTTGATTTTTTGATTTTTTAAAAACTATAGAAGATTTTAATTAAATATTTTGAGATATTTAATTATGATATGACTTTAGAAGAATATGAAATATCAGAAGAAATATTTTGGAATGAATAGATTTTTGAAGAATTTGAAATGATTTAAGAATTAATTAAATATTTTTGGAATATTTAATTATGAATGATAATTGAATTTAGAGGAAATAATATTTTAATCTTTATTTGAATAAAATATTAAACTAAGATTATATGATAATTAATATAAATAAACCATAATGTTTATTTAATTAATTAAGAAATGAATACGAAAAGATAAACTTATTTATTTAATCAAAATGAAATAATGAACAATATAAAATAAATTATTTAAATTTATTTATACGTAGATGGAATCGAAGATTTAATTAAATATTTTGAGATATTTAATTAATTACCGACAATGTGATGTGACCATTTTTAGGTGTATACATTTTGCCCCTCTTTGAAGTGATGTGTTTTACGCATTGCTTCAAAGAATTTTGAAATTACCCCAAATGTTGACTGTCAGGTTTATCGATAGGTATATGCCCCCGCAAACGATGAATCGATGATATTTTGAATTTTTGTGAATTTTTTTGATTTTTTATGGATTTTTGCAAAAAATTTCAATTTTTATGATTTTGAAGATGTCAATTCATCGTTTGAAACTAATGATTTGAAGAAATTTGACCCGAAGAGATATGAAATGAAAAATTGATGAAGAAATTGCCCCTGTTATGTTAAAATATGATAAAATGCCCCAATTTTACCATTATATAGGTTAAAAATGTCATTTTCCATGTCATTTTCAATTTTAACCTAGTAAAATTTACAAATTTTGAGCTCTGAGTTGATAATTATGGCACTTCCAGTTCACCAGCACCGTTTCGAGCGTATCCGACTACATCAGCGGCCAACGCACTATGGACCTCCGGTATGTGTCCCATAAATCTCCTGCCTCTCGAAAATTTTCCGTTTTGTGGCACGTTTTTAATGTTTTTGTGAAAAATTTGTTGTTTTAGCGCCTTTAAAGCTTTTTGTAGCACATATGATATATTTCATAGCGCAATTGATTCTATAGCGCATATGATAGCTTTTGTAGCGCTTTTAATGATTTTCATAGCGCATACAATTACGTAGCGCATTTGATAAATTTGATAGCGCTCTTAACGTTTTTCATAGCGCATACGATTCCGTAGCGCCCGTAATCAAAAGCATAGCGCTGTTGATTAATTCTTTAGCGCCTATAATTCTTTAGTGCTGATGAGGAATTTTGTAGCGCCCATAAGCAGTTTTGTAGCGCTTTTGATTGTATGTTGTTGTGAATGATAATTTTGTTCCCCAAAGTTGTTAGAAAACAAATATAAACTGATAGATTTGCTTTTAAAGTTGTTAAAAACAAATAGGATAGATAAGTTTTCTTCTAAAGTTGTTAGAAAGAAACTTGATGTTGATTATTTGCGTTCCATGATGATGAAAAACAAATAGTTTGATTGATTCGTTTGCTTCTAAGGTTATTAAAAACAAACATGATTTTGATATTATTCGCATTTCATGATGATGATGAAAAACAAATAATTTGATATTCAGTTTTAGATTGATATGTTATGATGATTTGATATTGATTTTGCTTTGATGATATATCAACAGGAGAGATTAGGTGTTTTGCAGTTACGAGAGACATTTCCGAGCACATGGACATTGATTCCACATTTGTTACAGTCAGATAGAGATGTATTGATGCTTGCGGATTGAGTTCATTACTTGATATGCCTGAGGTTCGCCTCAACAGGGCTCTATTGACAGCACTTGCAGAACGGTGGCATAGTGACACCAACACTTTTCATTTACCGACGGGCAAGATTACAATGACCCCCGAGGACGTATATCGCATCTTACAAATCCCAGTGATGGGAGAGATAGTTGTTTTTGATAGCCGAGAGGCTGGAGGCACTGATTCTTTGAGGAGGATTTTCCGAGATGATCAAATCACTGGATGCTTCATCCCATGGGGTGAGATTACAGATACATACCCACCACTACCAGCTGTACTTGCAAGATTTATTGGAGGTGTGTTGTGCCCCGACCATAGGTCGAAGGGGTTTTCGATCGGATGGGGTCATGTTTTGGAGAGTATGGTGATACAGGGGACACGATATGCATGGGGTACATGCATGCTATCCCACTTATATGATGAGCTACATCATATTGTATATGGTAGAGGCCAGATTTTTGCTGTTGGGTGCTCATTATTACAGATATGGGCATGGGAGCACTTTGTTGTTTTACGTCCATTGACTCGAGGACAGCGACCAGCTGGTCGAGCATACAGATGGAGATATGCTCACATTATTGCTCAGCTGAGACTGGGAAAACTAGTGCATTGGCAGCGATTATTGGACAATCTGGATACAGTATGTTGGAGACCATATTTAGATTGTGAGCCATGGCCAGAGGATGTGAGGGAGATGCCCTTTGTGTGTATTTCCAGATTTTTGATTGGGCAGACTACAGGGATCCTTGAGAGATTTCTTGCAGGACGAGTATGTCGGCAGTTTGGTCGGATTCAGGGTATGCCTGTAGGTTCAGCCATTTATGCACGACGACAGCTAGAGCTTGCAGTGTGGGGTCCATGGATTTCATATGAGACAGCAGTGGCAGAGTTCACCAGTTTGGGAGCAGTGATGTGGGATTACCGAGTGGATGTCCTTGATGCAGGGATGACACCAGAGTATAGCTAGTATACCACAGAGCATCCGACACCATGTATGTTTGACCCTGATGAGGCTATTGCTCCTATTATTGCACAGAGACGACGACAGAGGGACTCAACATCAGAGGATGATGACTCAGAGGATAGTGATGATGATGAGAGTGGAGGAGATGATGACTCAGAGGGAGATGATGGTGGTGATGGTAGGGGTGGAGATAGAGGTGGCAGGAGAGGTAGTAGGAGAGGTGGCAGAGGTGGTAGAGGTGGTAGAGGTGGTAGAGGTGGACCACGGATGAGACATACTGACCCATCTCCTTCAGTAGATCTGACAGTATCAGGCCAGCTCTCCTCTTTACAGAGTACAGTACAGAGTTTGTAGGCTCAGCTATCACAGGCACAGGTCTTGATTTCACAGTTGCAGGATCAGTTGACTTCGGTTACTGCTGAGAGGGATATAGCTAGATAGCGGGGTGAGTAGGCCATTGCCTTGGCAGATAGCCTACAGAGAGTAGCAGCTAGCACCTTGGCAGGTGACATGATGAGAGAAGTTACCAGAGCCACCCGAGAGGCCGAGTTTTACCAGACTAGGTATCATGATGCAGTTCCACCTAAGCGGAGAGAGAGTTATGCTCAGTCACGATCCACTCATGGTCACTCTCGTACTACTAGTAGAGGTGTGATGCAGCCATTACCTCCAGCAGGACCATCAGGGGTAGGTGGTACAGGTCCTAGGCCAGCTCCATCAGAGGATAGCACTGCCTAGTGCATTGTATATGATATTTTCATGATATTCTGTTGAGGAATTTTGTAGACACCTTGAGACGATCCCATTTTTGATGATATTATATCATTTTTAGTTGACATCCCTGTACATTTTGACATTCATTTTTGAGATATATGAAATGCAATGATGATTTATGATGATATATGATGTGTCCATATGATGATTTCATGATTTATGATATTTATATACATGATTTTATGAGATGAAATTTTATTTGATGAATGAATGCATGATGTATATGATGTATGCTTTAATTTTATGATTTTCTGATGCAAATATATGAAAAATGTATGAAATAATGTTTTTTTGAATGTCAAAATATACTCAGTCATGTTTTTTTGAAATATATAACCATTTGATTCTTTGCCAGCTTTTTGGGAAATTTATAAATGCAAAATGCATATTCTAATATGAATGCAATCTATACTAACCATGCAGGACAGCCATACAATATTGCCATTTGGAGAGCTTATTCATGCTTTTTGTATCATCATAGAGCTTTGAAATATTGAAAGTTAATACAAGCATCAAAGGGTATGTTAGCACCAGTGATGACCTGAGTATTGCTTTCATGATTTTTGATATAGCAAGTTTATACAAGCATCTAGGTATAATTAAACCGAGATGACCTGAGTATTGCTTGCATAAACAGACAAGAGTTAATCCGTTTTCCCATGCAAATTCTGAAATGTCATCCATGATACATAGTAGAACATGTCTCGCGAGCAATTTGCATAGTACTAATTATTTTCTCGCAAACAATAGACAAAGAAAAATCATACTCCTTCCTTGCTCTTCTAGTTTAGTACATCATTGAATTACTCCAGAGATATGATAGAAAATCAAACAACCATTCAAATCTTGCTCAAAATATTTCAAACATTTATTCAGATTAAGATCATCCAATTTTGGTTATCATCATTGATATTCTCATTTCGATAGTTGTTTGGATCATGTTGTTTTGATTTCCATTGGCATTGAATAAACATGTTGTGGTTGATTTGATACGACAATGTTTGTTGTGTTTTGCCAAATCTGTTTTATGTATGTTTGTGATATTCGAAAAGCTTGTTGTCCTTCCCTTGTTCAGTCTATGTTTCTGCAATTTTTCCCCCAATGTAAACACAACCTAAGGATAAAAGATATGTACAAATTTCATCAAGCCATGATGAAACATAAAGATTCCAACTACATGATATGGATAATGAAAGATATATACAAATGATAGATACGGATGGATGATGTTGATAATGAAAACAAGACATAAAATAATAAATGGAGGAGCCCATTTTAATCACAAGTAGCGCTTGTTTGCCAAGTTTTCACCACTTGTTTTTATTGCACCTTTTTTTTCAAGATTTTTCTGATGATTTTTTTGATTTTTTTTTTCAGGACTTTTTATGATTTTTTTGATTTTTTCAGGACTTTTTAGACATAGAACTTCTTTAGATGAATACTATTGATCGGTTATTCAAATAGGTCCCCTTCTGATGTGGATAACTGATATGCACCAGAATCGTATGCTGCAATGATGACAAATGGACCTAGCCAGTTAGGTTCAAATTTGCCTTTCTTTTCTCTGTCTTGCTGAGTACCTAGATTTTCTCTCAAGACTAAGTCACCCACTTGAAATTTCTGTGGTTTAACTCTGTGATTATAGCTACGAGACATAATTTGTTGATAACCCTTCAAATGATCAGCTGCATGTTGACACCTTTCATCTAACAATTCTAGCTCTTGGAGGCGAGAAACTCTGTAGTCTTCATCACTTATCAATCCCTTGAGCGAGACCCTAAGCGAAGGTATTTCAACTTCTAATGGTAAAATTGCTTCTACTCCATAGACCAAAGCATATGGTGTAGCTCCCGTTGGTGTGCGAATGCTAGTTCTGTATGCCCACAAAGCTGGATTTAATTGCACATGCCAATCACGACCGGCGTCATTTACTGTCTTCTTCAATATCTTCAAGATAGTTTTGTTAGAAGCTTCTGCTTGACCATTACCTTGTGGATAATAAGGTGTAGAGAACCTGTGTTGGATGTGAAATCTTTCACAAAGTTCATCCACATCTTGATTCTTAAAAGGCCTTCCATTATCAGTAACAATAGAATTAGGAATTCCATATCTACAAATAATATAATTCAGGATAAATGAAGATATTTGTTTACCAGTCACTGTTGTTAAAGGAACAACTTCAATCCATTTTGTAAAATACTCCGTAGCTGTTATGATAAATTTATGACCATTTGATGATGAAGGGTGAATTTTCCCAACAAGATCAAGTCCCCACTGAGAAAAAGGCCATGTCAAAATGAAAGGTTGCAGTTCTTGCGCAGGTGCATGAATAAGATTCCCGTGGATCTGGCATTTAGAACATTTCTTGACAAAAGTAAAAGAATCTTTCTCCATGGTAGGCCAATAGTATCCCATTCTGACAAGTTTCTTGGCTAAGGTCAAACCACTCGAATGAGTTCCACAAATACCACCATGAACCTCTTGTAAGGCTTTTTCAGATTCGTCACGTTCAAGACATCTAAGGAGTGTACCATCAAGACCACGTCTATAAAGGATATTGGCAATTAAGGTATAACGAGATGATTGGCGAATGAAATTCTGTTTTTGGTTGCGCGATAAATCCGAAGGTAAGATATTATCTTTTAAATAGGTATAAGTATTACCATATAAAGGTGATTCAGAACCAGTCAAATGACATATGACTTGAGTTTTAGGATTATCATAGGCAGGAGAAAACAATTGTTCCACCAAGAATTCATATTTGGTTTGATCTTCTGAAAGTTGTAATAAGGAAGCAATGGTAGCCATTGCATCTGCAGCTTTATTATCAATCCTTGATATTTGTGAAAACTTGATTGACACAAAATACTTCTTATAATCATCCACCATGTTTTTGTAAGGTAACAACTTATCATCTTTAGTTTGATAATCATCATTAATTTGATTAATGACAAGTTGTGAATCACCGTAGACTTCCAGCTCTGTAATCTGCCATTCCAAAGCTATTTTCAATCCTATGAGCAATGCCTCATATTCAGCTATGTTATTTGTACAAGGAAACATCAACCGATATGATCGTGAAATGGTATGTCCTTCAGGTGTAACAAAGAGAATCCCTGCCCCCAAGCCATATTGTGTATAAGATCCATCAAAGTACAATGCCCATGATTTCTGAATTATTGATGTAAAAACATCTGCATCAGGAAACTCAATGTGCATTGGATTTTCTTCTTGTAAAGGTGCTTCAGCCAACTGATCTGCAATGACCTGTCCTTTAATGGCTTTTCGATCTACATAGTGAATGTCAAATTCACTTAAGATCATTACCCATTTTGCAAGTCTTCTAGTTAAAGTAGCTCTGCTTAATAGGTATTTCAATGGATCAATCTTTGTTATCAACTTAACTGTATGAGTCAACATATAATGTCGCCATTTTTGAGAAGAAAATACTACTGCAAGACAAGCTTTTTCAATGAAACTGTAGTTTAACTCATGTCTTGTTAAGGTTCTGCTGATATAATATATGGCCCTTTCCTTTCCTGTAGAATCTTCCTGTGCTAGCAATGCTCCCAAAGATACTTTTGTTGCTGAAATATAGAGTATGAGTGGCTCACCTGGAATAGGTGGAATTAAAACTGGTGGATGCGTAAGATATTGCTTGATCTGATTGAATGCTGCTTCACATTTTTCATCCCATTTGAATGGGACATTTTTGTGCAATAAATGTGTAAATGGCAAGCTTTTGTCTACCAGTTGAGCTATAAACCTTCTGATGGACTGTAATCTTCCTTGCAATGATCGAAGTTGACTGATATTTCGTGGTGGCGGCATGTCCATTATAGCTTGTACTTTTTTTGGATCAACCTCTATACCCTTTTCTGAAACAATGTATCCTAGGAGTTTTCCAGATGTAACGCCGAAGACACATTTTTTTGGATTTAGTCGAACATTGAACTTCTCCATTCTGATAAATATTTTTGACAAGATTTCCAGGTGTTCTTCTCGTGTGTGAGATTTGGCAAGTAAATCATCAACATAATCTTCCATGAATGTATGCATCATGTCATGAAAAATAGTTGTCATTGCTCTTTGATAAGTGGCTCCAGCATTCTTTAACCCAAATGGCATTACATTCCAACAATATGTACCCCAAGGACATGTAAACGCTGTTTTATCTTGATCCTCTGTGCAATTTTTATCTGGTTGTATCCTGAAAATCCATCCATCAATGAATACATAGCATGGCCAGCAGTTAAGTCAACAATCATATCTATGTTAGGCAAAGGAAAGTCATCTTTAGGACAAGCTTTGTTTAAATCTCTGAAATCTGTACAAACTTCTCCTTCCATCCGGCTTTGAAACAGGTACAATATTGGAAATCCATTCGCATAATCAATAGTTCGAATGAATCCAACATCCAAAAGCTTCTTTAATTCTTCTTTGACCAATAATGCAACATGTGGATGCATTTTTCTGAGCTTTTGCTTTACAGGTTTTGTCCCAGGTTTGATAGATAAATGATGCATTATCAAATTAGGATCTAACCCTGGCATATCAGCATATGACCAAGCAAAGTTAATTTGATTATCCTTCAAGAATTGCATGAATTTCAGGACTTCTTCAACTGTTAATGATGTTGCAAGTTGCAAAACTTTTGGTTGCTCTGGTGTACTTATGTTGATTGATTCTGTCAGTTCGATCAAAATAGAAGATCTTTCATGATAATACTGAGGAAGAGTGTCAAGTTTCTCATCCTTCAGTGCCTCAGAAAGGTTTTCACTGTCAGATTCGCTCTTTATTTTTCTCTTGTTTTGATCTATCACTGCCATTTTTTGGTTTTCACCAATAGATCCATCTTTTATTTCATTTATTTTGCAGCTAAGAGACTTGACACCCTCCTTATCAAAATCATGAGCATGAGATTCTTGAATGAAACAATTATTTTCTTCATTTGAAGAACAAAGGAAATTTATAATGTCCTCGCCATTATTAAATGTGGGAATATGGATAGGTGCATCAATGTCCCAATCAATAAGTTCTAGATAAACTAAAGGCATAGGATCATTAGGTTGAGTAAGGTCTTGAATTGTCAAAGTCATGATATGGTTATCATCCTCATGGTAGACAAGGTCTATGACGGTATTCTCCTGTTGATTGTCAATCTCGTTAGAATCTGATTCATCCTCACTTGAGTCATGATTGCTTTGTAAAACATAATCAAGTGGAGGCCTTGAGCCTTCTCCTTGTATAAGAACAGGTGCATACTTGTGTATGATATCAACTTGTTTATCCCTCCAAAATTCATCATTATAAATGGTGTCCCATTCATATTCATTAGAATCAGTATCTGAACTATTTTGTAATTGGAAAACTGATTCATGAGATTTATCTGACAGTGATCCTCCTTCATGAGTTAATTGTGTTTGCTGTGAAGTAGAGTCTTCTTTATCTTTGCCATATCCAAGTCCTATTTTATCACTTGAATGCTTTGAAATAGGTTGAATTGGTTCCACAATTCCTTCTCTTCTTTTCCCTATAGGACCATTTCCTTCATAGCCCATCTTCTGCATGATAGCATACCCCTTACCATATTGTTCTTTAGGTAACTTAATGTGTAATAAAGAGTCATCTTCATCTTTGTATAGCTAATTTAGGATGTCCCTATCTTCAACTTCTTCTTCAGTGGTATTAGCTCTAATGAATTTTCCATCAAACTTTGTGATTGGCACAGAAGTTTGACATGTAGAAGCTGTTGCAATCTTTTGATTTGATAAGGTAGGCTGTCCATGTGACCTCGGAGAAGGAGGTAAGGGAGAGAGAGATAGTGAATATTCACCTACCCCTTTGTCTTTAATCTTTAGTTTAGTATCAAAATTCTTTGTCAATTCTTGCAATTGATCTTGTAGTTTGGAAGAAGAAACAGCAAGAGCTTCCCTATTATGTGGCACAAAGACATCTTGAGTTACTCGAATATTTGAACAAGTTTGGGTACTATTGTAATCAGCTTGTATAGTTATTTCTTGTCCATTATATGGAAACTTGATGCATTGATGATACGTTGATGGTACTGCTTGCATATCATGAATCCACGGATGACCCAAAAGTATGTTATAAGAAAGATCTCGATCTAGAACCTAACAAAATGTATTCTTCACAACAGGTCCCACTCTGATAGGTAGCAATATCAATCCTTTAGAAGCTCTCTCTTCATCATCATATGCCTTGATAGTTATCTTCCTTCGTGGATCAATTTCATTTTCTGATATTCCTAAGGCATTTATTAACTTTAAGGTACAAATATTCAAACCGGCTCCTCCATCTATTAAGACACGTCTAATTCGATGTTTATGGATCATGACTTCAAGATAGAGTGAGGAATTATGTGGGTGTGTCATGGAAGCATCATCTTTATCAGAAAATGAAAGACAAGTGGGGGAAGACAAATGTCCCACCATGGCTTGAAATTTGTTTACATCTAGATCAGTATCAACAGTTGTATTTACAAGAGCTTCTTCTAAAATATCCTTGTGTATGGGGGATATTTTAAGAAGTTCAAGGATGGAGATTTGAGCTGATGTTTTTCTCAGTTGATCAACCAGGTTATACTAACTTGGAGGAGAAATAGTTGTTTTAGATGAACTTACTTTTAAAACAACTTTTGCTTGACCTCTTGTTGTCACATTAACCTGTTGATATTCTTGTTTTCCTTTGATTTTGATAACATTAACCCGTTGATCATCTGCGTAGATGTGACGGATTATATTGTCTTCAACATTGTTTATGCTTTTGGCTTTGGTATCTGACGTTTCCCCCTTTTGATAGTTTGGTAATGGATCTTTGAATGCTTGATGATCATCATTGGTATGATGTCCCTCAATTGTAATGGTACCATTGTCAATTAAATCTTGTACTATATTTTTCAAAGCTTGACAATTGTTTGTTCTATGACCCTTACATCGATGATAATTGCAATAATACGAGTCATTCCATGATGGTGGTTTGACTCGTGGCTCATAATCTCTTTGTGGTGGTAAGGTGATAACCTTATTATCAAGAAGCTCCTTGAGAGCAGACTCAAGAGATTGACCCAAAGCGGTAAAATTCTGTCGATTTGAATAGAATGAAGGTCTAGACGGATTTGATGCTTGGGAATTGCCAAGATTATTATTGAAATTACCATGATTTTGATTGATATTTTGATTGGTCATGGTTTCTTGCTTGGAAGTTTGTCCTTGTTGATTGTTGTTTCCTTGCTGAGTTGTATTTCCTTGTTGATTGTTTCGTGGAACACTTGATAGATTGAAAACAGATGGTCTTGTTCGTAAATTATTTGCATCCACTATACCATCATTGACTACATTTTTGTTTCTGTTCCAAAACCTTGTTTTATCGTTGTTGTTTTGATTTGATGTACTTGGATTATCAAGTTTTATCACTCCCCTTTTAACCAAGGCCCCTTCAATGGTGATTGCGTTTTCAATCAATTTTTCAAAGTTATGAGGACAATGAAGGTTAAGCCTATAGCTTAATTCTGGATCAAGGCTATTGATAAAGATATCCATCTTTTCCTTTTCAGGAATAGGACGAGAATATCGTGCAAATAACCTTCTCCACCTTTGCAAGAACGTAGTGAAGGGTTCTCCTACTTTTTGTTTCACTTTACAAAGATCAAGCATTGTTATTTGGTGTTGAATGTTGTAGGAGTATTGTGATATAAATTGATTTATCAACTCCTCAAAATTTTTAATGGGTGGAGTGATTTTTGAAAGCCACTCCATGGATTGTACACCTAAACTTCATGGAAATAGTCGCATCAAGTAGGTATCATCATAGGCAAATTCTAGATTCATGTTTCAGAAATCCCTCACATGGTCAATGGGATCAGTTTTTCCATTATACCTATCATACTTAGGAATTTAACAATGTTTTGGAAATGGGATCATTTGAAGACTCCTATCAAATGGATAAGGAGATATGTCTTCCAAAACATATTTCTTTGTTGTACCTCCTTGCATTTCCTTTATTTGCCCTTGTAATTCTTTTATCTGTTGATTAAGAGCACTAAAGTCATTAGGAGGGGTTTCAGGATTCTGTTTAATCCCTTCTATGTCAAAAGTGTGAGGCAACTTAGCTCCTTGATTAGCTAATGAAAGAAAATATTTTTCTTTGTTACATTCTAGAATTCTTTCCATAAGAGTATGGAATTGGGGATCTTGTTCTGCTTCTTGAAGCTTTTCTTCTGTTAACTCGTCAAGATTAAACGTTTCCTCTTCTTTTTCATTTCGGTCACCCATTTTACTTGTAGTGGTTTCTCCCTCATCTTTTTCCATTTATTTTTGAGATCTCGTGAAGATAGGCATAGGTTTTGTTCCAAGTTCTACTTGCTTTTGATCAAAAGAGTAAAATAGTGCAATT
Organism: Sequoia sempervirens; assembly: GCA_007258455.2. Classification (NCBI taxonomy): domain Eukaryota; kingdom Viridiplantae; phylum Streptophyta; class Pinopsida; order Cupressales; family Cupressaceae; genus Sequoia; species Sequoia sempervirens. Next base: position 270,735,804 of record VDFB02086081.1, on the reverse strand, counting down.
TATGTGATATGTATGAAAGTTAGGATAGAATGAAGATTCTATGGCTTACACAAAATTTCTAACCTTTTAGCTTATGTTGTTCCCTAAGTGAAAGGATGAAAATCCTGTTTAGCAGGAATGTAAGCAAAAGATCAAGAAAAGAGTGATTTTGCACTTTATGAAATTTTGATCATGGCTTTGTAAAAGGATGGATTTTATTATGGATGCCTAATGTATTCTAAATTCTCTATTGCAAAATTTGATTTGGACGAGTAGAATATTCGATTGCAGGTTGGGGAATATAACTAAAACGAATGCATTGACTATGGTTATGCCTTTGAGAAAGGGCTCTTCTTTGAAAGTAAGCTTGTGAATACAAGGGTTCTATGGCATAATCATCTGAAAGACCTCTAACAAAATCATGATACCTATGAAGAAATTTTCTATATTTGAGTAAAACTTTTCGACTTTGATACAAGAATCGTTGCTTCTTCAATAGTTTCTTGTGGTTGAGGGGTTTCTTTGGCTTCTTAATCCTTTTGAAAACGGATTTATTTTCAAACTTTGTGGATTTCCAATCTCGTAACATGAGATTAATTAATGTGATAATGAGTGTTTTGGATGATCTTATCTGAATTAGTGTATTGAAAACACATCAAACAAGTTGTAAAATGGTTGTCTTAAGTCCTATGCTAAACATCAAGTGTATAATCAAAATGTTGTTCAAAAAGTGTTTTAACGGGTTTTACACGTGATAAGCATTTCAAACAGACTCACTCTTAGTTCTCAAGTAGGTCATCATAGCAATCAACAGCCCACATCTTAGAACTGTGTCGACTCACACAGCTGTGTCACCCCCGAAAGGGCGCCTGTGTTTTTGTCTTTTCCAGGTGCATACTCAGAGTGACATAAGTGGATACCGGATCCCCTGAGCAAACAATCCTTGGCAGTTATATGGTGAGTATCTTGGGGGTAGATTCTTCCCTCCCCTGCACTGTGATTAAAATGATGTTTGGAAACTGACTCGGTAAGATACTACACTAGTAAGGGTTTCCGTTCGGTGAGGAAAATGATAGACTCCCTCGAGAGACCTCCCTACCTTTAGAACAAAGGCTTTGGGGATGGTTATCAATGCACACTACCGTCAAATGGGATTTTCATCAACCATCCGCATTTGATTATAGTGGGTTGGAAAACTTGGCTTTAGTTGTTCCCACTTAGGTCGTTCCCATAGGGTGAGTACTTTTTCCCACTACGGCAGGCCTTCTATAAGGTGTTAATAAAACAGGAAATTTGCATGAAGGAAATAGGTGAGTTTGGCATTTTGATCACCCAGTTAATGGGAGAGCATAGGCCTATCACCAAAAACAAAGCAAACATTAATGTATTTTAAGCTCCAAATGAAGATTTTCTAAGCTAAGTGAAGATGTTGCTTCACACAAATAGAAAATTTCTTTTAAACCCAAAATGAAATATGAAGTGTCTACCCTAGGATTGCTTCATTTTACCTTAGATGTCTACCCTAGGATTGCTTCTTTTTACCTAAATTTTTTTTACTAACTGTCTGCGGTCGCGTCGGAGTCAGTTAAACTGTTTTAACATTACAAATTACAAAGTGCAGGAATGCGCTATAACAGAGATTAAGGGCGTTGCAGAATACATTAAAGGCGCTGCAAAACTAATTAATAGCGCTGCAAAATATTTTATGGGCGCTGCAAAATTTATTATGAGCGCTGCAAAAATCTTCAAATGTGCTACAATATATCTCACGGGCGCTGCAATAGTCCTCACGGGCACTGAAAAATATCTCACGGGCGCTGCAATATATCTCACGGGCGCTGCAAAAAGCTTCAAATGCTCTGAACTGGGTATTGAAGTTTCGAAGACGTGTTTCCTGCGCTATTCCGCTGTTTTTACCTGTAACCTGCCAAAAGAAACCCGCAAAAAGATACTAAAAAGGGGCAAATGCCCCACGGTGGGCGCCAAAAATGTGTACTGCTTAATTTGTTAATCCAATTAAAAACAAAAACACAATTAACAGAACTTTATACTAAAGAAATTGAAATAAAACTTGAATATGAAATGAAATTTCTTCAGAAACATTCTGTCTTTCTCTATCTCTAGAGATTTGAAGTTGTTGCTCTCAGATTTGATATAAGCTCAGATTCTCCAAATGGCTGCTGTAGAATGAATATACAAATGAAAACCTCTATTCTATATGCTGGTGAAAATGGGACTGCTGACGGATATAGATAGGGGCTGTGAATTATGCACAGGGGCTGTAAATGAAAGATGCTATGGATTGAAAATATGTCATGATTCTATTGCTATAAAATGAAAATGCTATGAATAGTATGAATGCTACTTGCAATTTGACTATAATTATCCTGCTTAAAACTTCTATATTATTTGGAGCTCCTGGCAGTCATATTTATAGATTTTTGCAGGCACAATCCTGGCTGGCAAGAATCTACGGCTGTGAGATTGTCTGGTAGAATTGAAAGGTGAAAGATGAAGAAGTTGAGAAGAAGATGGAAGAGTTTGAGAGGTTGGAGAGAAGGATGGATTCCTGTCTTCAACCCACGGGAACAAGCCTGCACAGAAACAGAGAAAATTAAATTTTCTATTTTGACCGTTTGCTTCCCAGGTGTTGAAGATAATCCCCAAATTAAATAAATAAATAAATTTATTTAATTTCATTTATTGAATTTTGATTTTTTGATTTTTTAAAAACTATAGAAGATTTTAATTAAATATTTTGAGATATTTAATTATGATATGACTTTAGAAGAATATGAAATATCAGAAGAAATATTTTGGAATGAATAGATTTTTGAAGAATTTGAAATGATTTAAGAATTAATTAAATATTTTTGGAATATTTAATTATGAATGATAATTGAATTTAGAGGAAATAATATTTTAATCTTTATTTGAATAAAATATTAAACTAAGATTATATGATAATTAATATAAATAAACCATAATGTTTATTTAATTCATTAAGAAATGAATACGAAAAGATAAACTTATTTATTTAATCGAAATGAAATAATGAACAATATAAATAAATTATTTAAATTTATTTATACGTAGATGGAATCAGAAGATTTAATTAAATATTTTGAGATATTTAATTAATTACCAGACAATGTGATGTGACCATTTTTAGGTGTATACAACTAGGATTATTGTTGGATGTTGATGTGGATTATGATCCACCTTTTCCCTCCTTTGGCATAATTTTATCTTTGGTGAAGAGAATGATAAAGATGATCCAATGGTTTGAAGACCACTTTCTTCAATGAATTACCTTTTGGAAGGAGTGGGGACCTCCACTAATTTAATACAACTTTTGTCTCTTATGAGAATATTCTTCAGTTTGTTGTAACCATTCCTTATGGAATGATCAATAAAGTTTGTCAAATGAAAATGTGACATGTGTACATTTCGGCCTAAAGCTTTTTTTGCTACCTTGTTCTTATAAAAGTGAATTTAGGGCCATTTTTGTGGGTCTCTTTTTGAATTATAGATATGAATATGCAAATTGAGAACATAGAGAAAATACATTTTGAGTTTGTATCTTAGAGTTTTGAATTTAACAAGTAGGTTTTGTAAATTGTGTGGTTTCCAAGAATTCCTAAATGAATAATGAAAATATTTTGAGTCTATTGTCTCTCCATCTATAACATTCATATGAGTTATTAATGAGAATTCGATCAATGATCCTTCCGTTAATGTTCATTATTTTGATTAATGGGAAAAAAAAGGTTTTGAAAGGACCCGAAACCTTTTACAACTTAAGATACAAAATGTTTCTAAAAAGAAAATCCATTAATGTTTATTGTTATTTTGCAGTGAGATATGTTTTAATTCTAGCTCTGGTTCAATGAATTAGTTAAATACCTTGATTAAAGCATAAATTCATGGAAATGTTTAGTGGATTTGATAAGTACTCATAGTATTTGGATATTTGATGTGTAAATTGTAATGCAATTTCACAAAGATCATGGATGTTTGGGATTAAAATTACCTCATAATTTAGTTTATTGTGTTTTGACTCCCTGCCCTAAAATAAGACACTGATCTAAATGTGTTAAGTGCATTTCCTATGGTTTTGATACTTTAATTTGAGAATGAAATTTATGAACAAATTCACAATTCCTTTATTTTATGTGTAGTTGGTATTGTCTGGTATTCTTAGCTTTAGGTGCTTAATTCTTCTCAAGAAATCACCAATTTCTTGAAGGATTTCATCTACTTAGCATGGTAATGATAATAATTTGCTTATTATGCAATGTATAGTAAATTTTTTTAGAATATTGTTTGATATACATTGTGGGAATACCCTCTCAGGTTTTGCAGAGCCCAAAGTGAAAGAGGGAAGCCTTATAGCTTCCTCTCATTCGTTGGCCAATCATCTCCTGAGTATTCAAGAATTGAATTTGGAAAATTCATAGATGCTTGGTGAGATCTACTTAGTTCTTTAGAATTCACCAATAGATTGGTGACTCTATTGGGGATGTATTTGATAAAGATTATTCTCTAGAGTGCCTTGTCTATGATCACTATGATTTATAGTGATGTTCTTCCATAGATTCAATCTATTTGAAGTTTCTATTAATCATTGCTTAAATTTGTTCCATATTTCTTGCTATTTTTGTGTTTAAAAGTCTTTGTCAAAGTTCAACCCAAACTACTTCATATTTGTTAAATCTTGTCTAAGTCTATAAGGATCTGTAAAATTTTGCACAAATTATAACACAATTGTTGCATATTTATCCCAATCAATTTGGGTGGCAACTCTAAAATATCTATACAAGTGTGTGTTAATATTTGAAGATATCAAAGAAGTGAAGAAGAAGAATAGAATAAAATTGAAGAGGTTGAAAAAAGCAAGGGAGATTCAAGCACAAATGTGAGGAACTTGTGGCCATATGAAGAAGCATCCAAAGCAAAAAATAGAAAGAGAATTTCCCAATAACACTAGTGGAAAGTAGGTGAAAGCAAAGGATGTAGGAACAAGTAAGTCTACCCCTCATCCAACTCTTGAATGTGAAATTCATTCTAGTTTTGGATCTGAATGTGAAAGAAACTTGTTAGATTTAAGTGATAATACTTCTCCTGAAAGAGGGGAAGTTATAATGAAAAATGTTGTAAGTGAAGAATTTTTTGGTTAAGGTTTATTTGCTAAAAAAAGAAGAGAAAGGGAAAGGATCCAACAATATAATATAAATGCTAGTTGGGCTAGAGCTGTCGGGCGTTTAGCCTCAGCTTTTAACAAAAATAATCCTCTTCCTCATGATTTTTTGACTATTTTTGATGAGTATGCCCATGAAAATACCCCTAGCCACATTGAAGTTGTAGTGACATCTGATGCTAATACCACCTTACCAGAAGAGGAGGAAGTCTTTAATCATGCTCAAGAACTTAGGAGAAGAGCATTAATATTAGATGAAAATAGGAGAAAGAGGGATGAAGAGAAAGAAAATAGGATAAGGGACGCCATGGTTGAGAGAGACATGTTACAAAGAAAATTTGAGCAAATGGAGGAACTAGAATGATTAGCAACTCAATCTACCCAAACAACTAGTGGGTGAAATCACAATACTATTTCTCACTTTTTTCCCAAGATGGGAATTTACATCAATATTTTTAACTTAATCTTCACCTTCATAGACCTATAGCAGCTAAACCATTAAGAATTTAAAGATGATGTAGACTAGTGATTTGTGGCAATTTGTATGTAGATTCTAATTTTATTTTTTTCAAATTTTCTGAAATAAATTGCGAATCTTCCAACATCTCCTTTAATAACTGGTTTTAGATAGAAAACAACATTTTCAAAAAGTAATGTTTGTGGCGTACATCATAACTTTTTTTATATAAAGGATTAAATTCTAATTTTTGAAATATAGATTCTCAAAATCAATATCTAGGGAAAGGATATTTTTTCATAATTTTTTGTTGCATATTTTTTTTAAAAATTAACTTTTGAAGTCACCATAACTATAATTTTTACATATGTGTGTGTCGTAAAACTTAACTTTTTGTGTATATATCAAAATATATTTTTTCTTTTTTGGGTCAAACAAAGACATCAATACCTAGGGAATGAGTATTTTTTGAATTTTTTTAATAATTTTTCACTATTTTTCCACCTCTACACAACAAAGAGCTTCATGTTTAGAAAAACACCTATGTTTAGTATAAATTGAAAATTAAATACATGATAAAATGATAATATATCAAACCTGTACTTGTTGGAAAGCTTGTTTCAAGGGATACAATCTTGCAAAATATAATTTTTAAATGATGTTATTTAATCCCTCAAAAGGTAAAGAAAAAGTGGTTTTTTTTCCAACATTTTGATAGCTATGAAGGAGACTCCATTGTTGGTATGTACTAGAGGGGTTCTATCCAAGGGGGTTTGATCTAAGAGGGTCTTATCTATCCTTGTTTAATTAAAAACCTTTAGATGGAGCCTCTCAAGACTTAAATCATTAGTTTTTCAAAAAATAGTAATTTTTAGTCAAAAATCAGCACATCCCAAAAGTGAGACATAGTATTGTGGAAGCACCCTAGTCCTACAGTTATAGAGATTGTGAAAAGGGATTTTGTAGTTGCCTTAACTGATAATGCTTGTGTAAATTCATGGACCAATACTACTATGAAAGCTTCTCTCACAGTTGATCCTCCCCCTAGTAATACAAATGTTGCTTCTCAGAATGTTGATAATGGAAAGAAACCTCTAAGGGGTGTGAAAATAAATGAGGGAGATCCCTCTAAAATAGACACAACCTAGAATGATTCTATTTCATGGGATGATAGGTTGATAAAATAAAATGAGGAATTGTAAAGAAAAGTGAATGAGATGGAATTGTTAGCTATTAACACATAAATGAAGAAGAAACTAGGTTTCCAATAATCTACCATAAATACCTCTGCTCCTATAGTCCAAATTCCCCAAGACCATGAATCATCTTCAAATACTCATTTGAATGTTAGCACTTCATCCAATACAAAGCATACTACTTCCTTCTCAAATCCTAAAAATAAGGCTAGGACCAATCAACAACATGATCAAGATGATTCTCAACCATGAAGGGTTGACACTGGAAGGCCTCAAAACAACTATGATAGGAGAAGGAATCATGACAACCAAAATGACCAAAAGGGACCCTTTGGAAGAAGAAAATTTCATATTGATAGATATAGGAAATTATGTTTTGATGAAATCCCAAGGTATCCAAATATTGTTCCTGATAATGCCAAAAAACATTTTTCTAAGTTCTCTGGTAATAATGCATTCAATGGCGAAGATCACCTGAAATCCTTTCAAAGTTTTGTTGAAGATTTTGAGCTTTGGGATGATGATTTTGCAATGAAGTATTTCATGCAATCACTAATCGAAGATGCTAGAGATTGGTATCGAAGCTTTCCTAATGCAAGCATTGATTCTAAAGATGATTTCTATAGATTTTTTAGGGAGAAGTATGGAGACAAGACCAATCCTAGGTTTAGGTTAAATGACTTCAACAACATCACCAGAGGACAAAATGAGATGGTGACTAAATTTAATGCAATATTTCAGAAGGCCATGAATAGAGTTCCTACTTATTTAAGGCCCAATGAGAGTGCATGCCTAGTGGTATCCTACAATGCATTTGATTCAAAAATATGCTATCTACTTAGAGATAAGGATCCAAAAACTCTAAGGGAGGCTTATAAAATGTAAGTTCACATTGAGAACAATAGGAGAGCATTTGGAAAGGTAGGGAGAAGAGATGACCCTAATGTTTTGAAGAATCCTAGAGCTCAAAATGAAAAATTCGGTAAAGCTACAGCTCCTGAGGAAAAATTGGATTAGGTTATTAGTTTGTTGCAAAAGGTGGAAAAGAATAATAAACCTCAGTTCCAAATAAATGAAAGGCTACGAAGGTTACAATATTACCTCTACCATACTAATTGGAACAATCAAAATCTAGTATACAAAAACCAAAGAAACGTTCGAGCACAAGGTAAACCTAACCCATTGCAAAGGCATTATAAAAATGTTACTGAAGATTTTCTATGGTGTATGGTATATCAATTACCTCATTCACCAAAACAATGTGTTGTTGCAAGATCTGTAGAGGAGTCACAAGATGATCAAGGAGATTTTGATCCCCCTCAAGATCAAGATGAAATAGTAAATGTACTAATGACTACATCAGATTTTTCTAGTGATGATTATTCTTTTGATGATGATCCATGTAGAGGTGATATTGTTGTGCAAAGGAAAGAAGTAAGTGTATATCATCAACAAGTTTTCTTAGATGAGGAGAAAGATAATGATTATCATGTTTATAATTTGGAATCAAATAATATTTGTCTAAGACCCTCAAATGAAGAAATTGAAAATATGATAGTTGCATTGGCTAATCAAGCAATGAGTAATTATCATTTGACAAACAAATTTGTGAATGGTGATCAAGATAAGCCTGGTAGCATGTTCATTAAAGAGAAGAAGGTAGATGACAAAGGGGTCAAGATAGAAACTAAGAAGGAAGTGACAAAACCCAAAGAAAATAATGGAGCTAGAATTTGGGCTAAAAAGGGTGATAACGCCAAGATAGATGGTGAAGTAATTTCTCTAGCTATAAAGGCTAAAGAGTAGGAGCATATTGCTCAAAAGGGTGAGAAAAAAACTGATAAGGTGATAGACAAGGATGTGACATTTCCTAAATTACCAAAGTATACTCATGTGGACATGTTTCAAGTATTGTCACAAGTGAAGGTTACAGTCCCATTCTTAGAAATGATGAGGATTAATGAACATAAAAACAAGGCAGTTTCCCTCATTAATGGTGCAGCAATAGCCTCTAATGATAAGGTGGTGGTTGATCCACCCAAACTGAGTAAAAAATCAAGAAAAGAGTGATAAAGTGGAGGAAGTAAGTAATGAAAACCCTAAAATATACTTGGGAACTACCATCACTGCATGCCCAAGTCATGTTAATCCATTTTTTCTAAGTCTAATTATTGATGGGAATTTGTTAAAAAATTGCATGATTGATTCAGGGGCCTCAAACAATGTGATGCTAGTGGAAATCATGGAGGAAATCACTAACTCATTTGACTGCAAAATCCAACAAAAATTTCTGACAAAATATGTATGATTTGATGTATCATCGGGTGCTTGTAAAATTTGATGTGTAATTTTCAATTTTTTGAAAGTTTATCCTCGACGTTTGTCAAAATTTTGGTGAACTTGGGTTTTGTCAAAATGTCGACTATCAATTTTTTTTAAAATTTTGACAAAGATGAAAAATAGAAAAAAAATCAAATTGTGGCTGACATAAAAAAAACTGAGTTCACTGATTTATTGTGACAGTGTTTTTCTCTACTTGAGACAGTTTGTAGAGAACTAAGGACGATTTTCTTTGGAAAAATCAGAAAAAATTCAAGAAGATATCACTAGGTTGAGGGTAGTCATTGTCTTTTTGCAGAATTCAATTGTGAAGTTAGATTTGTAGTTCCAGGTTTGAAAATCATATTTTAAAGCGAAATCTCATCAGATTTCATTTTTAGAGGTTTAGGGTTTTGATAATTTCATGTCCAGATTTTTTTGTGTGGAATCACCATAAGATCACAACCAAGGAACAGATTCTTGTGACTATAATTATGTGATCCATAACTCTATTGGTCATGTGGCATAGTTAAGCTATAACAAATACAGGATGCATTCATGTGTGACCCAAGTTTAATGTGGCTATGTTGTGATAGAAATGGAGACACTCATATAATGTAGTTAATTCAAGTTGTATAATGTAGGTGTCAATCATCATTGGGTGCATTCAGGTTGTCTCAAGTTTAATAGGTTAGCATGTAATTATAGCATGATCAAAGAGTGATTACCTCTTGCTCAATAAAGAGCCTATAACTCTGGTTGATATGTAGAGTGGTTGTGTTATATCAATTATGTAGTGCATTCAAGCACAACCCATGTTTAATGGGCTATTCTAGAGGGTGATCAAGATTTTCTAAACCTTTTGAATGTTACTTAAAAGTGTATAGCTTAAACTAAAAACCAAGTTTGTTACATACTTGAATGTAATCTTGGGTTACCGCAAACTACAATAATGTGATATACTAGTAACCATTATGGAAAGTATTAAAGCAAGACCCATGATATATAGAATACATTTCCCTGATCAGGTTTACATACCTTAATGATCAAACACAAGCTTCCCACACACTCTAGGATACAATCCAAGATCATACCACAATTTTGTCAAGACAACTAATTTTCTGACCCAAGATTTAAGGTTTTTTCTTAATACCAATAGAAGCATTGGTAAGAGCATGATTAGGATACAAACCCTAGGCCTCTGTAGAAACATAAACAATAACTATAGCGGATTAGTGAGGTTGCAATACCAGAAAGATTGAGACATTGTAGGTAATAACAAAATCTTGCAATCTAAAGATTGTAGCCAATAACAAGCACACTATGTAGCTTAGTGACATTGGTAAATGCAATCTATGATAAGAAGAATGACAGTCACTTGAGATGCGACAGTCAAAAAGAGGTTGAGCAATGACAAGATAATAAAGCTCAAACCGTGCATAGTAAAGTGGAGATTTTAACAGTGAGTTTCCTTACCCCCTTGCTGACCTTAAGGGTTTTTCAAATGATTTTGGTAGTGTTAGACAAGGAAAATGCAATCAAGGAATGACTGTCCAAATGAAGTAACAGTGGTAATCACAGGTTCAATATTTCTTCTTAGCCATTAATGTATAATGGAGGTAGTGGATTGCATGTTTGAGCAGTGTTTTGAGACTCATCAAAGATGGGAGAATAGTGAATAATACTTTGTTGACTATGAAGTAGTGTCAATAAGGTTGAAGGATCTTAAAAAATACAATACCATGAAACAGTGAGTCCCCTATAGTAAGTAGGCAATCTATAGGGCATAGTTTGATTTTATAGAAGGATGCTCATGAAAGGAATCTTCAAGTGATAGTGAGTGAGTTGTTTGAGATTGCAGCTAAGGGTGCAATACCCAGTCTTAAAGAAGTTAGAAAACTAGTAAATGTGCAAGAAAATCAAATCATACACAACAAAAAAATCACAATGTTATCTTGCATAATGCCTTGACTTTGAAGACAAAAATCTCATTGTATCTTCATGATGAAAGTGGTGACCTTAATGGTCAATCAATGGCAACCATGATTTTAAAACATGCTATTGTGCTTATGGAGGCAATATTTTAAGCAAGGGAGTGAGTGGTGGTTTGGAACAATGGCAGGTATGAAGGACTTGCTTTATATGCATACTATGTAGTCTAGCTTAAGACACCATTCTTAGAAGAGATTGAAGGTGGATTATGGAACTCAAGGGTTACCATGAAAAGGATTAAAGCAAAGACTTTATTTAAAATCCATAGTCATGAAGCTATTAAAGATGTCACATGCAAAACCCTAGTAGCTAGTAATGAATACAGTGCCAAAGAGGATAGTGTGCTGGGGTAGATTTAGGAGATCTCCACATTATCTAATTACAAGGAAATACATCATTTATTTATTTTTTTAATTAAAAGAAATCATTCTAAACCCTATATAGGATACATTGATACTTCAAAAGACTCTGAAGGAATTTTAGATTATGCAAATATATGTCAACTAAATACCTAGATTACAAATAGTAGTGGGAACAATGTAAGATTTGTTGACCAGAGCAGGAATGAGATAAGCAACAATGAATCCTATGCCTCCTTTCATGCACATCTCCTCATCGTTCTCTGTCATTCTTTACGGAAACACTTCTCCATTTTGGCGGTCTATGCTTGAAAATAATGTTTTGACGAAGGTTTTAGAGTATGTTTATTAAAATGAAAACTCCATTCGGGTGGGCTATGCCTGAAAATAATATTTTGACAAAAGAATTAGGGTATGTTTATAAAGTTTTAGAGTATTTTGGTGGGCTATATTCTTGATTCCTTAAAAGATTTAGTCAAATGGATTGTGACTAAATAAATGACTAACTATTTAGTCATTTTTATTTGTGTGACTAAATAATTTTTAATCAATGACCAAACTAGTAATTTATTTACTCATTTATAGCCGAGTTGCAAAAAATGAGCAAAATTTATTCATTTTAGTTATTGTGACTAAATTTTTTAGTCACCTAGTCATTTATTTGCCAAATTCTACTAGTGTGTGCTTCCTTGTGTGATTAGGGCTCTCTCAATGTTGAAGGCCCTAGGGATAAGCTCGTCATAAGAAGTGACACATTGCATCTTTAACTAAAAGGATAAATCCATATTGACATTAGCAATGATGCTTATGACTTGTTGCTCCTTAGGTATGGGTCACTCGCTCTTACAAGCTCGCTACCTCCATCATTGTAGGAAGTTTGCAATCAAGTTCAATATTCTAATTTTAGGAGTCTTAACGGTTGGAAATCATAGTAAAATCAGAATTTAATAAGTTTTGGAATTAGTATTTTAAAGTGTTTTTTGGGTTCATTAACTTTAAACTATCTTCTCTTTTGTAGGGGTGGTTGTATGCCAAATTTTTTTGGTGTAAAATATCAGAATTATTAGATTTTGTTACCAGTTTATGAATACAAATTATTAGAGTGTGAGTTTGATATTTTTTGAAGATCTAAATAGTCAAGCTTGGTAAAGAAAAATCATGTCAGATAATATTAGTCCAAAACAAAATGAAGAGACACTTGATAGATTGTGGGCTAGATTGAAAAGAAAGGTTGATGGGAAATGTTATTATCCTTGCAATAATTACAAGGGCTTAAGGACGAGACAAATTTTAATCACAAAAGCTGAAAAAAATTGTAGGCAGCATGGTCACATTGAAGGGGGGCATGATTATCGTCCATTGGTAAGTTGTTCATTATATGTGTTTATATTGATTGAATTTATAAATGTTTATATCATTTTAACATTATATATATATATGATCATGGTTTATTTGTGTCTATTATTATTATAAAGGTGGAGCACCCTAGGGCAGATGATATGGATTATCATGGCCTGAAGAATGTGGTTTTGTAAGTGGATGAACATGGAGCTATGAATATTGAAGATGAAGTTAATGATACTATGGAAGAAGATGATCATGCACTAGAAAACACGGTTGAAGATGATGGTACGAATACATTGATCCATGACACATTTAGTGGCAGAGCTGATCATGATGATCAAGATGACTTTGATGATGTTCATGATTTACCTTTACTTGAGAAGGCATACGAGCCCCTTTATGAAGGCTCCCAAACAACTCTTCTCTCTGTTGTATTGTTGTTGTTGAACTTGAAGGTTATGAATGGTTTATCAAACATAGCAATCTTACAGATGTTAAGGTATGTCATATATGTCATCTTTTTTCATCTATTTTAATTGTTGTTAGTTCATCACTAGTAAATAAAGGATGAAATATGTAATATTAATATTCATTATATTAACAAATTATTTTTTGTTGTAGATTGATTGGTGATTTTTTGTTACCACCATCAAATATTTTACCTCACTCATACCGAGATTTATCTTCCATTATGAAAGATATCAGAATGGAGTATCAAGCAATAGATGCATGTCCCAATGATTATATTATATATCATAAACAACATAAATTTGCAACAGAATGCCTGGAATGTCATATCAATAGATATCAAACAAATCAACTAACAAAAAAGGTGCCTCGCAAGGTTCTTCGTTATATTACCATTATTCCATGTATGCAACAATTATTTAGGTGTGAAAGCTTAGCACAATTTATGGATTACCATGCATGGAATAGAAGTGGAGATGACATTCTTCGAATGGATGTGGATGGTTTTTCATTTAGGGACATGGAGGAAAAATTCCCACACTTTAAAGAAGAACATTGTAATCTCAGGCTTTCATTGGGAGCGGACGGTGTGAATCCATTTGGAGAGTTGAGATCTATTTACTCGGTGTGGCCTGTTTTTGTTATCAACAATAACATTCGTCCATGAATTTCAATAAAGAGGGAGGACATAATGTTGTCAATGATTCTTCTAGGTATTTGTTTACATCAATTTTCTTTAACATCTAGTAGCATCTCATTTGTCTTATTTGTTGCATAATGACATATTGTTTTCATTCAATAGTCATGTACATTAATTAATATATTGCAGTAAAATGATTATAATAATTATGTAATGTTTATGTTCATTCAACTAGGTAAGTACCAAGCTAAAGATATGAATGTATATATCGAGCCTCTTATCGACAAGTTACTAAAGTTATGGAATGGTGTTACTATGTATGACGTCTCTAGACCAATAGGACAAAGAAAATTCTAATTTCATTCAATGCTTGTATGGACAATTCATGATGCCCCACGGCTAACACATTTTTGTGGTATGTTATAACATTTGACTACACTTTAACAATATTTAATTTGATAAAGTATATATCATGCATGTTTTTAAAATAATCTATTCATTATATATAATTATAAAAATTGACATATTTAATCCAATTATATATGATCTTGTAGGTCTTCAGACAAAGGGAAAATTTGCATGTCCAATTTGTGGTCCCAAGATGAAATCTCGTCGTTCAACAAGTTTAGGAAAGCATGTGTTTGATGAGTATAGGAACTTCCTCCATAGAAATCATAAGTATCAAACTACTGAAAAACATCTTTTCAATGGGAAAGTGGAGACTACATCAAAACCATGAAGAATGACACCTCGCCTATGGAAGTTGGAATATAATAGAATTAATTGTCAAGGTTATACATCAGATCAAATTTTTTATCTATCATATATGATATGTTTTGAATTTATATTTTTATATTGTGTTGTGTTTACTCATGTTGTAATTGACAATGATTGTCATTGTTAATTTTTTTAACTTATACGCTTCATGAAGGTCGTCAAAGAATTAATGGCCAGCTTCCACAGGGATTGAAAAGTTATCCCAAACAATTTAGTAGGTTTCCCTATTATGAGCAGCTACAAATTGTGTATTTGTTTGATACAATGCATATCAGAAAGAATATAACAGAAAAATTATGGAAAATATTGGATGGAAGGTATGAAAAAGAAAAAAATTGTCAAAATTTGTAGTGACATTCAAGAAGCCAATCATGCAATGAAAAATGTCATTCAATTAAATAGAAATGGAAACAAAATTAATATAAGTGCCCTTCCTTGGTTATTAACAGAGCAACAAAGAAATGCTATAAAAGAAGTCATACGAAAATTTTGATTTCCCACAGGATTTGTTGCAAACATAAACAATATAATAACAAAGAAAGGTGAATTTGGTTCAGGGATGAAAACGCATGATTGGCATACCTTCATTAAGGTAATTCTTCTAGTATATTATATACACTTGTATAATGCATGTACTTTTTAGTGTATTGTGTTTACTACTTTTGGAAAAATAATGAAAAGATCATTTTATAATTGTTGCAGTACGTTCTACCTCTATCTCTCTCAAACAACTTTGACAACAATGTCAAGCAAGTTATATATGATCTTGGAAAATACATGAAGTAAGTAGCAATATTTTTCAATTCATTGTATACATCTTATAATTGCCATTTTTTTACTTGTTAATATATTTGCGCCTTGAATCACTTGTAGATGGTTGTCATCTAAAGAAATCCATAAGAATATATAAATTATTGGAAGAGAAAAATTCCTCCTCTAATGTGTGAAATGAGAAAGTGTCTACCTTTGACATTTTTCAATGCACAAGAACACTACCTCATACACCAAGTTGAGGAGATTGAATTTTGTGGACCTCTACACACAAGGTCAATGTGGATGGTTGAGAGGCACTTAAAATTTTTGAAGGCTTTGGTTAGACAAAGAGCACATCCTGAGGGTTCTATGGTGGAGGGATATATGGTATACCAGACCATGGTATACATTAGTGAATATCTTCCTAAGTTTCCAGCAAAGATCCATGTAGATCGCATTTGGGATCCCAAATCCATTAACAAATTTGAAGGGGAGTACCTGATGGGGAAAGGTAGATTCAGGAAAGTAAGAGGTAATTATAATATGGTCATGGAGATTAATTGGAATACATTTTACATATGGTTTTTATGTATATTGTACTTATTTAATTTTTAATCTTCAATATACACCAATTATAAATTAAGGTAGTATACTGTGGTATTTAACTAATTATACATCATTTGTGAATTTCAATTTTTTTTCATACAGTTGGTCGAGAGTGGGATGCACTACATTTGTACATCACCAACAATGTTGATTGGATGACGGTATGGATTGAATGATTTCAACAATCTGGTCGCACATTAACATGGGAAGGTGTGTCTTCATTGGTTAAAGAAGCTCATCGTAATGGAGATTCCAATGCTACACAAAGGGAAATTGATTTAGCGTATGGTTTAAGAGATAAACAGGTATGTATAAATATATTAATCACCCATATTATTTAATTATTTTCAATTATATTTATGTATATATATGTTGAGATTTTTTTCTTTGCATACATTCGACCAAGAATAAATATGTTTATCAATTGACGATATTGCAATAATTTTTACATGTTTGACATATTGTAGGTGAAACACAACAAGGCTATGTGGTGCAATGGTCATAAATTTTGAATCAAAATTTTGGATGACATGAAGAAAACTTGTGATTCTGGTATAACTGTAGTCTTTCAGGTGACTAATGTTTCATCTAGAAGTGACATACATCCAGAAGTCTCATAAAATCGATAGTATGGGATTTTGGATGATATAATTGAGTGTGATTTTAAGTCCTTCAGATTAATTATGTTCATTGTCCTATGGTACAAGCTACAATTGAATGAAAATGATCCTAAGAGAATTGTTATTGAACATGATAATTTATTTACCATGGTTAATACAAGGTTGATCGAGCGAGCTGGAAATGAGCCCTATGTTCTTCCAAGCCAATGTGAGCAGGTACTTTACTCAGAGGTTCCAGGTAAACTAGGTTGGTCATTTGTTGTTAGACATGATCCAAGAGGAAGGCCGGTAAAGTATAATGTGGTGGAAGAAGAAGATACCGAAGAACTAGAAGATGATGTATATGATGATCAGGATCAACCGTTAGTTGATGATGTCCCTAACGAAGATGTCAAAGAGGAGGAACTAGATCATGATGATGTAGGAGTTAATTTTCATGAAGATGATATCCGTGTGGATGATCACATTATCAAAAATTATATTGATGATGATGATGATATGACCAATCCTTACAATGTTGAATCTGGATCAGATGATATAGACAAAGAGTTGGATGAAGAAGAAGATCAAGGACATTGAAATGCATGAGTTATACGATTATATTATCTATTTGATATTAATTTCTTGATAGAATTATATTTTCTTTATGTGGTTACATAATTAATTCATGATGTTTTTAATTTTTATGCCATCACACAATTAATTTAATGATATACTTTTTAATGTTTGAAAGTTCAAAAAATTAAAACATTTCAATAGTGATGTTAACAACCTTGAAATTAGTGTGTTTTATGTTTCATGTGATCATAAAAGATTAAAAAGTCATTTGTAGAGGTGGTTGTTCAATGGTTGACATTTAAAGGCCTTTAAAAGGCATAAAGTGATCATTGTAATGGTTGTTGATGGTTGAAGATTTAAACTACAAGCTCTTGACATTCAAAAATCTGTGTTTTTCTTCAAAATTTATGTATTTTTCCTGTTATGCAGCACTGTACGGTCATATGCAGCCATATTTTGATGTGAAATAAATTCTAGGTTGTGAAGATATGTGTTATCTTTTATTTGAATTTGATTTGAGGGCTCAAGGCATGTATTTGAATTAGAAAGCTTCATTTCTTTGCATACAACCTAGTTACCCTATTTTTTAGGGTTTTGTAGTCCAAACATGATATAAAGGGGCTCTTACACTTTTTGTGATTACTATAGCTTGTGTAAGAGGCCCCATGGATACTGTTGTAATTGTAGGATGCATGAATAGGGCGTAGGATGAAAATAAAGAAGGTATAGTTGTTGTCCTCAAGAGTTTTGTGAAGAAAAGCATGTGAAATGAGAGGTTCAAACCTAGGTTTCAACAAAATATGTATGGAAGATCTGATTTTATGAATTTTTATCCATGTATAGACCTAATGGGTTGTTTCTGAACACTAAATATAAATGATATACATACAGACACACACACACATATATATATATATGTATGTATGTATATGTATTTTTAAATGTAAATGTAAATGCAATTATTGGATGCTCTCCTAGAACAATAAATGCAACATATCATTAAATAAATCTATATCTATGTATATAAATGTGTATTTCTAAATGCAAGTGTAAATGCAAAGAGCATATGGTTTTGTAGTGTTATAGATGCAACATATCCATAAATTAATGTAATTGAAATTCTAAAGTCTTGAACACATATAATATGAAATCGATCAAACTATTAAAATACATGAGAAATAAATGAAAATAGTAGATGCATATGTATGTGTATTTGTAAATTTAAGTTTAAAATAAATAAGAATAATGAAAATTATAAAGGAATACAAGGAAAGGTTTAGAGTTTAGAGTGGGAGAGAGATAGAGGGTAGAGGGTTTAGAGTTTAAGAGTTAATGGTTTAGGGTTTAGGGTTAAAGGTAGAGGGTGTTGGTTTGTTTTTTACACTGTAACCAGGTTGGTCTTCTAATCTACCTATGGTATTGACAATTCCAATCAAGGGAAGCTCGAAGGACCTAGACCAACTGACGAGGACTTTAAAAGGCCTCCTACACTTTGGGCTTTGCAAGACCTGAGAGGGTGATCCCTTAATGTGTTTACAACCTTTGCATCAATATCATAAACAATATTAACACATAATAGATAATCCCATTGAATAGCTCCACACAATAGGATAATATCAAATAAAATTGGTTGTTCACCGATAATATCAACTATGTGGAGCATGAGATAACTACAACACAATCCATAGTAAAACATAGTCATTAATTTGTAATTTGTAGTAAGCTCTAGGCAAAGACAAACAATTATTTAACTACACATATAAGTACAACCTAGATCAGTGCCATATATCCATTGCAAGAGTCAAATTCATAAGCACCTAAAGGTTTATAACAGATTTAATACATAACATATAATTTATAAGATCCCCGACAATATTGCATTACAATTTCATTAGTATGCATTCTCACCCAATACTACTTATTAAATCCTTATACAGAACATGTTCGCCTATAATCCCATTCAAGCATTTTAATTATTTCCTTGAATTAAAGCTAAAATAAGGATTATACACACCACAACAATGCATTGAATGAAACAACCCTTAGTCATCTTATTCAAAATTTGGATATGCATGCACAGTGGAGAGACATGAGTTTGAATTTATCATTTCAACTCAAATGCTAGTACTGTTATACAACATTAAATCCCCATGAATTCAAAACCGATTACAAAATAACTTAGAACCTAAATCGTATTTCTCTCTAAAACCATTGGAATTGATAATTTTCTCTACAACTTCAACTAGACTCGACCAAAAATTATCTAACTTGCTAACCCAGACTTCTAGCCTTGAAATCCTTCTTATAGAAAATGAAGAAGCAAACAAGCATTGGTCCAAAAAGTACGCATGTCACTAGCCAATTGGTACACCTGGTGATATATCAAATTTTTTTACAACCATCACCTTGGAGAATATTCTTGTTCACCATGTCAGCTGAGAAAAGTTGATGCAACAACAAAAAACCACAAGAAACCCGCGCTGAGACCGCCATCAAAGAAAAAATGGAAACCATTGTAACCACAGCATCCGATTTACCACCTGTTAGTAGTCCATTCCTTTTTCTCTTCCTTAGTCAAATATTTAGTTACCCATTTCTAGTATTCTTGATCAGTTGGCCAGTCAAAATTAATCACCTCATTCACCTTGGTATTATAAGGTGTGTATTTTACCACTACCTGATTTGCATCTCTTTCAAAAGATTCTAAAAATGAGCAAGTGCTAATGATTTTATCCATAAAACTCACTAACAAGTCATAATCTGACTCATCACAAATTAATTTAATTTTATCATTGACGACTTCACTTGCTTGATCCTACCATTGCTAGAGTGCCCTGATTTTCCCTTGCTCATCAATTATATCTAGTAACAATGTGTTACCCCAATCATTAAAATTCTTCACCAATTCCCTGATCTTCCTACTCAAGTCATCTGGTAGGGTCTGAAAACCTTGCAATGATTTAACCAACACTTGAGTAGGCTTTAATGATTGGGGCCTATTATTTGTATCAAACCTTGAAGCCTTATACATGAAATCCAGATCACTGGCCCTAGGGATCCAATTTTCAATTAATGGTATCACTACCTCCTAATCCCTATCAATATTCTTTATCGCATCTAATAGAAAAGAATATAAAGAATGTATAGATAGCAATTTATTATCAACCTTTTCATTCAAATGCCTTAAAACGGTAGTAACAATATCTTTTTTCTTTGAAAGAGATCCCTCCTCACTTACCCTCAAAGATGCATGTAACTCATCAATTCTTTGCAAGAGCTTCTTTTTTGTAGGATCAACAGAGCACTCTATTTATTCATCAATTTCCTCTAAAGAAGGAGTGAAGGCAGGATTGTGACTAGGAAACCCTGGTGTGGAAACAATTGGAGAAGCAAGAGGCACTAAACTTATTGTGGAAGGTAATGTACTGGTCCGTAGACCACTTGATGTCTCCCGAATCTATCTATACTTGAACCTTTCCACCTCAGTTTGCAACTCAACATTCCTTTGTTGCATCTATTGTATTCTTCAATCAAAAGGTTATATTTCTCCATTAGGCTTTTCTTTTCAGCCTCCTCCCTTTCAACAGTCTTTTAGGCCAATTTGGCCACATTCACAGTTAAACTGGTCACCTCGGTGGTTGAGGTCTTTGAAGCTCTCTTTATTATTAATCCCCCTCTGAAATTTGGCTTAATGTCTGTAATATTTGGCTTTCTCGCTTGTGGGGCCAATGCCCAAATTTTCAAGGTTTCATACTCTTCACTGAAAGCATAATCCTGAAGTGTTTCCTTGACTTCTTCTTCAGATTCTTGCAAGGGATTCTTAGACTTCATAATAGCATTAAAGGCCACTGCATCTATAATGTCCCATTCAGGAATAATCAATACACCAGCCTGACTCACCAATTTTCTACCTTCCTCAGTAGTGATATTCTTAAATGCTTCCATTAATCGAGCTTTCACTTCCTCATCATTCTCCTGGTCTGACTTGTTAGGTCTTAGTTCTCTTCTCTCCTTACATTTATTTTTATATTCTTCAAACTTCATCCTCCATACCAATTGCAATAATACAAGATTCTTTACAAATTCATTATTGTCTAGAAACTCCTTACATGCTTCCATTCTTGCATCTTGTACACTTTTTCCTTTCATATCTAAATCAGATAAAACCAAGTCAACTAGCCTAGGAGGGGAAGGCATACCATCTAGCATGTCCTGATCAGTAACAATAATTCCATCCATCAAACTCTCTTGTGGTTGATTAGTTCTTTTATTTTTAGGGCTTGGCTTAGATGGTGGTGATGGGGGACTATCTTCTTGTGATAACTCTAAATCAATGATCTTAATTGCCCCAAGAACTTTGAATTTTGGACCTGGTTGTGAAGGAAACTTCATAATTTGCTTCCCCTTTCGATCCACTTCTTCCTCATCACTATTGCTATCCTTTTTTCTCCTGTAAATGGGAAAATTTTCTGTAGGTCGGTATATTGGCTTGTTTCAAATGGTCTAGCACCTTGTTCTTGTACACCCAAACTTAGATCTAAGTTTAATTTTTTGGTTCTCAAAGTTCCCATAATCTCTTTGAAGTTCTCCATCAAAAAATCAATTTTCTTATGGTGGGGACTAAACTCCAACAGTGGATCATATTTCAAATCCATTTTGTGCACAATTTCTAATAGCTTATCATAAGCTATCCATTTCTCCTTGTTGAACTCCTACTTATTTAGGTCAAACTCATTTCTAATCAGGTCCTTAGGAAAGTTGAACTCATGCACAAACTTTCCATCCTTTATTCTTTGTCTAAAAAGGGTAAAGAAACCCTCTGGATCATGCTGCCGCTTTGGACCACATCTCAAATGATAATCCTCAAAGAATTTCTTAAAGTACACCCAACCTCCTTTTGAAAAGGAAAAATCAGATACCACTGTATAATCAAGGAAAAATGTTCCCTTACCCCTCCCTATGAGGTTGTCCTCATGAATGCAACCTATCTACCACATAACTTCTGCAAACCCCAATCTTGGTGGCACATTGTATGGTAGTATATGAGGGGCTCCTTGAAAACCATATACCCTCAAAATAATGCTAACTGGGTATGGGATAATGTCACCCTAGTTATGGCTGACTTTTAATTCTGGCTTCCTCCCCTTTGGCTTGAGGAAATCATCTAATTCCTCAGGAATCCTAGGTACATTCGCCATCAATCTAGCCTTCAATCTGGAAGAAAAACAATTATCAAATTACACATAACTAGTGCTTTCCTTATTACAAGATAAATTTTTAGACCATATCTGTATTGGAAATCTTTCTCCATCAATCAATTTCCTTAATTTCATCTTCTCAAAGAAGAAGTCAGCATTCTTGAATGAAAACATATGCATCAGCATAGAATACCAAAATAATTGAGTGTCGGTATCATTTTTCTGCATCTTTGACAACCCCTCATGTATCCTCTCAGCCAAGAAAGAAGCAAAGTCATATGTGACAGAGAAGTTAGGGTGTTCTATTTGCACCCCCATGAACATGTATGCAATGGGCATCACCGCACTAGGGCTGAAACCCAAAATCTGACACAATGAATAAAAAGTGGCCAGGAAATGATTTGCAAAACAATTTAATCTAAAAGGTTCCTAGTCACTGGGGTTGATATGAAATCTTGAACCTCCTACCCTAGCCAGATGAGGTTGAAGCAATTTAGCTCTGAAAAGAAAATTCAACATTGCATATTCTTGCTTCATTTCCTCAAGGTTGATAGGCACCAAGTCCTCACTTAGTTCACTCAAGTCAAAAATCTGTTGAATATCATCTTTGTTAATGCTTAACAAAACCTTTCCATCATTATCCCTAATCACCCATGTGATAGGGTCATATCTTGCAGCTATTGCCCTGAGCAGGTCTACATCAGGGAAAACATTCGGTACCACCAACTTCCCCATACCATACATCCATCCATTTGAAAAAGGGTGAGGAAAATTCCTCTGTTCATACCACAATCTAAACATTTCCAAACCCGTGAGAGGAACCCTAGCATCGGTTATGTTGGAACAAATGTATACTAACCCTCCCCCAAGATTTTCCCTCACATTAGAACCAATCCCTTCTTTCTATCATTCATTGACAATGGCAATTGATCTAGGAAATCATCATAGAAGTTTATTTTTAAATAGTCAATATGGCCAGAATGTTGCTTGGGTGTTGCCATCTCAAACAAACTAGGGCTTCTTATAACTCCACACTTCAAATAGCTAGGACTAACCAGAGATATGAAATTATAGAACAAAATATTGCAATTTCTCATAATTTAAATAAACTATAGCCCTAAAATGTTTATCAACAAGCCCTATGATAAGTACAACAAATATTTTCCTTAATTCAAGCATAGAGTGACCGAGAAACACATAAATTAACTCATGACTCTTTTCACAGAAATCCCAAGTTATGGTTGTCAAGGTTTGCAACCTTGCTCTCGGCTCTAAAACTACTTCACAAAATACTTGAATGCTTTGTGACACACATAAAGCTGGAGAATTTATTTTATTTCAATAAAATTGTGCCAGTAAATGTCTCATCTGCCATTAAATTTCACTCGTGCACTGAATGAACGGCTCCAACCATATTTAATGCAAATTTAAATTTGAGCCGTTGATCCTTCATTTTGATCAAATCATTGACGACTACCTTCAAAACAGGCTGACACAATCGCCAACATGGCCATAAGGGGCCCACCATACCATACGCTCTGAAGGAAGTCCACCTGGCAGTTTCCTGTGATATCGTAATCAGTAAAAATCTTGCAACTTCGAATCACACAATGGCAGGCAACCGTAGATCTTAAGCATCAATGATCTAGTTCCTTCAACATAGTCATCGGCCCTATCATTAACCCTCGAGAAGCATTTCCATCAATATTATAACACATCCATCAATTTGAATCACGTACATCTTAAGAGCACTTTAGTAACTGGCCTTTTAATGTATTTAAGGCCAGATTAATGTTCCACAGTATTTCCTTTATTCTTTCAGCTTCATCAGATGAGACACGTGGTGACCACGTGTGATAACGTGATCGACCAAAGCAATGTGGTGGGGCCATCGTAGGATGGCAAGGAACAATTATGATCAAACGATAGTTGATCAGTGGTTGCACAATTTCATCCCCCAGAAGGACACATGGTGCCTGCTTGCAATATCGCAATCGGTAAAAATCCTGTAGCTTCTAATCATGCAATGGTGGGAAACCATTGATATCTGAAGGGAATTTGATCAATGGTAGTGTGAATTCAATCCCTTTTGCAAAATAAAACATTAATTAAAAATGATGAGGGGACATCACTAGGCCAATCGTAAACAACAACATAAGTTGTTTTTTAAAAGATGAAACACGGGGCCAACCGAGACTTAGGAAATAAAACCCTACAGAGGAAATAAAGTATTAAAATCAAAGGGACTCGGCCTAGATGAACCGATATGACATAAGTTTTTTTAAAACCCCATCAAAAGTAACAGCGAAATAGAATGCAGCCAAAGCGTGAAATAAACATTAGGGTTTTACATGAAGACAAAGCTAAAACCCCAACCCTTAGAAAACTCGAACACCATGAAAGACCAGAGACATAAGGGAAGGAATGAGTGAAAAAAAGGAGCAAAATACTGAAGTACCATCAGTGGCTCTAGTTGGGGATGTTCATTCCACTAGAATGAAGTGAGAATCTAGAATCTTAGGTAGAGTAGACCAAGATGTAGAGATGACCAAAAAGGGACTGTTCGGACAAGACAACCCCAACTATGTACAAAATATATACAAAATATACAAACCTAAACTACTGTTCATGGAAAAGAATACTTCAAGTGAAGTATAACTTCAAGAACTGTCCAAGAACTGGCAGTTCTAGAAGATCTCCTATCATATCTTGGAGGAAGTACGAATCTTCACCCCACTTACCATTAATAAAAAATGGACCCAACTAGATTGCATCAAATTTCCCATGTTTCCCTTTATCTTCTAGTCTGGCATTCCACATTAAAACCAAATCTCAATCTTTGAAATTCCTTGCAGTTGCCCACTTGTCATACAGATTCTTAACCCTAAACCCTTAACCCTTAATGATACTACGCTTATTCATGACTATGCTTTGTTCCCTTGAAGCACCATGATTTATGATTGTTTTTATGTTGAATATCTTCATTAAAACACCCCTGTGCAAGTATATTCCTTCACTATTATAGCATATTTCTGGAATGGATGATCAATGGTATGAAAAGGTAAAAATATAACTATGCTTTGCTTCCTTCACTACTTGTTGCTGATTGTTGATTGGTGTTCATATGCACTTGTCCCATTGTAATGCTTGATGCCCTACATGAACCTGCATGGCCTTCTTGTAGCATAACCTCATAGTTATTGTTCATATACACTTGTACTATGGCCTTGGCTTCCAAAATGAGACCTCTCCTGAATCATAACTGCTTAATTGTCATTTGTAACTTTTTGTTTCTTGTATGCAATCATGATCCATGTTGGATCAATCATGATGACCAAAACCCCTACATGAAAGGTTATGAGCATAGAAATTGTATCTCGATCACATGATATGAGGGTTCCATTGCTGTCATAAACCTCTTGTAATGACATGTTTTCAATAGGCATATTATTTGTGTCAACTAAAGCTAATGTTTCTTGAATGTCTTTTCCTATTATTCCTTTCCTTAAAACATCATGCATTGAATGCTATCTAGCAACTTGTTTGCCTAATTTTTGATTGTGAAGGCCTTGAATAGAGCCTTGTGCAACTTTATATTTTGTTTTTGTTGTTGTCCTTCATGAGACCATTGTAGCATGCATTGTTGGTTGTCCTTATCAATGAAAATAACCTTTACCTATTGCATTCACTTTCACCAGTACACCCATGAATGAATAATATCAATCCCCTTTGCCTCTTGTAGCTCTTGCAAAGGTGTTCTCCTTGTACTTGTATCATGACCTTGATTCAACCATTTCTCTTTTATTGTTATGTGTAATAAATACACATAGTCTCTTCATTTATCTTTATTGGACAACCACCTGTCACATATGTGGGTGACCTAACAAATCACCTTCCTGTGTGATGTGTGACTGTCCAATAGGGTTATGGTGAGAAGGCTTAGGATTATAACTATAGATAGACTTAGGTTTGGGATTAGCATTAGGGTTAAGGTTAGGTTAGGTTTACCATTTAATTAGAGTTGGGGTTCTAGGATAAAGCTTGGGTTTAATGACAGGGTTAGGGTTGGGGTTAGAGTTAAAGTTCAATTATAAATAGGGTTAGGGTTCAATTAGGTTTAAGGTTAAGGTTAGATTAGGGTTATGATTCAATCTCAACAATAATTCTCACTCTAACTCTAACCCTAAACTTAATCGTAAAACTCACACTAACACTATTTTTAACCCCAACCCTAACTAAATATATATCTAACCCTAACCTTAATTCTATAACTAAAAGTAATTCTAATCTTGTCTTTCATGTTGTGCTGCAAATGCTACTAGCATATATATATTATTAATATATAAATACCCTTCTTTCTCTCCACTCACTCCCTCTATCTCTCTCCCCTCCACCATAACCCCTTCATCTACCCCTCTACCCATGCCACCTCCCTCCCTCCTCCCTCTATCCACTCTCCACTCCACCCCC
The DNA here is from genome assembly GCA_007258455.2 of Sequoia sempervirens. Classification (NCBI taxonomy): domain Eukaryota; kingdom Viridiplantae; phylum Streptophyta; class Pinopsida; order Cupressales; family Cupressaceae; genus Sequoia; species Sequoia sempervirens. The sequence goes on along the minus strand of VDFB02086081.1, from coordinate 270,708,868 downwards.
CCCACTCTTTCTTTCTCTCAAGTATCTTCAATATCCTACCCCCTCTCCCTCTCTTGGGTCTCTCTCCTCCTCACTCCTCTATCTCTCTCATAACCCTAAACCCTTAACTCTTAAAACCCTCTACCCTGCCTTAACCATCTATGTACTCTTTATCTCTCTCCCTCCTCCCTCTCTCACTAAGTCATAACATCTATACTCACCCATGACTCATTCATTGGCCCCCATAAACCCTCACCCTCTACCTCTCTCTCTCAGTCTCTCCCTCTACCCCTCCCTCTCTCAAGTCTCTCTCTCTCTCTCTCCCTCTCTCTATCTCTCTCTCCCTCTACCCTTAACCTAAACCTTAAGCCCATAACCCTTAAAATCTAAACCCTTAAACCCTCACCTCTATATCTCTTTCCCAGTCCTCCCTCCCTCCCTCTCTCTCTCTCTCACTCATGAGTCTCTCCCTCCCCATGTTTAATCGTTTAAAAACAACTTATGTCATTATTTACCATCTACCTAGTGATGTCCCGTTGTCCTTTTAATATTTTTTTTGTTTTGCAGAAGGATGAAATTTGCGTGACCATTGATCAACTATCGTTTGATCTCATCCACTCCCCACCATCCCACAATGACCTCACCACACCACTTTGGTTGATCGCGATATCATAGGTGGGTGCCATGTGTCCTATCTGGTGAGGCCAAAGGTGATAAGTTTGGTTGACCGTTGATCAATTGTCATCAGATCTTAATGGTTTGCTGCCATTGTGTGATCGAAAGTTGCAAGGTTTTTACTGATTGCAATATCATGGGTAGGCACCACATGCCTCATTTGATGAATCCAAAGGAATGAAGGAAATACTGTGGTAAATTAATTCAGGATTAATATATTAAAAGGAAGGTTACTAAAGTGTTCTCGAGGTGCACATGTTTTAAATCAATGAATATGCTATAATCTTGATGAAAAAGCTACTCGACGGTTAATAATAAGGTTGGTGACTATGTTGAAGGAACAACATCACAAATTCTCAAGATCTACAGTTTCCTGCCATCGTGTGATCCAAAGTTGCAAGATCTTTATTGATTGTGATATAGCGGGCAACAGCCACGTGGACTTCCTTAGCAACGTATGGTATGGTGGGCCCCTTATTGCCATGTTGGCGATTATGTCAGCTTGTTTTGAAGATGGTCGTTCGATGATTTGATCTAACTGAAGGATCGACAACTAAAATTTAAATCTACATCAAATATGGTTGGAGTCATTCGTGCAATGTGTGAGTGAGCTTTGCTAGTGGATGATACATTTGCTATATGATTTGATCATCCATTCTATTAAATTCTTAGGTCATTTCTGCTAATGGTAAATGGGTAACTAAATATTTAACTGAGGAAGAATAAAAGAATAATATGTAAATGGATCACTCACTCAATCCCTCTATCTCTCTCCTTAACGAAACTGTGGTAGGCATAAGCCATGTGGATGCCCATGCCTTTTTATAGGCTAGGTAGCCATTGCCCCACCATACTACTCGTTGCCGAGGGGATCTAGTGGTACCTACTTGTGATATCGCAATCAATAAAGACCTCGCAACTTTTCATCACACGATGGCAGGAAACCATGGATCTCAACCATCGGCAATCCTATTTGTTCAACACAGTCGCCAGCCTTGTTGTTAACCATTGAGCACCTTTCTACCAAGATTATAACATCTCTGTTGATTTTAAACACGTGCATCTTATAACTGCTTTAGTAACTCACGACATTATGTATTAAAGACACATCAAAGTATTTATCATTCCTTCAGCTTCATCGAATGAGACATGTGGTGCTCGGACGTGATATCATGATCAAAAAAGACAATGTGGTGTGGTCATCACGAGATGGCGGGGAATGACTGAGATCACATGATGATTGATCTACAGCCATGCAAACTTGTCCCTCTGCAAAATAAAAACATTTATTAGGGGAGAGGACCCAGTAGTCGTGCAAGGTCCAATAGTCACGCACTCAATCATGCTAATAATACCCAATCTTACCACATATTTATACTATATATTGTAAATAAACAGTCTAAATGTAAATAAAGAAAAAACCAAATGTTGATAAAAAAATGGACCCATACATGAACACATGAGAACCTCTAAATGTTATATGAAAAAAACATAAATACATTAATGAAGAAGTGAAATAAGTATTTTTTTGTTTCAAATAAAATATCACAACTCTCCCCTATAAGTATATCATTTAAAAAATAAAATTCTCATTTAATAAAATAAGACACTCATTTAAACAAGTATTGTTATCATAGTGAAAAATATTGTTCTTATGTGTACAACAATTGGGATAGCAATATACAAGCATTGGATAATTTTATATTAATAGTTTGTCCTATCACAAATATAAAAGGTGAGCATAATAAATAACATGTATTTTCCCATTAAATGTGAAGGATTTTCAAAAAGTTTTAGTGTTCAACTATTGGTCCATTTTTTGTTCAATATAAGCTGTATTTTAAATCATTATGTGTTGTTTTTATAACAACAAATAGATTTTTTGTGTTCAACTATTAGTCCATATGTGTTGAATATAAAAGGTAGAGATATTAAAGATTTATGGTTATCAATAATTATTTGGTCCACTTAGGTTGTATATTAATTTTAATTTGAATAAAAATATCATATTCTACAAGGAATAAATGATATTTTTTTGGTTCAACTATTGGGGGTTCCACGATTAAGTTTTGGTTGAACCTTTAAAAAGTAAAATTTTAGACACTTCTCAAGAGATCTGTCGATGTGGCAAGTTGCATGATGAGTCGCGCCTCCAAAGCTTAGTTATAGATAAATAAGAGACCAATCTACATTTCAAAAAGAAAATGAAGGTTCTACGATATTCCAATCAATTGCTACATGATGAGAAAGTAAGCCTGCACGAGTATTGGGCCCTCTCCCCTAAAGGAATAAGGGGAAATCACTAGGATGATGACAAACAATGAACTAAGTTGTTTTAATGAGGGAACATGGGACCAACAAAATACTTAGGAAAATAAAGTCAGGAAAAAGAAATAAAACAATAAAACAAAAGGGGGCCCAACCTAGACAAAGCGATGGGGCTTAAGTCATTTTAAAGCCTTCCCAAAAAGTAACGGCCAAATAGATCCCATCCAAGGTGTAAGATGAACACTAGGGTTTTACATG